>CP106724.1:139701908-140902192 GCA_025506655.1 Gossypium rotundifolium
TGTGTGTGCGAAATCGATTATTTGGCACTAAGTGTGCGGAATATAATGTAATGGCACTAAGTGTGCGATACATTACAAGGAATTGGCACTATGTGTGCACTTTATCAAAGTAATGACACTAAGTGTGCGATACATTACATGGTTTGCACTAAGTGTGCGGGTTTATGGATCCTTCAAGGATATCAACTAGTGAATTGTTATAAACAAAATGAAATAAACAGGTATGTGATTCATGATAGTTGGATAATTTAGTATTAATGAGGTAAGATATACTTGCTTATGAAACTAAAGAAATGAGATGTGATTATTAGTTTTTTTTTAGTTCGTTTTGAGATGGAATAATGATGCATAGTTTAAAATGAAATCTAATAAGGAATGCATGAGTATTCGGTTTTGAGACCACTAAATATGGTAGATAATGAATGGTGATATGATCTATACTTATGTTTATGAGTTCCATTGATAATCATGTTAAATTGATTTAATTTGTATAATGTCAAATTGTATACTTTACAATTGCTTATAACTTACTAAGCTATGTTAGCTTACTCTGTGTGTTCATTTGACTATTTTATAGATTTTGAAGTCTAAGTTTGAGCTCGGGGATCATCGTCAAAGTCAATCACACTATCAACTATCTTTGGTACCCTTTTATAAGTTGAACTTTCAAAACTATGGCATGTATAGGCTATATTACTCTTCTGAGTCTATTATGATTAAGATATATAAAAATATGCCATGCAAAAATGGCTATAATTCTATGTTTGGGTTTGATTTGGCTATACTTGATCATGATGATAATTTTTGTTTATAAACAAGCTAAATTCATTCTTGTTGGCTTTCCCAAGCACTCATTTGGCCAAGGAATAGCTGCAAATTAATTCTTCAAGCTGGTCGCACATCTCCCTAAGACAGTAATCAAAGTGACCATTCAAGCTGCCCTTTATTGCTCACACCTATTTGGCCAAGCATTACAAATTGAATGACTTATTAAGCTCATTGCTGAATCTAGACAAGGCCATTTAGCTTTCTTGCATCCAATTTCATCCAGCCAAATTTCCTTCATCATGAAGCATGTCTCTTGGCATCTCAAGTAGCTGAATATAGCCATGGCACTTCAATAGTTTTATTCTAGAATACTCTAGCTCTTTAATGGTCAAATTCTTAGTCTTGAAGCAATGTAACTTTGTCCATTCAGCTAGCCTATGTAATAGATATAAATACTTAGCTTATTTCATGTTGGATAGGCTTTTGCCATTTTGAATGAACATATTGTTCTTTTGTGAGGTTTCTTCCTCTCCAATTTCATTTGAGTCTCATCTTGACTTATCTGCTCGTTAGTGGTGTCAACTTGATTCGCTTTGAACTTATCACCATTCCAGTGTGGCTTTCATCCCTATCTTGATACATTTGGTTCCTACCTCTTTAGG
The DNA here is from genome assembly GCA_025506655.1 of Gossypium rotundifolium. Taxonomy (NCBI): domain Eukaryota; kingdom Viridiplantae; phylum Streptophyta; class Magnoliopsida; order Malvales; family Malvaceae; genus Gossypium; species Gossypium rotundifolium. The sequence goes on from CP106724.1 coordinate 139,703,339, forward strand.
TAACGGGTCAAGGTCCCATTTCCTTCATCACCATTCCACCTTAAGCAATATAAGTCTCGGGACGACACTCTTTGTAGTGTTGGATCATTCTTTATGCTTGAGTTTGATTTCCATTCCACCCACTATCCAAAATTACCTATCTTTATTTCTTTGTAACCGAACCTACCTTATCCATACTTAGCCTAACTTTGAACCTATTTTGATAACTTTACCCTCTCCTTAGCCATATACAACTCTTGTTTAAAACCAAATGATATTTTCTCATCGATGATCGGGCAACTAAGACAACTCGACTTGTATCATCGAGCTGAGATCACATCATTTGGTATCAGAACTACTAAAATGAGTAATACCGACGTTCGTAGTCATCCCAAAGTAGGTTCGTGAAAAAAGTCAAAACAAAGAAGTATTTCATTGTATTCAGCATATTGTAATTAAAAAAAATGAAGTATAAAAAAATTTGAAGTTAAAAGAAAAAAGAAGAAAAAAAAGTGTTGAAATTTTTTGTACTCATCTTCCTGTTATTCCGATCAGCAAAGTACATTCTTTCTTCATTTTCACCTACCACCCTACATGCCACACTTCAACCCAATTTTAATTTTCTTTTAGCCAACCCTACACATTCTACATCGTTACTATAATACCCCAAACCCGGCCTAGAAGTTAGGCCTGAATCTGGCATGTCACAAAAAAAACTCGTTTAAAAATTTTAGCCTCTTTGTTAAAACCCAAAACACTTAAGCAAATGTTAACTATTTGAAAATGTAATTATCTTTTAAGAAAAACCTCTTTGGTGGCGAAAACATATTTGAAATAAATGATTTTCAAATAAGTGATGTTTAGAAAGAGAGTTGCAGAAGTTTTTTGAAATCGTTAGGGAAACGTAGATAAAATACAAGTATTTTTGAGAGATTGATTGATGAGTCAACAATCAAGGTAGTGAACTTTAAAACCGTGACTTTTGAAAATATTGTTTGATAGTTCGAGAAAATAACTTCCGAGTTAAAATATTTATAAAGTTTATTATGAAATTCATTTGTTAATCGATTTTGAAAAACCTTTATTTAAGTTTTTAGAAAAATTCTCGTTTAAAACAAATTAAGCAAAATAATAAGTATATCAACCATAAAGCAAATAACAAAAATACTCCAGAGGCCTTATTACAACTTAAACTAATATAGCAAAATAATAAAATAAATGGAAATAGAAATTTAAAATTTAATAACACCATTTCTGAAGTATGGCCTCCACCGAGTCATCCATGGACCAAGTCCACCTCACGGAGCATTACCTATAGGGTTAAGAAAGAAGGGGGTGAGTTACAAGAACTCAGTGTGAAATCCCCTTACCGTTGTGCACTGGGCCAAAATCTCATTAAGCAATTATTTGGTCTTAAGTCCACATACAATAATAATAATGTAATGAATATAACATGAATATGAAATGCAATTCCCAAACCAAACCTAGTTTTCCATCCGCTACACACCACCCGTACCAACCAACACACCTATGGGGAGCTTTAGTCACCCACCCCACCAACACACCAAATGTAGGCATTAAGCCATTTAAAACAGATTATTTGTGGACAAGCCACCGGAATAACAGAATTTACATGGCATAGCCACCAGACAGATTGTGACAGAGTCACCAAATATGTGGCAAAGCCACCAAAATTATGTAGCAAAGCTACCAAAACTTCTTTTCATCATTATCCCATCCCATGCAATTCATGTATATGCATCATACATATCAAATCATGATATTTACAAATACAATAACAATAATTAAAAATTCAAAAATTTATGACAAACAAATTGACCCAATAACACTTTGCAAAATCGGCCCATTTTATCACATATCCATTCAGCCCATTTAATCACATATCAATTCAGCCCATTTAGTCACATATCAATTTGGCCTGTAACATCCTAAAATTTGAGTTTTTATATGTTGCATTATTTTGGTGCTTAGCTAGTTAAATAATCCAATGTGTGTTTAAATAGTCTCAAGAAGGCTTGGGATTTATTTGATTTTGGAATAATTTTTGGTAATTAGTACTTTAATGAAGTGGAACAAGTGACCTTAAATCTTAAGGGAATTAAGTGGTGAAAGTTAGCATAAGTGAGCTAGTAGTAAAGAGGAGATGGAGCCATAACTATTCCTAGAGGGAAGGAGTTAGAATCCTTTGATGTGCATATGAGAATTTTATTTTTTTGCTTTCCTTTCTCATAGTGTCGGTCAAGCCTAGTACATATGGTAAGTTGGACTTTTATTTTTATGGTATGGTGGCTAAGAGAAAAGGCAAGTTTTAAACTTAAGGAAGGGAATCATATGAAAAATGTATGTAGGGGGAACACAAGGCTTATAACAAGGAAGATGTTTTGGAAAGTTAGGAGTGGCCAAACTTTGACCTTTTGGCCATGCACTTGGACGGTTTTAGGAGCTAGGGGGTGGCTGAATTTTTGGTTGGCTTTTGGTAGGTTTAGGTGCTAGATGGTCACTTTTCATTTTGGCATTTTGGTGTTTCTCATCAAAATTTTCTCTCCAATTTCTTCTCCCTAGCCGAATGTATCATGAACAATAGGTAAATTTTTGCTTTCTTTTTGGCCATTTCATTTTTGACCATTTCAGCCTTATTTGCTCATTCTCTCCAAACCATTTCCTCTTTGTGCCGAAACCACATAACCTTGAAGGGCCATTTTTCTTTTCTTTCCTTTTCTTCTTTACCGAATGGACTCTAGTCTCAAAGCTTCTTCTTTGTTCATCTCCCATTCTTGAAGAACCGAAATATAGACACCCTCTTTTCTTCTTCTTTTTCTTCTTGCAAAAACTCTCAACATCATTCCCTCCTTAATATTCACCATGGCCGAATATTCCTCTCCAATTTTTCACCATAGCCGAATCTCCTACTTCACACATATTTCTTTCTCAACCATTTTTATCGACTCACACTTGATCGATCGGTAAGTGGCTAGTTACAATATTTTGGTTTTTTTACCCTTTCTATTGTGCCGAATCTATATTTTGGTACGGGATGGCCTTTTTGGATCGAGACCATCATCATACCATACCTTATTCAAAATCTTTTTCTTCGCCATAGAAACGTAGTGGAAGGCCGAAACTTGGAGTGTTCGAAATCATCGTGTTATCACTAGGAATCGGTCCAAAAGCTTTAAGGTAAGGATTTCTTTCAAGGATTCCATATTACTTTTTATTTCATTAAAGATAGGGTTTATTAACCGACTTTATCATAGGGACTCTATTAATCGATTTTCATCCTGTGATCGTAAGGATTTTATGGTAAGCCAACTTCGCTCATAAGACCAATCGTTTTTAATTATGAAATATTAGTTTGGACTAATATTCATTTGTCAATGGAGGCAAACAAGATCGACTCAAAAGGAGTGGTGATTAGTGATAGGAAAATGAGCGGATTAATGATCCCCTCTAGATTCAAACGAAGGGTCGTTTCAGCGATCCGAGATTTTTCACCGGGTTGTGGACCTTCATCCGGTGAAAATCAATTATTCGAGGTTGTTCGTAATCGTGAAGCATCGACGATCTGGGATTTTCCACCGGGTTGTGAACCGTCATTTGGAGAGAATCAATAAATAGTAGTTATTCGAGATTCTGAGGGTAAAAATCTAGACCGCTTATCTTAGAATAGATTTATTATAAGTGTTAATGATCTAATCGAGCATTAAAATATTTTTAAGTGTTGACGATCAGGAAAGTGTAGTGCTTACCGTAATCAGGTGTGTAATCTCACACTGTATCTCACGGGTTAAATAACTATATCGTATTAATCGCTTGATTAAATCACAAGATAGTGAAATCGGGTAAACTAGCATATTTATCAATTATCAGTAAAGACTATGAAATCGGTATTAAGACTGTGAATTTTACGAAATTGTCCTCAATGGGCCAAATAGATAAAAGTGACTATATGGGCCAAATGTGATATTTGATATATGGGCCAAATGTGATATTTGATATATGGGCCAAATGTGATATCTAATATATGGGCCAAATGTGTATTTGATATATGGGCCAAATGTGATATTTGATATATGGGCCAAGTGTGATATGAGTTATAAGGGCCAAAATGTGATATGGGCCAGATTGTGAAAATTTTATAATGGGTCGTATGTTTGTAATAATTATATGAATGGATTGTAGTAATTGAATGTGCATATTACATACATGATTTGCATGGGTTGGGATATTTGACGAAGAGAAGTTCTGGTAGCTTTGCTACAAAATTCTGGTGGCTTGTCCACAAATTGATATATGGCTTAATGCCCAGTTTGATATATGGCTTAATGCCTAGTTTGGTGTGTTGGCGGGGTGGGTGACTAAAGCTCCCCACAGGTGTGTTGGTTGGTACGGGTGGTGTGTAGCGGATGGAAAACTAGGTTTGGTTGGGAAATTGCATAACACATGCATGTTATATATGATATTATGTTATGATTATAAATGGTGATACAGTCCGCCTCAGGGAGAGTCGAAATGTATGCGAGTTGCCCAATCGTCTACGAGGAGGGATTCAGCCTTCGAAAAATAATTGGAAAATATGGATGAGATTGCGGAAGCTTTAATTGAATAGTAGATGGTTCGGTTTGATAGAAAGAGATAATAAAAAAAATAGATAAAAGGATAATTTTGATGGAGCTGGATGAAGGAACTTAAACAAAGAATCGATTCGACACTAAGAAGTGCCACCCCGGGTTCTATGTTGTTTAAGGTGGAAAATGGAATCGAAGGTGGACCACGACCCGTTATCTAGGTAGATAAGAACCGATGGTATAATTGGATGAAAAGAACAAGTCTAGATGCTACAAGCAACTTGATAAGTCTAGGAAACTTGCACGAAATTGAAAAGGAGACTAGCTCACTTGATGAACAAAAGTTCATATGTTTTAATTCAAGATTAACCTCCTTTACAAATGAGAAATAACATAGTATTTATAGCCAACTAATAGCTAACCGAATGGTCATCTAAATACCTTAATGACTAAGCTAGAATTATACTAGAAAATGCTAGAGAAATCTAGAAAAAGTCTTTTGGCTTGCTTAGCTAAGTTGGCCGAACATGGCCCTTGGTACTTGGCTAAATTCGGCTGCATGTGAAGGCAAAGAGTCACCTTCAAGATAGGTGGATGCACTTGTCAAATTTGGATGAGTATAGCCTTCCTTGTGCTTGCAAAAATTCGGCCAATGTGTGGTTAGCTAAATGGGTGCATGGGAGAATGAAATGGCAGCCGCAATAACTCCTTGCTGTTCACGATGTGTGTATGGGGGAGAGAAACCAGCAGCAGCTCATTGATGACCGTCCATGCATGTTGATAATCCCTTGAACATAACATTAAATTCATCCATTAACAAGTCATTAAATGATGTTCCCTTGTTGAAAAATTCCAGCAGCTCAATAAATAGCTTCCATGTATGTCCCAACATAGCCATAAATGATGTTCACGCATTAAGCAACCAGCAGCCCATTAACTCCATGTGACTTCTCTTGAAAAGGTGTCTTGAAGAGTCTAAACGTCACCCCCTTGTCCAGCATGCCATTAAATGCCGTCCAAGCTTTGTACCCATCCTTTAATTCGGCCACCAATGTTCATTTAAATGGATGTACACGCATGGGAAAGCAAAGACAATGTTTGTCCCTTTGTATTCCCGAAATGGCTAAAACAAGGTATTAAATTCGGCCAAAAGTGCAGCACATTAATAGTGCTTTTCTTTGAACACGAAAAGAAGCTTTGGAAGTTGAACAATCAGCCTTTAATTCGTCCATTCATGCTCCAACATCAAATAAATGATGTTCCAAGCATCAACGACTCATAATGGCGTCCCATGTTTATTTCCAACATCTCCTTTAATGCTTTGGAGAATTTAATTTGAACCTAAAAGGAGATGAATTTGTATTAAATCACTTCAATTCATTTGAAAACAATTAAATGCATGCTATGAACACATTAATGGACGTTGGGAATTGGAATCAACAAATTAAGGCATTTAAAAGTCATCCCATGCATGCACCAAAGACGTCATTAAATAAAGATTCAGCTTATGAATGTTGTCCCCTCAATGGATGGTAGTAGCCAAAGAGGCACGTTAGGGAGCACAAAAGGCAGCCACCCATGTCCCTTGCATGCTCCTAAGGCTCCTTTAGTGTGCTTGCCCATGCTTTAAATGCATGTCCCAAAAGCACCTACAAGTAATAAATTTCGTCACATTAAATCCCATGCACATTAAAACACCATTTAACACATGTCTTAAGCTGAACACATTAATTAAAGGTTGGTCAAGGCTTATATTAAATTCAATTGAGTTTTAAGGCATATGAATATATTAATAGCACTCATTAATATAAAACTTATTTAATCTTTAATAATTAAAATGACCAGATTTATTTAGTTAATTAACTTAAGCTAATTTTAACTAACTAAAACTACTTTAATTTATTTAAAATAAATGCAATCAGCTTATAAAGCTGGAATGAGCGCCGATAAATTTGAAAATCGTTGGTGCCCCGGGCGTGCCCGTATCATCCCTCCCCTCTTCAAGACGATTCATCCTCGAATCGACCTGTTAATTTTCTGAACAAAATTCATTTTGACTCAATTTTCCTCGATCAAGCAGGACGGATGATAATCTCAATACGAAAAAGATAATCATGAATTAGCATAATCATTTTCAAACAACAATAGAATTCAAATATGAGCGTCCACAAGACACGTAAACCACACGCAAAGCGGGCTTAATCACTTTATCGTATAATAGGAACAATGCCTTGTCAAGCGTTTGCAACGAGAGTGAATAAGCTTCATGACATGCATTCGTGTCACATGGATCCCACAAATCAAAGATTTCATGCGAATAACATGTCAAATGATAGATATATTAAATGCAAGCAAGCAATCGAGAAAATGCATATGGCACATGAAATTGATCAACCAATTCTTGCATTGAACGATATACTATATTACTCACACATGAATTACAAAATTTATCAAACACACGATGATACCAGATGATACAAATTCTTTTGTCAATCATTGAAATAGGTAGACCATAATTAAGCAGAATATTACATTCAAGCAATTCATGATCTAAATGATTTATCAAAATGAAATTGGTATCATGTGTTCTATTAACTTCCGAAGAGAACGAAAACATCTCAAAGTAATGCAAGATGGATTCTTTCACAAGAAAACTATCAAAATTATCAAACGTAAGAATTCTCTCATCATTCATCGAGAAAACAAATAGATCATAAATGGGCAGAAAAGAACGAATAAGCATGTAATGATCTAAATGTTTCGCTAAAATGAAATTACCAACGCGAAGCTTATCGTTATTTGAAGAAGGTAAAGATGCATCAACAAGTTCAATAGGCTTACCTTTATACTTAGAAAGACAAAAATCAACCTTACCTTGCTTGTCTTCACAAGCTGAAACTCAAGATCGAATTTACCTTGCTCGATCAAGACGAACCTTTTCTTCGTAGGCATGTAATGTAGTCGAAGCCTTGCGTTTGAATCAACATTCGAGTCTTGAATTTGTTGGATTTGCGTCTCTCCACCTTCATACTTCGTATCACAATGATCATTATGGAATAAAGTCATCTTATCATCATTTAAAACATCACAATTATTCGAGGGATGGCCAAAGACAAAATCATCCATATAATCACAATCTTTAGAAAGATTCAATGGAGATTGAATCGCTTCAAAATACTTACCTTCCTTACCTTCAATCTCGCGTGATTCAACTTTACCTTTTTCAATCATGTGAAAGCGTCGCTCGTTGGGAAGGTATTGTAGTTGAAGGTCATCGTGAAATTGGTCGAGAACACGGAAGAAGAAACAGAAGAAGGATAGATATCCGAAGAGTTAGTCGAAAAATCACTCTCTTTTTCTTGCTTTTCTCGTTCATTCTTTTCTCTCATTTCTTTTTCAATTTTACTTTCTTCTTTTTCAATCTCTTTTTCAATTTTTTTCTCGATTTCTTTTACTCTCATGATCTCTTTTTCTTTTTCTTTTCTTTTATTTTCTTTTTCCTCTTTTTCATTTGATCTTTCTTTTTCATTTTGAGTACAACAAGAAGATGATTCAAAAGATTCAAAAATACAAGGATTAGACTCCAAGATCGAAGCAATGTTCTCATAGATATCGCGATGGGTCCTTGGCAGATTCTTTGACCATGACATCTTAGAATCATATGATGAATATCTCGGGCTGTCGTGTTCATCACCGTAGTTGGCTTCAAACTCGACATATATTTGGCTTTGCCTTGAATTCCTTGTCGAATAAGAATCGTGATTTGAACTACTTCGAGAATGATCTTTCGTGGTTAAATTACTCGACGTATATGAACCACGTTCACTTTTTTGTAAAGTTTTCTCCATAGATGAATACGATGAAGCTTTTGAAGAAGAAACCATACCTTCTTGATGGTAATCACGAGAGGTCTCAAATTCGCGGTTTGATTCATACCATCTCGAACTCCTTGAGGAATACAAATCTCGATCAAAATCTCTTCTCGAATGTTCTTGAATGTGTGTCTTGAGGCGACCTTGACTCGACCTTCATTTGGAAGAAAGTTGTTCTTGTTGGTCTCGTTTCTCGATTCGATCCAACCGCTTGCAACTTGTCAAACTTGGTGTTCACGATGCTTCGCATTCCGTTCAACAAGTATTGATAGTCGATTCGAGAACATTTCTTGAGCCATGTTTATTGCTGAAAAGAAAGATGTTATAAAGGAAGAAAATAAATAGAAAATTTAAAAATTCCTTACCACCAAAAATCTCACAAGTCACTCACAAAGAAGAAAAAAAAATCACTCACGCTCGTGTTTTCTCTCGAATATGGCTCTTTTTCTTAATGTAAGCACTCGTGCCTTTTACCGCTCTTTCTCGCTCTCGCAAGTTCGTACTTTATTTCGATAGACTCATCACGGCTCGAGGGTCAGCTTCAAGTTGTTTCAAGGGTAAATGTTAGGTTTCGGGTAGGCTAAACAAAAGAAAAGGGCAAATAGGGGAGGCTAAGTAAGAAATTTTTTTTTTTTGAAATGATCGGGTAAGATGAGGATGGTAGAAATGAGGGTCTTGGGCACTCAGAGACTGAGGAGTAGAATAGAAAACAAACAAGTACTTCAAAATTCCACACTTTTTTTTTTTTTTTTCTTATTTCTCTCTTCTTCTTTTTTTCAATTGTTTTTTTTTCTCCTTTTTTTTTATCTTTGATTTTTTTACCTTTTTTTTTAACTTGTATATATTTTTTTCAATTTTCGTTTTTTTCTTTTTTTCAATTTTTTTCACTTCACATACAATATATTGAAATACAAGAACAAAATTACAACTTACAATTTTTTTGAATTTTTTCACTTACAAACCTATTTCTACTTCACGTCGTAATCAAAATTTCTCGTTTTATAGCTCGATACCAAATGATACAAATCGCCTCGGGGAGAGTCGAAATGTATGCGAGTTGCCCAATCGTCTCGAGGAGGATTCACCTTGAAAATAATTGGAAAATATGGATGAGATTGGAAGCTTTAATTGAATAGTAGATGGTTCGGTTTGATAGAAAGAGATAATAAAAAATAGATAAAGGATAATTTTGATGGAGTGGATGAAGGAACTTAAACAAAGAATCGATTCGACACTAAGAAGTGCCACCCCGGTTCTATGTTGTTTAAGGTGGAAAATGGAATCGAAGGTGGACCACGACCCGTTATCTAGGTAGATAAGAACCGATGGTATAATTGGATGAAAAGAACAAGTCTAGACGCCACAAGCAACTTGATAAGTCTAGGAAACTTGCACGAAATTGAAAAGGAGACTAGCTCACTTGATGAACAAAAGTTCATATGTTTTAATTCAAGATTAACCTGCTTTACAAATGAGAAATAACATAGTATTTATAGCCAACTAATAGCTAACCGAATGGTCATCTAAATACCTTAATGACTAAGCTAGAATTATACTAGAAAATGCTAGAGAAATCTAGAAAAAGTCTTTTGGCTTGCTTAGCTAAGTTGGCCGAACATGGCCCTTGGTACTTGGCTAAATTAATTGCATGTGAAGGCAAAGAGTCACCTTCAAGATAGGTGGATGCACTTGTCAAATTTGGATGAGTATAGCCTTCCTTGTGCTTGCAAAAATTCGCCAATGTGTGGTTAGCTAAATGGGTGCATGGGAGAATGAAATGGCACCATAATAACTCCTTCTTTATTCACAATGTGTGTATGGGGAGAGAAACCAGCAAAGACTCATTGATGACCGTCCATGCATGTTGATAATCCCTTGAACATAACATTAAATTCATCCATTAACAAGTCATTAAATGATGTTCCCTTGTTGAAAAATTCAATGACTCAATAAATAGCTTCCATGTATGTCCCAACATAGCCATAAATGATGTTCACGCATTAAGCAACCAGACCCATTAACTCCATGTGACTTCTCTTGAAAAGGTGTCTTGAAGAGTCTAAACGTCACCCCCTTGTCCAGCATGCCATTAAATGCCGTCCAAGCTTTGTACCCATCCTTTAATTCGGCCACCAATGTTCATTTAAATGGATGTACACGCATGGGAAAGCAAAGACAATGTTTGTCCCTTTGTATTCCCGAAATGGCTAAAACAAGGTATTAAATTCGGCCAAAAAGTGCAGCACATTAATAGTGCTTTTGCTGAACACGAAAAGAAGCTTTGGAAGCTGAACAATCAGCCTTTAATTCGTCCATTCATGCTCCAACATCAAATAAATGATGTTCCAAGCATCAGCAGCTCATAATGGCGTCCCATGTTTATTTCCAACATCTCCTTTAATGCTTTGGAGAATTTCGGCTGAACCTAAAAAGGAGATGAATTTGTATTAAATCACTTCAATTCAGCTGAAAACAATTAAATGCATGCTATGAACACATTAATGGACGTTGGGGAATTGGAATCAACAAATTAAGGCATTTAAAAGCTGTCCCATGCATGCACCAAAGACGTCATTAAATAAAGATTCAGCTTGCTGAATGTTGTCCCCTCAATGGACGGTAGTAGCCAAAGAGGCACGTTGGGGAGCACAAAAGGCAGCCACCCATGTCCCTTGCATGCTCCTAAGGCTCCTTTAGTGTGCTTGCCGCCCATGCTTTAAATGCATGTCCCAAAAGCACCTACAAGTAATAAATTTCGTCACATTAAATCCCATGCACATTAAAACACCATTTAACACATGTCTTAAGCTGAACACATTAATTAAAGGTTGGTCAAGGCTTATATTAAATTCAGCTGGAGTTTTAAGGCATATGAATATATTAATAGCACTCATTAATATAAAACTTATTTAATCTTTAATAATTAAAATGACCAGATTTATTTAGTTAATTAACTTAAGCTAATTTTAACTAACTAAAACTACTTTAATTTATTTAAAATAAATGCAATCAGCTTATAAAGCTGGAATGAGCGCCGATAAATTTGAAAATCGTTGGTGCCCCGGGCGTGCCCGTATCAAATGGGCTTTGGCCCAATAAATGCTTAATTGAATTTTTGGCCCAGTGACAATGGTAAGTGAGTTACACACTGAGTTCTAAGTAACTCACCCCATTTTCTTTACCCTCCTCAGGTAATGATCAGTGATGGATGCTTGGGCCGGGGACGACTCAGTGGAGGCCATACTACGAATTATGGGTTATTTAAATTTTGGATTTCTTTTTAAGTACTTTTTATTATTTTTGCTATTTTGTAATAAGGCCTCTGTTTAAATTTTTATGGATGTTTTACTGGTGGATAGATTTTATAATATGCTTTAAATACTTAAGTGGGATTATTTTTTTAAAAAATAAAAATAAATGTTTTTCTTAAATAAACGTACGAAAAGAGTTTCATTCTTAAATAGTTTTAACTCAGTAATTTTTCTGTAACAATATTTTTAAATTTTTGTTTTCAAATTACTTTCGAACTCTTTAAATTTTCTCAAAATATTAAATCAATTTTTCCTAAGTTTCAATTTATAAATTTTTACGACCCAAATTATTAGATTTAGTAATCAAACTTAGTTTCCAATAACTCCACATTAAAATATTTTTTTTAAAATCCATTTTCTTTAAATCTTTAAAAGACTAGGTGTATGTTCATTTTGTGTGACATGTCAAATTTGGTCTTAACGCATAGACCGGGTTTGGGGTGTTACATGGCCCATTTAGTCACATATCAATTTGGCCCATTTAATCACATATCAAATTGGCCCATATAGCAAAATATCATATCGGCCCATTAATCAATATGTCCAATCGGCCCATAAGGCAATATGTCAATTCAGTCCATTAAGCAATATCATATTTCAGCCCTTTAAGGGCATTTCAGTAATTTGGTAATCTTACCCACTAAGGGTATTTCGGTAATTTAGCCCATAGGGGCATTTTTGTCAATTGGTAATATTACCCACTAAGGGTAATTTGGTAATTTTGCAATCCAGACTTAACTACTAATTTGGGCATAAAAATTAAAACTATCCATCTGCATCGTACTGACTAAATTGACTATAACTTGAGTTAGAAAACTTGAAATCTAAATCCATAAATTTTATCTCAAGTGGGGCCAACCCACGGTGGTGTTAACCACGTGGATAAGTCGCTATTGAGGTACCAAACCTCTGGAGGTACCAAACCTCGGTGACATATAGTCACGGTGTGTTACCAAAACACTTTGGTGCCCGTCGGCACGATTAATCTGCCCTCCACTCATCAACCCACATCACAATCATAACAGAGATCATACATTTATCACATGTATTAAATAAATCATGCTTCCCAAAAGCATCATAATAATCTCATATAAATAGAGACTTACCGAGGTCCTTGCTTGTACCATTTAAGGTACCAAATCCAAATCTACATCAAGCGGATGTACAAACAACAAATATTTATCACACATATTAATCGATATAAGTGTGTATGTACACACTGTCACCACCGAGTGATCTAAATCCCGAATGAAGGAGTCGACCACCTTAGATTTCCTTGTACCTACATTCTACCAACCATGGGTTAGCCCATGGCCTATTCGCCAATTTAAACAATTTAAACCTTGAAACTAGACTCATATATATTCTTACTACAATTTTTCAGAATTTTGGCTTAACTATTTAGTATAGTTTATTTCTTAAAGTTTCCTTGTTTCACCGTCTAATGTTTCGACCTCTCCTTCCTTAATTTCAAATATCTCACTGTACGATTTTCATATACTGCTCCCACTTATTTCTATTGAAAATAGGCTCAATAAGGAATCCATACATATAAATTATATCCCATAATACACTTTTTACAATTTTATATGATTTTTCCAAGAGGATCAGGGAACCACGAAATCATTCTAAACCAGTCTCACTAAAATTAACATATCTCAGAATATAAAATTCCTTTTCCTCTTCGTTTCTTTCGTTATTAAAATAGACATGGTAAGCTTTTATTTGATATCTCATTCACTTTCTAATTCCCTTTTTCCTATTTTTCGTGATTTTTCAAAAACACGTCACTGTTTCTAACTGAAACTATTTTATTACAAAATATAATTACCACTACGATCATACGCACGCTCGAGTGATTACGGATGCCAATTTTTGGTTTTCTTTGGTATTTCAACCGATTCACAAAATATTTCATACAAACTTTTAGAGAAGTGTGAGATTACGCACCATTTTAGACATGTATACGGAAGGTACGAGATTACACACCTTATTACGGGATTCGTAACACGATACTCTTCGTGGCACCTAAAAGTACAATCAGTCAACAATTAGTCCAAACCCAATTTACAACTTCATCCAAGTATTGAGATTGATTAACAATCTATATCACTTACCAACAATCCGAGTCTCTTATTACGAGGGATAGATCGAGCAATTTAGTCCCTAAAAATATAATCGATTAGTCACAACCACTATCTCGTTAAGTAAAATAACCGGTCAACGAAAAGATCCAAAAAGAACCATGATGAATCCCTTACCTTAACGATATTGGTTCCGTTTCTAACAATAAATGATAACTTCGGAAACTCCAAGTTTTGACCTTCCATAATATTTCTACGAAGAAGAAAAGTGATTTCGTATGAGAGAAGGTATGATGATGGTTTCTATCAATGTGGCCATCCCACACGAAGACATAGATTCGACATTAAGAGAAAGAATAAAAATAAAATCTTGAAATGGATCGCTTATCGATTGATCAAAGTATGAGTAGCAATATGGTTGAGAAGAAAATATGTATGAGATGAAAGATTCGGCTATAAAGAAATAGTGGACTCAATATTCGGCTATGGTGAAAAAAATATTAGAAGGGAAGTGATTGTAACATCCCAAACTCGGTCCAACACCACGACCCAATCTGGAATGTCACTAGGAAAAAGGGTTTGAAAGGTGTTGTAAGGTTTGTAAAACAATATGGAACAATTTAGAAAAAACCAAAACTTAATGACGCATTGGAAGGAGAAACTCTATTTTAAGGAAAAGGTACTTAGCCAGCTTAGCGATCAGATGAATCTCTCTTTTTTTCTTTTTTTTAAACATGGTTAACTTTAGATCCAGACATTATTTGTCGAGAAGGAAAAAAAACTTTAATTCCAATAAAAATGTGTTTGAGCAGGTTTGCAAAGAAACTTTAGATTATATATATATATATAAAAAAAACTGTTTCATGTGACCATTTCGTGATTAATGAATAATAAAAACCAACTTGATAGGAGAATCCAAAGTTTACCAAATTTAAAGTGGCCTTATTACATCATAAAAAAAATATCCCAAAGAAAATAGCGATTAGTCAATTCAAGTTAAAAATTTAAGTTTAATAAATAACCCCTCGCATTACCACCTCGAGTATGATCTAACCTAGTCTACGGCATCACGAGCTACCTGCAATTTGTTAAGAATAAAGTGAGTCACCAGACTTAGTGTGCAATTGGTCCACAAAATTTTCACAAATGGGCTTGGCCCCAAACCACTATCGTATCATCACATCATGCACCAATAACAAGAATGATAGCCCAACCCAACCTAGTACCAACCTCTACACACTGCTCCATACGTCCATCCTCATACACACCTGTGGGATTTCGACAATCAACCCTCCATCCGCTACACACCTCTTTGGCGGTCATGCTGACAGACACACTGCTCAAAGTCCACATAAGTGGTATAGCCACTGTTTCCACACGTGATTAAATCACCAAATCCACAATAAGGCTCCATGCCATCATCAATCATGACAAAGTCACCAATATGCACTTCCCCTTTAAATCATTTATAACCCAACACCCCATGCACATGCAACATGGTATACATAACAGATTACATGATATGAAGTATATAAATATATCATACTTAACATACACCCACAATCAGGTTATCCACCAACATTAGTAACGCATGAAAGTATACACTGACCTGGTTTTCCGGTTTACCCAATACGTGTAATTTAATCACCATTGCCGCTATTTTTGACTTTCAAGCATTTCACATACACATATAAAGTTAAGGAAATAGTGTGATAATTATACACCTGTAAACCTGAAGCACTACACTATCGACTTCACTAACGTCCTCACTCGTAGGAATCATAGCGATCTGCTTATCCTTTTCATAAGCTGGCCCACACCCCGGTGGCCAATCCCGAACCGCCAAAATTGCTCGCTTCTTGAATTTAGGGGAGGGGACTATGTGTCCAACTCCCTCCTTTGCTTGGCTGGCACTAAATCGATAGAGTTTAGAGATCGAAGGCTTGGATTAGAAAGTCGATCGAGTACCAAAATCGAGAGAAGCTTCCAAAGATTCGGCACAAGATGTCACAGCAGAGAAGATCAGATTTGGGAGATGCTACTTCAATACATGGGTTAAGGAGTCCTTATCACCATGCGCTTAGCGGCACAATCCAAATTTGCATGATACCTTACCAACCAGTCCATGCCCAAGATCAAATCAAACTCCCCAAATGGTAGTTCCATCAAATCAGCTGGAAAAACTAACTATTGAACTTCTAAAGGCACATTTCTAAAAACTTTATTTACCACTACCGATTGTACTAAAGGAATAAGTATAGTCATCTCCCTAGAAGCAGTTTCAAGATTCATACTTAGAGTTTCGGACACCACACTAGCAACATAGGAATGCGTCGACCCAACATCAATTAATACAGTAAAGGGTAGACCAAAAATGAGGAACGTACCCATTATAATGTCTGGTGCATCACTCTCTTCTCGACGTCTAGCTGCATAAACCAACCTAGGCTGTCTCACCTCAGTACCCCCAACACCTCAGCTCGGTGCTCCACGACCCCGACCAAAACCATTCCCTCCTCGATTCGGACCACGGCCTCTCGACATCTGTTGACCACCTCTTCCTGGCTGCACTACCCCTGACCTACCATCCGAGCCCTGGTTATATCTAATGGACAATTCTTTATTAGATGATCCTTTGACCCACACTTGAAGCATTCCTTATTTCTTCCCCAACACTCTCCTGCATGCGACCTTCCACAATGAGCACACTGTCGAAATTGCCCAACAGCAGCCGAAATTGTAACACGAATAAGCCCATCAACCCTCGATCTTTTCAGAAACCCCCAGATGATCCCGACAGTCCATAACTCCTCTTATTCCTGCCTTTGTCCTTATCCCTATTCTGCCTCTCAGTTCGATTTACCTCCTCGGCTATCTTTGCTTTTTCCACTAAAATAGCAAAGTCCCTCTCCCTCTGAGGAGCTATCAACACTCGCAGCTCGTCTCGTAGCCTATCCTCGAACCAAACACATCGCTCATAATTGGTCGCAACTATTCCCCAGGCATATCGACTTAACCGTAGGAATTTTACCTCATACTCAGCTACCAATTTACCCCCTTGGACCAAATTCAAGAACATTTTTCTCTCGGCAACCACGTAACTAGCTCCAACATATTTCCCCTGAACATCATCTTAAAGAAGTCCCAATCTATCTAGTTTGCTGACGTACCCTCTCTCACAGTAAGCCACCATTGATAGGCTTCATCCCAAAGTAAGGACACTGAGCCCTTTAGCTTCTCCTCGGTTGTGCAATCCAAATCTTCCATAATTCTCTCGACTGCCTCTAGCCAATATTCTGCCATGTTTGGAGCTACCCCAGAAATACCCCTAAATATTTCAGCTTTGTTTACTCAAAGTCGCTCAGGAATGGACTTCCAAGTTGTAGCTCCAGTACTTGCCCCAGCTACACGCTCTAATACCCACAACATTGCTTGAGACAGCACATCGTCTCCCCCATTTCTGTCTTGCGAACCTGTTCCCACCACTGGTGAGGCTGGTGCCTCACCCTCAGCCTCTGAAAGTTTAACCTTGGTACCCTGACCCCTCTCATAGCCGCGAGTAACACGTCCATGTCCTCTACCACTCATATCTATAGCTCCGCTTTACTCTGATTATAAATTATGAGTCAGTATATCTTTCCACTTGTTTATTAACAAGTAGTTTTATGAAATAGAATCATAAGTATTTTCTTCATAAAGCATACATATTCCTAAAGGTTTTCATCTCTACAGTAAAAATTCTAATTTCCAATCATCCACAACATATAATCACCTCATACAATTCACTTAACAATCAAAAAACTTACCTGGTGGACCTAGGCCGAGAACTTGAGTGCCATTCTTCCCAAAAGAAAAATTTATATAAAATTTTCTTGTTAATTACATAATTTGAAAATGTTTTGGTCCCAAAAACCCAAGGCCGAGTTTTAAAACCTGACTCTGATACCAAAATGTAACATCCCAAACTCAGTCCAACACCACGACCCAATCTGGAATGTCACTAGGAAAAAGAGTTTGAAAGGTGTTGTAAGGTTTGTAAATCAATATGGAACAATTTAGAAAAAACCAAAACTTAATGACGCATTGGAAGGAGAAACTCTATTTTAAGTAAAAGGTACTTAGCCAGCTTAGCGATCAGATGAATCTCTCTTTTTTTTTAAAAAAAACATGGTTAACTTTAGATCCAGACATTATTCGTCGAGGAGGAAAAAAAACTTTAATTCTAATAAAAATGTGTTTGAGCAGGTTTGCAAAGAAACTTTAGATTATATATATACGTAAAAAAATGGTTTCATGTGACCATTTCGTGATTAATGAATAATAAAAACCAACTTGATAGGAGAATCCAAAGTTTACCAAATTTAAAGTGGCCTTATTACATCATAAAAAATATCCCAAAGAAAATAGTGATTACTCAATTCAAGTTAAAAATTTAAGTTTAATAAATAACCCCTCGCATGGCCACCTTGAGTACAATCCAACCCAGTCCACGGCATCACGAGCTACCTGCAATTTGTTAAGAATAAAGTGAGTCACCAGACTCAGTGTGCAATTAGTCCACAAAATTTCCACAAATGGGCTTGGCCCCAAACCACTATCGTATCATCACATCATGCACCAATAACAAGAATGATAGCCCAACCCAACCTAGTACCAATCTCTACACACCGCTCCGTACGTCCATCCTCATACACACCTGTGGGGATTTCTACAACCAACCCTCCATCCGCTACACACCTCTTTGGCAGTCATGCTGACAGACACACTGTTCAAAGTCCACATAAGTGGTCTAGTCACTGTTTCCACACGTGATTAAATCACCAAATCCACAAGGAGGCTCCACACCATCATCAATCGTGACAAAGTCACCAATATGCACTTCCCCTTTGAATCATTTATAACGCAACACCCCATGCACATGCAACATGGTATACATAACAAATTACATGATATTAAGTATATAAATATATCATACTTAACATACACCCACAATCAGGTTATCCACCAACATCAATAACGCATGAAAGTATACACTGACTTGGCTTTTCGGTTTACCCAATACGGGTAATTTAATCACCATTGTCGCTATTTTTGACTTTCAAGCATTTCACATACACATATAAAGTTAAGGAAATAGTGTGATAATTATACACCTGTAAACTTGAAGCACTACACTATCAACTTCACTAACGTCCTCACTCGTAGGAATCATAGCGATCTGCTTACCCTTTTCAGAAGTCGGCCCACACCCCGGTGGCCAATCCCAAACCGCCAAAATTGCTCGCTTCTTGAATTTAGGAGAGGGGACTACGTGTCCAACTCCCTCCTTTGCTTGGCTGGCACTAAGTCAATAGGGTTTAGAGATCGGAAGGCTTGGATTAGAAAGCTGATCGAGTACCAAAATCGAGAGATGCTTCCAAAGATTCGGCACAAGATGTCATAGCAGAGAAGATCATATTTGGGAGATGCTACTTCAATACATGGGTTAAGGATTCGGTTGGCGTGACACAAAAAGAAGAGAGGTTTCAAACAAGAGTTTTGAGTGATGTATTCGGCTATGATGAATAACTCAGAGAAAACAAATGAAGTGGTGCTAAGATTGAAAGGTTTCACTAAGGGAGAAAATAAGAGAGTGTCGTTTTGATTTCAAGCGAATGGATGAAGAAACAAGAACTTCAATATCGGAAGTCAAGAGGGTTCGGCAAGAGGGGAGTTCTTATGAGAAAAAAGAAATAGAAGGAAAAAGTAGAGTAGTGATTTTGGTCTAGAGAACAAATGAAGAAAAGCACCCAAAATTTGTGAGAAGCAAGTGTTTTTCGGCTAAAGCTTTTGAGAATGAGCAGGAAAGGAAATGAGAGGAAAAAGTCTTCTTAGTTTCGGCTATAGGTTATTTGGGAAGAAAAGATTTCGATTTAAGAAATAGAACAAAAGAATCGATAGAGCTCTTAATCAACTACAAAAATTTGGCACTCCCTAGTCTACCCATACAAAACCGAAATCCCCCCTCACCAAGCACTCCACATTTGGCCACAACTCCAATAGCCATCAACTCCCCTTTTTGCTCCTACTTTTACTCCCATTCACTCATTTGAATTAAGAGACCAATTCAAATTTCCCCCAACACCTCTTAGCCACTTATTTCAAATTCAAAGACTCCATCCACTAACCACCCTGAAGAGTCCCAATGGAAACCACCTCCTTAGCTTCCTGACGCAAAAAGAGGCTTCCAAAAGCTACCAAAGTGACTTGAACCCTGGGCCTCCTTCCCTCCTGTGGTGTCATTCCCCTTCCATGCTAAGTGGCGTCCCCCTTGCCACTCCAACACCTCACTTCTTGTGACACCAAACACCAACTAAAACTCCCTAAGCTCTGCTCCCAAACGGCTACCCTCCAAAAGTGCCAAAAAATAAAAATTTCATCAAAGCTTTGGCTTAGCCCCGAGCCTTCCCAAGCCCCCAATCACAACCAAACAACCAACCTAACTAACCAATACACAGAAAACATATAACATGCAAAAGCCCCTAAATCCAGGATGTTACAGTGATTCTTGAAAGATTTTGCAAAAAGAAAAGAAGAAGAAGAAATAGAAAAATGATGGATTAGTTTCAGTTTTTAAGAAGGATGTGTGAACAAAAGAAATGGTCTCAAAGTTTGGGGTACAATCGGCAAGAAGAAAGAAATGGAATTTGCACTCTCCAAGTTGTGTAGATTCAACAAGGAGAAGAAAAGGAGTTTGGGGAGAAAAGAAAAATGATACCAAAACATCAAGCACCAAATTGGCTATCATCCTAGCCCCAAGCTGTCCACATTCATCCCCCCTAGGATAAGAGTTTTGCCACCCAAACATTCCAAAACACCACCCAGGAAATAAGCCTATTGTCCCCCTTACGTACCTATTCCTTTTGATTCCTTTCCCTAACCTCAACCTTGCCTTATTTTTTTAGCCACCTTACCAAAAATAATGAAGTCCACCCTTTCCATAATTACTCCTTGACCGACACATTAAGAAAGGAAAGAAAAAAATAAAAGTCATAATGCACACAAAGGGATTCGAACCTCTTCCCTCAAGGTAATACATGTGGTGCCATAACCTCTTTACTAATTGCTCATTTATGCTAACCATTTACTCATTTATTTCCATAAGCTTTAAGGTCACTTTCTCTCTCTCCTTAATAGGCTTAAACACAAAATTTTTCCTATAGCTAAACTTGAACCCGAAGCTTCCTAGGACCCCGCAAATTTTCAAAATCACCTTCCTAATAAGTCCAACTTGAAATAATGCCATTCTGTTGTTCTTAAATTTTTTAAATACTCCTATGCCCAAGGCCCATTGGGCCCAATTCTTCTAGGCCCAATTTCGGGATGTTACAGTTACCCTTGTAAACCACTTTGAAGCCGACCCCTAGACAGCGAAATAATCATAAAGAGACTTCTATGAAATCACGAGAGAAAGAATACAGTGGTAAAAGGCACGAATATTGAGCACGATCGTATGAAGAAAAGGCCTTATATCGAGTGCAAACACGAGTGTAAGTGCTAAATTATTTCTTTTTTTCGAGTGACTAGTGAGGCTTTGTGGTGAGGTTCAACAATATGTCTCTATGTTTCGAAAGAAAAGTTACAGCTATTGGTGGTTGGTCCGATCCATTATACCAAGCATCAACCAAAATGAAAGGCAACGCATTCATAAAAATTGAGGCTTTAGAGAGCATGAACCTGTTGATGGCAATTTAAAGAGTAACAAGATAGCCATTCCACCATTTCAAGGTCGATCCAACCCGGAGGCATACCTTGAATGTGAAAAGCAAGTGGAATTGGTTTTTGAGTGCCATGACTGTAATAGCCCAATTTAGGGCCTAGTCAGAATAGTGGTGCAAAATCACAAATTCGAGTTAGTAAAATGAGTTTTTAAGGTATTTGAGATGTTGGCATGATATTATGAAAGTTTTATGTAGAGATTTTATGAAATTGGCATTAAAGGGGTTCATTAGGACTAAATTGCAAAAGTTGCAAAATATGAGATTCTAGAAGCTTTTTTGTATGAAATAGCTTTGGATTATTAATTAGAAGTCCTTAAATAGCAATTTTCTCAAATTATAATTTTTGGACAAAAATGGACACGAGTTAGTAAATTGTGAAAATTTAGTGAGGAGGGCATTTTGATCATTTATCAATTAAATGATTAAAAATAAAAAAGATGAAAAAAATCTTATTCATCTTCTTCCTCCTTGTGCCAAAAATTTGAGAGACTCCATAGCTGGGGTTCTTCAATTTTTGAAGCTTGCTAGTAAGTGCATTTTAGTCCTATTTTTAATATTCTTCATTTTTTTAGAGTTCTCGTATTATGAATTAGCTATTTATAGCTATAAGTTGTGCTAGAATTCATGTCCATAAAAAAATACCCATGTATGACATACTTGTAAAATGATCGTTATGGAAGATTATGAGAGTTTGATGTTAGATAAACATCTTTTCCTAAGTGAGTTTCATGAAAAATGTTAGTATGGATTAATTTGTAATAGTTATGAAATTGGTCATTCATAATAGAAATATTGAGAATTGATGATTGTTATACTAGAGAAAATGAATCAGCTAAGCATGAAGTTTAAGAAAGTTGAATGAAAATCACTTTATGAGCCTAGGGGCAAAAGTGTAATTATGAGAAAGTTTAGGGGTAAAATGGAAATTTTGCCAAAGTATGAGTTATGAGTCAATTTAATCAATATGAGTATTAAATGAGTTAAATTATTATTATAGATCAGGAGAAATGAAGCTCAGATTGAAATCGAGGCAAGAACAAAGTCGAGGACTAAATTTCAATATCTACATACATTTTGTATATTGAGGCAAGTTTGTATGATTTCTAAGCTTTATGATAAATATCATTAAATTGCTTAGTATGATGTTGAATGTATTTTAGTTCCATGAGATTGTTTAATGGTATGTTAAACAAAGAAATTAATGAGATTAAGCATGAGGAATTCTCGATTGAAGTTTAATTACTTAGGATACTCGATCTACCACGTGAGATGAGAAAGCCCGTATAAGACGAAGCCAAGGCATGGCATCAACAATTAAGCAAGTTATCATGTAAGTCCAAGACAAGTCTTGGCATTGAAGAGTTATTATGAGATGAAGACCCATGTAAGCCCAAGCCAAGGCATGGCATTGGTGAGTCTCCAAGCAAAGATGTCATGTAAGTCCAAGACAAGTCTTGGCATTGTAAAGTTATCATGAGATAAATATTCCATGTAAGTCCAAGCCAAGGCTCGACATTGACAAAGTAAAGATACCAAGTAAGACTATGTCAAGACATATCAATGGGAAGTTCCCAAGGAAACCCACTAGGAAGACCTCGTGTAAGTCCATGTCAAGACATGGCGTCGATATCAAGTAAGAGATTCCATTGTAAGACTATATCGAGGATATATGATACGATCTGCCTTGGAGTGAGTCGAGTCATATGTGAGTTGCCCAATCCTCTACGAGGAGTAATTGAAAAGTTATCAGGAAAAGGGTGAAATAAGGTTTAAGTTGCGTAAGCTTATCAAAAAGGTTAAGATTTGGATAGGAGATGGAGATAGGTTCGGTTTAACAAATGAGAACAAAGGATAAATGTTAGGTGATATTTTGGTTAAATATAAGAGATATTTGATGGAGAGGGATAGAATAACTTAAACAAAGAATCGATTCAACACTAAGAAAGTGTCACCCTAGGTTCTATATTTGTTTAAGGTGGAAAATGGGAGTAGAGAAACCTCGACCCACTACTTAGAAAAGTAGGAACCTTGGTATAAAGGTGAATGCCACACTATATAATAGTGATAAGTTCGGATAGAAGAAAACGGGTTGATGCCACTAAAGACTAGATAAGCCAACGAGTCTTCAACAAAATATGAGAGAAAATAATCTCACAAATTGAGCAGCATAACATTAACAAATTCCATAAGTTATCCATCAATAGGTAGATTACATGTATTTATAGTGTCATATAAGCTAGCTGAATGGTCACTTCTAATTAAGCTAATAATGAGCTCAAATGAAAAGTCTCAACTTTTGAAATTCTAGCCCAAATAACTCCATCTTCAATGTGAATAATTTCTTCAATTAAGTGGCTGTCAAAGTCCTTTGAAGTCTAGATGACCAAATTGAAAAGTCACCTAACTCCATCCTTCAATGTGAGTAATTTCTTTAATTAAGTTTCTTTGAAAACCCTTTGAAGTCTCCATGAGCAACTGAAAAGTCACCAGCATCTTTGATGGAGAATTGAATGATGTGATTAATTACTTTCAAAGTCTTTTGAAGTCTCCATGTCCAACCGAAAAGTCACCAGCATCTTTGATGGAGAATTGATTGCATGAAGTGATTACTCATAAAGCAATCGGTTATGGATGTAGAAAACAAAGAGGCTGCTGAAATTAAAGAAGAATAATGCTCTTCTTTAATATAAAAATAACTTTTTAATGATGTATTAAGCCCCTTTATATCAGCCCCCTCTTGTGTAACCGAATTCACTTGAAAAGCCATCCTATTGAATTCATAATAGCCTTTTGAAATAATGGATGTGAGTTGAAAAGTCACCTGCAACTAACACATATAACCGACACAATAATGCAATTATTAAACTTAAAACAAATTAACAACTAACTTAATTAAATAAACTAACATTTAAACATCATTTATTCCAAAGAACTAGCTTAATTAAATAAAGCATCATTAAATGAACTTAACTCATGCATCAATAAATTAACCTAGTAACTAGATTAATTAAAGAAACAAGCTATTAAATTAAATTCATTAAAGAACTCAATTAATTAAACTAAGTTGAGTTTAATTAATGACCAGCAACTCATTTATTAACTTAAGATGCTTAAATGCATGATTTAAAATGCAAACTAAATGAACAAATGAGTTACTTAATGCATGACTTAATTAAATGCGAACACATAATGCATGTCATAATTAAAATATGTAGATCAATAATGCATGACATTAACTAAAGATGTATTTAATTAAACAAGAAATAATTAAAGACTATAGTAACTAAAATAAATAAATCAAGTCCTTATTCCAGCAATTTAAATGTCATAATTAAAATTTAAAGATAAGCTCAAATGAGCTTATTTAAGCTGAATCAAGCTCGTTGAATGAGCACACGAACTCATTGAGCTGGATCGAGTTCAAATGAATTGAATTTGAACTGGACGAAGCTCGTGGAGCTGGAAACGAGCTGGGATCAGCTTGCCAGCAGTGCAATGGTCGACTCAGGATACTTGTCTGATGAAGTTCGTGGGGCATGCTAGCATCATTCCCCCCTCTTTAAGGCGACTTGTCCTCAAGTCAAGTCGTTGGTTTTCCGAACAGAATTCCCTTTGCTTGATTTTTCCTCGGTCAAATGGGGTAGATATTAATCGGGTCACCTGAAAAGGAAACCATGAATTAGCAAGAGATGTTTCAAACACACTTGCAATTCAAATGTGAGCAGCACCAAACAAGTAAATCGCATGCAATTGAACAGAAGCAAATTATCATATAAAAGAAATAATGCCTTGTCAAATTTTTGAAACAAGATTAAGTAGGCTTCAAAGCATGCATACGATTTGAATGGATTCCACAAGTCAAGATTATCATTCGAATAATGAATCAAATGATAAACATAAGCATCACAAATAGGTAGTTGAGAAAATTCACACAACTCATGAAATTGAACAATCAGATCTTGCATTGTATGATATATTCTCTTTCTCACACATGAATTATAAAAATTATCGAACACAAGAATCTTTTTGTCAACCATCAAGACAGATAGATCATAAACAGGTAGAATAGAACATTTAAACATATCATGACCTAAATGTTTTACAAAAATCAATTCATTAACGCAAAGCTTATCATCATCCAAAGAGAACAAAAATGTATCAACAATTTCAGAAAACTTACCTTTAGCAATGAAAAATAAAGGTTGTTCTTACTTTGTTTGAACAATACAAACCTTCTCTCCTCGTTGTAGTTTCGCGGTTGAATTAACCTTTCCCAAATGAATCGTTGTAGTGTAGTTGTAGTTTTTCGTTACCATATTCAAAATCCACAAATCAAAATGATGAAAATTTTTCATACATAATTGACGTTGAATTAACCTTTCCCAAAAATGTAATTTTGATTAATCATGCCAAAGTGTAGTATCATGTCAAACTTCATGGACAACCAAAGAAATTGTTTAAGGATTGAACGATCTTCGATGTAAATTGAAAACAAATTGAATAATTTTAATTAACCATTCCTTGGCTCAAGCTTTTACAAAGGTAAAGTCATATTCAAAATCCACAAATCAAAATGATGAAAATTTTCATACATAATTGAAAAGTTGCTTGATTTTCCAACAAGATGAATTTAAACAAATTCTTCTTGCTCGTTCTCTTCTTTCACTTCTTTTCCAATTCGATTTTTTGTTTCAATTTCTTTCTCTTCAATCTCTTTTCTTCAAGTTCTCTCAATTTTTCCACGCTTTGAAAATGTAATTTTGATTAATCATGCCAAAGTGTAGTAATGGTCTCAACAATTAACTCATGAAAAAGGATTCAAAATCAAGATTATTTACGGTTCTCTTTTTGTCTTGGATTCCTTGATAAAAAAAATTAACTCTCGATCGGTCTCTTTTGTCTTGGATTCCTTGATAAAAAACTCACTCAGGCCCTCTTTTCGAATAGGATTCATAACATGGGTCTTTTTGTCTCAAAGCCGATGGCGAAAAGGAATCATGATGGGTCTTCTTATTCAAGTAGTAATGGGGGTATATCTTCGTGGGGTTCTCGGCTCCATTTTTCCACTTAAAGAAACTCGTTTAAAGGGGTCTCTTTGTTCCACACAATTTAATCTCTCGTGTAATTTATCGAATTTCAAATTCACCATGCTTCGCATTTCTTGCACCAAATATTGGAACCCGATTCGGTGAACTCTTCGCGAGACATGATTTCACAAACCTCACGATTTCACTCGGAAAGAAGAAGGAAAAAGTGTCACTCTCGCTCATGTTTACATCGATTTGGCTTTTACCTCCACTCGAATGATCTCACTCGCTCGTGCCTTTTACCTCTCAAACTTTCTCTCCCAATTTCGTAGTCGGACTCACCAAGACCTTATCGTAGGCTTAGAGGTCAGTTGCAAATGGTTTTAACAAAGGATAAAAATATGAGGGGGTTAAGGGTTGGCTGAAAGAAAATTTAAAGCTGGTTTAAGGTGTGGCGTTGGGGTAGGAAGAGAATGATATAAAACCAAATGAACCTGATCGGGAATACAAAAAGAGATCAACAATATAACACAATCTTTCACACTTTTTTTTTTACAAATTTTTTTCACGAATTTTTTTTGAATTTTTTTGAATTTTTTACGAACCTAATTTTAGAAGTGAATACAAACTTTGATGCTCCTCATTTTTGTAGCTCTGATACCAAATGATATGATCCACCTCGGGGTGAGTCGAGTCGTATGTGAGTTACCCATAGTAGATGAGGAGTATTTATAAGTTATATAAATACATGTAGTCTACCTATTGATGGATAACTTATGGAATTTGTTAATGTTATCTGGCTAGGATTTGTGAGATTATTTTCTCATATTTCGCGAAGACAAAGGCTTATCTAGTCTTTAGTGCCAACCCATTTTGGTTCTATCCAAGACTTATCACTATTATATAGTGTGGATATAAGAACTTATACCAAGGTTCCTACTTTTCTAAGTAAGTGGGTCGAGGCTACTCCCGCTTTAACCTTAAACAAATATAAAACCCGACCCACACTTTCCTAGTGTTGAATCGATTCTTTGTTTAATTTCTTCTATCCCTCTCCATCAAATATCTCTTATATTTAACCAAAATATCACCTAAAATTTATCCTTTGTTCTCATTTGTTAAACCGAACCTATCTTCATCTCCTATCCAAATCTTAACCTTTTTGATAAGCTTACGTAACTTTAACCTTATTTCACCCTTTTCCTGATAACTTTTCAATTACTCCTCGTAGACGATTGGGCAACTCACATACGACTCGACTCACCCCGAGGCAAATCGTATCACTCACAATATCATAAATATAAAGCTCAGCTAACTTATCAAGTGAGTAATCAGATCGTACCGAAATAATGTAACATCCTGAATTGGGGGTCCTTGTATTTAATGTGTTTTTGTGTGTATGCTATGCTCAATGTGTTAGTTTAGGGTGTTTAGGGGTCCAGGGAAGGCTCGGAGTTGAGCTGAGGCCTTGGCCAAAATTCTCTTTTTGGGCACCTTAGTGGAGAGCTAGCTGAGATAGGACTTAAGGGGTATTGTTTGTGTTTGGTTGACACAAGAATTTAAGAGGTAAAGAGGCAAGGAGATGCCACTTAAGGTTCAGGTAGGTGACGCCACAAGGGAGCAGAGAGAGAGTAGGTTCAAGTCGCATAGTGCTCATTTTGGAATTCTTTTTGGTGTCAAAAGGAACAGAGGTAGAGTTCGGCTAGGATGCTTCAAGAGGGGAGAGTTGATAGAGTCAAATAATTCAAATGTGTGGCTGAGAGAAGAAAGAGGGGTTTGAATCACTCAAACCATCTTTGAATGAGTGATCAAGAGTGAATTAAGGAGTTAAGTAAGGGATTAGCATGTGGTGAAGGTAGTGGCTGAATTTTGAATGCTTGGGGGGAGTGTAGGAATTGGTTCTAGCTTGTTTAGGGTGTGCCAATTTTCATTTATGGTCATAGGTATTCTAGTTCTCAAAATGGCATTTTTTGGTTTTGGGTTGTAGGCGCCGAATTTTTGGAGGTGTTTAGTAGCCAAGTTTAAAAGTTCTTTTCCCTTTCGGCATTTGGTGTTCTTCTTTTGACAACTTGTGAACCCTTTTCTTTGTTTAGCTGAAACTCCTACCATCCTCTCTACTTCTCATTTCTTTCTTCTCATTTGTATCACCTAAAGTCAAAACCTCATTCTTCTTTTCTTCTTCTTGACCGAATCCTCCATTACTTCCATTCATCTCTTTGATTTCATCTTGCTTTAGCCGAATCTCTTAAGCCTCTCTTCTTGTCCTTCATTTACCGAAACATATCCCTTACCTTCTCATGTGTTTTCCTTTTCAAAGCTGAAGCATCCATTGTTCTTATTCCTTCTATATTTCTTCTTGGCTGAATCTTCCTTGAGTGCTCATCTTCTTCTTTCATTCTTTGTTTAGTGGATTGTCGTCACTCCGTTCCACAACTTTGTCAGTCGACTTCTCTTTAATTGTGGGGGGCCTTGTCTTCGCATTCTTTCAGCATCGGGTCTGCAATTGAAGGGTGTTAAAGGGAATTCAGTTCTAGTCGACTTGGGTATTCAATCAATGCTTAATCCAAGCCTTATAGTCTTCAAGATTGTTGATCTAGGTAAGGGATCTTTGGTTTTGAGCATATATTCTTTATCGTTCTTTGCTTCAATGCTTTAATCCGGTCTATTGACCAAGATCTTTGTCATGGATTCAATCGCTAGCCAAGCAAAGGGAGGGGTTGGACCCGTAGTCTTAGCCTCTAAGTTTAAGAAGCGCGCGGTGTCTGCTGTTCGAGATTGGCCACCGGGTTGTGGGCTAGCTTCTAAGCAGAGTAGTAGGCAAATAGTAGTAGTTTCTGTGAGTGATAGTATCGATATAGAGAGCATCTTATTGCGTGTTATCAGGTGTGTAAACTTCACACACTTTTTATTTATTTAATTGTTTGTATTATTCACTGTTTGGGCTAAAAAGCTGGGATGATTGAGAAGCAGTCGCAAACCCTTGTGGGTAAAGGTGGGAATACCAGGTATGTGACTCTATTAATCTTTTAATGGGTGTGAGATAATTGATGTAATCTATTATAGTAAAGATAGCATGCGCATTCATATGATGGTATGTTCTGCATGGGTTGGGAAATGATGTGAAAGGGGAAGTGTTTGAGACTGTCACGGTGGTTGTTACCACGATGAGCTAGCCCACGGATATATTATAATCTTTGATAATTGTGACCATGTCTCGGTGGCTTGTGCCACGGTGGTTTAATACCATGGTTATATTTATGATTAGTGACTCATCCCAGTGGTTGTTACCACAGTGGGTTGGCCCCATGTATACTCATCAGGGATTGTCACGGGGTTGTTACCACGGTGGGTTGGCCCCACGTATATTATTTGTGACTTTGTCATGGTGATCTTGTATCACGGTGGTCTAGAACCACGAGTGGCCTAATGCCACGTATGAGGTGTGTAGCGGATGGAGGGTTGATTGTAGAAATCCCCACGGTGAGATAGGCTGGTACGGGTGGTGTGTAGAGGATGGAAAAAAAACTAGGCTGGATTGGGACACATATTGCATTCACGATTGTGTTTGATATTCTGAGTGGGCTGAGGCCAATATACGATTATGGGCTTAATGCCGTAGGTGTGACATAAGGGGATTTACACATTGAGTCTTGGTGACTACCCCTCTGCTAAATCTTGCAGGTAATCAGTAGATCATGGATCAGGGAGCTGAGGCAGACTCGTTGATGCTGGCACACCCGGGGCACCCGATTTGTTGTAAGCTAATGAGCTCGAATCATCGAGACCAAGAGCCGTGGAGCTCATGTGCATCTTCATGAACTTCTAAATTGAGCCGGATTAGCTCATTCTAGCTCAATTTGAGCTCACTCAAGCTCATTTCAGCTATTGAGCTGATTCTTTAATTTTAATGCATTAAATAAATGAGTCTTTAATTTATTTATTTTTTTCTCTACAGCAATTTAATGCGTCTAAAACATTTTAAATAGGTTGAATTTAATTTGTTTAAGCTTAAATTAATTTTATCAAATTTTATTACAAGTTAAAGATGTTTTAAAACTAAATTTGATGTACAATTTTTTTAGCTTAAATAGAGGCTGCCAAATTTTCAAGTGTCCTCAATGGTGTCCTTTAGTTGTCCAAACGTCCCTAGATGAGTCCATTGCATGTTTTTAATGTTATTCATCTGATTTGGATTGAATTAATATGGATTCATGGTCTATGTAGGTTCAAATTAACCTTTGGAGTGAATTGATGAAGATACATGCACCTAGGTGCATTGTACCTAGCCGAATGTATCATGAACCTTGGAGATACATGGGACGGCTGGAAGCATGCATGTTGCTGCTCATTATGACCCTTCAAGACACCTTATTCAGCCAAGGATCCATGGCCCTTCAAGCTCCCCAAGGTACAGCCGAATGTACCAATGTATTTAAGAAAGGTTCATGCACATTAAGTGCATTGTATGTGGCCGAATGCTTCCATGTGCATTGGTAGATGCATGTTCTATTGGAAAAAGCTTAAATGCTGCTCATTATTCATCAAAAGACATCAATTAAAGAGCATAATTAAGGCAAGGGACGTACCTGGCTGTTGCATGCTTCCTTGAAGGCTTTAAAATGCATTCATCCTTCTAGAATGATGCCCCTTGACATCCCCAAAGGCTGCCCATTAACTTGGACGAATTTTTGGACATTCATCCTTCTAGAAACCGTCCATTGGAGTGCCCTTTCTATCCAAATACAATCAGCTCACTTTCTTCTCCATTAAGGTGGCTATTGGTGTTCCCAGAAGCTGAACATGGACATGTCTTCAAGCCTTCATCTTTCAAGTGAATTCACCCATCTAGAAGCTGTCCATTTGGCTACCAATCAGCTGAATTTTGCCAAGGATTTCAATAGTTTTCTTTCTAGATTTTTCCAGCAATTTATGGCTAAAATTAAGCTTAGTTATTAAGTGTTCTATGACTATTCGACTAGCTCTCATTTGCCTATAAATACTTGTTACTTTTCATTTGTAAGGGTAGAACTTTTAAACTTTGATTCAATATATATGAACTTTGTTCATTCGAGTGAGTTATCTCCTCTTCAACTTCGCAAGTTTCCTAGACTTATCAAGTTGCTTGTATGCCTAGACTTGTTCTTTTCATCCAATTATACCATCGGTTCTTATCTACCTAGATAACGGGTCGTGGTCCACCTTCGATTCCATTTTCCACCTTAAACAACATAGAACCCGAGGTGACACTTCTTAGTGTTGAATCGATTCTTTGTTTAAGTTCCTTCATCCAGCTCCATCAAATTATCCTTTTATCTAATTTATTTTTTTATTATCTCTTTCTATCAAACTGAACCATCTACTATTCAATTAAAGCTTCCGCAAACTCATCCATATTTTCCAATTATTTTTCAAAGGCTGAATCCCTCCTCGTAGATGATTGGGCAACACGCATACATTTTGACTCTCCCTGAGGTGGACTGTATCATTTGGTATCAGAGCTATAAAAACAATGAATTTTAACTACGTATGAGAAGCCGAAATAGGTTCGTAAGTGAAAAAAATTCAAAAAAAAATTATAAGTTGTAATTTTCGTTCTTGTATTTCAATATATTATATGTGAAGTGAAAAAAAATTGAAAAAAAAGAGAAAAAACGAAAATTGAAAAAAAATATACAAGTTAAAAAAAGTGGTAAAAAAAAGTCAAAAAAAAAAAGAGAGAGTGAAGTCCTGCAAGTTTGAAAGTTTTATTCATTTTCATCCACTCAGTTCCCAATCTCAAAACCATCATTCCACCCTCTTACTCTTCTACCCGAGCCCCAATTTTTTTTTCTTTTCTTACCCTCTAGCCTACCCGATACTCAAAGTTTTTTTCTTTTGTTAAGCCTACCCGAATACCTAACATTTTCCCTTGTTACCCACTTTGAAGCCGACCCTCAAGCCACGATGAGTCTTTCAAAATGAAGTACGAAATTGTGAGATGAGAGTGAACGGTAAAAGGCACGAGTGTATTCATCAAATAAAAAGCCTTATACGAGTGAAACACGAGTGTGAGCGATTTTCTTTGTGAGTGATTTGTGAGGTTTTTGTGGTAAGGTACTTTAATCTTTCTATTTATTTTCTTTCTTTATAACATCTTTCTTTTCAGCAATAAACATGTTTCAAGAAGAACTCTCAGCTGATGACTTCCAATTTTTGGTGAACAAAATGGACTGAATGCTTGAGAAACAGTTAAGTCCAATACAAAGGCGTTTGGACCAAGCGGAGGAAAAATTTCGACTAAAGCACACTACAACGAGTCGAGAAACGGATCGGCGACCATCTCAGAGACCGACCTTCGATGATTATTCAAGAAAAAAATTCCGACATGACTCCCATTCATCGTCGACTTCAAGATCAAGAGACTTCTATCAAGATTCGTCTTCATCAAGAAGTTCATTTGATTATGTGAGAAAGGATTATCATCGAGATTCGTATTCGTCAAGACTCCTGAGACATCGAGAAGAAAGCTACGAGCACTCACCCATAAAAGATTATTCTCGGAGTGGTACATATTATGATTCGTATTCAAGGCAAAACAAAGCGAGTAACGAGTGTGAAGCCTACTACGAAGATGAATACTCAAGCACGAGTTATTCGTCTTATGATTCCAAGATGACACGCTCCAAGAATCTGCCAAGGATCCATCGTGATATCTATGAGAACGTTGCCTCGATTTTAGAGTCAAATCCTTCTATTGTCAATTCCTTTGAATCAACTTCTTGTTGTAATTCGAACGAAAAAGAAAAATCCATAGAAAAAGAAAAAGAAAAAGAGAAAGAATTTGAAAAAGAAAATAAAAATAAGAGAAAAGAAAATAAAGAAAAAGAGCTTGAAAAAGAAGAACAAGAAAAAGAGAGCATTGAAAAAGAAAAAGATGTTGAAAACACAAAAAAAGAAATTGAGATAGAAAAAAAAAAGTGAAAGAACAAGATATGCAAGAAATAGTGAACATTGATTTGCCTAACTCTTCAGACCTTTGTTCTTCTTCTGTTTCTTCATTTCAGGTTTTCGACAAATCGCACGAAGACTTCCAACTTCAATACATTCCTGAAGAACGACGTTTTTGTTTGATTGAAACAGGTAAAGTGGAATTACATGAGATTGAAGGTAAGGAAGGTAAGAGTTTCGAAATGATTCTGTCTCCACCAAATTCTTCTAAAATTTGTAATTCTGTGGATAGCCTCGTTAACTGCCATTCTTTGATCAAGTGTGACGATTTAAAAGATGGTAAGACGAATATATTCCATGATAATCATTTTGATGCAAAGTGTGACGGTGGAGTAACGAATAATCAACAAATGCAAGATTTGATCAGGTACGACGATGCCTTTTCTTTTAATCCCCATTTGTTTGATTGTGGGTTTTACAAGATTTGTTCATTGTCTAAATCTTTGAGTTTTCATAAATTTGTTTTGAAGCACGTTAAGAGTTTTGATCATTTGATATTGAACATACACAACTCATTTTGGTTTAACATGACTTGATTTTTTGAAACCATTGATACATTTTGATTTAAATAATCAAACGCATGTTTTTAAACTGGGAATACGTTCTGATTTGATTTGTGGAAAACTCAAGTATCATCTAGATGGTTCTTCTTATTTGAAAGTTTCCCATCTTCTTGATATAAGGTTCCTGAATGAGGTAACGAATGTTGTCAACTTTTTTTCCATCTTTATTCGTTCCTTAAACAACTCTTATGGTTGTTCACCTACCATTTGAAAATGGTTGAATCAAATGCGAAGCTTCGACTACGCTACATGCCTACGGAGAGAAGGTTTGTAATGTTCGAGAAAGGTAAGAATGATCTTGTCTATCTGTGCATAAAGGTGAGTCTTCTGAAACCGTTGATACATTTTTGCTCCCTACATTTAGATCATTACATGCTTAATCGATCTATTTTGCCTATTTATGATCTATCCATTTTGTTCATTGACGAAAAGATTTTTGTGTTCGATAATTGTTATAATTCATGTGCAAGTGATTTCAGATATCCCTCAATGCAAGATTTGGTTGTTTCATGTCGAGTATCAAATGCACTTTTTCATCTATTTGCTTGTAATGATCATATATATCATTTAATGTGTTACTTGCATGATAATGTTGTTTTGAGGACTCTGTTTAAATCATATGCATGTTTTGAAGTCTATTTGTTTAAGTCTCAAACATTTGATAAGGCTTTGTTACTTTTATATGACGTTGTGTTTATGCCCATTTATGCATTTATTTATTTGTTTTGTCTTGCTTATATTTGGGCTGCAAGTTTATTTGAAATTGATTTTGCTAATTCATGGATACCTCTTGCAGGTGTTGTGAATATCATCCATCCCGTTTGATCGAGGAAAATCGAGTCAAAAGAAATTCTGTTCGGGAAACCAACAGTCGATTCGAGGACTAATCGCCTTGAAGAGGGAGGGATGATGCGTGCACGCCGGGCACCGATTTGTTGCAAGTGATGAGCTTGAATCATCGAGACCAAGAGCCATGGAGCTCATGTGCATCTTCATGCACTTCCAAATTGAGCCGGATTAGCTCATTCTAGCTCAATTTGAGCTCACTGAGCTCATTTCACTATTGAGTGATTCTTTAATTTTAATGCATTAAATAAATGAGTCTTTAATTTATTTATTTTTTCTCTACAGCAATTTAATGCATCTAAAACATTTTAAATAGGTTGAATTTAATTTGTTTAAGCTTAAATTAATTTTATCAAATTTTATTACAAGTTTTAAAGATGTTTTAAAACTAAATTTGATGTACAGTTTTTTTAGCTTAAATAGGGGCTGCCAAATTTTCAAGTGTCCTCAATGGTGTCCTTTAGTTGTCCAAACGTCCCTAGATGACTCCGTTGCATGTTTTTAATGTTATTCATCTGATTTGGATTGAATTAATATGGATTCATGGTCTATGTAGGTTCAGCCGAACCTTTGGAGTGAATTGATGAAGATACATGCACCTAGGTGCATTGTACCTAGCCGAATGTATCATGAATGATACGATCCCAGTCCCGAGTAGAAAACGAGATGTATGCTTGGAGTTCGATCGTAAACCAGAGAATCGAAGAAGAAAGAAATTTAGATGTGGTTGGGATATGTTTTGAAGTTAGGTAGGAATGGATGGCTCGGGTTTTGGTTTAAGAAAGAAAATTTAAAGTTTGGAACTTTGGTTTAAGGATGAAAGAAATGTTCGAGTTTCAATTTAGGGCTTTAGGAAACAAGTAAGAACCAATACCGAGAAAGGTATCGACCCTGTTACTTATACGTTTCTAAAGGCTTCGGTGTTTAGTAGTTTTAACGGACCTTGACCCACTATCGATGTACGATAGGAACCTTGGTATCGGGATAGAATAAAGGATGGTTGACGCCACTAGACTCCTAGATAAGCCAACAAATCCTAAGAACGAAATAGGAGAAATTGCTCTCGCAAATTCTGCATAATATCGATATAAAATTTTGGCAAAAAAAAGTCCTTTACAAAGAAAATGTCCAAGTATTTATAAGCTAACATATGCCAACCGAATAGACACTTAGTAATCCTTAATAGCTAAGTAATTTAAGCTTGACTATTCTTGAAAAATCTAGAAGAAATCCTCTTGAATTCCATGTCCATATTCGGCTGAATGGAAGGTTGATGGACAGCTTCTAGATGGTCTAGGTGCAATTAATCTTCAAGGAAGAAAAGTGAGTCTGCATGGCCCTTCAATGTTCGGTCAAGGGGTTGGAATGCCTTTAATTTTCTCATTAATTCCAGCTTTGAATAGCCATCTATTCAGCTGATGAATGCATCAAATACCAACAGCCATTGGTGTGAAAATAAGGAGCTAAACATCAAGTGACGCCTCAAGTCAGCTGCTGGTGGTTGGCCTCCTTGCATGAATTTAGAAGGAATGGGAACTTTGGGGAGCTAAATCAGCAGCTAAGAAGGTCATTAACTAAAAATTAACTCCTTAAATGAAAGAATGTGCAGCTCCCATGAATCAGCTTGTGCCGCCCCCTCCATGCACCTACAAAATAAATTAAATTCATTTCACCCACTTAATTTAGCTATTTAATTCCAGCAATTAAAAGGATACATTAAGACATTAAATTGAGTGAAACAAATTAAAAACTAAGCTATTAATAGTCTTTAAAATTTTGGTGTAGCTTAGGACACATTACTAGCTAGTTTTGGCTAGACAAATTAAATGGCAAGAACTCAATTTAATTTGTCCTAAGTAAGACATGTCATAATAGCTATAAATATGTCCTAATTAAAACATCTTAATTACTACTTATTTAGTAACAAAAAATAAATTTATATTGTCTCAAATTTATTTAAAGTAAAATTCAGCCAAGTTTTTAGCTCAAGGCCGAATGGCCAATTGAGCTCATTGAGCTTAAATGAGTCAACACGAGCTAGGGCCGAGCTCATCGAGGACTAATTGAGCTTGTAGGACGTTGCAAAATTGCTCCATTGAATGGCCTTCCATACGTCCAAGTGAATCAGCCTTGTCATCAATCCACACTTGCTGTACCATAGCTCCAATTGCATCTTTGAATAGCCTAGATCTAGCTCGAGTGATGGGGCCACGAGGTAGCACCAATGGATCATGGCTCGAGCTCGAGTTGACATGGGGCGTGCTCGCATCATCCTCCCCCTCTTGAAGATGACTTGTCCTCAAGTCAGAACCTGCATCAAAAGGACTTAAATCAGCCACATTAAAGGTAGCACTAACATTGTACTCACCAGGTAAATCGAGCCGATAGGAGTTTTCGTTAATTCTCTCGAGAACTTGGAATGGTCCATCTCCACGCAGTAGTAATTTTGACCTTCGTTGGGCTGGAAAACGTTCCTTTCTCATATGTAACCAAACCCAATCTCCGGTTCAAAATGACTCATTTATTTACCTTTATTGGCCCTTCGAGCATACTCTTCAGTTTTAGACTCAATGTTATCTCGAACTTGCTTATGCAATTTCTTCACATATTCAGCCTTCTTTTTAGCATCTGCATGCACAAGTTGATCATTAGGTAAAGGCATTAAGTCTAAAGGAGTTAAAGGATTAAACCCGTAAACGACTTCAAATGGTGAGAATTTAGTCGCCGAATGCACGGATCGATTATATGCCAACTCCACATGGGGTAAACATTCCTCCCATGTCTTCAAGTTTTTCCGAATGATGCCCCTCAACAAAGTTGATAACACCCGATTGACTACTTTAGTTTGCCCATCAGTTTGGGGATGACTAGTTGTCGAGAAAAGTAGCTTGCTCCAAGCTTTCCCCAAAGTGATCGCCAAAAGTGACTTAGAAATTTAGTGTCGCGATCTCAAACAATGGTCCTCGGAACCCATGTAGGTGTACCACCTCCCTAAAGAAAAGATTAGAAATGTGGACAAGATCGCCGCTTTTGTGCATGAGATAAAATGTGACATTTTTGAAAATCTATCCACTACAATGAAAATTGAATCTTTTCCGCTTTGGTTCGGGTAAACCAAGTACAAAATCCATGGAAATATCTTGCCATGGTGCATCGAGAATCGAAGTGGTGAATACAAGCCATGGGGTTGGACCCTCGATTTAGCCTTCTTGCATGATAGGCACACAGCACACACTCGCCGACATCCCTCCTCATTCGCGGCCAAAAAAAATGTTCTCGGAGCATAGCCATGGTCTTTCCCACTCCAAAATGTCTCATAAGTCCTCCACTATGTGCCTCGTTAACTAACACTTCTCGAATAGAGCTTTTGGGCACACATAGTTTTCCTTCTTTGAAGAGGAAACCATCAGACCTGTAATACTTATCAACAGTCATTTTCTCACACGCATGGAAAATTTCACCAAAATCTTCATCAGTGGAATACAATTCTTTTAAGAAAGCAAACCCAAGCAGTTTAGATTCTAATTGGGTTATAAGGGCATACCTTCTTGAGAGTGCATTAGCTACGATGTTATCCTTACCTTTCTTGTACTTGATGATGTATGGGAATGATTCGAGGTATTCCACCCATTTGTCGTGTCGCTTGTTCAACTTATGCTGTCCTTTGATATGTTTTAACGCTTCATGGTCTGAATGGATTACAAATTCTTTTGGCCAAAGATAATGCTGCCAAGTCTCAAGGGCACGAATCAAAGCATACATTTCTTTGTCATACACAGGATAGTTTAGGGATGCCCCGTTCAACTTCTCGCTAAAGTATGCGACAGGTCTTCCGTCTTGCGTCAATACGACTCCAATGCCTACACCTGATGCATCACATTCAATCTCAAAAGTCTTAGAGAAATCAGGCAATGCTAGTAAAGGAGCTCTAGTAAGTCTATCCTTAATAACATTAAAAGAGTTTTCCTATTCATCTCCCGAGAGAAAGGCTGAGCTCTTCTTAATGACGCTGGTAAGAGGTGCGGCTAACGATCAAGTTTGGCACAAATCTACGATAGAAGCTCGCAAGCCCATGGAAACTCCTTACTTGGCTTATATTCGTAGGTCTCGCTACTCTTGGATAGCCTTGATCTTCTCTTGATCGACTTTGAGACCTTGAGCACTAACTACAAAACCAAGAAAAATAACTTTATCGTAATGTATGAACATTTCTTAAGGTTAGCATAAAGAGTTTCCTTACGTAAGACTTCCAAAACAGATCAAGATGGACTACATGTTCTTCCAATGATTTGCTATACACCAAGATATCATCAAAATATACAACACAAAACTTACCGATAAAAGCTCTTAAAACATAGTTCATTAGTCTCATGAAAGTGCTAGGGCATTGGTTAAGCCAGACGGCATGACCACCACTCATACAAACCATGCTTAGTTTTGAAGGCGCCTTCCATTCATCGCCTTCCTCATCCGAATCGGTGATAGCCACTCTTTAAATCAATTTTCGAGAATGCTTTGGCACCACTTAATTCATCTAACATATCATCAAGTCGCAAATCGGATGCCTATACTTAATGGTGATTTTATTCACACCGATAATCGACGCACATACGCCAAGTGCCATCTTTCTTTGGAACCAACAAGACCAAGACAAAGACAGGACTAAGGCTTTCGTATGTAGCCTTTTTCCATGAGTTCTTCAATTTGCCATTGAAGTTCTTTCGCTTTCTTGGGTTGGTTTGATAAGCGTGTCGATTCGAATAACACCTCCAGTATGAAATCGATTTGATGTTCTATCCTCAAGTGGTGGTAATCCATTCGGATGTCTTCGAAATAGATCATCAAAATCCCGCAAAAGAGACAAAATTGAAGAAGGGAGATTCGGGGAGATCGTTAGTGTTAAAAGATTTTCTTTGTACATGAGTACAAAACCGATTGTCGCAATAATAAAGCTTTTCAGATTACACTTCCCTTCGCAAAGATACTCACTTTTCATTTTCTTTTTCTTTTCTTGTTTTCCACTCATCTCTCCTTTTCATTTTTCTTTTTCGCCGCTTCTTTTTGTTTCAAGTTTCTTTTCTTTTGTTTTCTCATTTTTTCTTTTCTCTCATCTTTTCAAATGAATCCTTTAATTTTACTTGATCTTCATGAACTTGTTTCGGGTCAATGGTGCTAGAGTGATAGTCTTCCCATGTGTTTGAACGTGTATCTATTGGTGTAACCGTCGTGAATCACTTTGCGATCAAACCGCCAGGACGCCCAAGTAACAAATGACCCGCGTGCATGGGTACTACATCACAAAGGATTTCATCCGATATTTGCCAATGTTGAAAGAAATTAGGACTTGTTTAGTTACCTTTAGTTCACCACCATCATTAAGCCAAAGGTACTTATATGGGCTCGAATGCTTTGTGGTCGGTAAGCCTAACTTCTCCACCATGAACGTATTAGCAACATTAGTGCAACTACCACCATCGATGATAACACTACAAATTTTACCTTGTATTTGACATCGAGTATGGAAAATGTTCTCTCGTTGACGCCATCATCGACTCCTTTAAGGTTGAGACTTCTCTTCACAACGAGGAGTTCACCATCTATGGCATGCTCAATTTCTTCTTCCTCGTCGTGGTAGTTTCAATTTCACGTTCTTCATCGCCTTCTTCGACTCTATTTCTCCATTGGCACGCATCACCATCGTATTTGATTTGGACACCGACTTGCAATATGTCCCTTCCGAGACATTTAAAACATTTGATGTCTCGCGATCGGTTGGGGGTTTTCTATGGCCTTGCCTTTGTTAGATTCAGGAAAGACTTACTTGGTTTGGCGATGGCGTGGTCTCCTTGGCTCGAGTCGATGGGTTGGCCTTACTAGTCCCTTGGCCCCATTTGGTAGGGTTGGAATGGGAATAGTTTTGAACAGTACTTTGCGCTCAACCGCCTCTCCACTTTAATGGCCATGTGCACCATGTCTCGTAAGTTCAACATAATGTTTGAGTTCCACCATATTAGCTATGTCTCGGTTGAGACCACCAAAAATCGGGCCATGGTTGCCTCGCTTCCTCTTGCACATCCGCTCTAATCATGGTAACTTCCATCTCTTTGAAGTAATCTTCAACACTCCTCGATCCTTGAGTAAGATTTTGGAGTTTTGATATAGTTCTCGATGGTAAAATTGGGGAACAAATCGGCAAGCATGATAGATTTCATTTTGCCCACGTCTTGATGGGTTGTTCTCCATTTCTCCTTCGACCGGTGATTATTTGGTCCCACCATATCATGGCATAATCGGTGAATTCGATAGTGGCCAATTTAACTTTTTTGATTTCAATAGTTGTGACATTCAAAGACCAATTCAATCTTCTTTTCCCATTCAAGGTACACTTTCGGATCAGATCTCCCTTGAAATGGTGGAATAGACAACTTTATGTTCTTCAAGTCATCATCCATTCGGTCTCGATCTCTATTGCCTCGATTTCGGGATCCTCGCCTTCCAATATTTGCAATAGATTCAATCTCGCTATCGAAAGCATCATTGACATAATCTTCACCATCTTGCGGCTGTTCACGCCTTCTATTTGGTCGCCCACGTACCTCTCATTGTCTTCGGGCTTCCACTTGGTATAGTCGGTCTTCCAGAGGGTTGAGCCTACTATCGAGTAACCGTTCCATCTCCCGCAACAAGGCTTGCATTGGCAGATCGGGAACATGTTGAACGGGTTTCCTTCCTGGTGGCTCGTTTACATTTTGCTCAGGTTCTAGAGACATAGCGCGGACTATAGTACCTCACTACAAATCCTCACAGTACACTCAAAAAGAAAAAAAATTATTGACACTCCGCTCATGTTTAACACTCACGATTGGCTTTTACCTCCCTCGAATAGTCTCACACACTGTGCCTTTTACCTCTCGAACTTCTCACGGCCATTAGTCGATTTACCAAGGCCTATTAGGCTTAGGGGTCGGTTTCAAAATGGGTTCAAAGGATGTAAGATGTGGGTGTAGGTAGGCTAAAGAAAGAAGAAGGAATCGGTGTTTCAAGTAGGTCGAAGAGGAAATTAGAAAATGTAGATGAAGAGATCGAAAGCAATTCAATCGAAACACAAAATTTTTTTTTAATTTCAAATTTTTTTTTAATTTTCGAATCCTTTTTTTTCAATTTCGAATTTCTTTTTTTTTCGAACTTCTTTTTTTAATTTAAAACTTACTTCGAGCCTTCACTTCAACGACTTCGATGGTTGTTCCCGGCTTCATAAATCTCGATTTAACTAGCTCTGATACCAGATGATACGATCCCGGTCTCGAGTAGAAAACGAGATGTATGCTTGGAGTTCGATCGTAAACCAGAGAATCAAAGAAGAAAGAAATTTAGATGTGGTTGGGATATGTTTCGAAGTTAGGTAGGAATGGATGGCTCGGGTTTCGGTTTAAGAAAGAAAATTTAAAGTTTGGAACTTCGTTTAAGGATGAAAGAAATGTTCGAGTTTCAATTTAGGGCTTTAGGAAACAAGTAAGAAC
The DNA here is from genome assembly GCA_025506655.1 of Gossypium rotundifolium. Lineage (NCBI taxonomy): Eukaryota > Viridiplantae > Streptophyta > Magnoliopsida > Malvales > Malvaceae > Gossypium > Gossypium rotundifolium. The sequence continues at coordinate 139,745,874 of CP106724.1, forward strand.
CAATATCGAGAAAGGTATCGACCTTGCATTTATACGCTTCTAAAGGCTTGGTGTTTAGTAGTTTTAACGGACCTCGACCCACTATCGATGTACGATAGGAACCTTGGTATCGGATAGAATAAAGGATGGTTGACGCCACTAGACTCCTAGATAAGCCAACAAATCCTAAGAATGAAATAGGAGAAATTGCTCTCAAATTCGCATAATATCGATATAAAATTTTGGCAAAAAAGTCCTTTACAAAGAAAATGTCCAAGTATTTATAAGCTAACATATGCCAACCTAATAGACACTTAGTAATCCTTAATAGCTAAGTAATTTAAGCTTGACTATTCTTGAAAAATCTAGAAGAAATCCTCTTAAATTCCATGTCCATATTCGGCTGAATGGAAGGTTGATGGACAGCTTCTAGATGGTCTAGGTGCAGCCGAATCTTCAAGGAAGAAAAGTGAGCTGCATGGCCCTTCAATGTTCGGTCAAGGGGGTTGGAATGCCTTTAATTTTCTCATTAATTCCAGCTTTGAATAGCCAGCTATTCAGCTGATGAATGCATCAAATACCAACAGCCATTGGTGTGAAAATAAGGAGCTAAACATCCCCCAAGTGACGCCTCAAGCTGCTGCTGGTGGTTGGCCTCCTTGCATGAATTTAGGTGAGCTGAATGGGCACTTTGGGGAGCTAAATCAGCAGCTAAGAAGGTCATTAAGCTAACTAAATTAACTCCTTAAATGAAAGAATGTGCAGCTCCCATGAATCAGCTTGTGCCGTCCCCCTCCATGCACCTACAAAATAAATTAAATTCATTTTAGCCACTTAATTTAGCTATTTAATTCCAGCAATTAAAAGGATAATACATTAAGACATTAAATTGAGCTGAAACAAATTAAAAACTAAGCTATTAATAGTCTTTAAAATTTTGTCTGTAGCTTAGGACACATTACTAGCTAGTTTGGCTAGACAAATTAAATGGCAAGAACTCAATTTAATTTGTCCTAAGTAAGACATGTCATAATAGCTATAAATATGTCCTAATTAAAACATCTTAATTACTACTTATTTAGTAACAGAAATAAATTTATATTGTCTCAAATTTATTTAAAGTAAAATTCCAGCCAAGTTTTTAGCTCAAGGCCGAATGGCCAATTGAGCTCATTGAGCTTAAACGAGCTCAACACGAGCTAGGGTCGAGCTCATCGAGGACTAATTGAGCTTGTAGGACGTTGCAAAACTGCTCCATTGAATGGCCTTCCATACGTCCAAGTGAATTAGCCTTGTCATCAATCCACACTTGCTGTACCATAGCTCCAATTGCATCTTTGAATAGCCTAGATCTAGCTCGAGTGATGGGGCCACGAGGTAGCACCAATGGATCATGGCTCAAGCTCGAGTTAACATGGGGTGTGCTCGCATCAATGAACCTTGGAGATACATGGGACGGTTGGAAGCATGCATGTTGCTGCTCATTATGACCCTTCAAGACACCTTATTTAGCCAAGGATCAATGGCCCTTCAAGCTCCCCAAGGTACAGCTGAATGTACCAATGCATTTAAGAAAGGTTCATGCACATTAAGTTCAGGTGCCCCGAGCGTGCCCGCATCACTCGTGGAGGCCATAAAGTGTTCTTTTTCGTAATGTCATTTATTTACTAGTATTTACTTAATTCGGGTTTTTATTATGTAATAAGGCCTTTCTAATATTTTTATTTCAGGTTTTATATTATGATTTAAATTTTGTTATGACCTTGATATAAGTTTCAAACTTGATAATTAAGTTGAGTTTTTTCCCAAACCCTAAACAACATAAGCAACCATTTTTCTCTTAAATTCCACCAGAAATGCCAAAGTATCATTAAACTAAATTCAGAAATTTTGCTTAAACTACAAATAACTAATTTCAAAACATCACCCTAGATCAAATTTTCTAACTTAAGATATCTTCAATATACAAGACCCTTTTTCCTTTTTCAACCTTTTCCCTTGTGACATATCAGATCTGGTCATAGCATTTAGATCGAGTTTGGGGTGTTACAATTTTGGTATTAGAGCTAGATTGCAAAACTCAGGCTGTGAAGTGGGTTCAATAATATTTTATAAAGTTGATATAAATGATTTTTGGAGGAAATGTTTTGATTGGAATATGGAATCCGAGTCTATCGGCACCCGATCCACGCAGGTAAGTGTTCTACTTATTTGATGATTCATGTATGAAATGATTGTAGGTATGAATGGATATATTTACTAGCTTTAGGAGATCCAAACTTTAGAGACTGAAACCTCAAGGTTGAGATATGTCTCACGAAAACTACTCTCTAAAACTATTTTTCATAAAATTGCTCGGTATTAAATAGTGAAAAGAAATACTAACTCATAAAACTCTTAATCAGATTAAGTTGCAGCAATAGTCATGAGTACTAGGGGGCGTGGACGTATTATGCGTGGCCATGGTAGAGGCCGAAGTGCTGGGTTAAAACTGTTGGAATCGGGTCATGGGTCAAAAAGTGATGTACCAGTACCTCCAACTGAGGAAACAAATTTTCAGGATCAAACAGGCAGAGACGATGCTGTGTTTCAAGCGATGTTATGTGTGTTAGAGAGAGTTCCTAGAGCGCGCATGGGATTAGGGGCTCGAATATCTGTGTCGGAACGACTTCGGGCGAATGGAGTGAAAATGTTTAGGGTGTATCGGGCGTAGCTCCTAATGCAGCTAAGTATTGGCTAGAGGCAGTGGAGCGTATAATGGATGATTCAGACTTCACAGAAGAGGAAAAGTTGAGAGGAGTGGTGTCTCTTCTTCGGGACGAGGCGTATCAGTGGTGGCTCACGGTCATAGATGGAGTAGTGGCTGACCGCATTACTTGGGATTTCTTCAAGGTGGCATTCTAGGGGAAGTACATTGGATCGAGTTATGTGGATGCGCAGCGTAGGGCTTTTCTGAATCTGGTTTAGGGTAACAAATCAGTTGCTGAGTATGAGGCAGAATTCTTAGGTCTTAGTCGTTATGTTCGGGGTATGGTGGCCACAGACCATGAGTGTTGTGTTTGATTTGAGGATGGTATGAGGGATGATTTGCAAGTACTGATAGCTCCACAACGAGAAAGAGAGTTCGCTGTTCTTGTGGAAAAGGCTAAGATAGCCGAGGAAGTAAAGCGGTCTGAAAAGCAAAATTAGGATTGGGATAGAGGTAAAAATAAGAGGAATGTTGGAGCGTCGGGATCAGCTGGGCATTTTTAGAAAAGACCTAGGATAGATGGACCGAGTCATGTGGTGACACCTGTTGATGGGAGAAGGGCTCAAAGGTGTGCTAGATGTGGTAGATTCCATTCAGGTGAGTGTTGGCTGAGGGCATGTTTTAGGTGCAAATCTACTAATCATCAAGTAAAAGATTGTCCACAGGAGCCGAATAAAGTGCGACTAATAGGTCAGGGTTATGTTCAGCTGGGTAGAGTGGTCAGCAACCACAGAGAGGCCGTGGTCCCACCATGGGGTCCAGGGAAGGCTCGGGGTTGAGCTGAGGCCTTGGCCAAAATTCTCTTTTTGGGCACCTTAGTGGAGAGCTAGCTGAGATAGGACTTAAGGGATGTTGTCTGTGTTTGGTTGACACAAGAATTTAAGAGGTAAAGAGGAAAGGAGGTGCCACTTAAGGTTCAGGTAGGTGACGCCACAAGGGAGCAGAGAGGGAGCAGGTTCAAGTCGCGTGGTGCTCATTTTGGAATTCTTTTTGGCATCAAAGGGAACAGAGGTAGAGTTCAGCTAGGATGCTTCAAGAGGGGAGAGTTGATAGAGTCAAATAATTCAAATGTGTGGCTGAGAGAAGAAAGAGGGGTTTGAATCACTCAAACCATCTTTGAATGAGTGATTAGGAGTGAATTAAGGAGAAAAGTAAGGGATTAGCATGTGGTGAAGGTAGTGGCCGGATTTTGAATGCCTGGGGGGAGTGTAGGAATCAGTTCTAGCTTGTTTAGGGTGTGTCGAATTTCATTTATGGTCATAGGCATTTTAGTTCTCAAAAGGGCATTTTTCGGTTTTAGGTTGTAGGAGCTAAATTTTTGGAGGTGTTTAGTAGCCAAGTTTGAAAGTTCTTTTCCCTTTCGGTATTTGGTGTTCTTTTGACAACTTGTGAACCCTTTTCTTTGTTTAGCTGAAACTCCTACCATCCTCTCTACTTCTCATTTCTTTCTTCTCATTTGCATCACCTAAAGCCGAAACCTCATTCTTCTTTTCTTCTTCTTGATCGAATCCTCCATTACTTCCATTCATCTCTTTGATTTCATCTTGCTTTAGCTGAATCTCTTAAGCCTCTCTTCTTGTCCTTCATTTGCCAAAACATATCCCTTACCTTCTCACGGGTTTTGTTTTTCAAAGCTGAAGCATCCATTGTTCTTATTCCTTCTATATTTCTTCTTGGCCGAATCTTCCTTGAGTGCTCATCTTCTACTTTCATTCTTTGTTTAGTGGATTGTCGTCACTCCCTTCCACAACTTTGTCAGTCAGATTCTCTTTGATCGTGGGGGCCTTGTCTTCGTGTTCTTTCAGCATCGGGTCTGCGATTGAAGGGTGTTAATGATACGATCTGCCTCAGGGTGAGTCGAGTTGTATTTAAATTTTCCCTATCGTCTACGAAGGAGTATTATCGATGTGTTTAAAAGAAAGGAAAAATGGTTTGTTTTTGGATAATGGCAGCAACTTGGGTTGAAGAAGAAATAGGTAGATGAATGGTTTGACGATTGAAACAAGAAAGAACCCTTAATATAATTAAGGACCCGAATCTTATAGGTTTCAAAGGAAAGGTTAAATTGAATTAAAATTGAGACCCACTATCTAGCAATATAGGAACCTACGGTATTGATTTGAACGCCACACCCAATAGGATGATAAGTTCAAGAACAAATTCAGATTGACGCCACTAGTTAAAAGATAAGTCAATTTGAACCTTGGAGAATTAAGAGATTGGATAACTCACAATCTAAAAATTTCATAAGCATCAAAAGTCCCTTCTACAAGCTAATAATAAGGTATTTATAGTGTTTACATGTGGTTAGCTGAAGAGTCATATGTATTTAGCTTTATTATGCATTTAATTGGCTGAAATAAAATCTAATCAATAGGTAAAAACTCTTGAATTTCTCCAGCCAAATAACAGCAATTTTATGACTCCTAATGAGCTAATTTCAATGAGTTTGAATGCTTGGTTTCATGTTTCCTTAGTAGCTGAATGGTCACCAGCAACTTAATGAGAAGTTGTAACTCTTTTGTGATCTTTTAAGCCTCAAATGGTTATGGAAGATGAATGGGCTGCTGCCAAAATTAATGGAGATGTAATGCTTCCATCAATGATGATAACAGCTCCCTTTAATGTTAAATAATGCTTCCCCATGTGTGTGTAACCGTTTTCACTTGAAAAGTCACATTAACTCTTTCTAACTTCCCTTGAGTGTAACGGTTTTCAGCTGAAAAGTTTCCTACATTAAACAAACAAATTAATGACATTTAAACACTTATTAAACACTACTTTAACTTAAACACATTAAACACTTGACTTTATTAAATGAACTAGAAGTTAAGACTTCAATTAATGCAGCAACTAGTTAATTTATGGAAGCAGAATTAAATTAACTTAAACTCATGCTTCATTAAAACATCCTAGTAACTAGATTAATTAATAAGCCTCTTATTAAATTAACTTAAACTTAGACTTCATTAAAACATCCTAGTAACTAGATTAATTAATAAGCCTCTTATTAAACACTACTTATTTAATTAAACTAAACCCTTTATTTAAAGCTAACTTAAAAGTTTTCTTTTTTTAAAAAATGCATGAATTAAATCAAGCTAAACACAAGCTGAATGAGCCGAATATGAGCTTATTTCAACTTGCAAAAGCATGCACATTGGGCTTATTAAGTTATCCTGATTCTCCTCATTTTGTCCAGACATTAACTTGCTCCACTTTTGCTCAACTAAGGCCGTAACAGCCTCCTTGAAATGTTTTGCACGTGCTTGGGTGATAGGTCCTTGTGGCAACTCCAATGGCTCTTTGTTGGAACTTGGTGTGACCCGAATCATGGCCATATCATCCTCCTCCTCTTCAAAGTGATTTGTCCTCAAATCAGAATCTACATCAAAAAGAGATAAATCAGACACATTAAAAGTTGCACTTATATTAAACTCAACCGGAAGGTCTAGTCGATAGGAATTGTCATTAATTCGCTCCAAAGCTTGAAATGGACCGTCACCACGCGGTAATAATTTGGACCTTCTTTGAGCTGGAAATCGCTCCTTCCTCATGTGAACCCAAACCCAATCCCTGGGTTCAAATATGACTTGCTTTCACCCTTTGTTGGCCTTACGCACATATTGCTCCGTTCGAGCCTCGATATTAGCTTTAACCTTTTGATGTAATTGTTTCACATAGTTTTCTTTCCTCTTAGCATCTACATTAACAATTTGATCGTTAGATAATGGGATTAAGTCTAGAGGAGATAAAGGATTAAAATCGTAAACTATTTTGAATGGAGAGAATTTAGTAGCAGAGTGAATAGTTCGGTTATAAGCAAACTCTATGTGAGGTAAACACTCCTCCCACGACTTGAGATTTTTGCGGATTATGGCTCGTAGTAGTGTGGATAGGATGCGATTCACCACTTCTGTTTGGCCATCTGTTTGGGAATGACATGTCATAGAAAATAAGAGCTTCGTACCTAGCTTACTCCAAAGTGTCCTCCAAAAATGACTAAGAAACTTCGCATCACGATCAGACACTATTGTCTTTGGAATTCCATGCAACCTAACAATTTCTTTAAAGAAAACGTTAGTAATATTAACAGCATCATCAGTTTTCGAACATGCACTAAAATGCGACATTTTTGAAAATCGATCTACGACTACAAAAATGGAGTCTTTTTCGGTTCGAGTTCATGGTAATCCTAAGATAAAATCCATAGATAGATCAACCCAAGGCCCTTCGGGAATAGGCAAAGGCGTGTAAAGCCCATGTGGGTTAACCTTCGATTTTGTCTTTTTACATGCTACACATCGTGAACAAATTTTCTCGACATCTCATTTCATTCATGGCCAAAAGAAATGTTCTTGCAGGACGACCAAAGTCTTTGCAATGCCAAAATGGCCCATAAGTCCACCACCATGTGCCTCGAGTACAAGTAACTCTCGCACAGAACTTTACGGAATACAAAGCTTACCTTCTCGAAAAAGTAAGCCATCAAACCTAAAAAACTTATCAACAACAACATGTTCACACAATTTATACACATCTCCAAAATCAGCATTAGAAATATACAAATCTTTCAAAAATGCAAAACCAAGCAATGTTGAGTCCAAATGATTTAATAAAGTATATCGACGAGATAGTGCATCAGCCACAATATTTTCCTTACCCTTTTTATACCGAATAACATAAGGAAAGCATTCAAGAAATTCTACCCATTTTGTGTGCCTTTTGTTAAGCTTGTGTTGTCCTTTGATGTGTTTGAGTGATTCATGGTCCGAATGGACGAAAAACTTCTTCGGCCACAAATAGTGTTGCCATGTTTCTAATGCCCGGATCAAAGCGTACATTTCCTTATCATATATTGGGTAATTCAATGGTGCACCACTTAGCTTTTCACTAAAATATGCCACGGGCTTTCCTTCTTGAGTCAAGACAGCACCAATCCCAATACCTAAGGCATCACATATGTTTTGTCAAAATCAGGTAATACAAGTAATGGGGCATTAGTTAAATAATCTTTAAGTGAAATAAAAGATTTCTCTTGTTCCTCGCTCCAAAAGAAGGAAGAATTCTTTTTAATCATACTCGTGAGAGGTGCGACCAACCTTTTCTTGATCTACTTCAAGTCTTGAAAGCTAACAACAAATCCTAAGAAAATGACTTTGTTAGAACAAAATGTGCATTTCTTAAGATTAGCATATAATGTTTCCTTGTGCAATGCATCAAGATTAGCTCATAAATGCTTCAAATGGTCGTCTAAAGATCTGTTATAAACAAGAATGTCATCAAAGTAAACCACACAGAATTTAGCAATATAAGCATGAAGAACATGGTTCATTAAACACATAAAAGTACTAGGAGCGTTAGTGAGACCGAATGGCATTACCAACCACTCGTACAAATCGTGTTTAGTTTTAAATGCTATTTTCCACTCATCTCCCTCAAGCATCCGAATTTGATGGTAACCGCTTTTGAGATCGATTTTGGAAAACAATTGAGCACCACTTAGTTCATCGAGCATATCATTAAGATGCGGTATTGGATGACGATATTTTATCGTGATTTTGTTTACAGCACGACAATCAACACACATACGCCAAGTCCCATCCTTTTTTGGCACTAACAAAACTGGAACAGCACACGACTAAGGCTCTCACGGATGAATCCCTTCTCAAGAAGTTCATTCACTTGTTTTTGCAATTCCTTGGTCTCTTCAAGATTACTACGATAGGCTGGTCGGTTTGGTATGGATGCATCGGGAATGAAGTCGATTTGATGTTCTATTCCTCGAATAGGTGGTAAGCCACTTGGAATTTCATCAGGAAATACATCTTCAAATTCCTGCAAAAGAGAAACAATAGAAGAAGGTAAAGCAGCATCTAACTCATTAACATTCAAATAAGATTCCTTGTATATAAGTACAAGTAGGGGCTGCCTCAACATGAAAGATTTTCGAATGTCACTCTCTTTTGCATACACACTCATTTTTGCACTCAATTTTTCATCACTCATTTTTTTCTCTTGATCTTTATTCTTGTCTCTCATTTTTACCTCTTGTTTCCCTTGTTTCTTTTCACTAGGATTTTCACACACTTTTTCACTCTTTTCTTTCTTTTCACTCTCTTTGAATTTTTCAATTGAGTCTCACAATTTCACTTGATCTTTGTATACTTGTCTCGGTGTCAAAGGTGCCAAAGTGATGTTTTTGCCTAAATGCTTGAAAGTGTATCAGTTGGTGTAGCCATCATGTATCACCTTTCGATTCAATTGCCATGGATGGCCTAGCAATAAGTGTCCGGCATGCATGGGAACCATGTCGTAAAGAACTTCATCTTTATATTTTCCAATGGAAAATGGAACCAACACTTGTTTAGTCACCTTTAGCCCTCCTTCGTTAAGCCCTGAAGCTTGTATGGACAAGGATGTTTCATTGTGGCCAAACCAAGTTTCTCCACCATTAATGTACTAGCAACATTGGTACAACTTTCGCCATCCACAATAAGACTACATGCTTTGCCTTGCACAAAACAGCGTGTATGGAAGATGTTCTCACGTTGTTGTTCGTTCTCCACACTTTGCAAACTTAGGCTACGTTTGATCACTAGAATCTCACCTTACCTTCAACGGCATATTCAAATTCATCCTCCTCTTCACTGGCAGAGGTGTCAGATTCCTCATCTTTCTTCTTCTGACTCTATGTCACCATTGGCTCTCAACACCATTATACATCGATTAGGGCATTGACTAGCTATGTGACCATGTCCCAAGCACTTAAAGCACTTGATGTCCCTTGCATGATTTGGATTGGCAACTTCCTTTTCTTTGCTAGATTCACTGATTAGTTTGTTAAACTTAACAGATGCATTTTGATCCTTCAAACGGTTAGAAAAATCTCTTCTACTCGTACCTTGTCCCTACTTGGAAGTGTTTGCGGGGTTGGAATAGGTTCGCATGGAGCCTTTCTTCTTGAGTTGTTTTTCTATTTTAATTGCAACATGGACCATGTCGTTCACCTCGACATAGTGTTGAAGCTCTACCACATTAGCAATTTCTCGATTTAACTCAGCTAGGAATCTGGCCATTGTTGCCTCTCGGTCCTCTTCCACGTTTGCATGAATCATTAAAATTTCCATTTCTTTGAAATAATCTTCTACACTTCGGTGGCCTTGCGTAAGATTTTGCAACTTTTGGTATAACTCCCGATGGTAAAAAGATGGAATAAATCTCTTTCTCATCACCGCTTTCATTTCAAGCCATGTAGAAATCAGCCTTTCTCCATTACGTCTTCGAATGGTTGTTAGTTGATCCCACCACACCATGGCGTAATTGGAGAATTCGATTGCTGCCAAGTTGACTTTCTTGATCTCCGAGTAGTTGTGGTAGTCAAACACTAACTCGATTTTCTTTTCCCACTCCAAATAGGCCTCCGAATTGGACTTGCCTTGGAAGGATGGTATGGAGAGCTTAATGTTCTTCAAATCATCGTCCACTTGTTCTCGTCCCCTTCGGCCTCGGTTTCATTGTACCCTCCGCTGATCACTTAAATTAGACCTTGGTCGCTTTCGGATTCACTAGTAAAGGGATCATCTTCTTGGAACCTTGGGTGGCCCCGTTCCCTTCATGGACCTCGAGGATTTCTCTCTCATTGGGCTCTCTCTTCAACATGATCTAGTCTCTCTTGAATGGGTTCGAGCTTGCGTTCAAATAGACGCTTAACCTCACGTAATAGGGCTTGAAGATTAAGATTCGGTACATTGTAGACTGGTTGCCATTCGGGCCTTTCTTCCATATTTTGATTTGGACTTCTCGACATAAGAAGGTGTTTTTTTTAAAACCTCACCACAAACCTCACTAGTCACTCGAAAAGAAGAAAAAAAATATTGAACACTCACACTCGTGTTTCACCCAATTTTAGGCTTTTTCTCTTCGTGCCTTTTACCACTCAAATCCATCTCTCAAAATTTTGGAAGGTTGCCTTAGACTTGTTAGCAACTTGTAGGTCAGCTTCAAGGGGTGCAAATAAAGGAAAATTCATTATAGGTCAAGGTAGGCTAAAAAAATTTGAAAGATGTGGCGTTAGAGAAGTTGGAAAATTACTAAAAAATGGAAATAAGAATGTTGGATGATCAGGCTAGGAAGATAAAATATTGGCTTCAGGAACTCAGAAATTGAGAAGAAGAATGGAAAATTAACAAAGTCACAACACTTCACTTTTTTTTTTACTCTTCTTTCTTTTTCACCTCAAATGCACGAAAATAACACAATTACAACTTCGAGATTACAACTTGAATTTTTTTGAATTTTTTGAATTTTTTTGAATTCTTTTGAATTTACGTACCTACTTTAGATTTACGATGTTTGACAAAGCTCCTCATTTTCTAGCTCTGATACCAAATGATACGATCCACCTCGGGGTGAGTCGAGTCGTATTTAAATTTTTTGATCGTCTACGAAGGAGTATTATCGATGTGTTTAAAAGAAAGGAAAAATGGTTTGTTTTTGGATAATGGCAGCAACTTGGGTTGAAGAAGAAATAGGTAGATGAATGGTTTGACGATTGAAACAAGAAAGAACCCTTAATATAAGATTAAGGACCCGAATCTTATAGGTTTTAAAGGAAAGGTTAATGGAATTAAAACCGAGACCACTATCTAGCAAGATAGGAACCTACAGTATTGATTTGAATGCCACACCCAATAGGATGATAAGTTCAAGAACAAATTCAAATTGACGCCACTAGTTAAAAGATAAGGCAATTTGAACCTTGGAGAATTAAGAGATTGGATAACTCACAATCTGAAAATTTCATAAGCATCAAAAGTCCCTTCTATAAGCTAATAATAAGGTATTTATAGTGTTTACATGTGGTTAGCTGAAGAGTCATATGTATTCAGCTTTAATTGGCTGAAATAAAATCAAATCAATAGGTAAAAACTCTTGAATTCCTCCAGCTAAATAACAGCAATTTTATGACTCTTAATGAGCTGATTTCAATGAGTTTGAATGCTTGGTTTCGTGCTTCCTTAGTAGCCGAATGGTCACCAGCAACTTAATGAGAAGTTGTAACTCTTTTGTGATCTTTTAAGCCTCAAATAGTTATGGAAGATGAATGGGCTGCTGCCAAAATTAATAGAGATGTAATGCTTCCATCAATGATGATAACAGCTCCCTTTAATGTTAAATAATGCTTCCCCATGTGTGTGTAACCGTTTTCACTTGAAAAGTAACATTAACTCTTTCTAACTTCCCTTGAGTGTAACAGTTTTTAGCTGAAAAGTTTCCTACATTAAACAAACAAATTAATGACATTTAAACACTTATTAAACACTACTTTAACTTAAACACATTAAACACTTGACTTTATTAAATGAACTAGAAGTTAAGACTTCAATTAATGCAGCAACTAGTTAATTTATGGAAGCAGAATTAAATTAACTTAAACTCATGCTTCATTATGATACAGTCTGCCTCAAGAAGAGTCGAAATGTATGCGAGTTGCCCAATCGTCTACGAGGAGGTTATAAGCCTTTCGGGAAATTATAGGAGAAGTATGAAAAAAATAGGAGTTTAGTGAATTGATTTGCGGAAGCTTCAGAAATGAGTAAGTTTCTAAAAATGGATTTAAGTTATAGACAGGGATAGTTACAAAAATGGATAGAAGGTAAATTGATAGGTTCGGCTTAGGATGGAAAGAAAGAAAGTCAAAATTTTGGTTTAAGGATGAATAGAGATAATTGGTGGAAATGAAAAATAGGACTTAAACACAGAAATGATTCAACACTATATTAGTGTCACCCCAGTTTCTATAATGGTTTAAGGTGAAAAGATGGAAATGAAGATGGACCATGACCCGTTATCTAAGGAGATAAGAATCGATGGTATAATGTAATGGAAGAACAAGTGATAGACGCCACAAGCACAGCTCGACAAATCTATGAAACTTGTAAGAAAGATAGAGAGGAGATAACTCACTCAAATGAACAAAGTTCATGTAATATGATTAATGATAAAATTGTCTACCCTTACAAATGAAAAGTAACAAGTATTTATAGGCAAATGAGAGCTAGCCGAATAGTCATAGAACACTTAATAACTAAGCTTAATTTTAGCCATAAATTGCTGGAAAAATCTAGAAAGAAAACCATTGAAATCCTTGGAAAAATTTGGCTGATTGGTAGCCAAATGGACAGCTTCTAGATGGGTGAATTCACTTGAAAGATGAAGGCTTGAAGACATGTCCATGTTCAGCTTCTGGGAACACCAATAGCCACCTTAATGGAGAAGGAAGTGAGCTGATTGTATTTGGACAGCAAGGGCACTCCAATGGACGGTTTCTAAAAGGATGAATGTCCAAAAATTCGTCCAAGTTAATGGGAAGCCTTTGGGAACGTCAAGGGGCATCTTTCTAGAAGGGAAAATGTATTTTGAAGGCCCCAAAGGTCCATGCAGCAGCTAGGTACGTCCCTTGCCTTAATTATGCTCTTTAATTAATGTCTTTTGATGAATAATGAGCAGCATTTAAGCCTTGTCCAATTGAACATGCATCTACCAATGCACATGGAAGCATTTGGCCACATACAATGCACTTAATGTGCATGAACCTTTCTTTAATGCATTGGTACATTCGGCTGTACCTTGGGGAGCTTGAAGGGCTAGTGACTCTTGGCTGAAAAGGTGTCTTGAGGGGCCAAAAATGAGCAGCAACATGCATGCTTCCAACCATCCATGCACCTCCATGGTTCATGGATACATTCGGCTAGGTACAATGCACCTAGGTGCATGTATCTTCTTTAATTCACTCCAAAGGTTCGGCTGAACCTACAAAGACCATGAATCCATATTAATTCAATCCAAATCAGATGAATAACATTAAAAACAAGCTATGGACACATCTAGGGACGTTTTGGACAACTTAAAGACACCATTGACTTCATTGAAAATTCTACAGCCCCTATTTAAGCTAAAAAGAACTACACATTAAATTTAGTTTTAAAACATCTTTAAAACTTGTAATAAAATTTGATAAAATTAATTTAAGCTTAAACAAATTAAATTCAACCTATTTAAAATGTTTTAGACGCATTAAATTGCTGTAGGAAAAAAAATAAATAAATTAAAGACTCATTTATTTAATGCATTAAAATTAAAGAATCAGCTCAATGAGCTAAAGTGAGCTCGAGTGAGCTCAAATTGAGCTAGAATGAGCTAATTTGGCTCAATTTGGAAGTGCATGAAGATGCACATGAGCTCCACAGCTCTTGGTCTCGATGATTCGAGCTCATCAGCTTGCAACAAATTGGGTGCCCCGGGCGTGCCTGTATCATCCCTTCCCTCTTCAAGACGATTCATCCTCGAATTGACCTGTTGGTTTCCCGAACAAAATTTCTTTTGACTCAGTTTTCCTCGATCAAACAGGACAGATGATAATCGCAACACCTGCAAGAGGTATCCATGAATTAGCAAAATCGATTTCAAATAAACTTGCAGCCCAAATATAAGCAAGACAAAACAAATAAACCGTACGCAAACGGGCATAAACACAACGTCATATAAAAGTAACAAAGCCTTATCAAATGTTTGAGACTTAAACGAATAGACTTCAAAACATGCATTGATTTAAGCAGAGTCCTCAAAACAACATTATCATGCAAGTAACACATTAAATTATATATATGATCATTACAAGCAAATAGATGAAAAAGTGCATTTGATACTCGACATGAAACAACCAAATCTTGCATTGAGGGATATACGAAATCACTTGCACATGAATTATGACAATTATCGAACACAAGAATCTTTTTGTCAATGAACAAAACGGATAGATCATAAATAGGCAAAATAGATTGATTAAGCATGTAATGATCTAAATGTTTCACAACAATGAAATCAGCAACGCAAAGCTTTTCATCATTCAAGAGAGCAAAAATGTATCAACGGTTTCAGAAGACTCACCTTAATGCACAGATAGACAAAGATCATTCTTACCTTTCTCGAACATTACAAACCTTCTCTCCGTAGGCATGTAGCGTGGTCGAAGCTTCGCGTTCGATTCAACCATTTTCAAATGGTAGGTGAACAACCATAAGAATTGTTTAAGGAATGAATAAAGATGGAAAACAAAGTTGACAACATTCGTTACCTCATTCAGGAACCTTATATCAAGAAGATGGGAAACTTTCAAATAAGAAGAACCATCTAGATGATACTTGAGTTTTCCACAAATCAAATCAGAACGTATTCCCAGTTTAAAAACATGCGTTTGATTATTTAAATCAAAATGTATCAATGGTTTCAAAAAATCAAGCATGTTAAACCAAAATGAGTTGTGTATGTTCAATATCGAATGATCAAAACTCTTAACGTGCTTCAAAATAGATTTATGAAAACTCAAAGATTTAGACAATGAACAAATCTTGTAAAACCCGTAATCAAAGAAATGGGGATTAAAAGAAAAGGCATCGTCGTACCTGATCAAATCTTGCATTTGCTGATTATTCGTTACTCCACCGTCACACTTTGCATCAAAATGATTATTATGGAATATATTCGTCTTACCATCTTTTAAATCGTCACACTTGATCAAAGAATGGTAGTTAACGAGGCTATCCACAGAATTACAAATTTTAGAAAAATTTGGTGGAGACAGAATCGTTTCGAAACTCTTACCTTCCTTACCTTCAATCTCATGAATTTCACTTTACCTGTTTCAATCAAACAAAAATGTCATTCTTCGGGAAGGTATTGAAGTTGGCAGTCTTCGTGCGATTTGTCGAAAACCTAAAATGAAGAAATAGAAGAAGAACAAAAGTCTGAAGAGTTAGGCAAATCAATGCTCACTATTTTTTTTGCATATCTTGTTCTTTCACTTTTTTTCTATCTCAATTTCTTTTTTTGTGTTTTCAACATCTTTTTCTTTTTCAACGCTCTCTTTTTCCTGTTCTTCTTTTTCAAGCTCTTTTTCTTTATTTTCTTTTCTCTCATTTTTATTTTCTTTTTCAAATTCTTTCTCTTTTTCTTTTTCTTTTTCTTGATTTTCTTTTTCAATGGATTTTTCTTTTTCATTCGGATTACAATAAGAAGTTGATTCAAAGGAATTGACAATAGAAGGATTTGACTCTAAAATCAAGGCAATGTTCTCATAGATATCACGATGGATCCTTGGCAGATTCTTGGAGCGTGTCATCTTGGAATCATAAGACGAATAACTCGTGCTTGAGTATTCATCTTCGTAGTAGGTTTCACACTCGTTACTCGCTTTGTTTCGCCTTGAATACAAATCATAATATGTACCACTTCGAGAATAATCTTTCGTGGGCAGGTACTCGTAGCTTTCTTCTTGATGTCTCAGGAGTCTTGACGAATACGAATCTCGATGATAATCCTTTCTCACATAATCAAATGAACTTCTTGATGAAGATGAATCTTGATAGAAGTCTCTTGATCTTGAAGTCGACGATGAATGGGATCATGTTGGAATTCTTTTCTTGAATAATCATCGAAGGTGGGTCTCTGAGATGGTCGCCGCTCCGTTTCTCGACTCGTTGTAGTGTGCTTTTGTCAAAATTTTTCCTCCGCTCAGTCCAAATGCCTTTGTATTAGACTTAACTTTTTCTCAAGCATTCGATCCATTTTGTTCACCAGAAATTGGAAGTCATCGGCGGAGAGTTCTTCTTGAAACATGTTTATTGCTGAAAAGAAAGATGTTATAAAGCAAGAAAATAAATAGAAAGATTAAAGTACCTTACCACAAAAACCTCACAAATCACTCACAAAGAAAATCGCTCACACTCGTGTTTCACTCGTATAAGGCTTTTTCTTTGATGAATACACTCGTGCCTTTTACCGCTCACTCTCGTCTCACCATTTCGTACTTCGTTTCCAAAGACTCATCGTGGCTTGAGGGTCGACTTCAAAGTGGGTAACAAGGGAAAATGTTAGGTATTCGGGTAGGCTTAACAAAAGAAAAAAACTTCGAGTATCGGGTAGGCGGAGGGTAAGAAAAGAAAAAAATTTAGGGTCGGGTAGAAGAGTAAGAGGGTGGAATGATGGTTTTGAGATTGGGAACTGAGTGGATGAAAATGAATAAAACTTTCAAACTTGTAGGACTTCACTCTCTCTTTTTTGACTTTTTTTTACCACTTTTTTTCTTGATTTTTTCCTCCTTTTTTACTTCAAATAAATATAATGAAATACAACTTCTTTTTTTTAATTTTTTTATTTTTTTCACTTCAAATATAATATATGCTTTTACAATGAAAATAAAATACAACTTTTTTTTCAATTTTTTGAATTTTTTAACTTTTTTTCAACTTACGAACTTATTTCAGCATCACGTACATCATAAAAATCCTCATTTTATGGCTCTGATACCAGATGATACAGTCTACCTTGAGAAGAGTCGAAATGTATGTAAGTTGCCCAATCATCTACGAGAAGGTTATAAGCCTTTCGAGAAATTATAGGAGAAGTATGAAAAAAAATAGGAGTTTAGTGAATTGATTTGTGGAAGCTTCAGAAATGAGTAAGTTTCTAAAAATGGATTTAAGTTATAGAGAGGGATAGTTACAAAAATGGATAAAAGGTAAATCGATAGGTTCGGCTTAGGATGGAAAGAAAGAAAGTCAAAATTTCAGTTTAAGGATGAATAGAGATAATTGGTGGAAATGAAAAATAGGACTTAAACGCAGAAATGATTCAATACTATGTTAGTGTCACCCCGGTTTCTATAATGGTTTAAGGTGAAAAGATGGAAATCAAGATGGACCATGACCCGTTATCTAAGGAGATAAGAATCGATGGTATAATGTAATGGAAGAACAAGTGATAGACGCCACAAGCACAGCTCGATAAGTCTATGAAACTTGTAAGAAAGATAGAGAGGAGATAACTCACTCAAATGAACAAAGTTCATGTAATATGATTAATGATAAAATTGTCTACCCTTACAAATGAAAAGTAACAAGTATTTATAGGCAAATGAGAGCTAGCCGAATAGTCATAGAACACTTAATAACTAAGCTTAATTTCAGCCATAAATTGCTGGAAAAATCTAGAAAGAAAACCATTGAAATCCTTAGCAAAATTCAGCTGATTGGTAGCCAAATGGACAGCTTCTAGATGGGTGAATTTACTTGAAAGATGAAGGCTTGAAGACATGTCCATGTTCAGCTTTTGGGAACACCAATAGCCACCTTAATGGAGAAGGAAGTGAGCTGATTGTATTTGGACAGCAAGGGCACTCCAATGGAGGGTTTCTAAAAGGATGAATGTCCAAAAATTCGTCCAAGTTAATGGGCAGCCTTTGGGAACGTCAAGGGGCATCTTTCTAAAAGGGAAAATGTATTTTGAAGGCCCCAAATGTCCATGCAGCAGCTAGGTACGTCCCTTGCCTTAATTATACTCTTTAATTGATGTCTTTTGATGAATAATGAGCAGCATTTAAGCCTTGTCCAACCGAACATGCATCTACCAATGCACATGGAAGCATTCAGCCACATACAATGCACTTAATGTGCATGAACCTTTCTTTAATGCATTGGTACATTCGGCTGTACCTTGGGGAGCTTGAAGGGCAAGTGACTCTTGGCTGAAAAGGTGTCTTGAGGGGCCAAAAATGAGCAGCAACATGCATGCTTCCAACCATCCATGCACCTCCATGGTTCATGGATACATTCGGCTAGGTACAATGCACCTAGGTGCATGTATCTTCTTTAATTCACTCCAAAGGTTTGGCTGAACCTACAAAGACCATGAATCCATATTAATTCAGTCCAAATCAGATGAATAACATTAAAAACATACTATGGACACATCTAGGGACGTTTTGGACAACTTAAAGATACCATTGACTTCATTGAAAATTCTAAAATTTCTATTTAAGCTAAAAAATGCACATTAAATTTACTTTTAAAACATCTTTAAAACTTGTAATAAATTTGATAAAATTAATTTAAGCTTAAACAAATTAAATTCAACCTATTTAAAATGTTTTAGACGCATTAAATTACTGTAGGAAAAAAAATAAATTAAAGACTCATTTATTTAATGCATTAAAATTAAAGAATCAACTTAATGAGCTGAAGTGAGCTCGAGTGAGCTCAAATTGAGCTAGAATGAGCTAATCCGACTCAATTTGGAAGTGCATGAAGATGCACATGAGCTCCACAGCTCTTGGTCTCGATGATTCGAGCTCATCAGCTTGCAACAAATCGGGTGCCCCGGCGTGCCCGCATCACATTAAAACATCCTAGTAACTAGATTAATTAATAAGCCTCTTATTAAATTAACTTAAACTTAGACTTCATTTAAACATCCTAGTAACTAGATTAATTAATAAGCCTCTTATTAAACCTTACTTATTTAATTAAACTAAACCCTTTATTTAAAGCTAATTTAAAAGTTTTCTTTTTTTAAAAAAAAATGCATGAATTAAATCAAGCTAAACACAAGCTGAATGAGCTTATTTCAACTTGCAGAAGCATGCACATTGGGCTTATTAAGTTATCTTGATTCTCCTCATTTTGTCCAGCCATTAACTTGCTCCACTTTTGCTCAACTAAGGCCGTAACAACCTCCTTGAAATGTTTTGCACGTGCTCGGGTGATGGGTCCTTGTGGCAACTCCAATGGCTCTTTGTTGGAACTTGGTGTGACCCAAATCATGGCCATATTAGTTAAAGGACATTCGGTTCTAGTCGACTTGGGTATTCAATCAGTGCTTAATCCAAGCCTTATAGTCTCGGGATTTTTTGATCTAAGTAAGGGATCTTTGCTTTTGAGCATATATTCTTTATAATTCTCTACTTCAATGCTTTAATCCGGTCTATTGACCAAGATCTTTTTCATGGATTCAAACGCTAGCCAAGCAAAGGGAGGGGTTGGACCCGTAGTCTCAGCCCTTAAGTTCAAGAAGCGCGCGGTGTCTGCTATTCGAGATTGGTGACCGGGTTGTAGGCAGGCTTCTGAGCAGAGTAGTAGGCAAATAGCAGTAGTTTCTGTGAGCGATAGTATCAACATAGAGAGCATCGTATTACGTGTTATCAGGTGTGTAAACTTCACACACTTTTTATTTATTTAATTATTTGTATTATTCACTGTTTGGGCTGAAAAGCTAGGATGACTGAGAAGCAGTCACAATACCCTTGTGGGTAAAGGTGGGAATACCAAGTATGTGACTCTATTAATCTTTTAATGGGTGTGAGATAATTGATGTAATCTGTTATGGTAAAGATAGCATGTGCATTCATATGATGGTATGTTCTGCATGGGTTGGGAAATGATGTGAAAGGTGAAGTGTTTGAGACTGTCACGGTGGTTGTTACCACGGTGGGCTAGCCCACGGATATATTGTAATCTTTGATAATTGTGACCATGTCTCGGTGGCTTGTGCCACTGTGGTTTAATACCATGGTTATATTTATGATTAGTGACTCGTCCCAGTGATTGTTACCACAGTGGGTTGGCCCCACGTATACTCATCAGGGATTATCACGGTGGTTGTTACCATGGTGGGTTGGCCCCACGTATATTATTAGTGACTTTGTCATGGTGATCTTATATCACGGTGGTCTAGAACCACAAGTAGCCTAATGCCACGTATGAGGTATGTAGCGGATGGAGGGTTGATTGTAGAAATCCCCACGGTGTGATAGCTGGTATGGGTGGTGTGTAGAGGATGGAAAAAAACTAGGCTGGATTGGGACACATATTGCATTCACGATTGTGTTTGATATTCTAAGTGGGCTGAGGCCAATATA
This sequence comes from Gossypium rotundifolium, assembly GCA_025506655.1. Lineage (NCBI taxonomy): Eukaryota > Viridiplantae > Streptophyta > Magnoliopsida > Malvales > Malvaceae > Gossypium > Gossypium rotundifolium. The sequence continues at coordinate 139,766,357 of CP106724.1, forward strand.
CGATTATGGGCTTAAAGCCGTAGGTGTGACATAAGGGAATTTACACACTGAGTCTTGGTGACTCACCCCTCTACTAAATCTTGCAGGTAATCAGTAGATCGTGGATCAGGGAGCCGAGGCGGACTCGTGGAGGCCATAAAGTGTTCTTTTAAGTAATGTCGTTTATTTCCTAGTATTTACTTAATCGGGTTTTTATTATGTAATAAGGCCTTTCTAATATTTTTATTTCGGGTTTTATATTATGATTTAAATTTTGTTATGACCTTGATATAAGTTTCAAACTTGATAATTAAGTTGAGTTTTTTTCCAAACCCTAAACAACATAAGCAACCGTTTTTCTCTTAAATTCCACTAGAAATGCCAAAGTATCGTTAAACTAAATTCAAAAATTTTCAAATTTCTAACTTACGATATCTTCAATAAACAAGACCCTTTTTCCTTTTTCAAACTTTTCCCTTGTGACATACCAGATCTGGTCGTAGCATTTAGATCGGGTTTGGGGTGTTACAAATAAAATGGGCTGATTTTGTCAATCTGTGAACTACAACCCAAATTGCATCTTTTTTCCTCAAAGTCAAAGGCAACCCTGAAACAAAACCCATCGTCACTCTATCCCATTTCCACTCAGGAATCAGAATCAGTAGTAACAAACTAGATGGCACCTGATGTTCAGCTTTAACTAGCTGACAGACTAAACATTTCGACACAAAATTAGAGATATCTCTTTTCATACCAAGCCACCAATAAAGTTGCTTCAAATCATGGTACATCTTTGTACTTCCCGGATGAACAGATAGACGGCCATTATGTGCTTATTTTAATATCAACGGAATCAACTCTGAGTTTCTCAGAATACAAATTTGATCTCAAAATCTCAAACAATTATCAATATCAACTCAAAATTTAGAATCAGAATTCAAATCACACTGAGCTCGTTTAGCTAGCATTTCATTATCAACTTTCTGAGCATCACATATTTGTTGTAAAAACAACAGTTTCACCTTCAATTCTACCAAAACTGAACCATGATCAGACAAGTCTAAATGAGCATTCATCGTACATAATGCAAACAGTGATTTCTGACTCAGTGCATTAGCAACAACATTTGCCTTACCCGGATGATAATCTATCACAAGCTCGTAGTCTTTCAATAGTTCTAACCATCTTCTCTGTCGTACATTCAAGTCTTTCTGAGTCATCAGGTATTTCAAACTTTTATGATCCAAAAATAAGTGGCAAATTTCGTCGAAGAGATAGTGACGCCAAATCTTTAATGCATACACAATCGTAGCTAATTCAAGATCGTGTGTCGGGTAATTCTTTTCATGCAATTTCAATTGTCTCGAGGAATAAGCTATAACTTTGCCTTCCTGCATCAAAACACATCCCAGACCATCAACGAAGAATCACTATAAATCACGAACTCTTTACCCGATTCTGGCTATAATAAAACTGGAGCTTCAGTCAAAACAGCTTTTAATTGATCAAAACTTTTTTGACATTTATCGAACCATTCAAATCTCACATCTTTTTGAAGAAATCTAGTCAATGGAGTAGCAATCATTGAAAAAACTTTTACGAATCTTCGATAAAAAACTGCGAACTTCAGACCCATTTTACAGAGGTTTCCACTCTAAAATAGTTGAAAATTTGCTTGGGTCAACTCGTATACCAGATGCTGACACAATGCGCCCCAGAAAACCAACTTCACGCAACCAAAATTCACATTTACTGAACTTCTCATACAATTGCTTATCTCGTAGAGTTTGTAGTACAATTCTCAAATGTTCAACATGCTCAATTTCATCTCGCGAATAAATTAAAATATCGTCAATGAATACAACAACAAATCGATCTAAATACGATTGTAAAAATTATGTTTAACAAACCCATAAAAATAGCAGGACCATTTGTTAGTCCGAAAGGCATAACTAAAAACTTGTAATACTGGTACCACGTTCTGAAAGCAGTTTTTAGAATATCTGAATCTGTTACTCATAATTGATAATTCCCTGATTTCAGATTTATCTTAGAAAACATAGTGGATCCTTTAAGCTGATCAAACAAATCATCATTTCTAGGCAAAGGATATTTATTCTTGATAGTCACTTTGTTCAACTAACGATAATCAATGCACATTCTCATCGTGCCATATTTCTTTTTCACAAATAATACGGGAGCACCCATAGGTGAGAAATTAGGTCGTGCAAATCCACTATCGGTCAATTCTGAACTGAGACTTCATCTCTTTCAATTTTGTTGGTGTCATTCTATACAGAGCTATCGAAATAGGAGTTGTTCCCATTAAATGATACGGGCACTCCCGGGGAGCTCAACTTGTTGCAACTGATGAGCTCGAATCATCGAGACCAAGTGCCGTGGAGCTCATGTGCATCTTCATGCACTTCCAAATTGATTCGGATTAGCTCATTCTAGCTCAACTCAAGCTCACTCGAGCTCACTCCAACTCATTGAGCTGATTTTTTTAATTTAATGCTTTAAATAAATTGCAACATTTATTTTATTTATTTTTCTACAGCCTATTAATGTGTTTAAATAATTTAATTAGTGTCTAAATTAATTTTTCCAAGCTTTAATTAATATGTCTCATTTTATTACATGTTTTTTAAGATGTTTAAAATTAAAAATCAATGTGCAAATTTTTCTACTTAAATAGGGGCTGCTGAATTTAGTATGTGTACTAAGTGTGTTTAATGTGTCCAAAGTGTCTATTGATGTGACTTGGATGTGATTAATTGTTATTCAATTCATTTGACTTGATTAATATGCATTCATACCATTTTGTAGGTACAGCCGAATGTACATGAAGCAATTAAGAGATACATGCACCTATGTGCATTGTACTTGGCCGAATACATCCATGTATTTGGTGGGTGCATGGATGGTTGGAAGCATGGTTAAATGCTGCTGATTTTTGGATTACCAAGGTGCCTATTCGGTTGGAAAATAATTCCATGAAGACTCATGAATTGATAAGGCGTTGCTTGGCGAAACAACAATCCTTGAATGTTTACGGACCTAGGATTGTAGCAAGCACTTCCTGCAATTAATAAAACAAAGAGGTTGGTTTAGACTTTATTTTTTAAAAAAAATTGAACAGATTGGAAGAAGAAAAGAAGTTTCCAAAATTTCTAGACATATTTGAAGAAGGTAGAAGATGAATGCTTCAAAATTGATCCATGGTAGCCTTGAACATTCAAAAAAATGGCAGAAATAATGCAGGAACTGGCTGGAAATTTGAACAACGAAGAACTGGAAAGAACTCACACAATCTGTTATGCAAACCCGAATCAAATCTGTTCTACGTCAATGGACTTGGACCCACTAGATAGTGATCTAGGAACCTGAAGTATCACAAGATTGACACAACAATTTAGAATTGAAATGTCAAGAAAGAAGTTCAACAAAAAGAACCAAATTTGAGAGAAAACTCACAAAGTAATTTTTTTATTTCCAAAAGACTATGTATATTAACAATGTTTGAAGTTACAAATATATAGAAGAAATAAAGAGGTGACCAAATTACATGTGTGGCTAACATTAAAGGAGTTTAAAATTTAAATTTGAATTGAAATAACTCCTTTTGGGTGGGATTAATTTGTAGCCAAGTAAAAAAAAGAGTGAGTTGGCATGTTTATCACTTTAAATATGTGCTAATTTCGTTTGAAATTCAAACACACAACTTCCCTTGTTCTTTTCTCTTCAATTGCCACACAAATGCACAAGAATGGGCTGGTTTTTGGTCACACATGTGCACCACATTTGATCAAGGTTGGCACATGCACATCCACATGCTTGGATGCCACCTAAGTTGCCACATGTCCACTGGCATACTCCCCAACACGTAAGACACTATTCAGCTACTTCTGTACTTGTCAATTGAAGTTGAGCTAGTGGAGCTGGAGGTGAGCTGACTGGAGTTGGAGGTGAGCTGACTGGAGCTGAACTGAGCTGAATTCAGCTAGCTAAAAATGAAATGAGCTGACATGATCTGGTGTAGAGCACTCTGAGTTGAATTGAGTTGGGAAACAAGCCTCTAAGTTGTCCTGAGGTGAAGGTGAGCTGTATATTCGCTCGTGAGCTAGAGTCCTTTCGTGTACATGTTACAAAATAATATAATACTTATCAAAGTTATGTAAACTTAATATAACATAGTCTAATAAGTTTAAACAAGTGCACACTTATTCGTTAACACACAAATAACTTAAAGACAATACAAATACTATCAATCCAATCCAAAAACATACTTAGCATAATATATACATACTAAACACACCAATATAAGTAGTATGGCATAAGTATGTCACATATCAGCATGAAACACACTATAAAACTTATCTTCTAAGGCACATTCACTTTCAAAAGATTCAGAAACTTTAGCACAAGCGAAAGAAAGAACTTCCCTAAATTTTTTCCCTTAGACATGTGATAGGTCCTAATGGCAAGACCTCTGGATCAGCCTCCTTGATTAGCCTAGATGTGCCCACATCATGCATGGAGGAGTTAAATACATGATGCATGAACAGCCAGTTACAACGAATGAAGAAATACATGCATGGTTGGAGTAATGAACGTCCAAGGGGGATTTAAGGGCTGAATTAAATCACATGAAAGTTATTCAAAGAAGAGTTTTAATGCTGGAAACTTCTCAACCAAAAGGTGCAGCTCATTCCCAAAGTTGGCCGAACCTAGACAAGCCTTTTCAGCTCCTTTGCTATCCAAATTCGTTCAGCCACTTCCTTCTTCATTAAGAAGACTTTAAAAAGTCCCAAATGGCTGAATTTACATATCCAAGAGGGCTACTCACGTTCTCCTTTATTGCTGGGCACTTTTCAGCTAAAAGAGACCAAATTAATAGCTCAATTATTGCATGGGACGTACCTATCTGCTACATGCCTTTTCAAGTGGCCCAAAGTTCATTTCTTCTTCTAGAAACATGGCTAATGACGTTCCCAAGGGCTACACATGGACTTGGACGAATTTTTGGGACAATTAACCTTCTAGAAATTGACCATTGGAGTTCTTTTGCTATCAAATACATTCAGCTGAATTTGCAAGCACATCAAGGCCACATTCAGCTAAATTTTATCAAGCAAACCAAGAGATTTTCTTTCTAGATTTTTCCAGAAATTTATGGCTGAAAATTAACTTAGTCATTAAGTGCTTATGACTATTTGGTTAGCTCATATTAGCCTATAAATAGTTGCTAAATTTCATTTGTAAAGGGAGACAGTTTTTTGAACCTTTATAAAATTTATGAACTTTTGTTCATCGAGTGAGATTTTCTCCTCTCTATCTTTCGTACAAGTTTTGATTCCGACTTATCAAGCTTGCTTGTGGTGTCAATCGTTTCCCTTCCACTTTATTATACCATCGGTTCTTATCTACCTTGATAACGGGTCGTGGTCCATCTTTGATTTTATTTTCCACCTTAAACAAATATAGAACCCGGGGTGACACTTCTTTCGTGTTGAATCGATTCTTTGTTTAAGTCCTAATATCCATTTCCACCGAACATCACCTATCTATTTTTCCTATCATTATTTCTTCAACCTTAAATCGATTCCCATCTTCTTTCCTTCATCCTAAACTGAACCTATCCTTCACATTATCCAAATCATCTTCTACACCTAAATACCTCCATTCCTAACTTAAACCATCTTCTAAACAAATTCCCTTAAAGCTTTCGCAAACTGATCCATACTTCTCCTATAATTTCCCGAAAGGCTTTTAACCTCCTCGTAGACAATTGGACAACTCGCACACATTTTGACTCTTCCCAAGGCAATCTGTATCATTCGATATCAGAGCTATAAAATGAGAAGTTACGACAACATATCCATCTATGGAGAAACCTTTATAAAGAAGTTCATATAGAAGTTCAAGACGGTATGAGTCAAACCACGAATTTGAGACCTTTCAAGAGTACCATCAAGAAGGTATGATTTCTTCTTCACAAGCTTCAACATATCCATCTATGGAGAAACCTTTATAAAGAAGTGAATGTGGTTCATATACGTCGAATAATTCAACCACGAAAGATCGTTCTTGAAGTAGTTCAAATTATAATTCTTATTCAACAAGGAATTCAAGGTGAAGCCAAACATATGTCGAGTTTGAAGCCAACTACGATGATGAACGCGACAACCTGAGTTATTCGTCATACGATTCAAAGAAGTCATGATCGAAGAACCTTTCACAAAGAATAGCAAATGATTTCTACAAGAAAATAACTTCTTTCCTTGAGTCAAACCCATCTCTTTTCGATTCTTATTGTTGTAATCAAAATGAAAAAGAAAAATCAAAAGAAAAAGAAAATGAGAGTGAAAAAGAAGAAAAAGAAAGAAAAATTAAAAAAGAAAAAAAATTTAAAAGAAAATTGAAATTGAGAAAAACATTGAGAAAGAAAGTGAGAAAGAAAAAGATGTTGAAAAAGAAATGAGAGAAACGAACGAGCGAGAAAAAAGAGAGTGAATTTTCAACTAACCCATTTGAAGTTTTCTCTTCTTCTGTTTCCTTATTTCAGGTGTTCGAGGAACGAAGCGACGACTACTAACTCCAATACCTTCCTGATGAGCGACGTTTTACCTTGGTTGAAAAAGATAAGATTGAATCACCCGAATCTGAAGGTAAGGAAGGTAAGTTGATACAGTCCACCTCGGGAGAGTCGAAATGTATACGAGTTGCCCAATCGTCTACGAGGAGGGATTCAGCCTTCGAAAAATAATTGGAAAATATGGATGAGTTTGTGGAAGCTTTAATTGAATAGTAGATGGTTCGGTTTGATAGAAAGAGATAATAAAAAAAATAAATTAGATAAAAGGATAATTTGATGGAGCTGCATGAAGGAACTTAAAACAAAGAATCAATTCAACACTAAGAAGTGTCACCCCGGGTTCTATGTTGTTTAAGGTGGAAAATGGAATCGAAGGTGGACCACGACCCGTTATCTAGGTAGATAAGAACCGATGGTATAATTGGATGAAAATAACAAGTCTAGACGCCACAAGCAACTTGATAAGTCTAGGAAACATGCACGAAATTGAAGAGGAGATATCTCACTCAAATGAACAAAGTTCATATATATTGAATCAAAGTTTAAAAGTTCTATATTGTCTATCTTACAAATGAAATTTAGCAACTATTTATAGGCTAATATGAGCTAACCGAATAGTCATAAAACACTTAATGACTAAGTTAATTTTCAGCCATAAATTGTTGGAAAAATCTAGAAGAAAGTCTTTTGGCTTGCTTGGCTAAGTTGGCCGAACATGGCCCTTGGTACTTGGCTAAATTCGACTGCATGTGAAGGCAAAGAGTCACCTTCTAGATTGGTGGATGCACTTGTCAAATTCGGATGAATATAGCCTTCCTTGTGCTTGCAAAAATTCGGCCATTGTGTGAACAAGTTTAAGTTTTGCTTGGGTTAGCTAAATGGGTGCATGGGAGAATGAAATGGCAGCCGCAATAACTCCTTGATGTTCACGATGTGCTATGGGGGAGAGCAACCAGCAGCAGCTCATTGATGACCGTCCATGCATGCTGATAATCCCTTGAACATAACATTAAATTCGTCCCAAAAACTTGCAGCCATTAAAGTCCTTTGTGAGTCACGAAAATCTGTGCTTTAGAAAAGCTAAAGAACAGCCCATAAGTAACATCCTCATGCATGAGACAAGCCCTTTATTGCTATTTTATGCATGCTAGACACCCCATTAAATGGCTGCCATCCAAGCCTTACATATGCAACAAAATTAATGACCCTTTGGGTGGCCGAATGGGTGTTTGGTAACATCAAAAGGCACCTTGGAAAAGCACTAACCAGCCTCTTAAATGTTGTACATTAAGTGTGTCGCCCAAGCAAAGTACATGCACCAGCATAGCATTAATTTCGGCAAACTTGCTTGCTTTTACTTCTCCATTAATTTGCCTTCAATTTCAACCGAAAAGATGCCTTGAAAAGCTAATAACCAGCAACATAAATCCATGCTTCCAACCGTCCATGTCTCCCAATGCTCATTGATGCAATCGGCCAATTAAATGCACATAAGTGCATGGTCCTTCCTTTAATGCTTTGGAGAATTTCGGCTAAACCTAAAAAGGAGATGAATTTGTATTAAATCACTTCAATTCAGCTGAAAAACAATTAAATGCATGCTATGAACACATTAATGGACGTTTTAGACAACTTAAAGACACCATTGGGACACACCGAATTTTCTGAATTTCTAATTAATGAGAAAAATCTGCACACTTAATTTATCTTTAAAACATCTTTAAATCTTTTAATAAAATGTGACAAAATTAATTTAAGCTTAAACAAATTAAATCTAACACTAGATTAATTATTTAGACATATTTAATTTTCTGTAGGAATTTTAATAAATTAAATACTTAATTATTTAATGCATTAAAATTAAAGAATCAACTCAATGAGCTGAAGTGAGCTCGAGTGAGCTCAAATTGAGCTAGAATGAGCTAATCGGGCTCAATTGGAAAGTGCATGAAGATGCACATGAGCTCCACGGTACTTGAAACGATGAATTTGAGCTCGTTCGATTTGTAAACGTTGGTGCCCAGGCGTGCCGTATCATCCCTCCCTCTTCAAGACGATTAGTCCTCGAATCGACCTGTTGGTTTCCCGAATAGAATTTCTTTTGACTCGATTTTCCTCGATCAAACGGGATGGATGATAATCGCAACATCTGCAAGAGGTATCCATGAATTAGCAAAATCAATTTCAAATAAACTTGCAGCCTAAATATAAGCAAGACAAAACAAATAAATCATACGCAAACGGGTATAAACACAACGTCATATAAAAGTAACAAAGCCTTATCAAATGTTTGAGACTTAAACAAATAGACTTCAAAATATGCATATGATTTAAACAGAGTCCTCAAAACAACATCATCATGCAAGTAACACATTAAATGATATATATGATCATTACAAGCAAATAGATGAAAAAGTGCATTTGATACTCGACATGAAACAACCAAATCTTGCATTGAGGGATATACAAAATCACTTGCACATGAATTATAACAATTATCGAACACAAGAATCTTTTTGTCAATGAAAAAAACAAATAGATCATAAATAGGCAAAATAGATTGATTAAGCATGTAATGATCTAAATGTTTCACAACAACGAAATCGTCAACGCAAAGCTTTTCATCATTTGAAAGAGCAAAAATGTATCAACAGTTTCAGAAGACTCACCTTTATGCATAGATAGACAAAGATCATTCTTACCTTTCTCGAACATTACAAACCTTCTCTCCGTAGGCATGTAGCGTAGTCGAAGCTTCGCGTTCGATTCAACCATTTTCAAATGGTAGGTGAACAACCATAAGAATTGTTTAAGGAACGAATAAAGATGGAAAACAAAGTTGACACCATTCGTTACCTTATTCAGGAACCTTATATCAAGAAGATGGGAAACTTTCAAATAAGAAGAACCATCTAGATGATACTTGAGTTTTCCACAAATCAAATCAGAACGTATTTCGGTTTAAAAACATGCGTTTGATTATTTAAATCAAAATGTGTCAATGGTTTCGAAAAATCAAACAGGTTAAACCAATAAGAATTGTGCAAACTCAAAATCGAACGATCAAAACTCTTGACTTGTTTTAAAACTGTTTTGCAAAAACTCAAAGTTTTCGTATTAGAAAATGAACTAATCTCGTAATATCCACAATCAAACAGGTTGGGATTAAGAGAAAAATTATCGTTATACTTACTCGAGTCTTGCATTTGTTGGATTTGCGTCTCTCCACCTTCATACTTCGTATCACAATGATCATTATGGAATAAAGTCGTCTTATCATCATTTAAAACATCACAATTATTTGAGGGATGGCCAATGACAAAATCATCCACATAATCACAATCTTTAGAAAGATTCAATGGAGATTGAATTGCTTCAAAATACTTACCTTCCTTACCTTCAATCTCGCGTGATTCAACTTTACCTTTTTCAATCATGTGAAAGCGTCGCTCGTTGGGAAGGTATTGTAGTTGAAGGTCATCATGAAATTGGTCGAGAACCTGGAAAGAAGAAACAGAAGAAGAACAAACTTCAAGATGATTAGTTACAAAGTCATTCTCCTTTTCTTGCTCGTTCTTTTCTCTCGTTTCTTTTTCATCTTTTTCTTTCTCACTTTCTTTCTCAATGTTTCTTTCTTCATTTTCTTTTTCTCTCACGATTTCTTTTTCCTCCTTTTCAATTTCCTTTTCTTGATTTTCTTTTGTACACTCTTTTTCACATGGATTACAAGAAGGAGATGTTTCATAGGAATTGAAAATAGAAGGATTTGACTCTAAGATCGAGGCAATGTTCTCATATATATCACAATCAATTTTTGGTAGATTCTTGGAGCGTGTCATCTTGGAATCATAAGACGAATAACTCGTGCTTAAGTATTCATCTTCGTAGTAGGCATCACACTCGTTACTCGCTTTGCTTTGCCTTGAATACGAATCATAATATGTACCACTTCGAGAATAATCTTTCGTGGGTGAGTACTCGTAACTTTCTTCTCGATGTCTCAGGAGTCTTGACGAATACGAATCTTGATGATAATCCTTTCTCACATAATCAAATGAACTTCTTGATGAAGACAAATCTTGATAGAAGTCTCTTGATCTTGAAGTCGACGATGAATGGGAGTCATGTCGGAATTCTTTTCTTGAATAATCATCAAAGGTGGGTCTCTGAGATGGTCGCCGCTCTGTTTCTCGACTCGCTGTAGTGTGCTTTCATCAAAATTTTTCCTCCGCTCGGTCCAAACGCCTTTGTATTGGACTTAACTTTTTCTCGAGCATTCGGTCCATTTCTTTCACCAAAAATTGGAAGTCATCGGTGGAGAGTTCATCTTGAAACATGTTTATTGCTGAAAAGAAAGATGTTATAAAGAAAGAAAATAAATAGAAAGATTAAAGTACCTTACCACAAAAACCTCACAAATCACTCACAAAGAAAATCGCTCACACTCATGTTTCACTCGTATAAGGCTTTTTATTTGATGAATACACTCATGCCTTTTACCACTCACTCTCGTCTCACAATTTCGTTCTTCATTTCGAAAGACTCATCGTGGCTTGAGGGTCGGCTTCAAAGTGGGTAACAAGGGAAAATGTTAGGTATTCGGGTAGGCTTAACAAAAGAAGAAAAAAAACTTTGAGTATCGGGTAGGCTAAAGGGTAAGAAAAGAAAAAAAAATTTGGGGGTCGGGTAGAAGAGTAAGAGGGTGGAATGATGGTTTTGAGATTGGGAACTGTGTGGATGAAAATGAATAAAACTTTCAAACTTGCAGGACTTCACTCTCTCTTTTTTTTTTGACTTTTTTTTACCACTTTTTTTCGATTTTTTACCCTTTTTTTAACTTGTATATTTTTTTCAATTTTGTTTTTTTTCTCTTTTTTTTCACTTCACATATAATATATTGAAATACAAGAATGAAAATTACAACTTACAATTTTTTTTGAATTTTTTTCACTTACGAACCTATTTTGGCTTCTCGTATGTAGTCAAAATTCCTCGTTTTTATAACTCTGATACCAAATGATACAGTCCGCCTCGGGGAGAGTCAAAATGTATGCGAGTTGCCCAATCGTCTACGAGGAGGGATTCAGCCTTCGAAAAATAATTGGAAAATATGGATGAGTTTGCGAAAGCTTTAATTGAATAGTAGATGGTTCGATTTGATAGAAAGAGATAATAAAAAAAATAAATTAGATAAAATGATAATTTGATGGAGCTAGATGAAGGAACTTAAACAAAGAATCGATTCAACATTAAGAAGTGTCACCCCGGGTTCTATGTTGTTTAAGGTGGAAAATGGAATTGAAGGTGGACCACGACCCTTTATCTAGGTAGATAGTATAATTGGATGAAAAGAACAAGTCTAGACGCCACAAGCAACTTGATAAGTCTAGGAAACTTGCACGAAATTGAAGAGGAGATATCTCACTCAAATGAACAAAGTTCATATATATTGAATCAAAGTTTAAAAGTTCTATATTATCTATCTTACAAATGAAATTTAGCAACTATTTATAGGCTAATATGAGCTAATCGAATAGTCATAAAACACTTAATGACTAAGTTAATTTTCAGCCATAAATTGTTGGAAAAATCTAGAAGAAAGTCTTTTGGCTTGCTTGGCTAAGTTGGCCGAACATGGCCCTTGGTACTTGGCTAAATTCGGCTGCATGTGAAGGCAAAGAGTCACCTTCTAGATTGGTGGATGCACTTGTCAAATTCAGATGAATATAGCCTTCCTTGTGCTTGCAAAAATTTGACCATTAAGTTTAAGTTTTGCTTGAGTTAGCTAAATGGGTGCATGGGAGAATGAAATGGCAGCCGCAATTACTCCTTGATGTTCACGATGTGCTATGGGGGAGAGCAACCAACAGCAGCTCATTGATGACCGTCCATGCATGCTGATAATCCCTTGAACATAACATTAAATTCGTCCCAAAAACTTGCAGCCATTAAAGTCCTTTGTGAGTCACGAAAATCTGTGCTTTAGAAAAGCTGAAGAACAGCCCATAAGTAACATCCCCATGCATGAGACAAGCCCTTTATTGCTATTTTATGCATGCTAGACACCCCATTAAATGGCTGCCATCCAAGCCTTGCATATGCAACAAAATTAATGACCCTTTGGGTGGCCGAATGGGTGCTTGGTAACATCAAAAGGCACCTTGGAAAAGCACTAACCAGCCTCTTAAATGCTGTACATTAAGTGTGCCACCCAAGCAAAGTACATGCACCAGCATAGCATTAATTTTGGCAAACTTGCTTGCTTTTACTTCTCCATTAATTTGCCTTCAATTTCAACTGAAAAGATGCCTTGAAAAGCCAATAACCAGCAACATAAATCCATGCTTCCAACCGTCCATGTCTCCCAATGCTCATTGATGCAATCAGCCAATTAAATGCACATAAGTGCATGGTCCTTCCTTTAATGCTTTGGAGAATTTCGGCTAAACCTAAAAAGGAGATGAATTTGTATTAAATCACTTCAATTCAGCTAAAAAACAATTAAATGCATGCTATGAACACATTAATGGACGTTTTAGACAACATAAAGACACCATTGGGACACATTGAATTTTCGGCAGCCCCTAATTAATGAGAAAAATTTGCACACTTAATTTATCTTTAAAACATCTTTAAATCTTGTAATAAAATGTGACAAAATTAATTTAAGCTTAAACAAATTAAATCTAACACTAGATTAATTATTTAGACATATTTAATTTTCTATAGGAATTTTAATAAATTAAATACTTAATTATTTAATGCATTAAAATTAAAGAATCAACTCAATGAGCTGAAGTGAGCTCGAGTGAGCTCAAATTGGGCTAGAATGAGCTAATCCGGCTCAATTGGAAAGTGCATGAAGATGCACATGAGCTCCACGGTACTTGAAACGATGAATTTGAGCTCGTTCGATTTGTAAAATGTTGGTGCCCCGGGCGTGCCCGTATCATAAGTGTTTTGAAGTGATTCAATCTCCATCAAATTTTTTGAATGATTGTAATTATATGGATAGCATCATCATTGCCATTCTTTGATTGATTGTGATAATTTAAATGATGGTAAAATGAGTTTTTCTACTAATAATCAATGCGATGCAAAGTACGAAAGTGGAGAGACACATATCCAACAAGTACAAGACTCGATCAGGTATGATGATGACTTTTCTTTTAATCCTCATTTGTTTGATTGTAGGTATTATGAGATTTGTTCATTATCTAATACGAAATCTTTGAGTTTTTGTAAATTGGTTTTGAAACATGTTAAGAGATTTGATTGTTCTATTTTGAGTTTGCACAATTCCTATTGGTTTAACTTGTTTGATTTTTCTAAACCGTTGTCACATCTTGATCTTAATAATCAAAATCATGTTTTTAAACTGGGCATATGTTCAAATTTACTTTGTGGAAAACTCAAGTATCATCTAGTATGTTTGAAAGATTCCTATCTTTTTGATACAAGGTTTTTAAATAAGGTAATGAATTTTGTCAACTTTGTTTTCGATTTCTATTCGTTCCTTAAACAAATTTTGTCGTTGTATATGAAATTCACCTTTCATCCGAAAAGGGTTGAATTGAAGGCAAAGCTTCGACTACACTACATTCCCATGGGGAGAAAGTTCGTAATGCTCGACCAAGGTAAGACTGATCTTTGTCTTTATGAGTATAAAGGTAAGTCTTCTGAAACTGTTGATGCATTTTTGTTCTCTTCGGATTGCGATAAGCTTTGCATTGCTGATTATGTTTTTGCCAAACATTTAGATCATGTTATGATTAATCGTACTAATTTGCCTGTTGGTGATTTATCTGTTTCAATGAATGATGACAGGATTTTTGAGATTGATAATTTTGATAATTTTAGTGTGAAAGAATCTATATTGCATCACATGTGTGATCCAGTTGAAAGTTTTGAGATGTCTTTGTTTTCTTCGGTTGTTGATAGAACACATGACACTGATTTTCACCGTTTAGATCATGAAGTATTTGAATGTCTTATTCTGATAATTGATGAACTATCCATCTTATTCATTGACAAAAAGATTCTTGTGTACGATAAATTTTGTAATTCATGTGCGAGTGATTTCATATATCATCCACTTCAAGATTTGGGAGTTCAACTTCGAGTGCCATATGCATTTTCTTCATTACCTACTTGTGATGAATATATCTATCATTTGATGTGTTATTCGCATGAAATTTTTGACTTATGGAATCCATTCCAATCGTATGCATGTCATGAAGCTTATTCACTTTTGTTGCAAACATTTGATAAGGCTTTGTTCATTTTATATGATAAAATGTTTATGCCCGTTTGTGTGCCATCTATTTATTTTGTTTTGCTTATATTTGGTTTGCAAGAATGTTTGCTAACTTATGGTTATCTTTTTCAGGTAACGCAATTATCATCCGTCCCGTTTGATCGAGGAAAATTGAACAAGGAGAATTTTGTTCGAGGAAATTAACAGGTCGATTTGAGGATGAATCGTCTTGAAGAGGGGAGGGATGATACGGGCACGCACCTGGGAGCTTAACTTGTTGCAAGCTGATGAGCTCGAATCATTGAGACCAAGTGCCGTGGAGCTCATGTGCATCTTCAAGCACTTTCAAATTGAGGCGGATTAGCTCATTCTAGCTCAACTTGAGCTCACTCGAGCTCACTCCAGCTCATTGAGTTGATTGCTTTTTAATTTAATGCTTTAAATAAATTGCAACATTTATTTTATTTATTTTTCTATAGCCCATTAATGTGTTTAAATAATTTAATTAGTGTCTAAATTAATTTTTCCAAGCTTTAATTAATATGTTTCATTTTATTACATATTTTTTAAGATGTTTTAAAATTAAAAATCAATGTGCAGATTTTTCTACTTAAATAGGGGCTACCGAATTTAGTATGTGTGCTAACTGTGTGTTTAATGTGTCCAAAGTGCCTATTCATGTGTCTTGGACGTGATTAATTGTTATTCAATTCATTTGACTTGATTTAATATGCATTCATACCCTTTTGTAGGTACAGCCGAATGTACATGAAGCAATTAAGAGATACATGCACCTAGGTGCATTGTACTTGGCCGAATACATCCATGTATTTGGTGGGTGCATGGATGGTTGGAAGCATGGTTAAATGTTGCTGATTTTTGGATTACCAAGGTGCCTATTCGGTTGGAAAAATAATTCCATGAAGACACATGCATGGAGGAGTTAAATGCATGATGCATGAACAACCAGTTACAACGAATGAAGAAATACATGCATGGTTGGAGTCATGAACGTCCAAGGGGGATTTAAGGGCTGAATTAAACCACATGAAAGTTGTTCAAAGAAGATTTTTAATGCTGGAAACTTCTCAACCAAAAGGTGCAGCTCATTCCCAAAGTTGGCCGAACCTAGACAAGCCTTTTCAGCTCCTTTGCTATCCAAATTCGTTCAGCCAGTTCCTTCTTCATTAAGAAGACTTTAAAACGCCCCAAATGGCTGAATTTACATATCCAAGAGGGCTACTCATGTTCTCCTTTATTGCTGGACACTTTTCAGCCAAAAGAGACCAAATTAATAGCTAAATTATTGCATGGGACGTACCTAGCTGCTGCATGCGTTTTCAAGTGGCCCAAAGTTCATTTCTTCTTCTAGAAACATGGCTAATGACGTTCCCAAGGGATACACATGGACTTGGACGAATTTTTGGGACAATTAGCCTTCTAGAAACTGAACATTGGAGTTCTTTTGCTATCAAATACATTCAGCCAAATTTCCAAGCACATCAAGGCCACATTCAGCCGAATTTTGTCAAGCAAACCAAGGGATTTTCTTTCTAGATTTTTCTAGCAATTTATGGCTGAAAATTAACTTAGTCATTAAGTGTTTATGACTATTCGGTTAGCTCATATTATCCTATAAATAGTTGCTAAATTTCATTTGTAAAGGGAGATAGTTTTATGAACCTTTATAAAATTTATGAACTTTTGTTCATCGAGTGAGATTTTTCCTCTCTATTTTTCGTACGAGTTTCGATTTTGACTTATCAAGCTTGCTTGTGGCGTCAATCGTTTCTCTTCCATTTTATTATACCATCGGTTTTTATCTACCTTGATAATGGGTCGTGGTTCATCTTCGATTCCATTTTCCACCTTAAACAAATATAGAATCCAGGGTGACACTTCTTTAGTGTTGAATCGATTCTTTATTTAAGTCCTATTATCCATTTCCATCGAACATCACCTATCTATTTTTCCTATCATTATTTCTTCAACCTTAAATCTATTCACATCTTCTTTCCTTCATCCTAAACTGAACCTATCCTTCACATTATCCAAATCATCTTTTACACCTAAATACCTCCATTCCTAACTTAAACCATCTTCCAAAAAAATTCCCTTAAAGCTTCTGCAAACTCATCCGTACTTCTCCTTTAATTTCCTAAAAGGCTTTTAACCTCCTCGTAGATGATTGGGTAGCTCGCATACATTTCGACTCTTCCCGAGGTAGACTGTATCATTAAATCAATACCAAATTCAACTTCGCGTATCAGAGGTAATCCCGATAGTTCTTCAGGAAACACGTCACTGATTCAACTTTCTTTTCAGTCACTCTCGAATCAATCACATAAGCAAAATAAGCTTCATAGCTCTAAGCTTTCATCACTGATATCACGGTCGGTAATCCATTTACATCAGTAGATTCAATCCAAACTATTTCATCATTTTGACATCTCAAATCAATATTCTTTCTTTTGCAGTTCACAACAGCATCATGCAATGTTAATCAATCCATACCCAGAATTATATCAACTCATCAAAAGGTGATAGCATCAGATCAGCCGAAAAAAATATCTCAAAACATCAATGGACAGTTCTTGCATACTTTGTCAACCAAGACACATTTACCTAAAGGGTTCGATACTCTAATAACAAATTTAGTAGACTCTACAGTCAAAGTCTTACTAGATACAAAGTTCATGCATACATACGAATGAGTAGATCCTGGGCCTATCAATGCAATCACAAAAGTATCATAAAGAGTAAATGTACCCATAATGACATTTGGAGACGAAGCTTCCTCACGAGGTCGAATGGCGTAGGCTCTAGTAGGTGCTCTGGCTTCAGATCTCGCAACTATGTCTTTAGTAGCTCTCTGACTACCACTGACATTCCTTGTATTTCTAAAAGGTCTACCTCTAGATGAAATATTATCAGATCTCGATTTTGTACAATCTCTTGTTCAATAAACTCTAGGCAGTCTCGGATGAAATGGTCTAATGATCTGCATCTGAAACAATCTCAATCATTCAATCTACAACTACCTAGATGCCTTTTACCACAATGTTTACATTTTCATTGGGATTGGTTCTTGTTTGTATATCCTTATTTTATATTCTCTCAAATTCTCATTTTGTAGCTGCTGCCCAGCTCCTTATTTATGTGGGAGCCATAAATGTTTTAATCCTATTTGTTGTGATGTTCATGAATGGTTTAGCAAGAATATTAGGGTGCCCGTAAGGATTTCCAATTCTTGTAATAGCAATGTTGAGTTTTCAATTCATACAATTAAGTTCTTTTTGCACATTCATCTGGAGATCTTCGAGTTTTCGTGGCTTATCTTCAATTAATAATTTAGGAAATCCCATATAGATTATCACCTGAATTAGATCCAGTCTTTTTTGAATCTCTATATGTGCAATTCCCTCGACACCAGAAGATAGCCTCATTTTTTTGTACATAATTCTTGATACTGATCTCTTATTTTTTTATCTTCTTGTAGACTCTATTAATTATCAAGATAAGAGGGACCCGTATGCTTATGGATCACCATTCCAAGTAAATAAGAGGGAAGAGAGTTCTTATTTTTACAACATGGATAAACAAAATTTTTTTGATACACTGAGGGATATCCTATCCATAATTATCTAGGAGAAGGTGATATCCTAGATGCTATGGGGAATTTTTCAGTAAAAAAAATCAAATGGGTTCAAAATGCATTCAACTAGGGTTTTCTGGACCGTATCAATAAGCTAGACCCATACTTCGAGTTGTTTCATGCCATAAATAAACTCAAACGCTCAAGAAGTCCGTTGGACAAGCGGATTCACATCTCTTACAACCAATACAATCTTCTGTTCTTGGAGCGGAAGCAATTTGCTTCTCTTAGTTTCGATCCTGATAAAGAAAGGGAATCATTAATAACAAAGTTTTCATGTTGTTGATTCCTAGGTGTAGTGTATCATTTGACTGCTTTTCCACTTTCACGTTTACAAATAGTTTCCAAATAAACCCCAACAAAAAAGAGAAAGGAAAAATAAATAAAAAAAAGATAAAGATATCATTGGGAATGAAATTCTATCATTTGTATCCCCTTTGATAGAAAACGGAGGGATCAATTGATGTATTTTAAAAATTTTATCCGTCGGGACTGACGGGGCTCGAACCCACAGCTTCCACCCAACCTATTTTAGTGGAAGGACGCACTATTTGTTTACATCCATTAGTTTGTAAGGGATTCAATGCAAACTTTGATGGGGATCAAATGGCAGTTCATGTACCTTTATCTTTAGAGGCGCAAGCGAAGGCTCGTTTACTTATGTTTATATTTAATAACTAGAACTAATTATTCCATTCATTTCTATTTCAAATTCAAAGATAATTCAAATTTTTGAGTCTAAAAGGAGTTTCATTCTAATTTTCTAGACTTATAACGTATCATTTCATTTATATAATCATAAAATATATAAATGCATAAAAAGATTTTGACTCTAAATAACAAACAGATACAAAAAAGAATTGATAAATGCCATTTAGCTGCATGGAGGACCTTTCCCTCTGGGGGTAGGAAAATCATGATCGGGATAACGGACCCAAAGCTATGGAACTTGGGCGTGGGTCTTTTACCGAAATGGAGTGGCCTTTTATTTATTATTTATCGTATATTTACTTTTATATCTTAAAACAAAACGATCGGTCTTTTGATGTCATTATTTTTCTATTCCTATAGATTTTATAAATTATAATTATATATACTACAATACAAATTGCATAAAAAATGAATAGAGATGGGAAAATCGTATAAAATGCTTCTATTCTAGAACAAAAAAACAATATGATATAACCCTTGTAGATACTCATACAAATTAATCATATGCCAGGAACCAGATTTGAACTGGTGACACGAGGATTTTTTGTGAAGTAAAAAAAACTATGAAATTATGGAAGTAAATATTCTCGCATTTATTGCTACAACGCTGTTCATTCTAGTTCCTACCACTTTTTTACTTATAATATACGTAAAAATGCTTGAGCTTGAGAAGCTTCTGGTCCAGTGGGCCCGTAAAACTCACTAGGATAAGCGGTATTATTGAACCAGACAAAGCAACAAGCAATGAAACCAAAAACGGATAAAGCACCTAAACTATAAGACAAGTAAGCCTCTCCCGACCATACAAGTGCACGGTGAGCCCATGCAAAAGGTTTGGTTAAGATATGCCAGATTCCACCAAATATACAAATGGAACCTAACCATACATGTCCTCCAATTATATCTTCCAAATCGTCAAACCTCGATTCGAACAGGAGAAGTACGCCATGCTAATGTGCCTTGGATGATCCACATCTCAGGGTCAAGCGCTGATGAGCACATTGAACTATCCATGTGGCTGAGAGCCCTCACAGCCCAGGCACAACGACGCAATTATCAGGGGCGCGCTCCTTCACTAGCAGGTTTTTTCACAAAACTCCATTTATTCTGGTGTGGATGGCAGGTAGGCCTATATAAACAAAAAGTATTCTTATATATCTTATATATGTGCTCCGCGATCCGCTATAGTATAAATATAAAAAAATTATTATTATATTATTTAATTATTTATTATATAAACAAAATTTTTTTGATACACTGAGGGATATCCCTATCCATAATTATCTAGGAGAAGGCGATATCTTAGATGCTATGGGGAATTTTTCGCATAGAAAGTTTTTTAATTGGAGAATTCTTAATTTTTGTCTTAGAAATAAGGTCGATATTGAGTCCTGGGTCGATGCCAGTACCAAGAGTTGCTATTCTCCACGAGAATGCTGATTTATTGGTAAAGAGATGAAGAAATAGATTTATTATTCCATTTCAATTGATTCAAGATCAAGAGAAAGAACTAATGCTGCATTCCCATTCCGGTATCTCGATGGAAATACCCATAAATGGTATTTTCCATAGAAAAAGTATTCTTGCTTTTTTTGACGATCCTCGATACAGAAGAAAGAGTTCAGGAATTACTAAATATGGGACTCTAGGGGCGTCATTCGGATCAGACATTTCCCACACTAGCCATCAGAGTAGTTGGAGCTTTGGAGTTTGATTGCTATCTAGCTCGATCTCTGTTCGAATATCCAACATAAGCTTTTGAATGGATATGCTCATCTCTGAATTTCTTTGATGCAGATTAAAATAATTTATTCGAAAATCTCTTTCTCACATCTCTAGCTTCAAACTCAGCTTTTCTTTTGTCTTTCCCGAGTGCTTCAGATTTACATGATCGATCAACAAGAACAACAAACTCTTTTATTTCCAAAATTCCAACTAGCAAATGAATATCTTCATTCAAGCCGTCTTCAAATATTTTACACCTTATCACTTCCCAAGCATATTGACTTAGCCTCACAAACTCTTGTTCATACTCAGTGACAGACATGCGACCTTGTTTCAATTCTAGAAACTCTTTCCATTTTTGATCTATAAATCTCTGGCTAATGTATTTCTTCTAAAACTCAAACTGAAAGAAATCCCATGTAACCCGTTCTTTCGGGACAACAAAAATCAAAGTCTTCCACCACTGATAAGTTGCATCTCTTAACAAGGAAACAACATATTTTATGCATTCATCAGGGGTCAATGACATTTCATCAAACACTCAAATTGTGTTCTCGAGCCAAAACTCAGCTTTCTCGGCATCATCATCACTAGTGGCCCTAAATCTTCAGCCCCATATTTATGAATTTTATAGACCAAAGGCTTATTCAATAGATTCAAGTTCATAACTGGTGGTATTGCAGAAGTCTGAGGAGGATTAGACTGGGGCAGAGGTTGTGAAACAGTTGTATTTGTTCTAACATACTGAGTGAACCACTCATTTATCATTTGGAAGAAGGCTTGTTTAGCCTCTCCATCTTGACCACTAGTAGCCAGTCTCGAATCAGATGGCGTTGTCCCTTGAGTGGGAGCAGGCACATTACTTTCAACATCGTCAGCTACAACTCTTTCGGGATCCATTTACTATACGAAAAACACATTTTACACGTCAGCATTCATCACACTATCACATTTCGTATATATGGCATGTATTGCTAGACTCTCACATGCTATGTTTGTCCTAGAATCGACTAAACCATAGCTCTGATACTAATCAAATGTAACACCCCTAACCCGAACCATCTCCGATCTAGGGTTAAAGGTATTACCGGACTAATCAGAACTTTTACAAACATTTCACATTGTATCTAATCATTATATAATCAAAGTGTCCCTTATTATGTAATCAAAAGTTGGTTGATGTTTGGTGTGTCCAAAGCACATTTTCATGAATAACAAAGAATTAAAGATGGATGAATGCTTCGTGAAAGTAAAAGGCAAAGCATTAAAGGAACCGAATTTAATTTGTTGCCAGTTTGCTACTCCATGCGTGGGGAGTGTTTTAAAAGCTGATATGGGACTTTTGGAAAGGCCATTCACGTTCCAATGCAACTTGGAACAATGCATGGCTGTTCGGGTTCCCAAGGCTCATTATTCAAGTCCTATGGGGGAACTTTAAGTGCATTTCAGCCCCCCTTTCTTCCTATTAAATTCAGATGCACATTGGTTTCTAGAAGGGGTTTTTTTTGGTGTTCCAATGGCTGAATGTGGACAACAACATTAAAAGGGGTAGCTGAACCATCTATTCTAGAAGGAATATTTTTAGATTTTTATTCAAGATTGATCTAGAACGTGTTCGGGAAATTTTTAGGAATTTTCCTAAGAGACTTAAGGCTTAAAGAGCTGTCCATTTGGTTAGCTCTCATATTTACCTATAAATAGTTTTTAAATTTCATTTGTAAGGTTGAATCTTTTGATAAAAAAATATACATGAACATTTGTTCACCGAGTGAGATTGTCTCCTCTCTATCCTTCGTACGAGTTTCATCTTGACTTATCAAGTTTGCTTGTGGCGTCAAACGTATCTCTTCCATCAAATTATACCATCGGTTCTTATCTACCTAGTAACGGGTTGTGGTCCACATTGATATCCATCCTTTCACCTTAAACATCATAGAAACTGGGGTGACACATATTTGTGTTGAATCGTTTCTTGTTTAAGTCCTATACTTCATTTCCACCAACTATCAAAACATCATTTTATCACTTTTCCATCTTCATTTTATCATCTTATACTATCTCCCATTGCTATTCTCTTCTATCACCAAACCCGAACCTATCTTCCATATTTCCAAATCATTTCCATCAATTTTCATCCTTCCATACCTAACTTTAATCCCTTTCTATAAACCAACTTAAACTTAGCTTCCTCAAATTAAACCGTGTTTACTATTATTTGTCCCGAAGATTCAATCACTCCTCGTAGATGATTGGGAACTCGTATACTTTTTGACTCTTCCCGAGGTAGACTGTATCATATGGTATCAAAGTTACAAAACGAGGAGTTACGATGACAATCGTGGAGCCGAAAATAAGTTCATAAGTTGAAAAAAATTAAAAAAAGTTGTAATTTTATTTTCTTATATTTGAGCATATTGCATTTGAAATAGTGAAAAAGAAAGAAATACGAAAATTTGAAAAAAAACAAAAAAAAATATATACGAATATAAAAAAGAAGTCAAAAAAAAGGAAGTGAAGCGAAGAGACTCTTATCAAGACTCATGTTCGACGAGGCTTTCGAGACGGAGAGAAGTAAGATATGAGTTTGAATCTTTTCCAGGCGAGGAACGAGAAGAAAGCTATAAATATTCGTCTATGAAAGATCGTTCTCGAAGTAATTCCCATCATGATTTGTATTCAAGGCAAAGCAAAATGAATAACGAGTTTGAATCCTTTTACGGTGACAACCAAGAAAGCATGAGTTATACATCTTATGATTCAAAGAAGTCCCATATGAAGAAACTTTCACGAGAATTGATCAAGATATCTACGAGAACATCGCTTCGATCTTAAAATCAAATCCTTGTATTTTTTATTCTTTTGAAATATCTTATTATTGTAATCAAAATGAAAAGGAAAAATCAAATGAAAAAGAGATCGAGAAAAAGGAAAAAGAAAATCAAGAAAAAGAAATTGAAAAAGAAGAAAAAGAAATCGTGAGAGAAAAAGAAAATGAAGAAAGAAACATTGAAAAAGAATGTGAGAACAAAAATAAAATTGAAAAAGAGAAAGAGTTAGAAAAAAAACGAGAGAACAAGTTAAGCAAGAAAAAGAGAACGGTTTTTCAGCTAACTCTTCAGACTTTTGTTCTTCTTCTGTTTATTCGTTTCAGGTGCCCAACGTATCATACGATGATCTCCAACTTCAGTACCTTCCCGAAGAAATGCGTTTTCATTTGATTGAAAAAGGTAAGGAAGGTAAGTGCTTTGATGAGATTTAGTCTCCACTAAAACTTTCTAATGTTTGTGAACATGTGGATAATATCATCCATTGCCATCCTTCGATCATTTTTGATATTTTAAGTGATGGTAAGATGAGTTTGTGCAAAGTATGAAGGTGAAGAGACACATATCCAACAAATACAAGACTCGAGTAAGTATGACGATGACTTTTATGTTAATCCCAACTTGTTTGATTGTGGTTATTACGAGACTTGTTCATTGTTTAATACGAAATTGCTGAGTCTTTGTAAATCTGTTTTGAAACATGTTAGGAGCTTTGATTACTTGATCTTGAATATTCACAATTCCTATTGGTTTAACATGTTTGATTTTTCTAAACCGTTGTCACATCTTGATCTTAATAATCAATCGCATGTTTTTAAGCCGGGAATATGTGTGGTATCATCTGGTATGTCTTGTTGGAAAATCAAGAAATGACAATTGTGCTTGAAAAATTTCAATCATTTTGAAACATGGTTCTTGAATAAGGTAACGAATTTTGTCAATATTGTTTTCAAATTTTATTCGTTCCTTAAACAATTTTTATGGTTGTATTTGAAATTCACTTTCCATTTGAAAATGGTTGAATTGAACGCGAAGATTCGATTACACTACTTGGCCACGGAGAGAAGGTTCGTATTGCTCGACCAAGGTAAGACTGATCTTTGTCTTTCTGAGTATAAAGGTAAGTCTTCTGAAACTGTTGATGCATTTTTGCTCTCTTTGGATTGTGATAAGCTTTGCATTGCTGATTTCATTTTTGCAAAACAATTAGATCATGATATGCTTAGCTGTACCATTTTGCTTACCTATGATCTATCTGTTTTGGATATTGATGCAACACATGATGCTAATTTTTATTTTGTAAAACATTTCGATCATGAAGTGTTTGAATGTCCCATTCTACCTATTGATGATCCATTTATCTTGTTCAATGATAACAAGCATTTTGTGTTTGATACTTGTTATGAATCATGTGCGAGTGGTTTCATATATCGTTCAATGCAAGATTTGGTTGTTCCCTCTCGAGTATCATACGCACTTTCTCACCTATTTCCTTGTGACGATTATATCTATCACTTGATGAGTTATTTGCATATTGGGTTTGACTTGGGGAATCCATTTGAATCGAATGCATGCCATGAAGCTTATCCAATTCAGTTTCAAACGTTTGATAAGACATTGTTCATTTTGTACGATAGTGTGATTATGCCTGTTCGCATGATATTTATTTGTTTTGTCTTGCTTATATTTGGACTGCAAGTTTGTTTGAAATCGATTTTGCTAATTCATAGATACCTCTTGCAGGTGTTGTGATTATCATCTGTCCCATTTGATCTAGGAAAGTCGAGCAAAAAAAGTTTTTTTGAGAAAACCAACAGGTCGATTCGAGGACGAATCGTCTTGAAGATGGGAGGGATGATACGAGCACGCCCGCGGCACCCACCTAATTTCAAGTTGATGAGCTCGAATCATCGAAACCAAGTGCCGTGGAGCTTGTGTGCATCTTCATGCACTTTCAAATTGAGCCGAATTAGCTCATTCGAGCTCACTTCAGCTCAATTCATTCGAGCTCACTTCAGCTCATTGAGCTGATTACATAAATTTAATACTTTAAAATAAATTAAACATCTATTTTATTTATTTTTATACATCCCATTAATGTGTCTAAATATTTTATTTAGTGTCTAAATTAATATGTCTTAGTCTAAATCAATTTATCAAATTTTTATTACATGTTTTAAGTGTTTTAATTCAAGAATTAAAATGTTGTTTTTTTAGTTAATTTAGGGGCTGTCAAATTTTCAATGAAGCATAATGATGACTTTAAGTTGTCCAAAACGTCCCTTGATGTGTCCATAGCATATGTTTAATGTTATTCATCTGATTTGGATTGATTTAATGTGGAGTCATGGCCTTTGTAGGTTCAGCCGAACCTTTTGGAGCATATTAAAAGGATCTATGCACTTAGTGCATTTATTTGGCCGAATGCAACAATAAGCATTGGAGGGACATGGACGGTTGGAAGAGACATACATGTTGCTGATTATTGGCTTTTCAAGGCACTTTTTCTAGCTGGAATTGAATACAAATTAATGAAGAATTAAAAGCAAGCAAGCTTGCCGAAATTAATGCTATGCTGGTTCATACATGTACATTGTTGGGCGGCACATTAAGTAAAAGGCATGGACGAAATAAATGCATATACATGGCTTGGGATGGAAGCAAATTAATGGGCAGCAAGCATGCTTGGAACATCATTTAATGTGATGTTGGGACGACATAAAGAGGGCTGCTGGAATTGCATGAATCAGCCAATGCATTGAACATACATTAATGAATTGTTGGACGGTAGCAATTTAATGGATGTTGGGCATGCTAGTGGATGGAATTAAATGAGTTGTTTAGCATGCATGGTGCATCTCGTGAACATCAAAAGTTGGCTGATGTTTGGTGTGTCCAAAGAACATTTTCGTGAATAACAAAGAATTAAAGATGGTTGAATGCTTCGTGAAAGTAAAAGGCAAAGCATTAAAGGAACCGAATTTAATTTGTTGCTGGTTTGCTTCTCCATGCGTGGGGAGTGTTTTAAAAGATGATATGGGAGTTTGGGAAGGCAATTTGTAACACCCCAAACCCGGTCAATACGCTATGACCGAATATGGCATGCCACAGAGGAAATCGTTTTGAAGAAAATTTAGTTTTCGATTTAATTAAAGAAAATAAGTGCATGATTATTTAAAATCGATAGTTTACTTTTAAAATCTAGTAAGTAAATCTTTTAAAACTTAGTTGACAATCTATAGGTTAGAAAACATTTATATCATTTTAAGAAAAACCGAATTATTACTTTGAAAACCGTTTGCATTTGAGTGTATAAACTTCAATTTGGAAATCATTTAAGTTGTCAAAACATTTAAGTTGAAATTTTACTATCCAATGATTTTTATTACCCGATGGTAAGATTTTGAAAACTATTGCGTTTTTTATAGTTTAGAAAACTTTGTGCTCAAATTAATATATCAACCATGAAATTTCTAAGCCATATTTAAAACAAGTCCAAAACATATAAATAATCCAAAACATAATTAAAAAGGTCTTATTACAAATCCAAATAAAAATATAAACCAAATTAAGATAAAATAAAGTACCCAAATTGAAGTTCTTATAAAACCAAATTTTTATTACATGGCCTCCTCGAGTTCATCCGGCTCCTCATCCGCGATCAAGAATCACCTGAAAAGATAAAGGAGAAGGTGAGTCTTGGTGCATAATCCTTCCCCCGGTTAATGCAACATTCTTACACAATTCATAACTAAGCAATATATATATAATGCACCCAACCTAGCCATCCATAACTCCTTTTCTACCCCGTGTGGTACCAAACCACTGGTGACCCAAAGTCACGATATCCAATAATGTGATGCCAAATCACTGGTGACCCAAAGTCACAATTAATCAAGTTGTGGGGCCAACCCACGTGTGATACCAAATCACTGGCGACAATCCCAATACATCAAATGTGGGGCCAACCCACGGTGGTACTAAGCCACTGGGATGAGTCGCTATGAGGTGCCAAACCTCTGGTGTCCCAAAGACACGAAATAACTGTGGTACCAAACCACTGGAGGTGCCAAACCTCTGGTGTCCCAA
This sequence comes from Gossypium rotundifolium, assembly GCA_025506655.1. Lineage (NCBI taxonomy): Eukaryota > Viridiplantae > Streptophyta > Magnoliopsida > Malvales > Malvaceae > Gossypium > Gossypium rotundifolium. The sequence goes on from CP106724.1 coordinate 139,794,196, forward strand.
AGACACGGATATCAAATCCTTCCCCCTCCTCTCAAATCACCCAAACCAATGTTTCACAAGAGTAAATCATGCCATCATGCTTTGATATGATCATATACAAAATATATATATAGCTTAAATCATGATATAGATCAACATATAACAACATCATATCGAAACGGACTTACCCGAGTCCTTGTTCATACCCATCAAGGTATCATATCAAGATCTCATAGTTTTCCACTTTAGTAACATGATTAGTTTATTAATATATATATAAACCGAGTTATAAAGTGTGTAAGGTACACACCTGTCACAAACTCAAGTACTAAATTTCAAAGACCCGATCTACCGCACTAGATCACCTTGTCCTACATTCGGCCAAACCACAAAACTATAATCAAGACCATTCGGCCAACATCACACCTTAATTCCAATAGCCTTTAGCTTTTCAACCATTAAAAGAATAATGAATCCACATGAATCCTTACCACTTGACTTACCAACTTTGATTGCTAGAGAAATAAGTCTTAGATCGATTGCTTCCAAAGTCCTAAAGAGCCTAGAAGAGATCGGTTTCTAAGAATGATTAGAACCTTGTTAACAAGTGCCCAAAATTTGGCCTTTGTCCTCATGAAAATCAATAGAGAAAATAGAAAAGAAATAAGGAAATTCGACCATGAATACTTACCTATCCTCCAAAATCGATTATAGAAGAACACTTAGAAAATCTACCCTTGATGATATTCGGCCAAGATAACACCAAAAGAGAGAAAGAAGATTCAGCTATGGTGGAGAAAAAGAAAGGAAAATAAAAGTGAAAATGAAATAGGAGAAGGAGGATTCGAAAATAAAAGAAAGAAGAAAATGGAAGGAGAAAATAGAATGAAGATGGATGTTTTTAACTTTGAGCAAAAAGTGACAGAAATGAGATTTGGGAAGGAGGAAGATTTGGCCAAGAGAAAGAAAAAAGGAAATGTGGTTTTGAGAAAATATCAAAAGAAAGAAAAGAGAGAGATGGGAGAAAGAGGTTTGGCCAAACACCTTGTTTGCCGAAAAAGAAAAGTGCACAAAGTGCTAAGTGTTGTTTCGATTTTAAAAGGAAAAATGAAAGAAAGAAAATAGAATTTGGTTCAAACAAAAATGAGAGCTAAACCAAAAGCAAAATTACACCTAATGCCTAAGGTACATTCGACTAAGGAAGAAAATTTTGGAGAGGAAAAGAAGAAATGCTAAATGGTGCACAAAATGCTAAAATTTGCCAACCAATTCCCCCCAACTTCCTATCAACATTCGGCCACCCCCTAGCCACACATGCCGTCCACATTCATGGACTAATGGCCTTAGAATAGTTTCCAAAACACTCTCCATCATCCAAGCCCTTTGTCCCCCCATCCTTCCATAAATCTTAAGATTCTTATCCCAAAATACAAGCTTTCCTAAACTAATATTCAACTTGCCATAAAAATTGAAAGTCCAACCTACTATAAGAATAGCTTGGCCGACACTTAATGCAAAGGTGCATAAAAATAAAGTCTTCCAAATGCAACCCATGCTACTCGAACCTCTTCCCTCAAGCAACCCTTCATGCATCATAACCACCTTGCCACTAACTCCTCATGTGCTAGAATTTAACACTTAAATTAACTTAAGTGTTAGGTTCACCTAATCCACTTCACTAAATTTTCAATACTAAGAATTATTCTAGCTTCATAAAATAAAATCAAGCCTTCACAAGACTATGCTAAACACACAAAATTCATACCCGAGCCAACACAAATAATAAGATAATACTCTAATTTTTAGGATGTTACAATTCTACCCCCTTAAGAAAATTTCATCCTCGAAATTACCTGATCAAAAGAGTTGAGGGTACTGCTGCCTCATAACATCCTCCGGTTCCCACGTAGCTTCTTCTACGCCATGGTTCCGCCATAAGACCTTCACTAAAGGAACTGACTTCTTATGCAAAACTTTCACATCTCGGTCTAGAATTTGCACTAGTTCTTCTTCTATCGTCAAATCTGGACTCACCTCTATTTCCTCTACTGCCACGACATGAGATGGATCAAACGATAGCGTCTAAGCATGGAGACATGGAACACATTGTGAATCTGACTCAGCTCTGATGGCAACTCGAGCTGATAAGCTACTGGTCCCACTCATCTCAACACCTTATACGGTCCAATAAACCTTGGACTCAACTTGCCTTTTCTCCCAAATCTTAACACTTTCTTCCATGGCGAGACCTTCAAAAAGACCTGGTCACCCACGGCAAACTCTATATCCCTCCGCTTGAGATCAGCATATGACTTCTGCCTGTCTAAAGCTTCCTTCAAACGAGCTTGAATCAACTTCACCTTGTCCTCGGTCCTCAAAGAACCAACTCGGTCCTAACATCCGATGCTCACCCAATTACATCCAAAGATGTAAGTGTGCGACACCTCCTACCATACAACGCCTCATATGGTGCCATCTTAATGCTTGCTCGATAACTATTGTTGTATGCGAACTCACTAATGGTAAAAACTCTTCCCACCGCCTCAAGTCCAAAACACAACCTCTCAAAGATATCCTCTAAAATCAGATAACTCTTTCCGATCGCCCACGACCGTGGATGAAATGCGATACTAAAATCCAACCACGTGCCCAAAGCTTGATGTAACGCCTCCAAAACCTTGACGAAATCTAGGATCTCATGCGAGATGATCGACACTGGTACACCGTGCAACCTCACTATCTCCGCCACATACAACTTAGCTAACTTTTGAAGCGAGTAATCCACCCTTACCGGAATGAAATGAGCTGACTTAGTCAGACGATCCACAATCACCCAAACTGAATCCTTCTTACTAGGTGTAAGAGGTAATCCACTGACAATGTCCTTAGTGATCCTTTCCCACTTCCACTATGGAATCTTCACCAGCTGAAGTAATCCAGACAGAATCGATGCTCACTTTAACTCGTTGACATGTCGACATTTACCCACAAACTCGCCATTACCTCCGCTTGCACTGCCACCAAAATTACTCTCTTAAATCCCGATACATCTTGCTACCTCCAGGATGCATAGCGTATGGGTTGCTATGTGCGTCCTGAAGAATTCTCTGCCTCAACTCGACATCCTTTGGCATACAAGCTCTCCCTTGAAAATATAACACTCCATCACTGGACAAACTATAATCCTCTAAACCACCATTCTGAACCTGCAACCTCCGATCATTCAAACCATCATCTTCTAACTGTTTCTTCTTGATCTGTTCTAACCAAGTCAGCTTGACTTGCAATTCTGACAAAAGACTCCCATCGTCGAATAAACTAAGACGAGCAAACATCAATCTTAATTCTGATACAACCTTATGGCTCAACGCGTCTGCCACCACATTAGCTTTGCCCGGATGATACTCAATCGAACAGTCGTAGTCCTTCAACAACTCAATCCATCTTCGCTGCCTCAAATTCAAATCCTTCTGAGTCAAAAGATACTCAAGACTCTTGTGATCAGTGTAGACTATCGACTTTTCCCCGTACAAGTAGTGTCTCCAAATCTTCAAGGCAAAAACCACTGCGGCTAATTCCAAGTCATACGTCGGATAGTTAACCTATGTGGTCTCAACTGTCGAGATGCATAAGCCACTACCTTCCCTTCCTGCATCAGCACACATCCCAAACTAGTATGTGATGCATCACAGTAAACCGTGAATTCCTTACCTACCTCAGGTTGAATTAAAATCGGAGCTTCAGTCAGAATCTTCTTCAACTTGTCGAAACTTTCTTGTTGCTTCTCAGTCCATACAAATGGAACTCCTTTCCTCAATAACTTGGTCATAGGTGCTGCTATCAAAGAAAATCCCTCGACAAATCTTCGATAATACCCCGCCAAACCTAGAAAACTCTGAATCTCAGCCACCGACTTAGGCGGCTTCCAATCCAACACTGCTTCAATCTTTCGAGGATCCACTCTAATCCCCTCAGCTGATACTCCCTAAGCCAGAACTCGCACTTACTAAATTTGGCATATAGCTACTTTTCCCTCAGAATCTACAACACTACTCGCAAATGCGCATCATGCTCCTCCTCTGACTTGGAGTATACCAAAATATCGTCATAAATACTATGACAAACTGATCCAAAAATTGCTGAAATACCTGATTCATCATATCCATGAATGCTGCCAGCATGTTAGTCAACCCAAAAGGCATTACTAGAAACTCATAGTGCCCATATCGAGTGCGAAATGCCGTCTTATGGATATCAGCCTCTTTCACCTTTAGCTGATGATATCCAGACCTTAAATCAATCTTGGAGAAAATCGCTGCCCCTTTAAACTGATCAAACAAGTCATCTATCCTCGGCAATGGATTCTTGTTTTTGATCGTCAGCTTATTCAACTGGTGGTAGTCTATACACATTCGCATCGTAGCATCCTTCTTCTTGACAAAAAGTATCGGCGCTCCCCAAGGCGAAACACTTGGTCGGATAAAACCACGATCCAACAACTCCTGAATCTGAGCCTTTAATTCCACTAATTCCTTCGGCGCCATCCTATACGGAGTGATAGACACTGGTGCTGTTCTGGGTAACAAATCTATACCAAATTCAACTTCACGATCCAGAGGCAATCCCTGAAGTTCTTCTGGGAATACATCAGCATATTCCTTTACTGTTCAAACATTTCCTACAGTTGACTCCTTAGCTTCCAATGCACACACATGAACCACAAATGCTTCACAGCCCTTCATGACCATCTTCTTAGCTTTCAACGCAGATACCACGTTGGATAGATAATCTCTTCTATTACCTATCATAACCACCTCTTCACCCTCAGCTGTCTTCAACACCATGCGCTTAGCAGCACAATCCAAACTTGCCTGGTACTTAACCAACCAGTCCATCCCAAGAATCAGATCGAACTCCCCAAACGGTAGTTCCATCAGATCAGCTACAAACACTACCCCTTAGAGTTCTAGGGGTACATCTCTATACAGCTTATTTACTTCTACGGAGTGACCTAGAGGACTAATTACTGTCATCTCCCTAGAAGTAGTCTCAGAGTCTAAGTTCATGGTCTTTACTATGCAACTAGCAACATACGAATGCGTCGAACCCATATCTATCAAAGCAGTATATGGTACACCAAAGATTAAGAACGTCTCGGTTATGACGTCGGTGCATCGCCTCTTCACGACGCCTCATTGCATACACCAAACCAGTCAGTCTTGCCTCGGTGTTACTTGCACCTCCGCCTGATGCTCCATGGCCTCGACTCGTAACCATTACCTCCTCTACCATTACCACGACCTCTCTGCGGTGACGATCCCTCCTTTCTCGAATCGAGCACGACCTTGACCTCGATCCGATTCTTGGCTAGCTTACGTGGATACCCTCACGCGATGATCCAAATGAACCACACTCAAAACATCCTTTCCCTCCGGTCCAACATTCGCCCCAATGATATTTCCCACATCGATTACACTACGCTGGTCCATGATTAGCAGTAACAGGCCTCCCAGATTGATTCGGCCCATTCTACCTAGCCCTCTTCTGAGAATTACCGACCGACCTAGATGATCCAAAACTTCTCTTATGTTTGTTCCTGTCGTGATTCTGCCTTACAGATTCCTTTATCCCTTCAGCTATCTTAGTCTTTTCAACTAGCGCAGCAAACTCTCACTCTTGATGTGGAGCAATCAGCAGTCTCAGCTCGTCCCTTAATCCATCTTCGAACTGAACACATCGCTCGTGCTCTGAAGCCACGATACCTCCAGCATACCAGCTCAGTCTTAAAAATTCTACCTCATATTCTGATACGGACTTACTCCCCTGGACCAAACTCAGAAATGCCTTACGCTATGCATCAATGTAACTAGACCCAATATATTTCTTCTGATACACTACCTTGAAATAGTCCCAAGTGAGATCCTCCATAGCACTATTCCGTACCGTGAGCCACCACTGATATGACTCATCCCGAAGAAGAGACATTATCCTTTTAGCTTTTCCTCAGCATTCAGATCTAAGTCATCCATGATTCGCTCCGTCGCCTCTAACCAATATTCGACCGTACTGAGAGCTACACCCGAAACACCTCAAAATACCTTAGCTCCATTGGCTCGGAGTCGCTCAAGTATAGATTTTTGAGCTCCCGCGCCTCCACCTATTCCAATTACTCTCTCAAGAACTCACAGCATCGCCTGAGACACTGCATCATCCCCCGTTTGATCCTAAAACTCACCACCTATAGCCAGTGGAGGTACTGGTATCTCATTTTTCGATCCTTGACCAGACCTCACTGGTTCAGACACAGCCATCCTACCCCGACCACGTCCACGAGTATTACGACCTCGACCTCGAGTGCTCATGTCTAAAAGTCTCGATTATCTGATTTAAAAGTTTTATGCTTTAGTCATTATTCCACTATCTTTAAAGCACAGTTTTATGAATAATTCTTATTAAAGAGTTTTATTTTCGTGAGTCCTTAGAGTCCTATTAATTTCAGTCTCTAAGGTAGTCCACTATTACTAATCATTCAAAGTTTATAACATCCAAAAATCACAACCAAAGGCTAGGGCTACTTACCTGGGTAGATTACTGCTGGAGACTCGGTGCCATGCCTTTCAAATCAAACAAAACATTTTAAGACCATACTTTAAATCATTCTGAGCCTTGGACCCACAGCCGAGCTTTTGAACTTAGCTCTGATACCAATTTGTAACACCCCAAACCCGGTCAATACGCTATGATCGAATCTGGCATGCCACAGAGGAAATTGTTTTGAAGAAAATTTAGTTTTCGATTTAATTAAAGAAAATAAGTGCATGATTATTTAAAATTGATAGTTTACTTTTAAAATCCCGTAAGTAAATCTTTTAAAACTTAGTTGACAATCCATAGGTTACAAAACATTTATATCATTTTAAGAAAAACCCGAATTATTACTTTGAAAACTGTTTGCATTTGAGTGTATAAACTTCAATTTGGAAATCATTTAAGTTGTCAAAAACATTTAAGTTGAAATTTTACTATCCAATGATTTTTATTACCCGATGGTAAGATTTTGAAAACTATTGCATTTTTTTCATAGTTTAGAAAACTTTGTGCTCAAATTAATATATCAACCATGAAATTTCTAAACCATATTTAAAACAAGTCCAAAACATATAAATAATCCAAAAACATAATTAAAAAGGCCTTATTACAAATCCAAATAAAAATATAAACCAAATTAAGATAAAATAAAGTACCCAAATCGAAGTTCTTATAAAATTGAATTTTTATTGCATGGCCTCCTCGAGTTCATCCGGCTCCTCCTCCGCGATCAAGAATCACCTGAAAAGATAAAGGAGAAGATGAGTCACCAAGACTCAGTGCATAATCCTTCCCCCGGTTAATGCAACATTCTTACACAATTCATAACTAAGCAATATATATATAATGCACCCAACCTAGCCATCCATAACTCCTTTTCTACCCCGTGTGGTACCAAACCACTGGTGACCCAAAGTCACGATATCCAATAATGTGATGCCAAATCACTGGTGACCCAAAGTCACAATTAATCAAGTTGTGGGGCCAACCCACGTGTGATACCAAATCACTGGCGACAATCCCAATACATCAAATGTGGGGCCAACCCACGGTGGTACTAAGCCACTGGGACGAGTCGCTATGAGGTGCCAAACCTCTGGTGTCCCAAAGACACGAAATAACCCAAACCACCGACCTCGGTGTCCCAAAGACACGGATATCAAATCCTTCCCCCTCCTCTCAAATCACCCAAACCAATGTTTCACAACAGTAAATCATGCCATCATGCTTTGATATGATCATATACAAAATATATATATATATCTTAAATCATGATATAGATCAACATATAACAACATCATATCGAAACGGACTTACCCGAGTCTTTGTTCATACCCATCAAGGTATCATATCAAGATCTCATAGTTTTCCACTTTAGTAACATGATTAGTTTATTAATATATATATAAACCGAGTTATAAAGTGTGTAAGGTACACACCTGTCACAAACGCAAGTACTAAATTTTGAAGACCCGATCTACCGCACTAGATCACCTTGTCCTACATTCAGCCAAACCACAAAACTATAATCAAGACCATTCGACGAACATCACACCTTAATTCCAATAGCCTTTAGCTTTTCAACCATTAAAAGAATAATGAATCCACATGAATCCTTACCACTTGACTTACCAACTTTGATTGCTAGAGAAATAAGTCTTAGATCGATTGCTTCCAAAGTCCCAAAGAGCCTAGAAGAGATTGGTTTCTAAGAATGATTAGAACCTTGTTAACAAGTGCCCAAAATTTGGCTTTTGTCCTCATGAAAATCAATAGAGAAAATGGAAAAGAAATAAGGAAATTCGGCCATGAACACTTACCTATCCTCCAAAACTTATTATAGATGAACACTTAGAAAATCTACCCTTGATGATATTCGGCCAAGATAACACCAAAAGAGAGAAAGAAGATTCGGTTATGGTGGAGAAAAAGAAAGGAAAATAAAAGTGAAAATGAAATAGGAGAAGGAGGATTCAAAAATAAAAGAAAGAAGAAAATGGAAGGAGAAAATAGAATGAAGATGGATGTTTTTAACTTTGAGCAAAAGTGACAGAAATGAGATTTGGGAAGGAGGAAGATTCGGCCAAGAGAAAGTAAAAGGAAATGTGGTTTTGAGCAAATATCAAAAGAAAGAAAAGAGAGAGATGGAGAAAGAGGTTCGCCAAACACCTTGTTTGCCGAAAAGAAAAGTGCACAAAGTGCTAAGTGTGGTTTCGATTTCAAAAGGAAAAATGAAAGAAAGAAAATAGAATTTGGTTCAAACAAAAATGAGAGCTAAACCAAAAGCAAAATTGCACCTAATGCCTAAGGTACATTTGGCTAAGGAAGAAAATTTTGGAGAGGAAAAGAAGAAATGCCAAATGGTGCACAAAATGCTAAAATTTGCCAACCAATTCCCCCCAACTTCCTATCAACATTCGACCACCCCCTAGCCACACATGCCGTCCACATTCATGGACTAATGGCCTTAGAATAGTTTCCAAATCACTCTCCATCATCCAGGCCCTTTGTCCCCCCATCCTTCCATAAATCTTAAGATTCTTATCCCAAAATACAAGCTTTCCTAAACTAATATTCAACTTGCCATAAAAATTGAAAGTCCAACCTACCATAAGAATAGCTTGGCTGACACTTAATGCAAAGGTGCATAAAAATAAAGTCTTCCAAATGCAACCCATGCTACTCGAATCTCTTCCCTCAAGCAACCCTTCATGCATCATAACCACCTTGCCACTAACTCCTCATGTGCTAGAATTTAACACTTAAATAAACTTAAGTGTTAGGTTCACCTAATCCACTTCACCAAATTTTCAATACTAAGAATTATTCTAGCTTTATAAAATAAAATCAAGCCTTCACAAGACTATGCTAAACACACAAAATTCATACCCGAGCCAACACAAATAATAAGATAATACTCTAATTTTTAGGATGTTACACAATTCACGTTCCAATGTAGCCTAGAACAATGCATGGCTGTTCAGGTTCCCAAGGCTCATTATTCAAGTCCCATGGCCGAACTTTAAGTGCATTTTAGCCCCCCTTTTCTTCCTATTAAATTCAGCTGCACATTGCTTTCTAGAAGGGGATTTTTTTTGTGTTCCAATGGCTGAATGTGGACAACAACATTAAAATGGGTAGCCGAACCATCTATTCTAGAAGGAATATTTTTAGATTTTTATTCAAGATTGATCTAGAACGTGTTAGGGAAATTTCTAGGAATTTTTCTAAGAGACTTAAGGTTTAAGGAGCTATCCATTCAGCTAGCTCTCATATTTGCCTATAAATAGTTTTTAAATTTCATTTGTAAGGTTGAATCTTTTGATAAAAATATACATGAACATTTGTTCACCGAGTGAGATTGCCGCCTCTCTATCCTTCGTATGAGTTTTGTCTTGACTTATCAAGTTTGCTTGTGGCGTCAAACGTATCTCTTCCATCAAATTATACCATCAGTTCTTATCTACCTAGATAACGGGTCGTGGTCCACATTGATATCCATCCTTTCACCTTAAACATCATACAAACCGGGGTGACACATATTTGTGTTGAATCATTTCTTGTTTAAGTCCTATACTCCATTTCCACCAACTATCAAAACATCATTTTATCACTTTTCCATCTTCATTTTATCATCATATACTATCTCCCATTGCTATTCTCTTCTATCACCAAACCCGAACCTATCTTCCATATTTCCAAATCATTTCCGTCAATCTTCATCCTTTCATACTTAACTTTAATCCCTTTCTATAAACCAACTTAAACTTAGCTTCCACAAATTAAACCGTGTTTACTATTATTTGTCCCAAAGATTCAATCACTCCTCATAGACAATTTGGCAACTCGTATACTTTTCGACTCTTCCTGAGGCGGATTGTATCAGAAAAGGTTATGAAGCTTATTTTTCTTATGTGATTGACTCGAAAATGACTGAAAAGAAAGTTGAATCAGTGCCAATTGTCTGTGAATTCCCTTATGTATTTCCTGAAGAATTATCGAGATTACCTTCGATACGTGAAGTTGAATTTGGTATAGATCTGTTATCGAGAATGGCTCCTATTTCGATAGCTCCGTATAGAATGGCACCAACAGAACAGAAAGAGTTGAAATCACAATTGTAAGAGTTCACTGATAGAGGATTTGCACGACTGAGTTTCTCACCTTGGGATGCTCCTGTTTTATTTGTGAAAAAGAAAGATGGCACGATGAGAATGCACATTGATTATCGTTAGTTGAACAAGGTGACTACAAAGAATAAATATCCTCTACCCAGGATCGTTGATTTATTTGATCAGCTAAAAGGAGCCACTGTGTTTTCAAAGATAGATCTCAGATCGAGATACTACCAGTTGCAAGTAAAAGATTTAGACATTCCGAAAACTACTTTCAGAATGATGTATGGGCATTATGAGTTTTTAGTTATGCCTTTCGGACTAACGAATGCTCCTGCTATTTTTATGGATCTGATGAACAGAATTTTTAGACCATACCTAGATCAATTTGTTGTTGTTTTCATTGATGATATTTTGATTTATTCTCGAGATGAAATTGAACATGCTGAACATCTGAGAATTGTGTTGCAAACTCTGAGAGAAAAGCAATTGTATGCGAAATTCAGTAAATGTAAATTTTGGTTGCGTGAAGTCAATTTTTTGGGACATATTGTATCGGCCTCTAGAATACGAGTTGATCTAAGCAATATTTCTGCTATTCTGGATTGGAAGCCTCCAAAGAATATGTCTGAAGTTCGTAGTTTTCTGGGACTTCCTAGTTACTATCGAAGGTTTGTAAAAGGCTTTTCGATGATAGCTACTCCATTGACTAGATTGCTTCAGAAAGATGTGAGGTATGAATGGTCCGATAAATGTCAGAAAAGCTTTGATCAGTTGAAATTCCTTTTGACTGAAGCACTAGTGTTGGTACAGCCAGAATCAGGCAAAGAGTTCGTGATTTATAGTGATGCTTCATTGAGTGGTCTAGGTTGCATTCTGATGTAGGAAGGAAAAGTAATAACTTATGCCTTGAGACAATTAAAGCCTCACAAAAAAATTATCCCACACATGATCTTGAACTAGCTACGATTATGTTTGAGTTAAAGATTTGGCGCCATTATCGTTTTGGCAAGAAATATCACATATTTTCAGATCATAAAAGTTTGAAGTATATGATGACTCAGAAAGATTTGAATCTGCGACAGAGAAGGTGGTTAGAGCTATTGAAAGACTACGAGCTTGTGATAGATTATCATCCGGGAAAGGCTAATGTTGTTGTTGATGCTTTAAGCTAAAAATCACTATTTGCATTACGTGCAATGAATGCTCATTTAGACTTGTCTGATCATAGTTCAATTTTAGCAGAATTAAAAGCAAAACCGTTGTTTTTATAACAAATATGTGATGCTCAGAAAGTTGATAATGAAATGTTAGTGAAACGAGCTTAGTGTTGTTCGAACTATGATTCTGAATTTTGAATTGGTGATAATGATCACTTGAGATTTTGAGATCGAATTCTGAGGAATTCAGAGCTGATTTAGTTGATGTTAAATGAAGCTTATAATAGTCTCCTATCTGTTCATCCGGAATGCACTAAAATGTACCATGATTTGAAGCAATACTATTGGTGGTCTGGTATGAAAAGAGATATCTATGATTTTGTATCGAAATATTTAGTCTGTCAGCAAGTTAAAGCTAAACATCAGGTTCCGTTTGGTTTGCTACAACCGATTATGATTCCCGAGTGAAATGGGATAGAGTAATGATGGATTTTGTTTCTGGACTGCCTTTGACTCTAAGAAAGAAAGATGTGATTTGGGTCATAGTTGATCAATTGACAAAATCTGCCCATTTTATTTCGGTACGATCTGATTTCTCACTTAATAGATTAGTCGAGCTTTACATTTCTAATATTGTGAGATTGCACGGAGTGCCATTGTCTATTGTGTCTGACAGAGATCTAAGGTTTACATCACAGTTCTGGAAGAAATTGCAAGAAGCTTTAGGTACAAAATTGCATTTTAGTACCGCTTTTCATCGCAAATGGATGGTCAGTCCAAACAGATCATTCAGATTCTCGAGGATATGTTCAGATGTTGCATCCTTGAGTTTAATGGTACCTGGGAAAAATATCTACCATTGATTGAATTTGCGTATAATAATAGCTTTTAGTCGAGCATTAGAATGGCACCTTGTATTGGACTGAGCTCAGTGAAAATAAGATACACGGGGTTGATTTGATAAAAGACACTAAATAGAAAGTGAAAGTGATCCGCGATAGTCTGAAAATAGCGTCTGATCATCAGAAGTCTTATGCAGACTTGAAACAAAAAGATGTTAAGTTTGAAATCGGTGACAAAGTGTTTTTGAAAGTGTCTTCGTGGAAGAAAGTACTCAGATTTGGTCGTAAAGGCAAATTGAGTCTGAGGTTCATCGGCCGTATGAAATTATAGAGCGAATTGGGCCAGTTGCGTACAGATTGTTGTTGCCCTCTGAGCTGGAAAAGATACATAATGTATTTCACATGTCAATGCTTCGTTGATACAGATCCGATCTGTCACATGTGATTACTTCGTCTGAAATTGAAATCTGATTCGATATGACTTACGAGGAAGAACCAATTTGTATCTTAGCTCGTGAAGTGAAAGAGTTGAGAAACAAGAAAATTTCGTTAGTGAAAGTGCTTGGCATCGACACAGAGTGAAAGAGGCTACGTGGGAGCCTGAAGATTCAATGAGACAGTAATATCTGAATCTATTTAATGGTAAGATTTTTGGGGACAAAAATCCCAAAGGGGGGAGAATTGTAACAGTCCGGTTTAGACCCTAGTCAGAACAGTGGTTTTAGGACCATAAATCTGAGTTAGAATAATATTTTAATATTATTTTCTGTGCCTATGATATGTGATTAAGTATGTGTGAAAGTCTAGTATGAAAATTTGTCTTTTGTATGCCTAATTTGAACAAAGGATTAAATTGCATAAATAGTAAAAGTAGCTTTCCAATTGATTAATGACCGAATTGATGTGGCTTTTAAATGAGGAGGCCTTACGAGGCAATTGATCCATTATTTAGTAAGTGGGGGTGGTTGATAGACAATTATGTCCATAGTTTAAATGATTTTCATAAACATTTCATTAAGGGCAAAATTGGTGTTTGATAATTAAGTTTAATTTGATAAAATAAAAGCATGAAAATGGCCATTATCATCCATCTTCCACCAAAAATTAGAAAAGAAAAAGAAAGTTTGAAGCTTGTGATATCCGACCATTGTTCATATTAATTCAAGGTTAGTTTTTGTTCGTTTTTGATAATTTCTACGTTTTTGTAATTGTTGCTTTGTATACTTCAAAACCCGTGCCTCAATTTTGTGAATTGATGATGTTTTTGAAATGAGCCATTGATGAATTCATGAGTTTCACGATGTTTGTTGGTGAATTATGAAAGATATATGATTGATTAACATGTTTTGTCTTTGGAGTTTTGTTGATTTTGGGTAATTTGGGTTAAATTGAAAGAATAATATTTTGAGGGACTAAATTGTGAAATAAATTAAATGTGTGGACTTGTATGAGCATGGGTGACATTTGGCCAAGCATGAGTAATATGAAATTTGGTGTATTTTGGGATTTTGTGAAATAAGGACTAAAATGTCAAAATGTGAAAATGTGAAGGCTAATTTGTAAATTACCCTAAATATGTGTTTTGGATTTAATTGAATGATTCAGTGAATAAATGGATTAAATGTGAATATGTATAGATCAAGAACTGAAGAAAACGGATTTAGATAGCGAAAAGTCAAAAGTGGTGAATAACCAAATCCGATCGAATATCTGAATCTTAGGTAAGTCTATATACAAATAAATATATTTGTATTAATCTCTATATGTTTATATGAAATATCTTTTTGATGAATGTATATGAGATTGATAGCATATGAATTTCGATGAAGTATCGATAATGTATCAAAGTGAGATAAGTCCCATACGAACCTAGGAGTAGATAGGATTACGTATGTCATAACATAGGTGTCTGATATGTAATATCATGTAAGACCACGTCTGGGACATTGGTATTGATTTGATATTTCATGTAAGACCACGTCTGGGACGTTGGCATCTATATGAGATTTATGTGTAAGACCATGTCTGGGACATTGGCATCATATTGATTCGTGTAAAATCCTATCTGTGATAGTGGCATCGATATTTGATTACACGTAAAATCACGTCTGGGACGTTGGCATTGTACAACTATTCTGAACATTTCGAGTATCCTATTAGTGTAACACCCTAAACTCGACCTAGAAGTTAGGCTCGAATCTAGTGTGTCACCTTGAAGTGTTTCTCAAAAATTATGTTCTCATTTGCTTTGTTTATTTTCAAAACGTGGTTTATAAAAAAAAAACTATTCCCTTTTCAAAATATTATTAATCACTTAGTAAAACCTTTTTTCAATTGCGGAAGCTTAATTAAAATAAATGATTTATGGAAACAAGATATTTAAAAATTAGTTATTATTTTGGAAAAATCGTGTCCTACTTTTAGTAGATATTAAACATACTTAAGTAAATATCCCAAATAAAAGTTAAAAATAGTGAATCCTTATTACAACCCAAATCAAAATATTATAAAAGTAAATAATCAAAACAGTAAGCATAAGCAGTGTGTGGTCTTCTCGAGTCCCTCGCAGCTCCGATCCATCTAAGGCTGAGGACAACCTGCACAGTTAAAAATGGGGTGAGTTTACGAAAACTCAGTGTGTAATCCCCTTACTAGAGTAACCGTCAAGATACGTAAATGTGTAGTTGAAATAGTCTAGGCCAAAGCCCTTTAACAGTAACAGTACAGTCCAGTTCAAAGCATACATGGGCCATAGCCCACTACTATATAATTTGGGTCATATCCCATATAGAAACAATTGGCCTAGTCCAAACCAATAACAAATTAGTGGGCCTAAGCCCAGTACAGTAACAGATCTCATGATAGATATGCAATGGTATGAGGATGCATCCCACCTCAATCCAGCCAACACACCACCCGTACCAACCAACACACCATGTGGGGATAAAACTAACCCATCCAGCCAACACACCCAAGCTTAGCACCGATTACGGCACTAAGTTAACAGAACGGCTCGGTGCCATGAACAGAACAACTAAAAGCTATAAATATCACAGCAACGCTGCCAGTCAACAGAATGGCTAAGAGCCATAAACAGAATGGTTATAAACCATAATCAGGATGGCACAGAGCCATCATCTAAGTTTGGCACATAGCCATCAGCGACGGTAATATAATCGACACACAACCACGGATAATTATGATCGACACAAAGTCATCAATATATATATGTTAGGCACATAGCCATGGGTAAATACTATTGGCACAAAGCCATAATCAAGATGGCACAGAGCCATACTTAGGTTGGCACAGAGCCATAATCAGATTACGCAGCTTTAAGTCGTCCGTTGGTCCACAGTCGTCATGCGGCCCGTGCGACCTCAATAGATCAATACTGGATCCACAGTCGTCATGCGACCCGTGCGACCCTATCAGATTAATATTGGATCCACAATCGTCATGCGACCCGTGCAACCCTATTAGATCAATATTGGATCCACAATCATCATGTGACCCATGAGACCCTATCAGATCAATACTAGATCCACAGTCGTTAGGTGACCCGTGCGACCCTATCAGAACTTCCTCTATATCAATGTCCCAACCCCATGCAATATGTCGTGTATGTCATGCTCAATCATTACACGTGTATGCAAAATGGTCATGCTTAGTAATAATCATTTCAACACATATTAACAGCATATCAGTCACACGCCAGTCAATTAAAACACAGTCATACGATCGCAGTCAAATCAGTCAAATCATAGCACAAGTCAGTCATTTACTCATAAGGGCAAAATAGTTATTTACCCTATAAGGGTATTTCGATAATCCTACCCTTCAAGGGTAATTCTGTAATTCTACCCTATAAGGGAATTTAGTAATTCTACCCTACAGTGGTATTTTAGTAATTTTGTAAACCAAGGGTATTTCAATAATTTTAAAAATTAGGGTATTTCAATAATTTCGCAAACCTGGGGTATTTTAATAATTTTGCAAACTAGGGGTATTTCGATAATTTTGCAAACTGGGGGTATTTGGTAATTTCACAAACTAGGGGTATTTCGATAATTTTATAAATCGGGGGTATTTCGATAGTTTTACAAACTGGGGGTATTTCAATAATTTTACAAATTAGGATATTTCGATAATTTCAAAAATCGAGGATATTTCAGTAATTTTACAAACTATAGGTATTTTAATAATTTTGCAAATCGAGGTATTTCCATAATTTTGTAAAC
Organism: Gossypium rotundifolium; assembly: GCA_025506655.1. Taxonomy (NCBI): domain Eukaryota; kingdom Viridiplantae; phylum Streptophyta; class Magnoliopsida; order Malvales; family Malvaceae; genus Gossypium; species Gossypium rotundifolium. The sequence continues at coordinate 139,811,121 of CP106724.1, forward strand.
TAAGGGTATTTCGGTAATTTCATAAACTAAGAGTATTTTGATAATTTTGCAAATCGAGGTATTTCGCTAATTTTGTAAACCTGGGGTATTTCGATATTTCCCAAATCAGGGGTACTTCAGTAATTTCACAAACCAAGGTATTTCGGTAATTTTGCAACTGATGGTATTTTAGTAATTTTGTAAACTAAGGGTATTTCAATAATTTTACAAACTAAGGGTATTTTGGTAATTTTGTAAACCAAGGTATTCTAAATAGAGATAACGATGCAAATGGGCCTAGGGCACATTCTCGGCCCAAATGGGCCCACACACTCATGTGGCCCATTTAGCCCAAATCTAGCCACAGATATGAGATTCATATAGTCCAGTCCAATATTTAATACACAATCATACAACTTATCCGATTGGGCCCACGGGCCCATTGGCCCCACATGGCCCAACCAGCCTAAACCTACTAGAACACTCAAGATGGCCTCAACTATCGTGTCGAAGCTCCCACACGTGCGCTCGCACACTCGTGTGGCTACCATCGTCGTGTGACTGGCATTTCAGCATTTGCCGCTCTACAGCTAGAGTAGTACGAAATACACACCTGATAGGAATCTGAAGCTAATCCGCACTCCGAACACTCCTATGCCTAAACGCCAACCAAGGTATGCTTACTCTCCTCATAGATCACTCTATTTAAAGATAGCTTCTTGCCTACTCTAATGATAGCTTCTCGATGTGGGATCCTTCCATCAATCCTCTAAAATCGTCCCAAATTAGCAAAATGGTCACCTTTCGTATGCAAGGGGTTTCAAACTCAGGTTCCCCTGTAACTTAATCCACGCCGCTAGCCACCTTACCAACTAGCTCCTTGTGTTATAAAACAAGCACAACTAAATATAAGCCTATAGGCCAAAGTCTAAGTTCATTTAAAAGGAAATCAAAATGAATTGCAAGTGCCAAGAATTGAACCCAGGCTCCCTTGCACCCTTAATGATGCCACAACCACTAGGCCACATGCTTCCTTATGTCATGTTTCCCCAACAATATTCTTAAAGCCTACTTACTTACTCCCAGAGTTTTATTCACCTAAAACCAAAATTTTTCCTAAAGCGTAGGCTTGAACTCGGGACTTTATGGAAGCCCCCTAGTCTTCCAAAATCACTCACCCAATAGGTCCAACTTGCATTAGTGACGTTCTCTTGTTCTCAAAAATTTTAAACGCTCCCATGCCCAAGGCCCAATAGGCCCAATTCTAGTAGGCCCAAAAATTTGGGGCATTACAATTAGACTCCGAATGGTTCAATGGGCAAGTCTGAGAAATAAATGTCTATGTGAAAGGTATATTGAATCAAGTACATTTGATATGTACTTCATGTATGTGTATGAAAGGTAAGTAATCTATGAACTTACCTAGATGGGCTATGTGTAAGGAATAGATGAAGTTAAGTATGGTATATGAAAGATTATGCTATGATCTAAAGAAGCATATTGTGATATTCATGTTGGTAAACAAATGGCTAATCCAATGAGCCAAGGAGAATTATGAATGTCCAAATGAGCCATTAATAATCTTGTTTTTGATATGATAATGTGAATTATGTGTTAAGTTTATTTGTATATGGCTTACTAAGCTTTTGAAAGCTTACTTTGTGTGTGTTTGCTCTGTTTTATAGATCGTTAAAGATACTGAAGGCTCGAGGACCATCGAGGATCATCACCACACTATCAAACTCAACTTTGGTACTTTTGAATGTGTATATAGCTAAATATGGCATGTATAGGCTAGTTGTTTTTGAGTATGTTTGAGACATGTATATATGGCCATGTGATGTGGCTAGATAAATGATTGTGTTTTGTATTTGATGCTATGCTATATGAAGTTGATTTTGGGATGATTTCAAAGTTATGGAACGGTCATGGAGATGGTAAGCTTATTGATGCAAAATGAGTATATGTGTTGAATGAATGATGACTATCTGGAATGGTAGGTTTGTGAATGAATCATGTTTGGAATACTTTGGAATAAGTTGAGTTAAATGTTGTTTGAAATGGTATGCTTGAGAGGCCTTTGAATGCTTAGAAAAGTTGGTTATTTTGGCATAAAATGAATTGGTATGTTGCTTGTAGGGATATCCTAATGTGTGGGTGGCATTTTGGCCTTGAAGATGGCCTATATTTGCCCACATGGTTGAGCACACGGACATGTGGCTCGACCGTGTTCCTCGTGGTTGTAATTCAAGCAAGTCAGGATCAACCACGAGCTGGACACACGGGCATGTGACTGGCCGTGTGGTGCAAGTCAGTAGCAACCACGGGTGAGGCACACGGGCGTGTCCATGACCATGTGGACAAGTCAGTATGTATGCCCTATTTTGACACGGCTTAGACACACGAGCGTGTCTGAGGCCGTGGGAGGCACATGGCCTGCCCACACACATGTGTGACCTCTGTAACTTAGAAAAAATTTTAAATTTCTGAGAATTTTGTATGTGTTTGGTTTAGTCCCAGCCCTATTCTAAAGCATGTTTAAGGTCTCGTTGACCTAGGTTCCCACGATTCTCCGATCACTTGAATTCCAATCTCGTTATTGCACTACTTCCCACGGACGAAAAGCAAGATTAAGAATGATGTTTAATTGATGGAAGATTCGCTATAAATGATTAAGAATGGAAAAATAATTTTTGGCTTATAGGCACAATAACATTCTGCCAAGAGAGTGAAGATGGAGAGAATTTTCGATTGAAAAGAAATAGTATAAGAACGAAAGGATGATGGTGATGATGTTTTGATTTCAAGGAGATTAGAAGAAAAGAAAAGAAAAATAAGAACTTTAGGTGCTTTGGTATATTCGCCATGGCAAAGAAAAAAGAAAAGAAATTGATTTTGGTATAGGTGATTTCGGCACAAGAAGAAAGAGGCACAAGAATTGGTTATCAAGATAAGAAAAAGGGATGACCAAATGGTCACAAAACTTTGGCTTAACCAAGTGCAAAAATTCGGCCAAATAGGGATATTGAAAGAGAGGAATAAAATTTCTGCACAAAGTGCAAAGGTTAACCAAAGAGAAAAGAATGAGATTTTTGCCAACTAACAAAATTTTGGCTCTCCTCCCCCTACCAATATTGCCGTCCAGCCTATGGTCAATTGGCCATTATTTCTTTCCAAATTTTCCCTAGATAAGTGCCTTATGTCCCCCTATCTTTCCTTAAACTTTTGATTCCATACCATATGTTAGTTGTTACCTTAATCTCTTGATACACTAACCAAAAATACATGGTCAACACCTTCCTTATATGTCCCTTGCCGACACTTCATAGCCATGAGCGTAAAATTAAAACAAAAATTTTATCTAGGTGCTATACAAGGATTGAACCTCTTCCTCTTACTTGAACCCATGCGCCATTCTCCACCATGCCATATGCTCATTTTATGACACTTTAAGCACATAATTTAGCTTAAGTCTTAATCACCTTTGTTTCACTTCAATAAATTCCCAATAATAAATTTTATTCTTCTCCAATTTATGCTTTACCCTCTAGGACTTTAATAAACACTAAAATAAAAGAAAAAAAAAAAATTTCCTTTAACATCTAAACACCAAAATCATGCCAATTTAAATACTCGATTTTTAGGGTGTTACAACTCTACCCTCCTTAAAGAAAATTTCGCTCCTAAATTTACTCAGTTGAAAAAGGTGAGGGTATTGTTGTCGTAATTGCATCCTCCTGCTCCCACGTAGCTTCTTCCACTCCGTGGTTACGCCATAGAACTTTAACTAACTAGCACGGTTTTCTTCCTTAGTACCTTGACATCTCGGTCCAGGATATCATCTCAGACCTAACATCCGTCTTTCGCCTTCACCCAACAATAGAGAGCGACACTTACGACCATACAATGCCTCGTAAGGTGCCATCGAATGCTAGGCCGACCGATATCATATTTTACGCCAAAGTAGATAATCCTCCCAACTACCCTCAAGTCGATTACACATCCTCTTAACATATCTTCCAATATCTCAATTACTCTTTCCGATGTTCTCACACGGACATGTGGCTTAAGTCTTAATCACCTTTGTTTCACTTCAATAAATTCCCAATAATAAATTTTATTCTTCTCCAATTTATGCTTTACCCTCTCTAGGACTTTAATAAACACTAAAATAAAAGAAAAAAAAAAATTTTCCTTTAACATCTAAACACCAAAATCATGCCAATTTAAATACTCGATTTTGAGGTGTTACATATGTTCTCGGACTTCATGTATTTATATCTCCCGTAGACAATCATCACAATTTAATTTCATACGAACATAAGTAAATCAATTCAAATACATTTATTTGTATATAGACTTACCTCAGATTCAGATATAAACAGACGAAATCGGCTACTCAATCACTTTCGACTTTCCTCGGTCTAAATTCGTTTTCTTTGGTTCTTGATCTATACATATTCAAATTTAACTCATTTATTCACCAATTCATTCAATTCAATCCAAAAACACACATTTAGGGAAATTTACAAATTAGCCCTCATATTTTCACATTTTGACATTTTAGTCTTTATTTCACAAAATCACAAAATACACATAATTCAATATAACCCATGCTTAGCTAAATTCTCTATAGGTCAATAGCAATCCATATATTTCATTTATTTCACATTTTGTCCCTAGCAATCCATATATTTCATTTATTTCACATTTTAGTCCTTCAAAATATTATTTTCATAATTTAGTCTAAATTACTCAAATTCACCAAAAATCCAAAGACTAAACATGTTAATCTAACACATATATTTTATATTTCATCATCAAACATCACAGAACTCATGAATTCATCAATGACAATTTTCAAAATCATCATCAATTTACAAAATTAAGACATGGGTTTTGAAGTATTCGAAGCAACGATTACAAAAAATGTAGAAACTTTCAAAAACTAAGCAAAAAAGAACCTTGAATTAAGCTTGATAGTAACTGAAACCTAAAAAACCATGGATGATTTTCTTTCTTTGATATATTCGGCCAACAAAGGTGATAATGACTTTAATTTATGCTTTTGTTTTATTTAATTATCATATAATTATTCATTTCCATTTTTAACCTTTATAATTTTATTCTATTTCCACTAATTCATGTCCAAAAGTGTCCATGCATAAATTAAATGGTCTAATTGCATCATAAATACCTCATTCTTTAAAGACAACAACAATTTGGCCCTTACATATTTAACTATCAACTTTTTTCATCTTATGCGATTAAGCTCTTTTTATTAAATCGGCACTCAAATAATAAAATTAAAACATGAAAATTTCATAGATATAAATTCACACATAATAAACACAAAAAATAATTTTTAAATATTTTTTTGACTCAGATTCAAGGTCCCAAAATCATTGTTCCGATTAGGGTCGAAGCCAGATTGTTACAACCAAAGATGGTGATAAGTTCAAAAAATAGTCGGATTGACGCCACTAGCAAGCTAGATAAGTCAAATCGAGACTCAAATGACATAGAGAGGAAAAACCTTCACAAAAGAACACTTGTTTATAAAATTTGGCAAAAAGTCCCTACATCAAGCTAGAAACAAGGTATTTATAGGCATGAGACAAGCACCGGCTGAATAGACACACACATTCAATTGAGTTTAATTCAGCTAATTGAAACTATGTGACCTTTGATGAACTTTAACATATATAACGGCTATGGCAGCTTGTTTAATCTTCCAAATGAGCTAATAATGAGCCCTAGAAAGATGAATAAATTTAGTTTTAATGCTTGATCAACTAAAAGATCATAACAGCCCTTTTAATTCCCCTTTGGACAGTCGAATGGTCACCAGCCTAAAATGAGTATCTTTTGGCACACGAACAGTCCTCCTTGTGTAAATGTTGAATTTAACAAACCAAAGGTGTAAATGAACAACCACCATTATGAAGAAAATGTTTGGAAACTTATTGGCTTGTGAAAGTAACTCCTTGTAACTATTTGTTCATTAAATTCAGCTACTGGCCTTCAATTCATCTTCATAACAGCTAAAGTAGTCTCTTTCTTTAATGCCAGTCCATTAAACTTCTTGTAACTCCATGTAACAGCTGGTTCAAATAATTAATTCACCTATAAGCACAATTAAACAAATTAATGGCTATAGCAAATTAATTAAGCTGGAACATATTAAATGTTGAAATTATTTAAGCAACTAAAAAAAGTTCAAAACAACTTAATTAGTTAAACTAAGAATTAAAGCAACTAAAAAAATTAAAACAACCGAATTAATTAAACTAAATATATTAAAAGTTCAATCCAGCAATAATTAAACTAAAATTCAGCTTGCAAAAAATTGTATGGAACACATGGTGTTGAGCTCCATGCTCGAGCTTGGTGAACTCCAGGGTGTGCTCACATCATTCCCCCCTCTTCAAAATGACTAGTTCTCAAGTCGAGTCGTTTCTTCACTACAAAGCATATATTCTTACTCGGCTCATCAAGAACAAATGGGACTAATAGTCTCACAAAAACCTGAAGAGAAATTACAACTTGACACAAGAAACTAATATTATCGCCATTAAAAAAAGGATTAAAAACATGTTGAGTGAAAAGTATGCAAATGTAACACCCCTTACCCTTGCCCAACATTGGAACGGGATACGAGGCATTACCAGACTTAACTTGCTCAAACATACATTATCGGGCTATAAAATTTCTTTTCAAACTTAAAATTTTTCATTCATATTCATAACATCCTTATTATGGGCCTACGAGGCCCTAAACATACTTATGGGAGGTTTTGGAATTAATCCAAAAACTTTTACGCTCTTAGAAAATTTTTACCTAAACAGGGGCCACACGCTCGTGTGAAGTGGGACACGTCCGTGTAGTCACACACGCCCATGTCCCTTGCCTGTGTGGAATTTAATTTTTATTTCAAACCTACAGGGGTTTTCACACGGCCGGACACATGCCCGTGTCTCCCACATGGCCTAGACACTCCCGTGTACTCACCCGTATGTGAAAACCTTAGCATTCTATTTATGACATCAACAACTTCTCAAGGGGCACACGGCCTAGGCACATGCCCGTGTGCTAGCCCGTGTGATGAATCGAATTCTTGAAAATTTGGTGCAGGGGACACACGGCCTATCAACAGACCTATGGGGGTTGACTGTGTGTCACACACGGCCTAGACACACACTCGTGTGTCTACCTGTATGGACAATTAGAAGGCTATTTTCCAAGCCAATTGTCACCCTGAAACATAAACACACTTATACCAACTCAAGCAATACATGATATGGTAATAATACCCTATAAAGAACCACTAATCATCATTCAAACACTTTAGATTTTACCTCATCATTTGCATAAACTTTTCCTTCATAAAACTTATCATCACTAAAATATGAAACTTGACAAATATTGGCCAATTTCCTATGGCCATATACAAAGTGAGTGTATAACATTAGTAGCCAACCCTTTGGCTCTCAAATATGACATAATACAAAATGACCAAGTTCCTATACATGCCATTCCCAAAATAAATCAACTTTACTATACCAAAAGAATGATTGATAGTGTGATCCAAGCTCCGATGTTCTATGATCCCCGAGCTAGATTGGCGATACTACAAGGAAAAGGGAAAAGAGAGGGGGTAAGCATATAGCTTAGTAAGTTTGCATCAATTAATATAGCAACATAAGTGTTCATGGTAAAATCCATTCATCTCATATGACAATAGCAACACAAGTTCTTAAGTGCTTAGGCATACTTACTCATACTCACTCTTACCATCACACATCACATTATGGTTTCATAACTTGAAATTTTACTCATGGTACATGTATCACTTAGTCACATAATTTAGCACTTATGCTAACTTGGACATAAACTTAAATCATCATCATCCTTAACATAAATGGAACTCATTATCAACCTTGTATAATTTAACTCTATAGCATCTTTGCTTACTTAGCTCTTTTGCCCGTTGAACTACTCGGAATATCAGAGGATACTCAATCTCATCATACATGTATCATGATGCCAATGCCATATCCCAGATATGGTCTTACATGGGATCACCTCTTGATACCGATGTCATATCCCATATATGGTCTTACATGGGATCTCTTAGCTCGATGTCGATGCCATGTCCCAGACATGGTCTTACACGAGATATTCCTTTGGCGCCGAAGCCATGTCCTAGACATGGTCTTACACGGGGGCCTTCCTTTTCGATGCCAATGCCATGTCCCAAACATGATCTTACACGGGACCTACATTTGGTGCTGATGCCATGTCCCAGACATGATCTTATACAAGACCGTCCTTATCTCATGTCGTGATATAGGTATCCTCGTTATTCTGAATCTTCAATCGGGACTTCTACTTGTCATATTCTCTTCACTTTTTCATCAAGGTATCATTAATTAATTTTATAGAAATAATAATATGCATTTTCATAATAATAAGAAATTTAAATACAAGAAGATATGTAGCCTTAATTTCACCCAAACTTACCTCGGTACTCAAAATGCTTGTAGATGTTTGATTTAGTCCAACACTTTATTTTTGCCTCGGTTTCGATCTGGGCTTCGTGTTTCTTGATCTATAATGACAGTTTCACTTGTTTAATACTCATATCGACTAAATTGACTCATGAATCATACTTTGGTAAAATTATGATTTTGCCCCTAAACTTCTACATAATTACACTTTTACCCCTAGGCTCGTAAAATTATTGTCATTCAACTTTCTTGTATTTCAAGCCTAGCTGAAAAATTATATTAATTACAATAGCCTTCAATTTCTACTATTTCACTCATGGATGACCATTTTTACAACTTTTACAATTTGGTCCCTTTTTAAGCATTTTTCATGAAAATCACTTAGAAAAAGATGTTTATCATACATCAAACTTTCATATACTCCCATAAAACATCAAATTACATGCATGTCATACATTGGTAAATTTTTGAACATAAACCCTAGCTCAAAATATAGGTAGAAATAGCTAAACAGAGCTAGAGGGTCTCAAAAATACGAAGAATATTAAAAACGGGGCTAGGATGACTTACTGTCAAGCTTGGAAGTTGAAGAAACCCTAGCTATGTCTCTTTGCAAATTTCAGCACTTAGAGGAAGAAGATGGACAAGATTTTGGCTTATTTTTCCCTTTTTAATTCATTAATTAACCAAATGACTAAAATGCCCTTAAGGCCCTTTCTTGAGATTTTCCTTCCCATGCCCATTTTTGTCCAAATTAACATATGATGGTCTAATTGCTAAATAATGACTTCTAATAATTTTTATGATGCTATTTCATACTTAAATATTCTAGAATCTCATATTTTCTAATCTTTGCAATTTAGTCCTAATTGACAATTTAATCACTATTTAATAAAATTTCTACATGAGATTTTCACACAATCATGCAAACACATCATAATCCTCGTAAAAATCATAAAACACATATTTCTACTTTAGATTTGTGGTCTCGCACCACTATTTCAATTAAGCCCTAAATCGGGCTGTTACAATTCTCCCCCCTTAGGGATTTTCGTCCCCGAAAATCTTACCAGCAAAAAGGTTTGGGTACTGGTTCCTTATAGCCTCCTCGGGTTCCCATGTAGCCTCTTCTACCCCATGTCTTTTCCATAATACTTTCACAAGAGCTATACTTTTATTCCTTAACTATTTGACTTCCCGTGCTAAAATCTTTACCGGTTCTTCGCCATATGTCATGTCGGGTTAAATATCAACTTCTATCGGTGTAATCACATGCGAAGGATCTGATCAGTAGCATCGCAACATAGACACATGATGTAACACCCCAAACTCAGCCTAGAAGTTAGGTCCAAATCTGTGTGTCACATTGAAGTGTTTTTGCGAAAACCTTATTTTCATTGAAAACCCTTCTAAAGAAAAGTTAAGTAAAATCCAGTTTGATTTCAAAACGAGGTGTATCCAAAAACCATTTCCTTGTTACTAAAAAAATATTTCCTTTGACAGCGGAAGCTCATTCTTAAAATACAATTATTTTCAAAAACTGGAAATATGCTTAAAAGAAATAAATCTAGGTTCCGTTTCAAAATTATAATGCATAGTGGAAGTAATGGAATACTAACTAGAGGAAAAACCTTATTACAATCTGAAATAGAATAACTTAAAATAAATAACTTAAAATCTAAAATTTAGATATTAAGAAAAACAAGTCTAATCGTCTTGCTAGTTGGCCACCTCTAAGTCCCTCCATCCGTCGAACTGCCTACTGAGGATCACCTGAGAAAAATAAAAGAGGGAGTGAGTTTTTGAAAACTCAGTGTGTACGAACCTCGTCAAACAAATAGCATACATATCATATTATTAACATAATAATATCATACATGCGATGATGTGCAAACCCTCCCCAAATAATCCATCCGGTACACTTCATCTCCGTCCAACCGAAACACTTCTGTGGAGATTTCTAAATCGACCTACCCATCCGATACACTTCAAGGGTAGCCCGATTGCAGTACTACCTAACATTTCAGCAAAGCTGCTAATCATATAATAGGCTTAAAAAGCCATCTGTGGATCCACGGTCATTAAGCAACCATGTGATCCTCATATACTTCCTCCGTTCCATAATTCCCACCTATATGCATCCTAAACAGAATATCATATGAATGCAGCAAATATACGAGTAACATCCACAAAGTTTACATTTAACACATAGTGGTATACTGGTCGTTTTACAAATCAAGGGTATTTCGATAATTTTACAATTCAGGGGTATTTCTCTAATCCCACCCTACAGGGGTATTTTAGTAATTCTTAACAGTATGGGTCTTAATTATGAACCTTGGCCCGTTAACAAGTCCTCACGGCTAAAGTGAACATACACTATGCTCTAGGTAGGATTCTGGAAAAGAGGAGGTCGGTCATTAAGACCGCTTAAGTACCAAGCTCCCCCTAGATCCAATCTTAGACATGCATATGCCCTTTGCCACACTTAAACCTTATGACTTATTCATAGTCGCACTTAATAGATTATTAAGTTTTATGTAAGGTTAAACAATTTACTAAAAACTAAGCCAAAGAGCCCTTATGAAGCCAAACAAATTCACATATGTCCATATGGCCCACTAGGCCCAATCTCATTCGTATGGCCCATTAGGCCCAAATCACATACATATGGCCCGTTTGGCCCAATCACATTCGTATGGCCCATCTGGACCAAATCAATTCCAAGCCATGTAACCAACATGACTAGTTCATCACTTATTACCAATTCATCAAATTTGCCTACTTTGAGCCCACGGCCCATCGGGCCTATTTTGCCCATTCTGGCCCAGTTGGCCATAACACGACCCAAGTTCATGAGATCACTCATGGGGTCTCTGTTATCAATTCCATTTCCCTCATACGAGTTTTCACACACTCGCAAGACTACCGAAGCCAAACTTTCGAGATTTTAGGATTTTGAGATTTCCCAATCCATTGTGTGTGGATAGTGTATGTACACACCTGATAACAAAACACGCTACGATCTCCTTAGCCACGATCCTACAAATGATGTCACTCAAAGATTAATCACATATACTTATCGAATACTTTACCAAAAGTCGAAGTCTCACCTTAGCCTTACTTGAAACACCAAGCCTTAATAGCTTTTCCTCGATCACTAATCACGAGTACTTCCTAAATCTGCATCAATCTTAATTATTAAAAACTGAACCATAAGTGACTTATATCCGTCTTAAGTCACCCTTACATTACTTATGACCATTCGGCCAACCTTCAAAACCAAAAGTGAAGAATACTTACCCAAATCTCGAAACGCATAAAGAGTAATTCGACAGAGATCTGAAGAACAGAGATTCAATATCAATCCCCTACCAAAAATCAATTTAGAAAGAGTGAGGGAGAGGAGAAATCGGTTCTAGCAAGATCAATTGAAAGAGTAAATTACATACACAAGAATCGGCTAGGTTGAAGAAATAGTGATGGCACAAAAAGAATTTCGACAAAGGGAGGGTGGAATTATTTGATTTTAGAGGGTTTGGAAAAGGTAACAAGAAGAAAATAAAAAGATCAAATGTGCTTGTGTGAAGGTAACTACAGGATATTTGGTAAAGAAAGAAAGACTGACCTATTTGCAAAACTCTCCAAATGCCGAAAGCCACAATGAAAAATTCATAATACCCCCTAAAAGACCCAAAAAGGGCACCCATCTACCCTCCTAAGCTGAATTTATACACTTCCCACTTCCCAAAATGGCACCAACTCTTAATTTTAATTGCTGGAATAAATTAAGTATTTAATTTAATTTAGTTAACTTAGTTACAGCTCTTAATTATATGTCAGCTTATTACATGTTTTAAATTATGTTTTGTTAACCGAATTTAATTAGATGGCTGGACTATAATTAATTTGTCTTAATTTAGTACTATGATAATTAGTTTTAATTTGTCTTGATGCTATTTAGTCCAGCCGAACATACATTTGAACCTGAACTAGTTCATGTTTTTCTTGTAGGATGGCCGAATGGATGAAAGAGCATTAAAGTCCAAGTGCATGCATGGCTTAATGCAACATATGGGAGTATACATGAATGGCTGGATTCATGGATGATTGGATTCATGGATATGGCTCATTCTTTGATGATTCAAGATGATTATTCAGCTAAGGAGGCTACCAAATTCACTTTCCAAAAAGCTGGCCGATCCACTCCCCAAAACAACACCTAGGCGTTCACATTTGGTGTTCACACCAAGGACCATTCGGCTGATCATTGTTCACACTTCCAAAGACTTTTCTAGCTCTTTTTCACACATTCAAGGCTGTTCACGTTCTCCTTTATTGCTGGCAACTTTTCAGCTAAAGTTAGCATTTTAATGAGCTCATTTAAGCTCATTGGCTACACCGAGCTAGTGCAATGCATCCTTGAAGTGTCCAAATTCGTGCAAGCTGATCAGCCCCTTCTAGAATTCCATTCAAAGAGCTTCCATCAGTTGAATTTAACCACTCCAATTTAATACTTTACTTCTGGAATTTTCTAGATTAATCTAGTTTCATTTAACTTAGCTATTAAGGTTCTAATTAGGCTATTCGGCTACCCATGCAACACTATAAATAGTTGATGTTTTTCATTTGTAAAGGTTGTTGAACTTTGATTAAATTTTATGAACTTTTTTCAAAAGAGTGAGATTACTCCTCTCCAAAATTGTACGAGTTTTCTGTTGACTTATCAAGCGTGCTTTGGAGTCTCCAAAGTCGTTTCTGAACTTGTCACCTTACAGTGTGGCGTTCAACCTTTTTCGACATTTCCATCAATCACCTTGAATCGTATAGAACCAAGGTGACACTACATATAGAGTTGAATCGATTCTCAAGATTGAGTTCTATTTTCCATCACCATCAACCTATCTTTACTTATCCTTTCTTAAACCGAACCATCAAGTATCTATCCTTTATCCATCCTTATTCGTCCCTACTAAACCGAATCACCCGAGTATCTTTCTATCTTTAACTTATCCAAAACTGAACCTTTTCATTTCGTCTTCTAAAATTGAATCCATCCAAGAACCAACCTCCATTCCTAACTTAAACAAACTTAAATTTAAAACTTATCAAAGCTTCCGCAACTATAACCGAACTCCCTTTTTTTCTGAAAACTCCTTCACTCCTCGTAAACGATCGGGCACACAAGTGAATGACTCGACTAACCCCGGGCCATCTCACATCACTGCATGATAAACAATTATACACAAAGTTTAGTAAATGTGAATTCTAGTTGCGTGAAGTTGGATTTTTGGGGCATATTGTGTCAGCATCAGGGATACGAGTTGATCTGAATAAGATTTTAGCAATTTTAGATTGGAAACCTCCGAGAAATGTGTCTGAAGTTCACAGTTTTTTGGGATTAGCAGGATATTATATAGATGGTTTGTGAAAGGCTTCTCCATGATTGCAACTCCGTTGACGAGATTGCTTCAGAAAGAAGTGAAATTTGAATGGTCAGAAAAGTGTCAGAAAAGTTTCGATCAGTTGAAAGCTTTGTTGACCGAAGCTCCAGTGCTAGTTCAGCCAGAATCGGGTAATGAATTTGTTATCTATAGTGATGCATCTTTGAATGGTTTAGGTTGTGTTTTGATGTAGGAAGGCAAAGTTATAGCCTATGCCTCGAGACAACTGAAATCGCATGAAAAGAATTATCTGACACATGACCTTGAACTAGCTGTGATCGTGTTCGCTCTAAATATTTGGCGTCACTACCTATTTGGTGAAAAATGTCATGTGCTTTTCAATCATAAAAGTTTAAAAATTTGATGAGTTAGAAAGATCTGAATCTACGACAGTAAAAACGGTTAGAGTTGTTAAAAGATTATGAGTTAGTGATTAACTACCATCAAGGAAAAGCAAATGTTATTGTTGATGCTTTGAGTCAAAAATCATTGTTTGCCTTATGTGCAATAAATGCTCATTTAGTTCTATCTGATGATGGTTCAATTTTAGCCGAAATGAAAGCAAGACCGTTGTTTTTACGACAGATTTGTGATGCTCAAAAAGTTGATAATGAAATGTTAGCGAAACGAGCTCAGTGTGATTTGAACTCTAATTCTGAGATTCTGAGATCAAATTTGTGTACCGAGAAACCCAGAGTTGATTCAGTTGATGTAACACCCCAAACCCGGCCTAGAAGTTAGACCCGAATCTGGCGTGTCACATGGAAGTGTTTTTCGAAAACCATGTTTTCATTGAAATCCTTCTTGTTTAAATCTCTTTACCATTTAAAAACCTCGTGTAGCACCCCAAACACGACCTAGAAGTTAGGCCCAAATCTGGTGTGTCACATGAAAGTGTTTTTTTTTTAAAACCATCTTTGCAATTATTAAAAACTTGTTTGAGAATTATAGCCTCTTTATTAAAACCCAAAACACTTAACCAATTGTTATCTACTTGAAAACGTAATTATCTTTAAAAATCTTTTTGGTTGCGAAATTATATTTGAAATAACAATTTACAAAAATATGACATTTGGAAGTAAAGTTGCAGAAGCATTTTGAAAACATTACGGAAACGTAGATAAAATACAACATTTTTGAGAGGTTGATTGATGAGTCAAAAATCGAAGTGGTGGACTTAAAATCAGGACTTTTGAAAATGACGTTGAAATTTTGAAAGAGAATCCGAGTTAAATTATTTGTAAATGTTTGCTATAAAATCCATTTATTAATTAATTTTGAAAACCATTATTTATATTTTAGAAAATTCATTTTAAACAATTTAAGAAGAATAATAAAACATCCCAAACATAAAGCAAAATAAAAATAGTCCGAGGCCTTATTACAACTTTAAAACCCAAAAAATAAAAGTAATTAAATAAAATGGAAAGGTAGTTTACTAATATTCAAAAATGTTATTTCCGAAGCATGGCCTCCACCGAGTCTTCCATGGCTCCAAGTCCTCATCACTGAGCATTACCTACAAGGGTTAAGAGGAGGGTGAGTTACAAGATCTCAGTGTGAAATCCCCTTACCATCATCCACTGAGTCGGAACACACATAGCAATATTTTGGGCCTAAGCCCATTTACAATAACAATAATGTATCAAATATAACATGTGTATGAAATGTAATTTCCCATCCAAACCTAGTTTTCCATCCGCTACACACCACCAGTACCAACCAACACACCTGTGGGGAGCTTTAGTCACCCACCCCGCCAACACACCAAAACTGGGCATTAAGCCATATATCAAACTGGGCATATAGCCATAAGAATTTTGTAGCAAAACTACTAGAACTTCTCTTCGTTAAATATCCCAACCCATGCAAATCATGTATGCATATTCATTTACAATAATTCATTGATATAATTCTTACAAACATACGACCCATTATAAAAATTTAAACAATCTGCCCATATCACATTTTGGCACATATAGCAAATATTACATTTGGCCCATATAGCAAATATCACATTTGGCCCATATATCAAATATCATATTTGGCCCATATACCAAATATCACATTTGTCCCATATAACAAATATCACATTTGGCGCATATATCAAATATCACAATTGGTCTATATATCACTTTTATCGATTTAGTCCATTGAGGGCAATTCCGTAATTCAGCCCATAAGGGCATTTTTGTAATTCAAACCATAAGGGCATTTTTGCAATTTTACCCATCGAGGGTGATTCGGTAATCTCGCAACCCAGGGGTATTTCGGTAATTTACCCTCTAAGGGTATTATGGTAATTTCGTAACCAAAGCTTAACTATTAATTTGGGGCATAAAAGTTTTGAAACTGTCCATCTGCGTCATACTAACTAAATTGACCATAACTCGAGTGAGGAATCTCGAAATCTAAATCCGTAAATTTTCCTTGAAACTAGACTCTTACATCTCCTTACTACAATTTTTCTAGAATTTTTACCTTAACCATTTAGTACAGTTTATTCCTTAAAGTTTCCCTTGTTTCACTATCCAATGATTCTGGCCTCTCTTACCCAAAATCCAAATATCTCACTGTACAGTTTTCATATACTGCTCCCACTTGTCTCTATTAATAATAGGCTTACTAAGGAATCCATACATATAAATTATGTCCCATAATTCACTTTTTACAATTTTATATGATTTTTCCAAGACAGAACAAAATACCCCGAAGTCATTCAGAACTAGTCTCACTAAAATTAACATATCTCAGAATATAATATTCTTTTTCTTTCTCCGTTTCTTCCATATTAAATTAGACACAGTAAGCTTTAATCGATATCATGTAATTCCTTTTATCCAATTTTTTGTTATTTTCAAATACACATCACTATTTCTGACCGAAACTGTTTTATTACAAAGCATGATTACCACTACGAGCATATGCATGTCCGAGTGATCACGGATGTCGGTTATCGATTTTCTTTGGTATTTCTACCGAATCACATAATATTTCATGTAAAATTTCAAAGAGATGTGAGACTTACTCACCATTTCAAACATATATTCGGAAGGGTACGGGATTACACACCTTGATTACGAGTTGTGCTTTCTACCGATTTCAACACCACAACTGTGATCTCCCTCAATGCATCAAGAATCGATCCTACCAACAATATTAATTAGCCAACCTTCAATCCGATTAACTCAATAACCAAATGGAGATATCGAATGGACTATGAAAGATCTTCCTTACCTTAATCGATTATAATCCCGTTTCTCACGATCGTCCTATGACTAGAGATGATTAGGCAATGTTGTGGTATTCAGCCTCCCTCTATATCACTACGAAGAAGAAAATGATCTCGTATGAGAGAAAGTAAGGTGATGGTCTCGGTCAAAATGACCATCCAAAAACCAAAGTATGGATTTGGTCATAAGAGAAGAAAATAAAACATTGGAAAGAATACTTACCGATTGCTTAAGGAATGAGAAAGAAAGAACGATGGAAAGGTTTCAGTTATGGAGGAGAATGAACAATGTTATTTGGCTATCAAGGAGATTAGACAAAAGATGAATATGTGACCAATTCAAGAGAAGAGAAAATGCACTATTGTGCTAATATGTTTCGGCAAGGAGAGTTGCAAAATGGGAGAGATGACACAAAGTTGTCAAAGAGAAATTTTGCCAAAACAAAACCAAGACCTTACCAAATGCCAATGTAAAATTCAGCTATCACTCTAGCCCCAAACCGTCCACATTCATCCCCCCTAGGATAAGAGTTGGCCACCCAAGCTTTCCAAAACATCACCCACAAATTATGTAACATCCCAAAATTGGTTTAGTAGGATTGGGCCCAATGGGCCTTGGGCGTAGGAATGTTTAAAATTTTGAGAATAAGAGAATGGCATTATTACAAATTGGACTTGTTAGTTAAGTGAATTTGGAGTTTACGGAGATTTCTATGAAGTCTCGAGTTTAATTGGGCCTTAGGAAAAATTTGGTATTTTAACACTTTAGGGAGAGGTGGTAAGTAGCTTCAAGGCTTATTGAAATAAATGAATAAATGGTTAGCACAAACGAGCAATTAGTAAAGAGGTTCAAATCCCTTTGTGTGCAATGTTTGGCTAATATTTTTCACTCTTTCCTCAAGTGTCGGCCAAGGACTATTTATGGCAAGGGTGGACTTCATTATTTTTGGTAAGGTGGCTATAAGAATAAGGCAAGGTTGAAGTTGGGGAAAGGAATCAAGAGAAATAGGTAAGTAAGGGGGATAAGAGGCTTATTTTGTGGATGGTGTTTTGGAAAGTTAGGGTGGCCAAACTTTTATCCTAATGGGGGGATGCATGTGTAATCCCGTACCTTTCCGAATATATGTTTAAATGGTGAGTAAATCTCACATCTCTCTGAAAGTTTACATGAAATATTCTGTGATTCGGTAGAAATACCAAAGAAAACTGATAACCGGCATCCGTGATCACTTTGACGTGCGTATGATCGTAGTGGTAATCATGTTTTGTAATAAAATAGTTTCAATCGAAAGCGATGGCGTGTATTTGAAAAATCAAGAAAAATTGGATAAAAGGAATTACAAAGTGAGTAAGATATCGATTAAATCTTACCGTAAAGCGGAGAAGGAAAAGGAATATTATATTCTCAGATATGTTAATTTTAGTGAGCACAGTTCGAATGACTTGGGTATACTATTTTGTCTTGGAAAAATCATATAAAATTGTAAAAAGTGAATTATGGGATATAATTTATGTGTATGGATTCCTTAGTGAGCCTATTATTAATAGAGACAAGTGGGAGTAGTATATGAAAACTATACAATGAGATATTTGAATTTTGGGTAAGAGAGGTCAGAATCGTTAGATAGTGAAACAAGGAAAATTTTAAGGAATAAACTATACTAAATGGTTGAGCTAAAAATTCTATAAAAATTTTAGGAGAATTATATATGAGTCTAGTTTCAAGGTAAATTTACGGATTTAGATTTTGAGTTCTCTAACTTGAGTTATAGTCAATTTAGTCAGTATGACGCAGATGGACAGTTTCGATTTTATGCCCCAAATTAGTAGTTAAGCCTAGGTTGCGAAATTACCATAATACCTTTAGAGGGTAAATTACCGAAATACCCTTGGGTTGTGAGATTATCGAATTACCCTCGACGGGTAAAATTTCCAAAATGCCCTTATAGGCCGAATTACGAAAATGCCTCTAATAGGCTGAAATACGAAAATGCTCTAATGGGCCGATTTAATATATTGCTTAATGGGCCGATTTGATATATTGCCTTAATGGGCCGATTTGATAAATTGCCTTAATGTGCCGAATTGCAAAGTGTTAATGGGCAAAACTTTTGTATGAAATAGTTATCGTTGTTATATTTGTAAATATCATGATTTGTTATGTATGTTGCATATTTACATATTGCATGGGATGGAAAACTTGAATGAAGAGAAGAGTAGACCGGTGGCATTGCCACAAATTCTGATAATGGCTATGTGCCAATTTAAATATGGCTTTGTGCCATCGTGACTAAGGTCGTATGTCGATTATATTATCAGATATGATTACGGTGGCTCATACAAATATTATAAATGGCGACTTGACGCAAATTGGAGAGATTGGATGGGTGGGTTGACTTGATCCCCACAGGAGAGATTGGTTGGTATGGGTGGAGAGACTGGCGGGGTGGGTTGACTTGATCCTCACAGGAGAGATTGGTTAGTACGGGTGGAGAGATTGGCTGGATGGGATGGGTTGCATTCATATCATTTATTTATTACATGAAAGTGGGCTTAGGCCCAAGATTATGTAAATGGTTATACACTGAGTTCTTGTAACTCACCCCCTTCTTTCTTAATCCTTTTAAGTAAATCTCAGTGACGAGGACTTGGGCCCATGGATGACTCGGTGGATGCCATACTTCAGAAATAAATATTTCAAACTTTAGTAAATTACTTTTCTGCTCTATTTCATTATTTTTACTATTTGGGTTTTTATGTTATAATAAGGCCTTTGGATTATTTTATTTTGTTTTATGTTTGACGTATTTATTATTTTGTTGGTTTATTTTAAATGGGAATTTTCTAAAAGCATAATCAACGATTTTCCAAATTGATTAATAAATGGATTTTATAAATAAATGTTTACAAATGATTTAACTCAAACTTTCTTTAAAATTATCAACGGCATTTTCAAAAATTATGGTTTTAAAAGATCACTAGTTCAAATATCAATTCTTCAATAAGCTTTTTAAAGATTAGTAGTATTTTTATCAAATATTTCTAAACAAACTTGTTTTCTTCAATTACACCTATTTTAGTACGAATCACAAGATCCTTTATACGTTTTCTTCATTGTGACACACCAGATTCAGGCCTAACTTCTAGGTCGGGTTTAGAGTGTTACATTTTATGGTATCAGAGCCCAGTTGCAAAACTCGACCGTGGTTTGGGTTCAAAAGCATTTTCTAAAGCTATTTAGAATTTTGATTTATAAATATATGTTCTAAAGGAAGTATGGCACCACGAGTATCCGGCACCAAGTCAAGTAAGTAATTGTTTTCATTTTATGATTATTGTGTTATGAAAATTCTACAAAGTAGAATACTCCAGAACTGTTAGCTTTAAGAGTTGAAACTATAGAGACTGAGACTCTAGGATGCGGATTTGACTCTCAAAAATAACTTTTCTACTTGTACTCTGATGCAATTTCGCCTCGGGAGAGTCAAAATGTATTTAAGTTGCCCGATCGTCTACGAGGAGGTTACAAACCTTTCAGAAAATTATGAGAAAATATGTAGCAATGCGGAAGCTTTGAATTGAATTTATATTTAAGAAATGGATAAGTTAGGAATGGAGGTTTAAAGAAATGAAAAGGAGTCGGTTTAGGTGATAGGTTTAGTTTTAACAAAGAAAAAAAAAATAAAGGGTAAAGATAGATGGTGGAAAATGGAAGATAGGTCTTAAACAGAAACGATTCAACACAAAGATGTGTCACCTCGGTTTCTAATGTGTTTAAGGTGGATGATGGAAATTCGATGGCGGACCAAGACCCATTATCTATAAAGATAAGAACCGTTGGTATAATAAAATGGAAAGAGTACGATTGACGCCACAAGCAAGCTTGATAAGTCGGGATCGAAACTCGTACGAAAGGTAGAGAGGAGATAATCTCACTCGATGAACAAAAGTTCATAAATTTTATAAAGGTTCATAAAACTGTCCTACAAATGAAATTTAGCAACTATTTATAGGCTAATATGAGCTAACCGAATAGTCATAAAAACTTAATGACTAAGTTAATTTTCACCATAAATTCTGGAAAAATCTAGAAAGAAAATCCCTTGGTTTGCTTGACAAAATTCAATGAATGTGGCCTTGTAAGCTTGCAAAATTCGTTTGGAGGTATATGGCATCAATGGCACTCCAATAGACATGTTTCTAGAAGATTATTTGTCCCAAAATTCGTCCAAGTCCAAGTGCAGCCTTTGGGAATGTCATTAGCCATGTTTCTAGAAGAAGAAATGAACTTTGGGCCACTTGAAAAGGCATGCAGCAGCTAGGTACGTCCCATGCAATAATTGAGCTATTAATTTGGTCTCTTTTGGCTGAAAAGTGTCCAGCAATAAAGGAGAACGTGAGTAGCCCTCTTGGATATGTAAATTCAGCCATTTGGGACGTTTTAAAGTCTTCTTAATGAAGAAGGAAGTGGTGAACGAATTTGAACAAAAAGGACCCGAAAAGGCTTGTCTAGGTTCGACCAACTTTGGGAATGAGCTGCACCTTTTGGGTGAGAAGTTTCCAGCATTAAAACTCTTCTTTGAACAACTTTCATGTGGTTTAATTCAGCCCTTAAATCCCCTTGACCTTTGCATTGCACCTAACAGCCCTTGGAAGATGAATGAGTTCTTGCCCATTTTAATTGATGCTTAAAACATTCAATAAATTCATCCATGTACTTGCGCTTTCTCCCAACCGAATGGTGGCCTTGAATGGCCAAAATTGGCAGCCATGGTGCATGCTTCCAGCCATCCATGTATCTCCAAGGTTCATTGAAGTATTCAGCCAAGTTCATTGCACCTAAGTGCATGTATCTCCTTTAATGCTCTCCAAAGGTTCTACTGAACCTACAAAGGCCATGAATCCACATTAAATCAACCTAAATCAGATGAATAACATTAAAACATGCTTTGGACACATCAAGGGACGTTTTAGACAAACTAAAGACACCATTAGTACACATTGAACTTTCGGCACAACTTGATTAACTAAAATCTGCACATTTAATTTTAAAACCAAACATCTTAAAAACATGTAATAAAATGTGATAAATTAATTTAGGCTTAGACAAATTAAATCCAACACTAAATTAATTATTTGGACACATTTTAATTGCTGTAGAAAAATTAATAAATTAGCTACTCAATTTATTTAAAGTCTTAAAATTAACGAATCACTCAATGAGCTAGAGTGAGCTCGAGTGAGCTCAAATTGAGCTAGAATGAGCTAATCCGGCTCAATTTGGAAGTGCATGAAGATGCACATGAGCTCCACGGCTCTTGGTCTCAATGATTCGAGCTCGTCATGTTGAAAAATGTTGGATGCCCCGGGCGTGCTCGCATCATACTCCATAAAACATCGTTTAATAAACATCGAATAGCATATTGATTCATAAAACTCTTAATCAAATTATATCAACTTAGTGAACATGAGCACTAGAAGACGTGGACGCAGTAGACGTAGACGTGGTGGAGGACGAGGTGCTAAGGCTAGATCTTTGGCACCAAGGCATGTGCCCGAAAGAGAGGCGCAGACATCGTTAGTGGCTGAGACGAGATCTCATAATCGAGTTGAGGTTGATGAGCTGACTCAGATAGTTAAGAAAGTATGGAGGAGGTTAAAAGAATCAGTGAGGCACTTCGAGTTGGGTGCGTGGACTATAGGAAGAAAAGAGATCGTGGTTCTTTAGGGTCACAGTCTCGTTCTGTGAAGCGTGTCAAGGCACGTCCAAATTTTTTAGCTTGTGACTATTGCGGAAGGCGTCATTCGGGTGAGTGCTGGAGGAGGTCAGGAGCATGTTAGAGATATAGGTCTAAGGAGCATAAGGCTCGGGATTGTTCCATCACTATCAAGTCAGGTATGTTTTGGTGGGACGTGATATTTAAATGTAGGAAATTTTATGAATGGGCGATAAACACCTGTTTGCTTCTGGGGATTAAATATTTGATGATATGAAGAGTTTCCAAGGTTAGAGATAGAAAGCAAATTAGTGTTATTAAGATCAGAGTGCGCAGCGAAAGCTTAGTGATGTGATTTGAGCAATGCATTTAGTAGTTGATTGGAAATTTTGAGGACGAAATTTCTTTAAGGAGGGAATAAATTGTAACATCCCAAAATTGGGCTTAGTAGGATTGGGCCCAATGGGCCTTGGGCATAGGAATGTTTAAAATTTTGAGAACAAGAGAATGGGATTATTACAAATTGGACTTGTTAGTTAAGTGAATTTAGAGTTTACGGGGTTTCTATGAAGTCTCAGGTTTAATTGTGCCTTAGGAAAAATTTGGTATTTTAGCACTTTAAGGAGAGATGGTAAGTAGCTTCAAGGCTTATTGAAATAAATGAATAAATGTTTATCACAAATGAGCAATTAGTAAAGAGGTTATGGCATCACATGAAGTACCTTGAGGGAAGAGGTTCAAATCCCTTTGTGTGCAATGTTTGGCTAATATTTTTGCACTCTTTCCTTGAGTGTCGGCCAAGGACTATTTATGGCAAGGGTGGACTTCATTATTTTTGGTAAGGTGGCTATAAGAATAAGGCAAGGTTGAAGTTGGGGAAAGGAATCAAGAGAAATAGGTAAGTAAGGGGGACAAGAGGCTTATTTTGTGGATGGTGTTTTGGAAAGTTTGGGTGGCCAAACTCTTATCCTAAGGGGGGATGCATGTGGACGATTTTGAGGTAGATAGGTGGCTGAAAATTTTACCTTGGCATTTGGTAAGGCCTTGGTTTTGTTTTGGCCAAAAATCCTATTGCAACTTTTGTGTCATCTTTCTCTTTTTGCTACTTTCTTTGCTGAAATTTTCTAGCACAATAGTGTATTTTCTCTTCACTTGAATTGGTCAAATATTCATATTTTGTCTAATCTCCTTGATAGTCGAATATCATTGTTCATTCTCCTCCACAACCGAAACCTTTCTATCGTTCTTTCTTTCTCATTCCTTAAGCAAGCGTGATATAGAGGGAGGCCGAATACCACAACATCGCCTAATCATCTCTAGTCATAGGACGATCGTGAGAAACAGGATTATACTCGATTAAGGTAAGGAAGATCTTTCATAGCCCATTCGATATCTCCATTTGGTTATTGAGTTAATCGGATTGAAGGTTGGCTAATTGATATTATTGGTAGGATCGATTTTTGGTGCATTGAGGGAGATCACAGTCGTAGTAAGTGGAGTTAGCCTAATAAAGTGTTTCTAGTTACGATTATCAAAGTTGAGACTAATCTTCTATCAACTATCAATATAGGTGTTGAAATCGGTAGAAAACACAACTCGTAATTAAGGTGTGTAATCCCGTACCTTTCTAAATATATGTTTGAAATGGTGAGTAAATCTCACATCTCTCTGAAAGTTTACATGAAATATTCTTTGATTCAATAGAAATACCGAAGAAAACTAATAACCGGCATCCGTGATCACTCTGACGTGCGTATGATCGTAGTGGTAATCATGTTTTGTAATAAAATAGTTTCGGTTAGAAACGGTGATGTGTATTTGAAAAATCATGAAAAATTGAATAAAAGGAATTACAAAGTTAGTAAGATATCAGATTAAAGCTTACTGTGTCTACTTTAATATGGAAGAAACAGAGAAGTAAAAGGAATATTATATTCTGAGATATGTTACTTTTAGTGAGACTAGTTCTGAATGACTTTAGGGTATACTGTTCTGTCTTGGAAAAATGGTATAAAATTGTAAAATGTGAATTATGGGATATAATTTATATGTATGGATTCCTTAGTGAGCCTATTATTAATAGAGACAAGTGGGAGCAGTATATGAAAACTATACAATGAGATATTTGGATTTTGGGTAAAAGAGGTCAGAATCATTGGACAGTGAAACAAGGGAAATTTTAAGGAATAAATTGTTCTAAATGGTTAAGCTAAAAATTCTAGAAAAATTATAGAGAAATATATATGAGTCTAGTTTCAAGTAAAATTACGGATTTAGATTTCGAGTTCTCTAACAGTTATGGTCAATTTAGTCAGTATGACGCAGATGGACAGTTTCGATTTTATGCCCCAAATTAATAGTTAAGCCTAGGTTGCAAAATTACCATAATACCCTTAGAGGGTAAATTACCGAAATACCCCTGGGTTGCAAGATTATCGAATTACCCTCGACGGGTAAAATTTTCAAAATGCCCTTATGGGTCGAATTACAAAAATGCCCCTAATGGGCTGAAATACGAAAATACTCTAATGGGCTGATTTAATATATTGCTTAATGGGCCGATTTGATATATTGCCTTAATGGGCCGATTTGATAAATTGCCTTAATGTGCCGAATTGAAAAGTGTTAATGGGCTAAACTTTTGTATGAAATAGTTATCGTTGTTATATTTGTAAATATCATGATTTGCTATGTATATTGCATATTTACATATTGCATGGGATGGGAAACTTGAATGAAGAGAAGAGTAGACCGGTGGCATTACCACAAATTCTGATAATGGCTTTGTGCTATAGTGACTAAGGCTGTATGCGGATTATATTACCGTATATGATTCTGGTGGCTTAGCCACAAATATTATAAATGGCAGCTTGACTGCAAATTGGAGAGATTGGATGGGTGGGTTGACTTGATCCCCACAAGAGAGATTGGTTGGTACCGGTGGAGAGACTGACGGGGTGGGTTGACTTGATCCCCACAGGAGAGATTGGTTGGTACGGGTGGAGAGATTGGCTGGATGGGATGGGTTGCATTCATATCATTTATTTATTACATGAAAGTGGGCCTAGGCCCAAGATTATGTAAATGGGTTCAAGCCCAAGATATTGCTAAACGGGCTCAGGCCCAGTGGATGAAGGTAAAGGGTTATACACTGAGTTCTTGTAACTCACCCCCTTCTTTCTTAATCCTTGTAAGTAAATCTCAGTGACGAGGACTTGGGCCCATGGATGACTCGGTGGAGGCCATACTTCGGAAATAAATATTTCAAACTTTAGTAAATTACTTTTCTGCTCTATTTCGTTATTTTTACTATTAGGTTTTTATGCTGTAATAAGGCCTCTGGATTATTTTATTTTGTTTTATGTTTGATGTATTTATTATTTTGTTGGTTTATTTTAAATGGGAATTTTCTAAAAGCATAATCAACGATTTTCCAAATTGATTAATAAGTGGATTTTATAAATAAACTTTTACAAATGATTTAACTCGGACTTTCTTTTAAATTATCAACGGCATTTTCAAAAGTTACGGTTTTAAAAGATCACTAGTTTAAATATCAATTCTTCAATCAGCTTTTCAAAGATTAGTAGTATTTTTATCAAATATTTCTAAACAAACTTATTTTCTTCAATTACACCTATTTTAGTACGAATCACAAGATCCTTTATACGTTTTCTTCATTGTGACACACCAGATTCGAGCCTAATTTCTAGGCCGGGTTTGGGGTGTTATAAATTAAGCCTCATGTCCCCCTTTCATTCCCATTTCTCTTGATTCCTTTCCAAAACTTCAATCTTGCCTTATTCTTATAGCCACCTTACCAAAAATAATAAAGTCAAATTTGCCATATTTACTCCTTAGCCGACACTTAAGGAAAGAGTGCAAAAATAAAAGTCAAAATTGCACACAAAAGGATTTGAACCTCTTCCCTCAAGGTACTTCATGTGATGCCATAACCTCTTTACCATATGCTCATTTATGCTAACAATTTATTCATTTATTTCAATAAGCATTGAAGCTACTTACCATCTCTCCTTAAAGTGCTAAAACACCAAATTTTTCCTAAGGCCCAATTAAACCCGAGACTTCATAGAAACCTTGGAACCTTCCAAATTCACTTAGCTAAAAAGTCCAATTTGCAATAATGCCATTCTCTTGTTCTAAAAAATTTAAACATTCCTATGCCCAAGGCCCATTGGGCCCAATCCTACTAGGCCCAATTTTGGATGTTACAATTCTACTCTCCTTAAAGAAATTTTGTCCTCAAAATTTCCAATCAACTACTAAACGTATCGCTCAAATCACATCACTAAGCTTTTGCTGCGCACTCTGATCTTAATAACACTAATTCGCTTTCTATCTCTAACCTTGGAAACTCTTCATATCATCAAATATTTAATCCCTAGAAGCAAACATGTATTTATCACTCATTCATAAAATTTTCTACATTCAAACATCACGTCCAACCAAAACATACTTGACTTGATAGTGATGGAACAATCCCGAGCCTTCTGCTCCATAGACCCGCATCTCAAACATGCTCTTGACCTCCTCCAATACTCACCCGGATGACGCCTTCCGCAATAATCGCAAGTTGAAAAATTTGGACGTGCCTTGACACGCTTTACAGAACGAGTCTACGATCTAAAAGAACCACGATCTCCTTTCTTCTTACAGTCCACAGACCCAACTCGAAGTGCTTCACTGATTCCCTTAACCTCCTTCAATACCTTCTTAACTATCTGAGTCAGATCATCAACCCCAACTCGATCATGAGATCCCGTCTCAGCCACTAACGATGTCTGCGCCTCTCTTTCGGGCACATGCCTTGGTGCCAAAGATCTAGCCCTAGCACCTCGGCCTCTACCACGTCCACGTCTACCACGTCCGCATCTTCTAGCGCTCATGTTCACTAAGTCGATATAATCTGATTAAGAGTTTTATGAATCAATATGGTATTCGATGTTTATTAAACGATGTTTTATGGAGTACGAGCAGAAAAGTTATTTTTGAGAGTCAAATCCGCATCCTAGAGTCTCAGTCTCTATAGTTTCAACTTTTAAGACCAACAGTTCTAGAGTATTCTACTTTGTAGAATTTTCGTAACATAATAATCACAAAATGGAAACAAATACTTACTTGACTTGGTGTCGGATACCCGTGGTGCCATACTTCCTTTAGAACATATATTTATAAATCAAAATTTTAAACAGTATTAGAAAATGCTTTTGAACCCAAACCACAGTCGAGTTTTGTAACTAGGCTCTGATACCATAAAATGTAACACCCTAAACCCGGCCTAGAAGTTAGGCCCAAATATGGTGTGTCACATGAAAGTTTTTTTTAAACCATCTTTGCAATTATTAAAAACTTGTTTGAGAATTACAACCTCTTTGTTAAAACTCAAAACACTTAAGCAATTGTTATCTACTTGAAAACGTAATTCTCTTTAAAAACCTTTTTGGTTGCGAAAACATATTTGAAATAACAATTTACAAAAATATGGCATTTGGAAGTAGAGTTGCAGAAGCATTTTGAAAACATTACGGAAACGTAGATAAAATACAATATTTTTGAGAGGTTGATTGATGAGTCGAAAATCGAAGTGGTGAACTTAAAATCAAGACTTTTAAAAATGACGTTGAAATTTTGAAAGAGAATTCGAGTTAAATTATTTGTAAATGTTTGCTATAAAATCCATTTATTAATCAATTTTGAAAACCATTATTTATATTTTTAGAAAATTCCTTTTTAAACAATTTAAGAAGAATAATAAAAACATTCCAAATATAAAGCAAAATAAAAATAGTCCAGAGGCCTTATTACAACTTTAAAACCCAAAACAATAAAAGTAATTAAATAAAACGGAAAGGTAGTTTACTAGTATTCGAAAATGTTATTTCTGAAGCATGGCCTCCACCGAGTCATCCATGGCTCCAAGTCCTCATCACTGAGCATTACCTACAAGGGTTAAGAGGAGGGGGTGAGTTACAAGAACTTAGTGTGAAATCCCCTTACCATCATCCATTGGGTCGGAACACACATAGCAATATTTTGGGCCTAAGCCCATTTACAATAACAATAATGTATCAAATATAACATGTGTATGAAATGCAATTTCCCATCCAAACCTAGTTTTTCATCTGCTACACACCACCCGTACCAACCAACACACCTGTGGGGAGCTTTAGTCACCCACCCCGCCAACACACCAAAACTGGGCATTAAGCCATATATCAAACTGGGCATTAAGCCAAATATCAAACTGGACATTAAGCCATATATCAAACTGGGCATATAGCCATAAGAATTTTGTAGCAAAGCTACCAGAACTTCTCTTCGTTAAATATCCCAACCCATGCAAATCATGTATGCATATTCATTTACAATAATTCATTCATATAATTATTACAAACATATGGCCCATTATAAAAAATTAAATAATCTGGCCCATATCACATTTTGGCCCATATAACAAATATCACATTTGGCCTATATAGCAAATATCACATTTGGCCCATATATCAAATATCACATTTGGCCCATATAGCAAATATCACATTTGTCCCATATAGCAAATATCACATTTGGCGCATATATCAAATATCACAATTGGCCCATAATCACTTTTATCGATTTAGTCTATTGAGGGTAATTCCGTAATTCGACCCATAAGGGCATTTTCGTAATTCGACCCATAAGGGTATTTTTGTAATTTTACCTGTCGAGGGTAATTCAGTAATCTCACAACCTAGGGGTATTTTAGTAATTTACCCTCTAAGGGTATTATGGTAATTTCGTAACCAAGGCTTAACTATTAATTTGGGGCATAAAAGTTTGAAATTGTCCATCTGCGTCATACTAACTAAATTGACCATAACTCGAGTGTGGAATCTCAAAATCTAAATCTGTAAATTTTTCTTGAAACTAGACTCATATATCTCCTTACTACAATTTTTTCAGAATTTTTACCTTAACCATTTAGTACAGTTTATTCCTTAAAGTTTCCCTTTTTTCACTATCCAACTATTCTACCTCTCTTACCCAAAATCCTAATATCTCACTTTGTACGCTTTTCATATCTGCTCCCACTTGTCTCTATTAATAATAGGCTCACTAAGGAATCCATACATATAAATTATGTCCCATAATTCACTTTTTATAATTTTATATGATTTTTCCAAGATGTAATAGAATACCCCAAAGTCATTCGTAACCGGCCTCACTAAAATAACATATCTCGTAATATAATATTCCTTTTCCTTTTCGCTTTCTTCCATATTAAAGTAGACACAGAAGATTTAATCGATATCTTACTCACTTTGTAATTCCTTTTATCCAATTTTTGTGATTTTTCAAATACACATCATCATTTTCGACGTAATCGCTTTTATTACAAAACATGATTACCACTAGAGCATACGCGACGTCCGAAAGTGATCACGGATGCTTGTTATCAATTTTCTTCAAGATTTCTATCGAATCACGAATATTTCATGTAAACTTTCAAAGAGATGTGAGACTTACTCACCATTTCAAACATATATTCGGAAGGGTATAGGATTACACACCTTGATTACGAGTTATGCTTTCTACCGATTTCAACACCACGACTGTGATCTCCCTCGATGCACCAAGAATCGATCCTACCAACAATACAATTAGCCAACCTTCAATCTGATTAACTCAATAACCAAATGGAGATATCGAATAGACTATGAAAGATCTTCCTTACCTTAATCGATTATAATCCCGTTTCTCACGATTGTCCTATGACTAGAGATGATTAGGCGATGTTGTGGTATTCTACCTCCTCTATATCACTACTGAAGAAAATGATCTCGTATGAGAGAAAGTAAGGTGATGGTCTCGGTCAAAATGACCATCCAAAAATCAAAGTATGGATTCGGTCATAAGAGAAGAAGATAAAACATTGGAAAGAATACTTACCGATTGCTTAGGGAATGAGAAAGAAAGAACGATGGAAAGGTTTTGGTTATGGAGGACAATGAACAATGATGTCCGGCTATCAAGGAGATTAGACAAAAGATGAATATGTGACCAATTCAAGAGAAGAGAAAATGCACTATTGTGCTAATATGTTTCGGCAAGGACTATTGCAAAATGGAAGAGATGACACAAAGTTGTCAAAGGGAAATTTTGCCAAAACAAAACCAAGACCTTACCAAATGCTAAGGTAAAATTCGGCTATCACTCTATCCCCAAACCATCCACATTCATCCCCCCTAGGATAAGATTTGGCCACCCAAGCTTTCCAAAACATCACCCACGAATTAAGCCTCATGTCCCCCTTTCATTCCTATTTCTCTTGATTCCTTTCCCAAACTTCAACCTTGCCTTATTCTTATAGCCACCTTACCAAAAATAATGAAGTCAAACTGGCCATATTTACTCCTTGGCTGACACTTAAGGAAAGAGTGCAAAAATAAAAGTCAAAATTGCGCACAAAGGGATTTGAACCTCTTCCCTCAAGGTACTTCATGTGATGCCATAACCTCTTTACCATATGCTCATTTATGCTAACCATTTATTCATTTATTTCAATAAGCATTGAAGCTACTTACCATCTCTCCTTAAAGTGCTAAAATACCAAATTTTTCCTAAGGCCCAATTAAACCGAGACTTCATAGAAACCTTGTAACCTTCCAAATTCACTTAGCTAAAAAGTCCAATTTGCAATAATGCCATTCTCTTGTTCTCAAAATTTTAAACATTCCTACGCCCAAGGCCTATTGGGCCCAATCCTACTAGGCCCAATTTTGGGATGTTACACCTCGAATTTCATTGCTTACTAACAAAAAAAAAATTTGCTCAAAGTCATTCCCTTGCCAAAATATTATTATTTTTAAAACCTTGTTTGTTGCGAAAGTCTGACTTAAACAATTGCAGAAAAGTGATATTTCGAAAGCAGTAGTTATTGTTTTAAAACTCGTGTTTAATAGACTAGCAGTTTGTAATTAAAAGAAGTACCAAATAAAAGTTAAAAGCAAATCCCAATGGCCTTATTACAAAAATTTATTAACCCAATAATTTAAATAAAGTAAAAATAGAGTCACTAAGTTCAGCTTTAAAGCATGTCGGTCGTGTGGCCACCTCCAAGTCCCTCGCAGCTCCAAATCCTCCAAGTCTGGGGATTACCTACACAGTTAAGGACAAAGGGTGAGTTACGAGAACTTAGTGTGTAATTCCCTATTACGGTCACAAATTGGGCCTAAGCCCATACAGTAACAATCTAGGCCTAAGCCCTGTTCGGTAATAATCTGGGCCTAAGCACTATTCAGTAATAATTTAGACCTAAGCCCTATTCGATAACAATTTGGGCCTAAGCCCCAAAATCATATCAATGCAATGGACATGTAACCCAACCCATACCAACCAAACTCTCCACCTATACCAACCAAACTCTGCATGTGGGGACCATGTCGACCCACCCAGCCAAACTCTCCAATGGTGCAGCCTAGCTGCTAACAACGGTATATGTGGTTGAGCTAGTAGAATCATAATACGTGGCGATGCCACTACAACGGTACTTCCTCCAATTCAAAAAAACCCAACCCAGTGCAGTATGTCATGTATGTCATGCTCAATCATTACACGTGTATGCAAAATGGCCATGCTCAGTAATAGACATTTAAACATAATTTAAAGGCATACTAGTCATACAACCACCATCAAGTTAGTTAAAACACAGTCATACAATCCCAGTCAAATCAGTCCAACTCATAATCTAAGTCAGTCATCTACCCGCACGGTAATACAGTCATTTTACCCTATAGGGGTATTTCGATAAATCCTATCCTTTAGGGGTATTTCGATAATCCTACCCTTCAGGGATATTTCAGCAATTCTACCCTATAGGGGTATTTCGATAACTTTACCCATAGAGGGTATTTCGGTAACTTTACCCATAGAGGGTATTTTAATAACTTTACCCATAAAGGGTATTTTGGTAATTTTGTAAATTAGGGGTATTTTAGTAATTTTACAAATTGGGGGTATTTCAGTAATTTTGCAAACTAAGGGTATTTCGATAATTTTGCAAATCGAGGGTATTTCAGTAATTTCATAAACTGGGGGTATTTCAGTAATTTTGCAAACTGGGATATTTTGATAATTTTAAAAACTGAGGGTATTTCGATAATTTTGAAAATCAGGAGTATTTTGACAATTTTGCAAATCGGGAGTATTTTAGTAATTTCGCAAATCAAGGGTATTTAGATAATTTCGCAAATCAGGGGTATTTCGATAATTTTGCAAACCAAATGGTATTTTAGTAATTTTGTAAACCAAGGGTATTCTAGTAATTTTGTAACAATGCGAATGGGCCTAGGGCCCATTCTCGGCCAAATGGGCCCACATGCTCGTGTGGCCCATTTAGCCCAAATCTAGCCACAGATATAAGATTCACATATTCCAGTCCAATATTTACTACACAATCATACAACTTATTCATATGGACCCACGAGCCCATTTGGTCCACATGGCCCTTTTCGGCCCAAACAGCCTAAACAGCCTAAACCACAAGAACACTCATGATAGCCTCAACTATAGCGTCGAAGCTCCCACATGTGCACTCGCACACTCGTGTGGCCGCCATCTCTGTGTGACCGGCATTTCAGCATTTGCCATTCTACAGCTAGAGTAGTGTGAAATACACCTCTAATAGGAATCTGAAGCTAATCCGTGCTCTGTACACTCCTATACCCAAATGCCAACCAAGGTATGCTTACTCTCCTCATAGATTGCTCTATTTAAAGCCAGCTTCTCACCTTTTCTCATGCTAGCTTCCCGATGTGGGATCCCTCCTTCAGAAGAGTTTAATTCCATCACAACCACTTGTCGCCCCAACTTAGCAAAATAAATATCCCTTTTTGCTTGCAATGGGATTCGAACCCTTGTCCTTTCCTATGCTCCAGATGCTACATGTCACCACAAACAAGCTCCTTTTGTGACTTACAACATGCACAACTAAATATAAACCTATAGGTCAAAGTCTAAGTTCATTTAAAAGGAAAACAAAATGAATTGCAAGTGCCAAGATTTGAACCTTGGACCCCTTGCTTTTTCTATGGCGTCACTTCCTTGTCTCCCATATGGCGTCATTTGCCACTAGACCACAACTTCTTTTACGTCTTATTTTACCCCAATTGATTCTTAAAGCCTACATACTTACTCCTAGGGTTTTTTCACCTAAAACTAAAATTTTTCCTAAAGCCAAAGTTTAAACTCGGGACTTCATGGAAGCCCCCTAACATTCCAAAATCACTCACCTAATATGTCCAACTTACATTAGTGCGGCTCTCTTGTTCTCAAAAATTTTAAACGCTCCTACGTCCAAGGCCTTATAGGCCCAAATTTGGGGTTTTACAAATCTACCCCTTAAAGAAATTTTGTCCTCGAAATTTCCAACTATAGGAACAGTCTCACATCCTAACCTAGCACACTACGCTCTCACTGCGCACTCTGATTCTAATATCCCTATCATATTTTAACTAGAATTTGAAACTTCCTACACATACTCAAAACACCTAACCATTAAAGCAGACAGATATCTCATACGCAACCAATTTCTATATCCAAACATCACATCCAAACCAAACACTCACAAAATAAATACAAAAAATATAGTCCAATACCTAAAGAAATCATCGTATTTCTAACTCACTATATTTAAATTTCTAAACAGACAAAAGTATTTAGAAAACTTACGGATTTGGCGCTGGAGACTCTGTGTACCACACTTTCAAAAAACGGTCTATATAATTTTAGAACTTTAAATCTTTTCAAGCCTTTTTGAAATAATACTTTCAGAAATTTAATTTTAAAAATCCATACGACAGTCGAGTTTTGCAACTCAGGCTCTGATACCACTAAATGTAACACCCCAAATCTGACCAAGAATTAGGCTTAAATCTAGCGCGTCACATTGAAGATTTTTTCAAAAATCATGTTTTCATTGAAACCCTTCTTGTTTAAATCTCTTTACCATTTAAAAACCTTGAATTTTGTTGCTTACTAACAAAACAAAATTTGCTCAAAGTCATTCCCTTTCCAAAATATTATTATTTTTAAAACCTTATTTGTTGCAAAAGTCTGACTTAAACAGTTGCGAAAACGTGATATTTCAAAAATAGTAGTTATTGTTTTAAAACTCGTGTTTAATAGACTAGCAGTTTGTAATTAAAAGAAGTACCAAATAAAAGTTAAAAGCAAATCCCAATGGCCTTATTACAAAAATTTATTAACCCAAAAATTTAAATAAAGTAAAAATAGAGTCACTAAGTTCAGCTTTAAAGCATATCGATCGTGTGGCCACCTCCGAGTCCCTCGCAGCTCCAAATCCTCCAAGTCTGGGGATTACCTACACAGTTAAGGACAACGGGTGAGTTACGAGAACTCAGTGTGTAATCCCCTATTACGGCCACAAACTAGGCCTGAGCCCATACGGTATCAGTCTGGGCCTAAGCCCTATTCGGTAATCATCTGGGCCTAAGCCCTATTCGGTAACAATTTTGGCCTAAGTCCTATTCGATAATAATTTGGGCCTAAGCCCCAAATTCATATCAATGCAATGGACATGTAACCCAACTCATACTAACAAAACTCTCCACTCGTACCAGCCAAACTCTCCATGTGGGGACCATGTCGACCCACCCAGCCAAACTCTCCAATGGTGCAGCCTAGCTGCTAACAACGGTATAAGTGGCTGAGCCAATAGAATCATAATACGTGGCAATGTCACTATAACGGTATTTCCTCCAATTCAAAAAAACCCAACCCAGTGCAGTATGTCATGTATGTCATGCTCAATCATTACATGTGTATGCAAAATGGCCATGCTCAGTAATAGACATTTAAACATAATTTAAAGGCATACCAATCATACAACCACCATCAAGTTAGTTAAAACACAATCATACAATCCCAGTCAAATCAGTCAACTCATAATCTAAGTCAGTCATCTACCTGCAAGGCAATACAGTCATTTTACCCTATAAGGGTATTTTGGTAAATCCTATCCTTCAGGAGTATTTCGGTAATCCTACCCTTCAGGGGTATTTCGATAATTCTACCCCACAGGGGTTGAAACACCCCACACCCGGCCCACGAGCCTGAACCAGATCTGGTATGTTCCTAAAGTAAACCGGTTTCAAAGATTTTTGTTACTTAGAGAAAATTTGTGAATATTGAAAAAAAATGTTGTCGTGGATTGGGCTTAGATTGGAAACCCATTTAAGTAATCTTGTAAATCCAATTTTATTAAAGTGTCAAAATAATTTTTAAGGTTTTAAAAAATCACTTAACTTTAGTCATAATAGTTCGTAACATAACAATTTAAAGTAAAGCGTAATGAGAAAAATCCATCGGGCCTTATGGCCTTATTACATCAAGTAAAACCCAAAACAAATAACAAAGTCCAAATCGAATAAAATCTTCAAATGGAACATGGCCACCTCGAGGTCTACCGTCCCATCAAAATCCTTTGCTCATCACCGAAAATATTTCCCACAACGGGTGAGTCAATGACTCAATGTGCACACAATACTAACACTCAACAAATCAGGCATACATGTTCAAACATCAAATTCAAATAAAATAAATTATGATGCAACCCAAACCCAAGCCTAATGGTCCATCCGCTACACACCACCGTACACCGGTCACACACCGTGGGACTACTAAGTCAACCCTCCATCCGCTACACACCATCGAAGGCGATCATTGCAATGACGTGCTCATCGCTAATATAATTTGTGTCATTAGACACCATATTCAAATAGTGTAACCGGTTACCAAATTCAGATAATGTAATCGGAGTTACCATATTCAAAATGTTGTGACCGTAGTCACTATATAACGTTGGTGAGATCGAAGTCAACACCTTCTTCCCCTTTCACATAAATCCCGAATGCCATGCATAACATACTTAATTTCATATTCGTATTCATATATTCACATGTTATAAAATAACATATTTCATAATCCTATCGGAAGTAGGAAACGTACCTGAGTACTCTTGTACCACTTTAGGGTACTTAGCCATATTCATATACTTACGTATAATCATAATAATAAAAATAATTGCCATATGAAATATCAAAAGTTAGTGTGCATACACACCTGATTTGCTTAATAGGTTCCTTGAGATCTTGAAAATCCCGATCTAACTTTAGATCCTATATTCGGCCAACCATTAAAATATATTAACAACCTATTTGGCTTAAAAACCAAATCCAAGTAGGATTTGTATTACTTACCTTGTTGCCAAATTGAAAGACTGTAAATCAAATGCCGAAAAAAATGATAGTATTCCTTCCTTAAATCGGCTAGCCACTAAATCATGTAATTATGTCAGTTTCTAACTTTTGAATAAGTGG
Organism: Gossypium rotundifolium; assembly: GCA_025506655.1. NCBI lineage: Eukaryota > Viridiplantae > Streptophyta > Magnoliopsida > Malvales > Malvaceae > Gossypium > Gossypium rotundifolium. The sequence goes on from CP106724.1 coordinate 139,848,402, forward strand.
AAAATAATTCCGAATATCAAAATCAAACCTTGGCCGATTGGATCTATGTACTTACCTTATAGTTTCCAAATCCGAAAGTTTCCCTTGTCTTGAATATCATCAAAATCCCTAAAATTCATATGTTAGATTTGATCTAACTTTAATAAGTAGTAATTGGCCTTTGGTCGAATGTGTCTCACCTTAAATTCCTTGAATCAAATCCCAAACTCTTCCTTTGATATTCGCCAAGAGACATAAAAGAGGTTATTTCCTTAGATCTTGATTAAACGAATTAGAAGAACAAGAATTGATTGTTCTTACCTTAGATCCTTGATCCTTATATTTATTTCGCAATTGTTGCATGTTTATTTCTTGTTATAATGTTGTTTTGGTGTTTTCGGATTTAGTTATAGGCTAGGTGTGAGCCTGGGTAGGTGGTGAAATTCTTGTTCTTGGGTTTTAGGGATAGAAGAGAAGGTGTTGGGGTTTATATTTAAATTAAGTGAAAATATAGCACAAATAAGGAGCTAGCAAAGTGGCAAGCATGCCACAAGGAAGGTGTGTGTGGCGTCATCTCCAAGGGGGAGGTCCGGGTTCAAGTCGCAAGAATCCCACCCTTTTGCAACCATTTTGAATGACATAGGAGGAAGGAGTTGTGGATGATTTAAACTCTACCTTGACTTGGTCAAGTGGTGACTTGGATGGTGGAGAGCAAAGTGGGAGGAGGACTTGGTCCACTCATTTCAAATGAGTGAATGGGAGCTTTGGGGATTGTGGCCGAAATTTGGGGAGTTGGAGGAGGGAAGTGACGGACTTGGTGTGGGAGAGGGAAGGTATATGCCTTTGCATTTTGGTGCATTGTTTGGTCCATTTTGGTAAGCTAAGTCCCTCTTTTTGTCAAAAAGAAACATTTCATTTTCCATTTTCTTCTATTGGTAAACCAAATTTTTCTTCTCTCAATAGCAAGTCAAATTCCTCCATCTCTCCTTTGTGAAGTCAAGCCTAGTTGCCGAATGTACTTGTTGCTTTCATCCTTTTCTTTTGTTTTTTCTTTGAAGTCTAATGCCTCTCTAATTTCTTCTTCACCTAAACCAAAACTACCATAAGCCTACCATTGCCGATTTTGGCCTTTAGTTCTAGAAAAAAGTACTCTCCTCTCCTACTTCTTTTATTTTCTTTTGTTCATTGTGTGTGTTCAAAACTCCACTCCCTAAACCTTTTTCTTTATTTCTTTTCCTCCAAAACCAAAAGCATCCATCATTCTATCTTCTTCCTTTCCAAAACAATTTTAGTCAAAACTCACTTCCCAAACACTTTTCTCCATTTCTTTTCATCCAAAACCGAGAGTATTCTTTCTTCCTTGTTGTTCTTTTAAACTCTTCTTTTCGGGATTAAGAGTGTTAGCGAACCTTCTTTGGTTGTATTTAATCTTCCCTTCCTTTTTGTTTTGTTCTTTGGCCAATATTTGGTGGTGTTGGGAGCTTGGTTCCAATCGTGTGGTGGTGGGTAAGTCCTTGGTCGAATGGTCATCCCTTTCCCTCCTTATATTTTGTCGAGGTTGGTTGATTAAGGTCGAAAGGGTCATGCCGAAGGATACTAATCTCTCTTTGTTATAGGGTCTTTGGAGTGAAATCTAAGCAAGGGAATCGCTATTCTTTTGTTAACCGATTGGTAAGTAGGGTAAGTACATGGTATTGCTATTATTTCAATCTTTTCTTTAGGTGCGATTAAGGCAAAGGTAGCAAAAGATTAACTGCTCATCTTTTATGGTGTAGCCGATTGCTAAAGAGAATTATTGGGTGATTCGGTTTGGTAGGAAACCAAATCAGTGAAAGGTGCGGCTTTCGACAAACCCTTTTGGTCTAAATGATGTTGGTCAATGTATAGATGTCTAACCCCTATGTTTTGGCCGATTGTAGAAGCTCGACTCGAGGGACTTAGATTGCTTTTGTCGGGATTTCTAGACTCAGATTTACGGTGTGTAAACCAACACACCGATACCTAGTAATGTTATTAATAAACCTGCTTGTTCGTTAAAAATGTTACCAAAGATGATGGATAATTGATACCCAAATGGGGTATGTGGACGGATCCGTAAGTCTATGTTATTACAAGTCCTATTATGGATACTTTGAATATGATGATCTATACTATATATATGCTATGAGATGCAATGTTGGACATGGTTGCATGAGTTACATGATTGTATAATGTACATAAGTCGATTATGACATGTGTGGGTGATATGAGTGGAGGCGGCAAGTGATATTTTGTGCCGACGAGCACCAAAGGTCTTTAGTAGCACACTTTGTGACTTTGGGTCACCGTGAGGTTTGGCACCTCATTGCGACTTGTCCCCTGTGGTTTAACCACCGTGGTTGGCCCCACTTGAGATATGGGATCGTCTGCTAGTGATTTGGTATCACACGATGGGTTGGCCCCATCATCGATTTGTGACTTTGGTCACCAAGGCTTTGGTAGCACAATTGTGTCTTTGGGACACCAAAGGTTTTGGTAACACATTGTGACTATATGTCACTAAGTGGTTTGGCACCACCAAAGGGTTTGGTACCACGGGGTAGAAAAGGGCTACATGGATGGTTAGGATCGGGTTGCATTAATTATATTGCTTTGTATGATGTGTGTTAGCATGTTGTTCTTCGGGGCGGGATTTACACACCGAGTCGCCGACTCACCCTCTCCTTTGTTATTGTTGGATTTATAATATGCTTTAACAAACTACTTGAGTTAAAATGTGCTAAAACTTGGAAAGACAACGCTTTCAAAAAGCGCAAAACGATGTTTTAAACTATACCATCGGGTATCATACTATAACTTGGAACAAAATGAACTCAATTGTTTTTCTAACTTAAAAATGATTTTCTACTAAGACAAAATACTTTAGTAATAAAATGAAACAACTTAAACTTCAAACCTATATAAATTAGTTTTACCTACACTTGTGATAAATTTTCAAAGCTCTCTGGTTTTCAAATACAACGAAATTTTAGTCAAAACCTACTCAAGTTTTTCTTCAAATACAAAATTTTAGCGAAGAGTTTTCCTCAAACTTTCAAACTCAAACCTAAACCACTCAAACCTTTTTTTTTCCTCAGAGATACCAGTGATTCTCGTGGTGTATTGACTGGGTTTGGGGTGTTACATTTTAATATCGAGCCAAGTTCAAAAGTTTCTACAAGGGCCTGAGGCCCAAAATGTTTTCAAAAGTCTGTTGTAAGTTCTGGTTTTTACGTACCATGTTTTGAAAAGTATGGTTTGAAAGGCATGGCACCGAGTCACCGGCACCAGTTCGCTCAGGTAAGTACCCCATACTATTTGTTGTGATATTGATTGATATGGTTATCGGCTAGTAAGACTACTTTTAGAGACTAAAACTAATAGGACTCTGTGGACTCGCGAAAACAAAGCTTCTTTAAAATTCATAAAACTTTGCTTTAAACACAGTGGAATAATGACTGATACATAAAATTCTTTAATCAGACGCGATTTAGTCATGAGTACCCGAGGTGGACGTGGTCGTGGACGTGGACGCCAGAGGATGATCTGCTTCTTCGAGCCCGGGTTCCAGGGGTGGTTCGAGAATGAGATACCGGCTCGCCACCACCGGAGGTGGTGAGTTCCGAGAATGACCACGATGATGCGATATCCTGAGCGATCTCATGGTCTTAGAGAGGTAGCTGGAAGCGGTGGGGGCGTAGGGAGCTAGGAAATTGCGGCTCTGGCGATTTCGCAACGGGTAAATTCTTCCGGTATCTCTCGTGTTGCTCCTAAGCCGAAAGATCGCTAGAAGGAATGAACGGATCATGGATTTATCCGACCTAACGGCCGAGGAGAAATTAAAGGATCGTATCACTTCTTCGGATGAGTCATACCGGTGGTGGCTCACGGTCCGTGATAAATACTGCACCAAGATCCGATATGGGATTATTTTCGTACGCTTATCGGAGAAGTGCGCTTGAGCTAATTACATAAATGAGCAGAGGAAAGCATTTCGAGATTAGTCCAGAGAGCAAATCAGACGGAGTACGAGGCCGAAGTTTCGAGGTCGAGTCAGGTATGCCGAGGTATGGTGGCTATCAAGAGGAAAGGTGCTGCTCGTTTAGGATGGCTCGCGAGACGATTTAAGATTGTTGATTGTTTCACAGGAGCGTGAATTTGCGGTTACGGTTGAAAAGGCAAAGGTTGCCGAGGGCATTAAAGAGTCTGCGAGGCGATATGGATAGGAACCGCTATAAAAGGAGTTTTGGGTCTTCCGGGTCATCGGTGTCAATCGCAGAAGAGGGCTAGACCGAGCGGGCTGAATCGATCGGGTATTGTGGAAGCCCGAGAGACCCCTTGTATATTCGGCCAAAATTTGCTAATAGGATTAGTACCCAAATTTTTGGTAAAAGAAAAGAATAGAAGTTGATTGACCACGATCTTACCCTTTTGATGTTGTAGTTGATTGCTCCTTTACTTAGAATCAACCAAGATTCGCTTTGACAAGAGAAACGGAGAAGAAAATAGAAGAAAAAGGATGGTTTTGTTCAAAGAAAATTCGAAGAGAGGGGAGAGAGCTATGAGAATTTCGCACACACTTAGGAAAGATGAGAGAATAGCCTTAATTCTCCTCTTTAACTCGAAATTGCTATGCCAAGAGTCCTTGACTTGGCCACTACTCCCCATAAGTGATAATATTATCCTTTAATTATCACCCTATTAAATTAAAAGTATTTAATCCATCCTTTATCTCCTCATTTATCTTATTAAAAGAAAATTCTTTACTTAACACTTAATTTATCAAGTTTTAACCGAATAAAACTCTTCCCTTTTCTAGAAGTAGGTGCCGCCCACCCCTAGTCTTGGAAGCAAAATAAAACCTTCAATATTTGCTTTCCAAGTGACTCGAACTCAGCCCTTTTCTCTTACACATAGCGCCATTTCCATAAGCCTTAAGTGACACCTTGAGCCACTTTTTCAAGCCCGATTGTGTGTCAAATTTCACTAACTTTTACTTTTAAGGCCCTCTTGCCCTTATTTCTTATTTTGGACTTTAAAATTTGACATTTAGGCCTCATTTCTAAGTTTCCTAAAATTTTCGATTGGCTCAGAACTTGCCATTTTTCTTACATCTTCAAGTTTCCAAAATGTTCGTGTTTCCAAAATGTTCAAGTTTCCAAAATGTTCGTGTTTCCAAAATGTTCAAGTTTCCAAAATGTTCGTGTTTCCAAAATGTTCACCACTCCAAAATGTTTAGGTTTCCAAAATGTTTAGGTTTCCATTTTCATGCATTTCCGTGTTTCCAAAAAATCAAAATTTACTCTTAGTGCTTAAACTTGTCATTTCATACAATCAAACCGAAAATGCATAGGCCCTATTCAGATGTTACGCTTCTACCCCTTAAACAAAATTTCGTCCCCAAAATTTCCTAACTAAAATAATTGAGGGTATTGTTTGTCACATGGTCTCTTCCGACTCCCACGAAGCTTCTTCCGCTCCATGATTGCGCCATAGCACTTTGACTAGAGGAACCTGCCTTCCTTCGTAGTACTTTCACATCACGCTCCAAGATCCGAACCTGCTCTTCCTCGTAGGATAAGTCCGCCTTAGCTCCACTTCTTCAACAGATACCACATGCGATTTGATCCGATCGATAGTGACATAACATGGACACATGAAATACGTCGTGCATCTGCTGCAATTCGGTGGCAACTCTAATTGGTATGCCATCGGGCGCCCAACTCGTTTCAATACTCGATAAGGCCCTACAAACCTTGGGCTTAACTTCCTTTTGACCGAACCTCATTACCTTCTTCCAAGGCGAGACTTTCAGGAATACTTGGTCTCCCACTTCAAACTCTATTTCCTTCCATTTAAGGTCTGCGTACGACTTCTGCCTATCAGAGGCCTCCTTCAACCGTGCCCAAATTAACTCAACCTTCTCTTGGTTTCTGCCACTAATTTTGGACCCAAAACTCGGCGTTCTCCTAACTTGGTCCAACAAGTAGGTGTTCTACACTTCCTTCCATACAATGCTTCAGATGGTGCCATCCGAATGCTAGCTTGATAGCTGTTGTAGGTGAACTCACTAAAGGCAAGTAATCTTCCCAACTTCCTCGAAAATCCATTACACACCTCTCAACATATCCTCCAACACTTGTATAACCCATTCAGATCGCCTGTCTGATTGTGGATGAAAAGTCAGAGTGAAGTCTAGCTTAGTGCCTAAAGCTTGATGAAGTGCCTTCCAAAATCGAGGCGTAAACCTTGGGTCTCTATCGAGATGATCGACATTGGTACTCCATGTAACCTCACAATTTACGCCATATATAACTTGGCCAACTTCAAGAGAATAATCCATTCTTCTTGGGATAAAGTGTGCGGACTTGGTCAAACGGTCCACTATCACCCATACCGAGTCCTTCTTAGTAGGCGTAAGGGGAAGCCCACTAACGAAGTCCATGGTAATTCTCTCCCACTTTCATTGGGGAACTTCGATTGGTTGAAGTAATCCTGATGGGACTTGGTGTTCAGCCTTAACTTGCTGACACGTCAAACATTTCCCTACAAATTCAGTCACCTCTCGTTTCAGATCAGACCACCAAAACTGTTCCTTAGATCTCTATACGACTTGATGCCTCCGGATGCATAGCATAAGGGCTACCATGCGCTTCCAAAGAATCCTTTGTCTCAACTCCTTATTCCTCGGCATACAGACTTTTCCCTTGTAGCACAATACTCCTTCATCATTGACACCATAATCCTTTAATCCCCCTTGCTGTACTTGCTGCAACTTAGTACTTAAGTCGTTATCAGCCAACTGTCCCTCTTTCACTTCCTTTAGCCATGTGGGCCTGACTTGTAATTCTGCCAACAGACTTCCGTCATCAAATAGACTTAAATGAGCGAACAAAGCCCGTAGATTTGATACAACCTTCCGACTTAGGGCATCGGCTACCACATTCGCCTTGCCCGGATGATACTCTATTGAACAGTCGTAGTCCTTCAGCAATTCCACCCACCTTTGTTGCCTCAAGTTCAACTCCTTCTGAGTCAATAAATACTTAAGGCTCTTGTGGTCTGTGTAGATAACCGACCTTTCTCCATAAAGGTAGTGCCTCCAAACCTTGAGGACAAAAACCACTACTGCTAGCTCTAAGTCATGAGTGGGGTAGTTAACCTCATGCGGCCTTAACTGCCGTGACGCATAAGCGACTACTTTGCCATCTTGCATTAGCACACATCCTAACCCCGTATGCGAAGCGTCACAGTACACCACAAAATCTTTTCCCGCCTCCGGCTGTATTAACACTGGAGCTTCTGTCAGCACCTTCTTAAGCTTTTCAAAGCTTTCCTGCTGCTTATTCGTCCATTCGAAAGGTACTTCCTTCCTTAGCAACTTTGTTAAAGGCGCGGCTATTGATGAGAATCCTTCCACGAACCTTCTGTAATAGCCTGCCAAGCCTAAGAAACTTCGGATCTCAGCCACGAACCTAGGTGGTTTCCAATCCAACACTGCTTTGATCTTCCTAGGGTCCACTCTTATTCCTTCTGCGGATACCATATGCCCTAGGAATGCCACCTCCCTAAGCCAAAATTCGCACTTGCTGAATTTGGTATAGAGCTTCTTCTCCCTTAACACTTCCAACAAAACTTGGAGATGCTCATCATGCTCCTCCTCCGACTTTGAATACACCAAAATATCGTCAATGAACACAACGATTTAACCTATCCAAGTAGGGTTAGAAAACCCAATTCATCATGTCCATGAACGCTGGGCGTTCGTCAACCCAAACGCATCACCACAAACTCAAGTGACCATATCTTGTCCCGAAGCGGTCTTATGGATATCAGCCTCCTTCACCTTCAATCGATGGTATCCCGATCAGAATCGATCTTCGAAAACATCATGGTTCCTTTCACCGATCGAACAAGTCATCGATCCTTGGCAAGGGATACTTGTTCTTAATGGTCAGCTTATTCAACTGACGGTAATCTATGTACATATGCATAGTTCCGTCCTTCTTCTTCACAAATAAGACCGGTGCTTCCCACGGAGACACATTGGGTCGGATGAACCCACAATCCAATAGTTCTTGTATCTGAGCCTTGAGCTCCACTAACTCCTTTGGTGCCATTCGGTATGGAGCGATTGACACAGGAGCTATTCCGGGTAGCAAATCTATCCCAAATTCCACCTCCCTGTCTGGGGGTATTCCCGGTAATTCCTCTGGAAACACATCCACGAAGTCCCTTACCGTCCTAACTCCATTAATACCTTCCTCCTTCTCACTTATCGCACTTACGAAGGCTAGGAATGCCTCGCAACCTTTCTTAACCATCTTCTCAGCCTTCAGTGCTGAAACTACATTAGACAAGTAGTTCCTCCTTTCTCCGATCATTACTACCACTTCATCCTCCGGGTTCTTAGTTCCATACACTTAGTCAAGACAATCCAACACGGCTCAAGATTCTACTAGCCAATCCATTCCAAGTATAAGTTTAAATTTTCCGAAGGGTAACTCCATTAAATCTACTTGAAAGTTCACTCCCTGAATTTCTAGGGGTACATTCCGAAAGATCTTGTCTACCACTATAGTTTGGCCTAATGGGCTTACTACAGTCATCTGTCTATTAGAAAGTTCAGAGCCTAGGCCTAGTGTTTCCACTACACTACTTGCAACATAGGAATGGGTCGAGCCCACATCAATCAGAGCAAAATAGGGTTTGTCAAAAATAAAAAATGTACCGGTTATAACATCCAGTGCGTCTCCATCTTCCTTCGGTGAACCACATAAACCAAACCCTACTGTCTTGCATCGGCATTAGTAGTACCTCGACCACATGTTCCACGACCTCTGCCAAAGACCACTACCTCGACATACAACCACGACCCCGCTGAGGCTCTGCATGCGCTCTACCAGTCTGCTAGCATTCGAATCGCCAATCGGCTCTCATCTAGTTGTTTGGGACAATCCTTAAGCATATGGTCCTTGGACCCACACTTGAAACATCCTCCGTCTTTCTCCAACACTCTCCCATGTGCTTCTTCCCACAATGCTCACAAGGGCGACATCGCCCACAAGACAAATTGTTGATTTCGTGGCCCGTCAACCCTAGGCCTCTTGTAACCCTTTCCAGATGGCCCAAATCCTCTTTGGCCTTATTCCTATCCACTATGCCGCTTAGTAGCATCCTTAATCCCTCGCCACCTTGGCCTTTTCCACCAAAATTGAGAATTCTCACTCGATGGGTGCTATCAAAGTCTCAGATTGTCCTCATCCGTCCTCAAAATGATATACGGCGTTCATGCTCGGGCCACTACCCTCGAGCATAGCGGCTCAACCTCGAAATTCCGCCTCACATTCTGCGATGGACTTACTCCCTTGCACCAACCCTAGAAAAGCCTTCCTTTGTTCATCTCAGATACCGGTTCCCACATACTTCTTCCAAATGCCTCTTTAACATACTCCTGTGTCAAATTTTTAGCCGTGGTACCATCACGAGCAGCTTAACCACCATCGATACGCTTCATCGCGTAACAATGCCACCATCCCTTTCAACTTTTCCTCTGGAGTCAGATCGAGCTCATCCATGATACGCTCCGTTGCTTCCAACCAAGACTCACCAGTCTGGGTGCCACATTAGATACTCCTCGGAACATTTTGCTCCATTAGCTTGGAGCCGTTCAGTCTGCACTTTCGCTTTCTGAATTTCCTCCTGCACCGCCACCAATTCTAAAACTCGCAAAGACCGCTTTGTGACACAACATCTTCCCCGTCTCGAGCTCTTTGCAACATTAACAAATGGGGTGGTGGTGGCGGTGGCATTTCATTATCGGACCCTTGACCCGATCTAACGGGTTCCGACACGGTCATCCTTCCTCTACCTCGACCACGACGACCACGTCCTCTAGAGCTCATTTTCTAACGTCGAGATCGATTAAGAAATTTTATGAATTAGTCATTGTTCCACTTATTTACCAAATGAAGGAGTTTTATGAAAAGGGATTTAAAAGTGGTTCTTTCAGATACATACAAACACACAGTCTTTTCCATTCATTCATTCATCCATCAAACAAGTATGAACTTTCGTTCATTCAGAGAAAAGTTGTAGTTTTTGTTGTTATTGTTTTCCACTATCCAGGGGTATTTTCGTAATTTTGTCCTACAGGGGCATTTTCAAAATTTTTCAGAAGAAAAACATTCCTTGGTGTTTTTGTCAAAAATTATTTTGAAAATTTTGAAGTCTCGGGGAAATTTGGAAAGATTTAGAGATACGGGGGTATTTTGGTAATTTTTGACCTCGGGGTATTTTGGTAATTTTTCATAAATTAGGGTAAATTTGTAATTTTAATAAATTTAGGGGTATTTTGAAAGTTGTAAAACTTTAAGGGTTCTTTTCGAGAATTGTTCCTTCAAAAATGGAAATGTTGTAAAAATTTTAGAAATCAGGGTCATTTTGGTAATTTTGTAAGTTAGGGGCAATTTTGTAATTTTTTCCAAAATCAAGATATTTTGATATTTTACAAATTAGGGTTTTTGAGGGTTTATAAAATAATGAAATTTTGGTAAAGCTATTGAGTAGTTGAACATTTTATAAACCAAGGGCATTTTGGTAATTTCACCCCTAAGGGCATTTTTGTAATTTTCGCAAATCAGGAGTTTTTCAGAAAATGTTGTAAAAATAATTTTCTCAGATTTAAAAGAAAGTTTTAAAATTTTGAAGAACTAGGGTTTGTTGTTTTGTTCTTTTTTTTTCTTTTTTTTTAAAACATGGCTAGTTCCTTTTGGGTTTTAGTCATTATGTTTAGCCTATGACCGAGCCCTCTTGGTCGTGGTGAACAAAGCTACGCACCAGGCGGGATTCGTGTGGAGAGGAGGTGAGTCACACGATCGCTTAAATACCAAGCTCCCACTCAAACCATTCCTAGACATGCGCCAGAGGTTGCCACACCACCGAGCCCTCGAGTTATGGTGAACCGAAGCTACGCACTGTAGGATTCTGCAAGAGGAGGTGAGTCACTAGGACTGCTTAAATACCAAGCTCTTCCGGATCCAATCCTAGACATGCGTCTGGGGGTTACCACACCACTAGCTCAAGGACTTAGCCATAGGTTGGTTCAAGGTATTAAATCTTATGTGGTTTTGTGTTTGAGTAGTCTAGTCCTAGGGTTCAAGTTCCTATCATTCTAGTCTACGTTCCATGCCTTTTCTACCCTTATATAGCTCACAGAATCACACATAGAGTTAGGGGTCCTTACAGTGGATCATGGGTCTGAGACTTAGGGGCCATGCCGAAGCTTTGCTTATTTTCAAAGAAAATCATTTGGCTCGCTTTGAAAATGTTTTGGGCCTTAGCCCACGTGCCGAGAGTTTAAAACTGGCTCGATACCAAATTGAAACACCCTACACCCGGCCCACGAGCCTGAACCGAATCTGGTATGTTCCTAAAGTAAACCGGTTTCAAAGATTTTTGTTACTTAGAGAAAATTTGTGAATATTGAAAAAAAATGTTGTCGTGGATTGGGCTTAGATTGGAAACCCATTTAAGTAATCTTGTAAATCCAATTTTTATTAAAGTGTCAAAATAATTTTTAAGGTTTTAAAAAAAATCACTTAACTTTAGTCATAATAGTTCGTAACATAACAATTTAAAGTAAAGCAGAATGAGAAAAATCCACTAGGCCTTATGGCCTTATTACATCAAGTAAAAACCCAAAACAAATAACAAAGTCCAAATCGAATAAAATCTTCAAATGGAACATGGCCACCTCGAGGTCTACCATCCCGGTCAAATCCTTGCTCATCACCGAAAATATTTCCCACAACGGGTGAGTCAACAGACTCAATGTGCACACAATACTAACATTCAACAAATCAGCATACATGTTCAAACATCAAATTCATATAAAATAAATTATGATGCAACCCAAACCCAAGCCTAATGGTCCATCCGCTACACACCACCAGCACCGCCAGTCACACCGTGGGACTACTAAGTCAACCTCCATCCGCTACACACCATCGAAGGCGTCATTGCGATGACGTGCTCATCGCTAATATAATTTGTGTCATTAGACACCATATTCAAATAGTGTAACCGGTTACCAAATTCGGATAATGTAACCGAGTTACCATATTCAAAATGTTGTGACCGTAGTCACCATATAACGTTAGTGAGACCAAGTCAACACCTTCTTCCCTTTCACATAAATCCCGAATGCCCCAAAATATATATATCATGCATAAAATAACATATATTCACATGTTATAAAATAACATATTTCATAATCCTATCGGAAGTAGGAAACGTACCTGAGTACTCTTGTACCACTTTAGGGTACTTAGCCATATTCATATACTTACGTATAATCATAATAATAAAAATAATTGCCATATGAAATATCGAAAGTTAGTGTGCGTACACACCTGATTTGCTTAATAGGTTCCTTGAGATCTCGAAAATCCCGATCTAACTTTAGATCCTATATTCGGCGTTACCAACACCTCGGCCCAGTGTTCCCCGTCCTCTACCAGCACTATTTCCTCTACCATTCGAACCACGGCCCCGCTGAGGCTGCTATCCACCTCTTCTAGCCTGATTAGGACCTTGACTTACTGGTCGTCCCCCTTCGATTCTCACAGGACAATCTTTAATCATGTGGTCCTTGGACTCACACTTGAAGCATCCTCCCGTCTTCTTCCAACACTCTCCTAAATGCTTCTTCCCACATTGGGCACAAGTACGACATCGCCTCCAAGAGGCGACCTCTCGACCTCGCGACCCATCAACTCTAGGCCTCTTTTGCTCATTCCTAGAAGACCCTAAAGATCCAAAGCCTCTCTTACGCCTATTCGATCGGTGTTACGCCTTACGTAATCCTTGATACCCTCACTACCTTAGCCTTCTCCACCAACACAAAGAACTCTCGCTTCTTGTGTGGAGCTATCAACGATCTCAAATCATCCTCACCCGTCCTCAAACCGGACACATCGCTCATGCTCGCTTGACACTATGCCTCGAGCATAACGGCTCACCTTTTAGAATTCATTTCTTACTCGCCACGGACTTGTTCCTTGAACCAAATTTCTGAAAATGCCTTCCTCTCGCATCGATGTAATGAGTACCAACATACTTCTCCGGTATGTTGCCTTAGCATAATCCCAAGTGAGTTTCTCACCAGTAACACCATCCCGAACCGTGAGCCACCATTGATATGACTCATCACGGAGAAGCGACACCAACCCTTTCGCTTTTTCCTCGACAGCTTAAATCGAGCTCATCCATAATCCGCTCACCACCTCCAACCAATACTCACGATGCTGGGTGCCACACCGATACACCACGTAACACCTCACTCCGTTGGCTCGAGTCGCTCGGTACCGACTTCGAGCTCCCATGCCTCCACCGCTCCACCACCCTTTTCAAGACTCGCGAGATCGCTTTGTGACATCTGCGTCATCCCGTCGATCCGATATTCCACATCGGTGGTGGTGGTGGTGGTGGCATTTCATTTTAGATCCTTGACCCGATCTAACGGGTTTCGACATACGATCATTCGGCCTCTACCATGGCCTCCGCACGCATTCTGACCACCTCCCTTGAATTCATACTTCCAATTTGCGTTTATCCGATTAAAGAATTTTATAGATTAGTTTTGTTCCACCGATTTATCACGTCTGACCTTATGTTCAATAGTTTTTAAGGGGTAGTTCTTTCGAATTCATTCACATACAGTCTCAGATCATTCATTCAATCACATACATGAACTTGCGTTCATTACAGAGAAATGTTGTAGTTGTCGTTGTTTGTTGTTTTCCACTACCCAAGGGTATTTCTATAATTTTATCTTATAAGGGTATTTTGGTAATTTTTTCCAAATTAAGGTATTTGAAAATGTTGGAAAATAGAGATTGTTGATATTTTTACAAAATTAAAATACTTACTGGAAAAATTTCAAGGGTGAAATGGTAATTTTATACACTAGGGGTATTTTTGTAATTTACAAGCCAGGGTCATTTTGGTAATTTTTCGCGAAATATGGTTCTTGGTGACTTTTCAAAACAATGGTATTTTCAAAGGTTTCTAATTTGAGGGTACTTCGATAATTTTCCTTACTGAGGGCATTTTGGTCATTTATTCAAGTTAGGGGTAATTTGGTCATTTTACAAATCAGGGGTAATTTTATAAATTTTCCAAATCAGAGTATCTTAATATTTTGTAAAAATAGGGTTTTTGGAAATTTGTAAGGTAAGAGAATCTTGATAAAATTGTGGGTAGTATAGAAATTTTATGAACCAAGGGTATTTTTGTAATTTTTTTCAACCAGGGGTATTTAGGTCATTTTAGTAAATCGAGAATATTTTGGATTTTTTTTCAAAATAGTTTTCCTACACATCAAAGGGGTCATTTGGTGATTTTAAGACTAGGGTTTTTATAAAAATATGGCTAGTCCCTTTCGGGTTTTAGTTATTGGGTTTAGCCTGTGGCTGAGTCCTCTTGGTTAGGGTGAACCATCACTACGCACCAGGTAGGATTCGAGTGGGTAGGAGGTGAGTCACTAGGACTGCTTAAATACCAAGCTCCCACTGAAACCAATCCTAGACATGCGCACGATGGTTGCCACACCCTAACTCAGTGACTTAGACACAGGTTTGTTTAGGTTGACTTTACGTTTTATGTAACTTGATGTTAAAGTAGACTAATCCTAGGGTTTAATTCCTACTCCACTAATCTACATCCCTATATCTTCCCACATACAAATCACAGAAGAATTAGGAGTACCTACCTGGTGGACTTCGGGCCGGAGACTCAGGTGCCATGCTCTAAAACCCGCTCAATTTCTTATAAAACCCAATTTCAAAAGAAAGAAACATTTTGGGCCCAAAAAGCCCTCAAGGCTGAGTTTTGAATCGGGCTCTGATACCAAAATGAAACACCCCAAACCCGGCCCACAAGCCCTGACCAGATCTGGCATGCTTCTAGAGAAAAACCATTCGAATCTTATTTGGGCTTCGCTAAAAACTTGTGTGTTTTTGAAAACAGTTGATTTGGGTTGGGTTCAAAATTAAAACCCGTGTTGATTAGGTGTCAAAACAATTAATATTTATATTTAAGAAAAATTAACTTTAACTTCAAATCGATAAATGTCGTATCATACTAAGTAGTTTAAATGCATGCATAGACAATTTAATACTTATGGCCTTATTACATCAAATAAAACCCAAAATAATTCAAAACTTAAATAAATAAAAAATAAACTAATAAAAATAAAAAGTCTCTGAGTTATGCATGGCCACCACTGAGCTCCTGCCGACCCGGTCCATCAACTGAGTGTCACCTGAAAAATAATCCCACAAGGGGTGAGTCAAACAGACTCAATGTGTACAACCAATACAAGTCTCAATTAAATTCAGGCATATCAAATCATACATAATAAACACATATAAACCATGATGCAAACCCGAACCCAAGCCTAGATAACCATTCGCTACACATCACCCGTACCAACCATCACACCGTGGGGACTACTAAGTCAACCCTCCATCCGCTATACACCATCGAAGGCAGTCGCTGCAGTCGACGTGCTCATTGCCCTTATAAAATTCGTGGCATAGCCACCAGATAATTATTTTGTGACATAAGTCACCACATTCAGATATTGGGGTATAAAACCACCAATTCACTTCCCCTTTACATATCACCCATATGCCCCATGTCAAACAAATCATGCAATATCATGCCTTATTTCACATTCTTATCACTATTGACATATGCGCCATCATAGATCATATCATACTCATAGTAGGAGTGGGTAAACGTACCTGAGTACTTTGTACCATTGCAAGATACTCTTAGCCACATGTTAACATATTCTTAGTAACATATTTATCAAAACATAGCCGTAAATTAATTAAGGCTTAGTGTGGGGTACACACCTGATTTACTTAGCAAGTTTACTGAAAATCCCGAAAACCCGATCTAGCGTCCTAGATCCTTAGTTCCTACATTCGTCCAACCCTACACATGTTAGCAAAGATCCATTCGGCTATCTAGCCAAATCCCGAAGGAAAATCTTACCTGGATGCCGATTTCACTACTAATCAAATCCCGAAAACCTTGTGATAACTCTTCTTGCAATCGGCTGAATCTTTGAACCACCGAACTAGTTAGTTTGACTTTTTAAACGAAGTAAGAAATAGATCTAAAACACTAATATGACCTTGGCCGAATATACATAGTCACTCACCTTGCGATTTTAGATCCTGAAAGTAGTCTCTTGGCTAAAAAGATGTCGAAATCCTACAGGATATATGTTAGATCCAATTCTAACATTCAAATAAATAGCCTTCGACCTAATCTTATACCTTGCTTACCTTAGATCTGAAATCCCGAATGGTTTCCTTAGAAGTCGGCTACTATGGAAATCCCAAAATTCACCTTCCAACTTTCGGTAAACAAATTAAAATATTAATGGGATTAGTCCTTAGCTTTTGGCTAGAAGAAAAAGATTGAAGATCAAATCACGATGGATCTTGCCCTTAATACTGTAGTCGACTGCTCCTTGTTGAACCCACGGAGATTCGGCTATGTGGACTTAGATAGGAATCGATAAGTTTTGGCTTTTGATGAACACTAGGATGATTCGGCTATCAAAGAGTATTTCGGCTTTAAGGATCACAAGAAAAGAAAGAAGAAGTGTGAGGCTTAAGAAGAATCGACAATCATAGGACTTTGAGAGGGATATTCGGTTTTAACAATGGAAGAAAAGTTAAGAGAAGAGTGAAGAGAGGGGCTAAATTTTGGTAAGAGAGACTAAGGAAGAAAGAAAAAGATGGACACTCCTACAAAGGCAATTCCGGCACCACTACTAGAGAAAGAAAGATAAACCGAAAAGAACCTCTAAACCTCCCTTTAGCAATTCGGTTATGACTGAAATTGGTCACCAAGGAATCCCTTGGCCGGCCAACACTCATCCTCCTCTCAAATTCCACCTTTTTTCTTATCACCTCATTTAAGATTAAAAAAATTAATCCATCATTTATCCCTTATCTTGGCCGAATTTTAAAAGGAAATTTAACTTAATCTACACACCTCCACTCAGTGCCCCATTGCCGTCCAACACCTCTCCTCCTTGTAGCAAAATAAAAACTTTTATTTGCTTCCCTTGTGACTTGAACCTAGGCCTTGCACCCATGCTTGTGGCGTCACTTACTAAGGCCCTAAGTGGCGCCTCCAAGCCACTTAAACAAGCCCAATTTAGTGTCTTATTTCCCCTACTAATTTTCTTAAGGCCTTTTAGGTTTAGCTTCCTCTTTTAAATAAAAAAAATCGAATAATTTCTAAGGCATTTACTACACTTTAAAGTTTCCAAAATTCATTCCACACAATTCGGAACACATAAACATGCTTTCACACATACTTAAGCAAAAATGCATAGGCCATAAATCCCGGATATTACATTTATAATTTCATAGCCATTTAATACCTTTAACTATTAGACCACCACTTTTGCACTTTACACATTTTAGTCCTTTTTATCAAATTAATCATTCAAACGATAAAATTTCTTAACAAAATTTTTACACAAACATACTATCATGCTGTAAACATTAAAATAATAATAAAATAAATATTTTGACCTTAAACTTTTGGTCCCAAAACCACTGTTCTAATTTGACTAAAAACGGGCTGTTACACTTACTATGTGTTATTTTCTGTGTTTTATAATGAATCGAAAGCTCATTCGGGTTGGAAGCTTGTTAGAGCTATATCACTCTATCCGTCGGCTCTTTTGGTACTTTCGAATGTTTAATGTTGGTTATAATGGCATGTATAGGTATTTTGGCTAATGTTGGCCCATGTGTTTAATTGTTGAAATAGCCATTTGGTTTGACTTGAGTTGTGGTATTTTGGTGTTTTAATGAACTTAGTTTTAGCATGTAAATATTAGCCTTGAAATGGTTGATGATTTGATTAATGTGTTTGAAAGGTGAAATGGTAGTTGAATGTGCATATTGTATATGTTTTATAACTTGATGTGAATTAGTACTTTGCTATGGAAAACATATATATATATTGAGTCTAGTAATTGAGTAGTATATTTGGTATCATTTGGTAAGTTAATTAAATGGTTTGTTTTGATGCAAATCTAGTTGGAAATTAGTTGATCATTTGATTAAAATGAGTTTATGATTATACATGTATATATATTGTCATTGAGGTGCCTAAGGGCATATTGGTTGTATGTGATTATACCATATGAATGAAGATGGAATGTGCATGATTTTGGTACTTTGTAATGGCTTGTGTTTATGTGCATTGGTGATTGTAGGTCCATGTCAATTTGAGTGAGCAAAATGGCTTGAAAAATAGACTATTTTTGTCCACACGAGCAAAGACACGGGCGTGTGTCGTAGCCGTGTGTCCCCTATAGCTTTCAAAGTGTTGCAAGTTAAGTTATTACACGGCCTAACACACGGGCGTGTGAGGTTATTTCAAAGGGTACAAGGCCTGGCACACAAGAGTGTGGCTTGGCCGTGTGGTCCAAGTTATTGAGTTACACGGGCAAGGACACGACCGTGTGTCCTTATTTTGAATGCCCACACGGTCTAAGACATGGGCGTGTCTCTTGGCCGTGTGAGTCACATGGACAGGCCACACAACTATGTGAACCCTTTAGTGTTGAAAATTTTCAATATTTTCTAAAAAATTCTCCAAGTTTCTGATTTAGTCCTGACTTGTTTCTAACGTACATTTAGGGCCTCGAGGGCTTGTATAAGGGACAATTTTTATGATTTGACTTGGTTTTAATATGTTTATGGATATGTTATGAAATGTGATACGATCCGTCTCGGGATGAGTCAAAATGTATTTGACTTGCCCAATCGTCTATGAGGAGGAGATAAGCCTTTCGGGAAATAATAGGGAAATACAGATGAGTTCGCGGAAGCTTAAGTGAATTTGTTTAGAAGATGGGTTAAGTTAGGAATGGAGGTGTTTAAGTGTGGGAATGATTCAGATATGGAGAAGGATAGGCTCGATTTTATGATGAAAGAAAAATGGATAAAAGATAGATGATGTTTTGGTGGGAATGGATTAAAGAACTTAAACCAGAGACGATTCAACACAAGTATGTGTCACCCCAGTTTTTATAACATTTAAGGTGGAAGATGGTAGTCGATGATGGACCAAAGACCCGTTACTTAGTGAAGTAAGAACCAATGGTATAACTGAATGGAAGAGAAACGTTTGACGCCACAAGCGAGCTTGATAAGTCAAAAATGAAACTCGCACGAAAAAGAAGAGAGATAACTCACTCGAATGAACAAAAGTCCATATGATATGATTAATGATCAAAAGTCTAAGCCAAAAATATATATCTTTTTACAAACTAATAACAGGTATATATAGTGCTTACATGTGGTTAGCTGAAGAGACAAATGAATTCAACTTTAATATGCAATTAAATGGCTAATCAATAGGTAAAAACTCTTGAATTCCTCCAGCCAAATAACAGCAATTTGATGACTCCAAATGAGCTGATTTCAATGTATTTGAATGCTTGGTTTCATGCTTTCTTGGTAGCCGAATTTAATGGAGATGTAATGCTTCCATCAATGACATAACAGCTCCCTTTAATGTTAAATAAAACTTCCCCAAGTGTGTAACCGTTTTCACTTGAAAAGTCACATTTACTCTTCGTAGCATCCCTTGAGTGTAGCTGAAAAGTTTCCTACATTCAAACATATTAAACAAACAAATTAATCACATTTAAACACTTATTAAACACTACTTTAACTTAAACACATTAACCACTTGACTTTATTAAATGAACAAAAGTTAAGACTTCAATTAATGCAGCAACTAGTTAATTTATGGAAGCAGAATTAAATTAACTTAAACTCATGCTTCATTAAAACATCCTAGTAACTAGATTAAAAACATGTAATGAAACACCCCAAACCCGGCCTACAAGCCTTGACCGGATCTGGTATGTTCCCCGGTGTAAACCGTTTCAAATTCTTTTATTACTTAGGAAAAACTTGTGTGTTTTGAAAGAGAGATTGTTTTGGGTTGGGCTTGAATTGAAAACAAGTTTATTTCATTATTAAAGTCCTTTACTTTAGGTGACAAAACATTTAGGGTTTAGTTCATAAATTTACTTAATCTTTTAATAAATAAAAGTTTATAAGCATAAAAAATAAAAGCAAAGTAAAGTAATTCTACTATAGCCTTATTACATTAAATAATTCCCAAAATTTGAATTCAAAATACTTAAAATAAAATAGTCCAAATAAAATAAACTTTTTTTGAGCATGGCCATCCCTAAGCATCTGTATTTGGGTCCATCACCGATCATCACTGAAAAATATTCCCCAGCAGGTGAGTCAACAGACTCAATGTGTACACAACACTAAGTCATAATAGAATCAGCATACAAATGATACACATTCAAATCATAGAATACAATTAATGATGCATTCCCAAACCCAAACCTAATTGTCCATCCGCTACACACCCCCATACCTGCCAGTCACACCGTGGGGACTATTAAGTCGACCCTCCTTCCGCTACACTCCAAATTGCGGTCTTAGGTCACCACGTTCAGATTACTATGGTCTTAGGTCACCACTTTCGGATATCGTGGGCTTAGGTCCCCATCGATATCGGGCTTAGGTCTCCACATTCGATTCTTGTGGTCTTAGGTCACCACTTTTCACTTCCCTTTCAAACAAACCCATATGCCCCATAACATATTATGCAATTACATGCCACAATTCACATTCTTAACATATTCTCATGTTACAAATAACATTTTCATATTCCTAGTAGGAGTAGGAAGCGTGCACAGTACTTAGTACCATAACATGGTACCTTAGCCACTTTCATATTCTTAATATCACATATATTAATTAAACATAGCCATAACACATATTATGAAATAGTGTGGGGTACACACATTCTTAATAATACATTTAATTTAAACATAGCCATGAACCTATCAAAACTTAGGGTAGGGTACACACCTGATTTACTTAACAGTTTCCTTGAGATCCCGAAAAGCTTGATCTAATGCTTAGATCCTTAATCCCTACATTTGTTTTATCACTTATTACTTTAATAAAAAGCCATTCGGCCATAAATCCAAATCCTAGTAGGATTAGTACACTAAGACTTACCTTGTTGCGGTTTCCTATTATTCAAATCTCAAATTGATCTCTTGCTTTCTTTAAGGATGTCGAAATTCCTATAACCATATGTTAGATTTAATCTAACATTAAAACATAAACATGGCCTTTGGTCTAATATACATATATCTTACCTTAAATCTTTTAAATCCAGAAACTCTCTTCTTGATTAATGGAGATGCCAAAATACCTTAGTTTTTGAAATCTCGAAATTCACCTTCCATATTTCGATCAATAAAATATAGGAGGGATTAGACTAACTTTTGGCTTAAAAGAAAGGAATACAATTATAACTATAGATCCTTACCCTTTATATTGAAATCGATGATCCTCCCGACACCACTTTAGAGATTCTACTTAGAGACTTGATGAACAATTGGCTATGATCCCTTATGTATTCGGTTTCAAAGATGAAAGAAGAGAGGAATAATAGGCTTAGAGGAATTGGCTAGGAGGCTAAAAGAAAAGAGGAAAAAGAATGGATGCTTAAGAAGAATTTTGGCAGAAGGAGAGGAGAAAGAATATTCGGCAAAAGAAAAGAGAGGGAGAATGAATAATGAATAGCCCTAGTCTCATCCTTTTATAGCCAAAATTACTAGGCCAAGAATCCTTTACTTGGCCATCACTCTTCCCTCATTCTCCTAATTAAAGAATAATTCTTCATTTATCCACCTATTTAGCTGAAATTCTAAAGGGAATAAAACTCTTCTCTTAAGAGTCCCTATAGCCGTCCATTGCTTCCTCTCTAAGTAATTAAATAAAAAATCACTTAAAGCTTTAGCTAGGTGCCGTCCTCCCCTTCCCTTGATGAGCCGAATTTAAACTTGTTCTTATTGGACTCCTTGTGGCCATACGAGGCCCAATTTATCCACCTAAGTGGCGTCACTCCTTGGGCTTTAAGTGGCATCTTCAGGCCACTTTTCCAAGCCTGTTTGTGTGTCAAACTTCACGTACTTTTTCTTTTAGGGTCACCTGGCCCTAAATTCCCCTTTGAACTTTAAAATTCGACATTTCGAGGTCATTTTTAAGTTTCTAAAAATTTTCGCACGGCTTTGTAACTTGACATTTCTTAGGTTTCCTAAAATGTTTACTTTCCTCTTTTAGCTTGGTTTCCAAAATGTTCACTTTCCTCTTTTAGCTTAGTTTCCAAAATGTTCACTTTCCTATTTTTAATGTAACATTTCCATACATTTCCAAGTTTCTGAAATATTTACTTTCCTCTTTTGAATCATTTCCAAATCATTTCCTTATATTTCCTTACATTTCCTTACATTTCCTTTTATTTCCTTTCATTTCCTTTCATTTCCTTTCATTTCCTTACATTTCCTTTCATTTCCTTTCATTTCCTTACATTTCCTTACATTTCCTTTTATTTCCTTACATTTCCATTCATTTCCATACATTTCCATACATTTCCATACATTTCCATGCATTTCCATACATTTCCTTACATTTCCAAGGTTCTAAAAATGCACACCACACATCCATATCACAGCAAACATGCTATTAAGCAAAAATGCACACAATGGGATTCGAATCTCTTCCCTCAAAGTACTTCACTTGTTGCCATAACCCTTGCACCTTAGGTGGCGCCCCTTACCACTTTTCCACATCACTTCTTGTTTTTAACTTAAAAACCAATAATTGTCCAAAGCTTTCTCTTTTATCCTAGGATTTTAAAAACCCTTAATTCATTTCCAAACACTGCCAAAACCTACTACTCATGAATTATGCACAAATGCATAACCCCTAATCTAGGATGTTACAGTTCTACCCTCCTTAAAAATAATTTCGTCCTCGAAATTACTTACTAACAGTCGCACAATCCTTCTCACCGCACTATGCTTACGCTGCGCACTCTGATCTTAATAGAACCATCGTACTTTCCAGGCACAATCTCTAAGTTCACGTCCCTTAGAACTCATTTCTAATGATGCGCTTTAATCTGATTTAAGAAATTTTATAAATTAGCTTTTATTCCACCGATTAACTGCAAGAAGTTTTATGAAAAGAATTTTAGGAGTGGTTCTTTCGTATTCATACATGCACACATCTTTACATTCATACCTCCATCAATCAATTATGAACTTTCGTTCATTCGGAGAAATATTGTAGTTTCCATTGTTGTTGTTTTTCCACTACAGGGGTATTTTCGTAATTTGTCCTCTGAGGTATTTTCATAATTTGTCAAAATAAAGTTCCTTGGTGATTTTGTAAATAAGGGTATTCTGGTAATTTTTCATTCTCGGGGTATCTTGGAAAATTTTGAAATCTGACGGTATTTTGGTAATTAACCCGGGTGAATTTGTAAATCTTAATAAATCACGGATATTTTGGAATTTACAAAACTTGAGGTTGTTTTGAGAATTTGTTTTCCAAATCGGTGTTGTTGCAAAATTTTTTTGAAGATCGGGGTCGCTTACGGTAATTTTGTAACTCAGGGGTATTTTGGTAATTTGTAGGGTAGGGGTAATTTCGTAATTTTTTCTAAAATCAGGGTATTTTTTTCATTTTGTAAATTAGGGTTTTTGAACATTTTATAACATAATGAAATTTTGATATGAATCTGTGGGTATTTTGAAAATTTCATAAACCAAGGGCATTTTGTAATTTTACCATTAGGGGTATTTTGTAATTTTATAAATCTAAAATATTTCAAGAAAATTTTATAAAATAATCTTTTCAAATCAAGAAAATAATTTAGAAATTTTAAAACTAGGGTTTCCATAAAATCTGCTAGTCCCTTTCGGGTTTTAGTTAGGGGTTTAGCAGTGTATAAATCCTCTTGGTTAGGGTGAGCCGAGGCTACGCACTGTGGGATTCGAGTGGAGAGGAGGTGAGTCACGCAGATTGCTAAGTACCAAGCTCCCACTAAAACCATTCCTGACATGCGTCTGAGGGGTTGCCACACCCACTAAGTCCTCAGGGTTAGGGTGAGCCAGAAGCTACGCACTGTGGGATCCTGCGAAGAGGAGGTGAGTCACTAGGACCGCTTAAATACCAAGCTCTTGGGATCCAATCCTGACATGCGTGCCATGGTTGCCACACCCTAACTTGATTGACTTAGCCATAGGTTTGTTTAGTGTATTAAGTCTTATGTATACGTGTTTGAGTAGACTAATCCTGGGTTCAAGTTCCTATCATGCTATTCTACGTTCCATTCCTTTTCTACCCTTCTATAATTCACATAATTACACAGATAGATAGAGGTACTTACCTGGTGGACTGCGGGTTGGAGACTTAGGGACCATGTCATCATACCTGTCCATTTTCAAAAATATTTCCATAAAACTCTTTTGGGCTCAATTTGAAAACGTTTTGGGCCTTAGGCCACAGGTCGAGAGTTTAAAACTGGGCTCTGATACCAAACTAAAACACCCCAAACCCGGCCCACGAGCCTTGACCGGATCTGGTATGTTCCCCGGTGTAAACCGTTTCAAATTCTTTTGTTACTTAGGAAAAACTTGTGTGTTTTGAAAGAGAGATTGTTTTGGGTTGGGCTTGAGTTGAAAACAAGTTTATTTCATTATTAAAGTCCTTTACTTTAGGTGACAAAACATTTAGGGTTTAGTTCATAAATTTACTTAATCTTTTAATAAATAAAAGTTTATAAGCATAAAAATAAAAGCAAAGTAAAGTAATTCTACTATGGCCTTATTACATCAAATAATTCCCAAAATTTGAATTCAAAATACCTAAAATAAAATAGTCCAAATAAAATAAACTTCTTCTTGAGCATGGCCATCCCTAAGCATCTCTAGGCCGGTCCATCACCGATCATCACTCAAAATATTCCCCAACGGGTGAGTCAACAGACTCAATGTGTACACAACACTAAGTCATAATAGAATCAGCATACAAATGATACACATTCAAATCATAGAATACAATTAATGATGCATTCCCAAACCCAAACCTAATTGTCCATCCGCTACATACCCCGTGCACTGCCACCACACACGTGGGACTACTAAGTCGACCCTCCTTCCGCTACACTCCAAATTGCGGTCTTAGGTCACCGCATTCGTGGTCTTAGGTCACCACGTTCAGATTCTCGTGGTCTTAGGTCACCACTTTCGGATATCGTGGGCTTAGGTCCCCACATTTAGATATCGTGGGCTTAGGTCCCCACATTGATTCTTGTGGTCTTAGGTCACCACTTTTCACTTCCCTTTCAAACAAACCCATATGCCCCATAACATATTATGCAATTACATGCCACAATTCACATTCTTAACATATTCTCATGTTACAAATAACATTTTCATATTCCTAGTAGGAGTAGGAAACGTACCTGAGTACTTAGTACCATAACATGGTACCTTAGCCACTTTCATATTCTTAATATCACATATATTAATTAAACATAGCCATAACACATATTATGAAATGGTGTGGGGTACACACATTCTTAATAATACATTTAATTTAAACATAGCCATGAACCTATCAAAACTTAGGGTAGGGTACACACCTGATTTGCTTAACAGTTTCCTTGAGATCCCAAAAGCTTGATCTAATGCTTAGATCCTTAATCCCTACATTTGTTTTATCACTTATTACTTTAATAAAAAGCCATTCAGCCATAAATCCAAATCCTAGTAGGATTAGTACACTAAGACTTACCTTGTTGCCGGTTTCCCTATTATTCAAATCCCGAAATTGATCTCTTACTTTCTTTAAGGATGTCGAAATTCCTATAACCATATGTTAAATTTAATCTAACATTAAAACATAAACATGGCCTTTGGTCGAATATACATATATCTTACCTTAAATCTTTTAAATCCAAAACTCTCTTCTTGATTAATGGAGATGCCAAAATACCTTAGTTTTGAAATCCCAAATTCACCTTCCATATTTCGATCAATAAAATATAGGAGGATTAGACTAACTTTTGGCTTAAAAGAAAGGAATACAATTATAACTATAGATCCTTACCCTTTATATTGAAATCGATGATCCTCCCGACACCACTTGAGATTCGACTTAGAGACTTGATGAACAATTGGCTATGATCCCTTATGTATTCGGTTTCAAAGATGAAAGAAGAGAGGAATAATAGGCTTAGAGGAATTGGCTAGAAAGCTAAAAGAAAAGAGGAAAAGAATGGATGCTCAAGAAGAATTTGACGGAGGAGAGTAGAAAGAATATTGACAAAAGAAAAGAGAGGAGAATGAATAATGAATAGCCCTAGTCTCATCCTTTTATAGCCAAAATTACTAGGCCAAGAATCCTTTACTTGGCCATCACTCTTCCTCATTCTCCTAATTAAAGAATAATTCTTCATTTATCCACCTATTTAGCCGAAATTCTAAAGGGAATAAAACTCTTCTCTTAAGAGTCCCTATTGACGTCCATTGCTTCCTCTCTAAGTAATTAAATAAAAAATCACTTAAAGCTTTAGCTAGGTGCCGTCCACCCCCTTCCCTTGATGAGCCGAATTTAAACTTGTTCTTATTGGACTCCTTGTGGCCATACGAGGCCCAATTTATCCACCTAAGTGGCGTCACTCCTTGGGCTTTAAGTGGCATCTTTAGGCCACTTTTCCAAGCCTGTTTGTGTGTCAAATTTCATGTACTTTTTCTTTTAGGGTCACCTGGCCCTAAATTCCCCTTTGAACTTTAAAATTTGACATTTCGGGGTCATTTTTAAGTTTCTAAAAATTTTCGCACGGCTTTGTAACTTGACATTTCTTAGGTTTCCTAAAATGTTTACTTTCCTCTTTTAGCTTGGTTTCCAAAATGTTCACTTTCCTCTTTTAGCTTAGTTTCCAAAATGTTCACTTTCCTATTTTTAATGTAACATTTCCATATATTTTCAAGTTTCCCAAAATGTTTACTTTCCTCTTTTGAATCATTTCCAAATCATTTCCTTATATATCCTTACATTTCCTTACATTTCCTTTCATTTCCTTTCATTTCCTTACATTTCCTTTTATTTCCTTACATTTCCATTCATTTCCATACATTTCCATACATTTCCATACATTTCCATACATTTCCATGCATTTCCATACATTTCCTTACATTTCCAAGGTTCTAAAAATGCACACCACACATCCATATCACAGCAAACATGCTATTAAGCAAAATGCACACAATGGGATTCAATCTCTTCCCTCAAAGTACTTCACTTGTTGCCATAACCCTTGCACCTTAGGTGGCGCCCCTTGCCACTTTTCCACATCACTTCTTGTTTTTAACTTAAAAACCAATAATTGTCCAAAGCTTTCTCTTTCATCCTAGGATTTTAAAAACCCTTAATTCATTTCCAAACACTGCCAAAACCTACTACTCATGAATTATGCACAAATGCATAACCCCTAATCTAGGATGTTACATGTAACACCCCAAACCCGGTCTATGCATTAAGACTAGATTTGGTTTGTTACATGAATCGAGCTATCTTAAAATCTTCAATAAGTTGAAAACTACAATATTATTTTTAATTACGGGGTTTAATAAAAATCAAGAGTATTTTAATTTGATGTATATTAGAAAACATTAGTAAAAAAACATTATTAACATTGTATTATCAAAAACCCTTAGGTAATTTATTTAAGAGTTAACAATAATAAAATATTTATAAAGGAATTTCATATATTTGAAAACCCAATTTATTTTGATAAAAACATCATATAATCATAAGCCCATATTTAAATGTCCAAAATATAGTTTAAAACCAAACACACATAAAATCCATAAATTATTAATAGAGGCCCTTATTACATTAACCCAAAATAGTAAAATACTTATTAAAAAGTTCGAGTTTAATAAACCCATGTTTTGCAAGATGGCCTCCACGAAGTCATCCTCGGCCCAAGTCCACGTCAATTTCCATTACGAGATGGAAAATTTGAGGGGTGAGTTATAGAACTCAAAGTATAACTCACTTACTTTGTCCATTGGGCCGATTTTCAAATTATGGATTTGGGCCTTGAGCCCATAAGCGAAATTAACAACATAATTAATAACATAATTAATAGCATAATGAATAACATAATTAATAACATGCATGTAAAAATGAATTTTTCCCTCCCAAACCTAATTCCATCCGCTACACACCCCCGTACCAACCATCACACCTGTGGGGATCAAGTCAACCCACCCCGCCATCACACCAATCGTAGGCATTAAGCCAATTAATATTTGTGGCAGAGCCACCGAACTAGAGGCAAATAGCCATTTATTACTTTTGTGGCAGAGCCACCGAACTAGAGGCAAATAGCCATAATTTTTGTGGCAAAGCCACCGAACTAGATTTTGGCAACAGGCCCTCTTCTCTTCATCATTTTCCCAACCCATGCAATATGTATGCAAAGTAAACTGTGATTATACAATGATTTAATCAAAAAGGCCCATTAACAAGAGTAAATATTTCCAATTTTTTTTATTAAGGCCCAAAAATAATCATTTGGCCCAATTAACAATTTAACAACTTATGCCCAAATTTACGATTTAGCAGGAATTTGGCCCATTTATCAATCTAGCAGGGATTTCAGCCTGTTTAACAATTTTAACCGAGATTACGGCCCATTATGATCTAACAGAGATTTCGGCCCAATTATCGATCTAATAGAGATTTCGGCCCAATTATCGATCTAATAGAGATTTCGGCCCAATTATCGATCTAACAGAGATTTTGGCCCTATTATCGATCTAACAGAGATTTCGGCCCAATTATTACGAGATATACAATTTTACATATTTACAACTAATTTCTCGAGGGCGTTTTCATAATTTCTATAATTTTGTCGCTTTCATGTATTTTCGTCGAAATACCAATTATTATGTTTTAAGCCGATCTAGACATTTTTACGATTTTACTCAATACCGCAATAACATCCAAACCCGAGAAAAAGTGTGAAGTTACACACCTCGATATCGAGAGTACTAAACCTTCTCGCTCCTCGACACCTAAAACATATTTCGATCCGTTAGAACACTATTTTGTATAAAAATACATTATCGATATTAGATCCAAAACCTTACCCTCTTGATTTTGAATCACTTCAATTTTCGGTTTCTCCTCGTTTATTGGTTCGTTATATGTTGAGTATCCACTAACGTATAAAGGCTCGGAAGTTCGTACCACTTCAAATAATTGACTTCCTTCGGAAGATGGTCCGCAACCCGGTGGAAAATCCCAGACTGCCGAAATCGCTCTTCGTTTATACTTAGGAGAAACAATGGATCCGCCCTTCTTACGAAGACTAAACACCGCCCTTTTCTTCCCTATTTTGAAAGTCTTCAAGATCAAAAGATTGTTACCACGTCCTAATAATATTTATATCGATTATGACTAAAGGTTTTAAGAACGAGATTTCCTGACCACAAATATTCTTGTTCCACAAGGAGAATCGATCCAAGCGTTCTATGTCACTCACGACCACTTGATTTTTGATCTTCCGTTATTGCACTAAAATATAACCATTGGAAACGTTTAATAGAAGGAATAATAAATTTCGATCCAAAAGATCCTCTTACCACCATTAAAATTCGGCCAAACCTCTATTAACTAATATAAACCAAAAAGGAATCCCTTACCTATTGTCCACGGTTGAAAAGAAACGATTGAGAATGATGCTTAGGAATAGAGAAAAATTGGCTATGGGCATACTAGCATTCGCCATGAGAGAATTAATGGAGAGAATTTTGATTGAAAAGAAATATGAGAAAGAAATAAAAGATGGAAGAAAAGATGATGATGAGGATTCGTTTTCAAAGAGAAGAAAAGAGGAAGAAAAGAGATGAATTTAATAACATTGTATATTCGTCAATGGGGAGAAGAAAAGAAAAGAATGGCTTTTTGGTATAGGTGATTTCGTCACTAAGAAAAGAACACACAAAAGAATACTAAGGTGATATGCAAAAGTGACCAAATGGTCAAAAGATTAAGGTTTAACAATGCTCAATTTCGACCAAGGGAGAAAGGTAGAAAAGAGTTTCAAAACTATGCACAAATGCTAAGAATGGCCAAAACTAATCCTAGCCAACTACTAGCATTTTCGCCAACCTCCCCTAGCCATTATGTCGTCCAAATTCATTGGTCAAATGACCATGAATTTGTTTCCAAACTTTTCCTTGATATATGCCTTATGTCCCCATATCTTTCCATAAATTTTGATACCATACCATATGTTTACACTTACCTTATTCCTTTGATATACTAACCAAAAATAACAAGGTCAACACTTACCATATTTATGCTTGGCGACACTTGCTATACATGTGCGTAAAAATTAAAATAAAATTTACCTAGATGCTAAACAAGGATTCGAACCTCTCCTTCATGCTACAACTCATGCGCCAACACCACCATGCCATGTACTCATCTTATGTCACTTATTAACACTTAAATTAACTTAAGTATTAATAACGCTTGCTTCTCTTCAATAAATTCTCAAATATAAAATTTATTCTTTGCCCAAATTATGCTATACTCTTCTTCAGGACTATAATAAACACAAAAATAAAAGTAAGAAAATTTTCCTTCATAATCTAAACACCAAATCATGCAATATATCAATACTCGAATTTTTAGGGTGTTACAACTCTACCCTCCTTAAAGAAAATTTCTTCCTTAAAATTTACCTAATTGAAAGAGGTGAGGGTATTATTGCCGAATTGCATCCTCAGGCTCCCACGTAGCTTCCTCCACTCGTGGTTATGCCATAGAACTTTGACCAACAGCACGGTTTTCTTTCTTAGCACTTTGACATCTCGGTCTAAGATTTCCACCGGTTCTTCTTCAAAAGACAAATCAATTCAACTCCAATTCTTCTACTGGTACTATGTGCGAAGGATCGATCTATAATGCCTCAACATGGAAACATGAAAACATTATGAATTTGATCCAATTAGGAGGTAACTCAATCGATAAGCCATTGGACCAACACGCTTCAAAGACACGATAAGGTCCAATGTACCTAGGACTTAGCTTGCCCTTCTTTCCAAACTCAAGATCTTTTTCCAAGGTGAGACCTTCAAGAAAACTTGATCCCCACATCATACTCGATATCCTTTCACTTCAGTGCGCATCGACTTACATCATCTCGAGGCTTCTTTCAACCGTCCTCGAATAACTTTTACTGTTCCTCTGTTTGGATATCATCTTAGGACCTAACATCATCGTTCGCCCAACTCGGTCCAACAAATAGGAGAACGACACTTACGACCATACAATGCCTCGTAAGGTGCCATCTGAATGCTAGGCGATAGGCTGTTGTTATCGCAAATTACGCGGTGGTAGATAATCCTCCCAACTACCCTCAAGTCGATTACACACCCTTAACATATCTTCTAATATCTCAATTACTTTTTCTCGATGACCATCGAATCGAGGATAAAAAGTCTTGAAATTCAACTTTGTCCCCAAGGCTTCATGCGAGCTTTCGAACCGTGATGTAAATCAGATTCACATCGATATAATAGATCTGGTACCCATGCAACCTCACAATTTCAGATATGTACAGCTTTGCCAACATTTGCAATGAATAATCCATACAAACTGGTAGGAAATGAGCAGTCTTCGTCAAACGATCAACAATTACCCAAACGGAATTTTTCTTAGTAGGTGTTAAAGGTAACCCACTAACAAAATCCATGGTTATCCGTTTCCATTTCCAAAGAGGAATCTTTATCGGTTGTAACAATCCAGACGGTAATTGATGTTGTGCCTTCACTTGCTGACAAGTCAAACATTTTCCCACAAATTCTAAAATTTCACGCTTCAACCCTGGCCACCAATACTATTTACGGAGATCTCGATACATCTTATTTCCTCCGGGATGCATAGCATAAGGGCTACTATCGCCTTAGTAGAATTATTTGCCTCAGATCTGAGTCCTTAGGCATACATACTCTTCCTCGAAAGCACAACACACCTTCCGTGTTTATTCCAAAATCCTCGATTTCACCATTTTCAACTTGTTGAAGTAAAGGTCCCAACTTTTCATCTGATGTCTGTTTTTCCTTGATTTGTTCCAGCCACGGAGGCTTCACCAAGTTACGCTAACAAACTACCATCCTCATACTGAGACTTAAATGGGCAAACAATGCTCTCAAATCGACATCGCCTTACGACTTAACGCGTCAGCTACCACGTTAGCCTTTCCAGGATGATATTCGATTGAGAAATCATAATCCTTTAATAATTCTACCCATCTTCTTTGTCTTAAATTCAACTCCTTTTGGGTAAGGAGGTATTTAAGACTCTTGTGATCCGTGTAGATTATTGACTTCTCGCCATAGAGATAGTGCCTCCAAATCTTTAGAGCAAAGACAACAAAGACTAACTCCAAATCATGAGTAGGATAGTTTACTTCGTGCGGTCTCAATTGACGAGAAGCATAGGCCACCACCTTTCCATTTGCATCAACACACAACCTGCACCGTGTGAGATGCATCACAATAACAATGAATTCTTTTCCGGCCTCATTTGAATCAAAATTGAGCTTAGTCGGGATCTTCTTTAATTTCTCGAAACTCTCTTGCGCTTTTCGGTCCAATTATACGGAGCTCCTTTCGCAATGCTTTAGTTAGGGTGCGACAATCAACGAAAACCCTCAACAAAACGTCTATAGTATCCACCAAACCCAAGAAACTCCAAATTTTAGCTCTGGAGATGTTGGTGGTTTCCAATCCGAATAGCCTCAATTTTCTCGAGGATCCACCCTTATTCCTTGGTGATACCACATGACCAAGGAAAGTCACTTCCTTTAGCCAAAATTCGCATTTACTAAATTTGGCATACAGTTGCTTATCACGAAGTAGCTGTAATACTATCCGCAAATGCTTGTCATGCTCCTCCTCATTTCTCGAATAAACCAATATGTCATCTATGAACACTACCACAAACCGGTCTAAATATGGTTGAAAGACTCGGTTCATCATGTCCATAAATGCAGCTGGTGCATTGGTTAATCCAAACGGCATCACTACAAACTCATAATGTCCGTAACGTGTCCGAAATGCCGTCTTATAAATGTCCGCTTCTTTCACCTTGAGCTAGTGATAACCCGACCTCAAATCAATTTTGGAGAAAACTGAAGCTCCTTTTAATTGATCAAACAGGTCATCAATTCTCGGCAGAGGATATCGATTCTTGATCGTCAATTTATTCAATTGTCTATAGTCAATGCACATACGCATCGATCCATCCTTCTTTTTACGAACAAAGCGGTGCTCCCCACGGAGACACACTTGGTCGAATAAATCCCCGATCCAGCAATTCTTGAATTTGAGCTTTAAGCTCAGCCAACTCCTTCGGTGCCATTCTATAAGGAGCAATGGACACTGGAGCTGTCCCAGGCAAAAGCTCAATGCCAAATTCTACTTCCCGATTTGGAGGTATACCAGAAAGTTCTTCGGGAAATACATCGGAAAATTCCTTCACCGTCCTCACATCATTCACAGATAACTCTTTGGCATCCAAAGCACAGATAAAGGCTAGGTATGCTCCATATCCTTTTCGAACCAACTTCTCTGCCTTTAATGCAGATACCACATTTGCCAAGTAGTTCCTTCGCTCACCAATCATTATGACTTCCTTATCATCCGAGGTTCTTCGACATTCATTTTTCAAAGACAATCCAATTCGCCCAATGTTTAACCAACCAATCCATGCCTGAATGAGATCGAACTCATGAAAGGTATTTCCATCAAGTTTGCCACGAATACCTCCTCTTGAATTTTCAAGGCACGTCTTTAAACATTTTATTTACAATTCTGATCGTCCTAAAGGACTAATTCATCGCATCCCACTATCGGTAATTTGATTCTAAATTCGTGTTTCCAGATATGGCGCTAGCAACATATGAGTGGGTAGAACCAATATCTATTAAGGCAATAACAGGTACATCGAAGATGAAGAACGTACCGATTATCACATCGGTGCATTGCCGTCCTCGCGGCGTCTAACGCATAAACCGATCTAGGTCATCTTGCATCGCATTTCCTCTAGGACCATTGCCTCGACCCGGTGCACCTTGACCACGACCAACCCCATTACCACCACGACCTGGTCCACGACCTCTCGGTGGCTGCTGATTACCTCTGGCCGTCTGTGCATCATTATTATGAACTTCTTGAGTCGTATCCATACGTCGAGGACAATTTTAGTACTGATGATCCATTGAACCGCATTTGTAACATGTGCCCGCTTTTCCTCCAACACTCTCCAAAATGTCTTTTCCCACACTCAGTAGAATCTCGACTTCGATTATTTGTTACCGGTGTTCTACCTTGAACGGTTCATCATCCCGAGGTCTCTTCTCGAATCTCTTTGAAGAACCGCATCATGTGTCTCTCTTATTTCGTAATCTTTCTCGATTCTACTGCTCGAGTTCTTAGCCTCTTGGCTATCTTGGCCTTCTCCACAAGAGTGGAAAAAGTTCTAACTTCTTTGTGGAGCAATCGAACCCTCACTCATCATTAAGTCCATCCTCGAACGCACACAACGCGTTCATGATCTGTTGATACAATTGTCCGAGCATAGCGGCTCAGCGTAAAACTTCGACTTCATATGTCGCCACCGTCTTACTTCCTTGGACAAGGTTGAAATTCTTTCCTTTGAGCGTCTACATAACTTCGTTCCAATGTATTTTCCTTGAAGGCGGCTTTAAAGAATTCCCAATTAATTAGTGCGACTTGGTGCCTTCTCGAATAGTGAGCCACCACCGACGCCTCATCTCTTAACAAGGATACTGACTCCTTTCAATTTTTGCTCAACGATTGCATTCCATATCATCCATAATCCGTTCCACGACTTCGAGCCAAGATTCACCACATTCGAGCTACACCAAAACTCCTCTGAAAACTTCTGCATTATTGGACTTAAGTCGTTCTGAAATTGACCCACGAGTTGTTGGCCCAATTCTAGTTCCGGCGACCCTTTCCAAGACTCGCAGCATTGCTTGAGTCAATGCATTATCTTCTTCCATGTGATCGCGTGATCCGTCTCACTCTCAATTGACGAAAAGTCCATTTCCGACATATGATTTGGTGCTTGAGTTGTAGCACCTCGGCCTCTACCACGGCCACGTCTACCGAGTCCACGACCACGTCCTCTAGTGCTCATGATGGCTTGTTCGTTTTTATCTGATTACAAGTTTTATGAATCAAAAAATTTGTTTCGGTGTTTATTAACGATGTTTTATGAGATTTGAGAGATAAAGTTGTTTTTCGCAACATATCCTATAGTCTCAATCTCTACGATTTTTTTTTTCACATCTAAAACTAGAAGTTCTAGAGTGTTCCTATGATCATCATAGTAATCATTAAGCAATAAATACATACTTGACTTATTGTCGGATGCTTGTGGTGCCATACTGATCTTTAAAATATAATTGAACAATTTCATACAGAAATTATTTCCGAACCCAAACCACAAATAGAAGTTTTTGAAATGACTCTGATACCATTAAATGTAACACCCTAAACCCGGTCTATGCATTAAGACTAGATTTGGTTTGTTACATGAATCGAGTTATCTTAAAATCTTCAATAAGTTGAAAACTACAATATTATTTTTAATTACGGGGTTTAATAAAAATCGGAAGAGTATTTTAATTTGATGTATATTAGAAAACATTAGTAAAAAAACATTATTAACATTGTATTATCAAAACCCTTAGGTAATTTATTTAAGAGTTAACAATAATAAAATATTTATAAAGGAATTTCATATATTTGAAAACCCAATTTATTTTGATAAAACATCATATAATCATAAGCCCATATTTAAATGTCCAAAATATAGTTTAAAACCAAACACACATAAAAATCTATAAATTATTAATAGAGGCCCTTATTACATTAACCCAAAATAGTAAAATACTTATTAAAAAGTTCGAGTTTAATAAACCCATGTTTTGCAAGATGGCCTCCACGAAGTCATCCTCGGCCCAAGTCCACGTCAATTTCCATTACCCGAGATGGAAAATTTGAGGGGTGAGTTACTAGAACTCAAAGTATAACTCACTTACTTTGTCCATTGGGCGATTTTCAAATTATGGATTTGGGCCTTGAGCCCATAAGTAGAATTAACAACATAATTAATAACATAATTAATAGCATAATGAATAACATAATTAATAACATGCATGTAAAATGAATTTTCCCTCCCAAACCTAATTCCATCCGCTACACACCCCGCACCAACCATCACACCTGTGGGATCAAGTCAACCCACCCCGCCATCACACCAATCGTAGGCATTAAGCCAATTTATATTTGTGGCGAGCCATCGAACTAGATTGTGACAAAGTCACCGAACTAGAGGCATTGAGCCAATTATTATTTTTGTGGCGAGCCACCGAACTAGAGGTAAATAGCCATTTATTACTTTTGTGGCGAGCCCACCTAACTAGAGGCAAATAGCCATAATTTTTGTGGCAAAGCCACCGAACTAGATTTTGGCAACAGCCTTCTTCTCTTCATCATTTTCCCAACCCATGCAATATGTATGCAAAGTAAACTGTGATTATACAATGATTTAATCAAAAGGCCCATTAACAAGAGTCAATATTTCCAATTTTTTTATTAAGGCCCAAAATAATCATTTGGCCCAATTAACAATTTAACAACTTATGCCCAAATTTACGATTTAGCGAAATTTGGCCCATTTATCAATCTAGCGAGGATTTCAAATTGCTTAACAATTTTAACCGAGATTACTACCATTATGATCTAATGAGATTTTGGCCCAATTATCAATCTAATGAGATTTTGGCCCAATTATCGATCTAATGAGATTTCCCAATTATCGATCTAATGTAGATTTCTACCCAATTATTATGAGACATACAATTTTACATATTTACAACTAATTTCTCGAGGGCATTTTCGTAATTTCTACAATTTTGTCGCTTTCATGTATTTTCGTTGAAATACCAATTATTACGTTTTAAGTAGATCTAGACGTTTTACGATTTTACTCAATACCGCAATAACATCCAAACCCGAGAAAAGTGTGAAGTTACACACCTCGATATCGAGAGTACTAAACCTTCTCGCTCCTCGACACCTAAAACATATTTCGATCCGTTAGAACACTATTTTGTATAAAAATACATTATCGATATTAGATCCAAAACCTTACCCTCTTGATTTTGAATCACTTAAATTTTCGGTTTCTCCTCGTTTATTGGTTCGTTATCGTTGAGTATCCACTAACGATAAAGGCTCGAAAGTTCGTACCACTTCAAATAATTGACTTCCTTCTAAGATGGTCCGCAACCCGTGGAAAATCTCGATCGCCAAACCGCTCTTCGTTTATACTTAGGAGAAACAAGGATCCGCCCTTCTTACGAAGATTAAACACCGCCCTTTTCTTCCCTATTTTGAAAGTCTTCAAGATCAAAAGATTGTTAGCACGTCCTAATAATATTTATATCGATTATGACTAAAGGTTTTAAGAACGAGATTTCCTTACCACAAATATTCCTGTTCCACAAGGAGAATCAATCCAAGCGTTCTATGTCACTCACGACCACTTGATTTCCGATCTTCCGTTATCGCACTAAAATATAACCATTGGAAACGTTTAATAGAAGGAATAATAAATTTCGATCCAAAAGATCCTCTTACCACCATTAAAATTCGGCCAAACCTCTATTAACTAATATAAACCAAAAAGGAATCCCTTACCTATTGTCCACGGTTGAAAAGAAACGATTGAGAATGATGCTTAGGAATAGAGAAAAATTCGGCTATGGGCATACTAGCATTCGGCCATGAGAGAATTAATGGAGAGAATTTTGATTGAAAAGAAATATGATAAAGAAATAAAAGATGGAAGAAAAAGATGATGATGAGGATTCATTTTCAAAGAGAAGAAAAGAGGAAGAAAAGAGATGAATTTAATAACATTGTATATTCGGCAATGGGGAGAAGAAAAGAAAAGAATGGCTTTTTGGTATAGGTGATTTCGTCACTAAGAAAAGAACACACAAAAGAATACTAAGGTGATATGCAAAAGTGACCAAATGGTCAAAAGATTAAGGTTTACCAATGCTCAATTTCGGCCAAGGGAGAAAGGTAGAGAAAGAGTTTCAAAACTATGCACAAAATGCTAAGAATGACCAAAACTAATCCTAGCCAACTACTAGCATTTTCGCCAACCTCCCCTAGCCACTATGTCAGTCCAAATTCATTGGTCAAATGACCATGAATTTGTTTCCAAAACTTTTCCTTGATATATGCCTTATGTCCCCATATCTTTCCATAAATTTTGATTCCATACCATATGTTTACACTTACCTTATTCCTTTGATATACTAACCAAAAATAACAAGGTCAACACTTACCATATTTATGCTTGGCGACACTTGCTATACATGTGCGAAAAATTAAAAATAAAATTTACCTAGATGCTAAACAAGGGATTCAACCTCTCCTTCATGCTACAACTCATGCGCCAACACCACCATGCCATGTACTCATCTTATGTCACTTATTAACACTTAAATTAACTTAAGTATTAATGACGCTTGCTTCTCTTCAATAAATTCTCAAATATAAAATTTATTCTTTGCCCAAATTATGCTATACTCTTCTTGGGACTATAATAAACACAAAAATAAAAGTAAGAAAATTTTCCTTCATAATCTAAACACCAAATCATGCAATATATCAATACTCGATTTTTAGGTGTTACAAAACATCATTAAATGAACTTAACTCATGCATCAATAAATTAACCTAGTAACTAGATTAATTAAAGAAGTAATTATTAAATTAAATTCACTAAAAGAACTCAATTAATTAAACTAAGTTGAGTTGAATTAATGACCAAACCATTTATTGAACTAAGATGCTTAAATGCAAGTATTTTAAATGCAAACTAAATGCAAAGCTGAAAATTAAATAAAGAGCTCAATTTAGTTAGATCGGTTCAAATAGCTGGAATCAGTTTCATTTTGCACTTTGGCCCCTCAAGTTTAGGCCACTCTTGATGGCGTCGGAAAGAGTCGAACCATGATGCGAACAGGATCGCATCATACCCCCTCTTAAAAGCGATTCGTCCTCAAATCGAGTCGATGGTTCTGTCGAATAGAATTTCTTTTGCTCAGCTTCCCTCGATCAAATGGGGCCGATGATAATCGTATCACCTGAAGAAAATAATCATGGGTTAGCAAGAATTGTTTCAATTTCAACCCAAATATAATTATCACCAAACAAATAAATCGCATGCAAACAGGCATAATCACATTATCATACAAAAGGAATAAAGCCTTATCAAATATTTGAATCTGAATTGGATAAATTTCATGGTATGCATACAATTTAAATAGATTCCAAAAGTCAAAATCAACATGTGAGTAACACATCAAATGATAGATATATTCATCACAAGCAGATAGTTGAGAAAATGCATATGGCACTCGAAAATGAACATCCAAATCTTGCATTGAATGACATATGTAATCACTCGCACATAAACAAAAATTATCAAACACAAGATTCTTTTTGTCAACAAGTAGACCATAATTAAACATGACAGAACGTTCAAACATTTCATGATCTAAATGATGAAAATCAGCATCATGTGTTCTATCAACAATCGAAGAGAACAAAGACTTCTCAAAATTTTCAAATGGATCACACATGTGACGCAATATAGATTCTTTCACACGAAAATTATCAAAATTATCAATCTCAAAAATCCTATCATCATTCATCGAAACATATAGATCACAATCAGGCAAAATAGAACGATTAATCTTAACATGATCTAAATGTTTGGCAGAAACATAATCAGCGACGCAAAGCTTATCACAATCCGGAGAGAGCAAAAATGCAACAACAGTTTCAGAAGACTTACCTTTATTCTCAGAAAGACAAAGATTAGTCTTACCTTGATCGAGCAACACAAACCTTCTCTCCACGGCCAAGTTGTGTAATCGAAGCTTCGCGTTCAATTCAACCATTTTCAAATGGAAAGTGAATTTCAAATACAACCATAAAAATTATTTAAGGAACGAATAAAATTTGAAGACAAGTTGAACAAAATTCATTACCTTATCCAAGAACCAATTTCCAAAATGATTGAAATTTTTCAAGCATAATTGTCGTTGCTTGATTTTCCAACAAGACATACCAGATGGTACAAAACATATTCCCGGTTTAAAAACATGATTTTGATTATTAAATTCAAGATGTGACAACGGTTTAGAAAAATCAAACATGTTAAACCAATAGGAGTTGTGCAAACTCAAAATCAAACGATCAAATCTCTTAACATGTTTCAAAACCGATTTACAAAAACTTAACGATTTAGTATTTGAAAACGAACAAATCTCATAATATCCACAATCAAACAAATGGGGATTAAAAGAAAAGTCATCATCATACTTACTCGCGTCATGTAATTGTTGGATTTGCGTCTCTTCACCTTCATATTTTGTATCGCATTGATTTTCATGAGATAAACTCGCATTACCATCATTTCAAACATCAAAAATGATTGAAGGATGGCAATCAACGGTATTATCCACATAATCACAAACATTAGAAAAATTTGATGGGGACAAACACGATTTGGGACACTTACATTCCTTACCTTCCGGTGTAGGCGGTTCAATTTCACTTTCAACCTTACCTTTGCGTCATTCTTCCGGGAGGTATTGAAGTTGAAGAACATCTTTCGGTCCTTCAGGAACCTGAAATGAAGAAACAAATGAAGAACAAATTTCAAATGAGTTTGTTAAATCAACTCACTCTTTTTCTCGCTCATTTGATCTTTCACTTCTTTTTCTATCTCAATTTCTTTTCTTGCTTTTTCAACATCTTTTTCTTTTTCAAATTCTTTTTCTTCTTTTCAACTTCTTTTTGTTCACTTTCATTTTTATGTTCTTTTCTTTCAACTCTTTTCAATTTCTTTTTGTTCTTTCTCTTTTTCTTTTTCATTTGATTTTTCTTTTTCATTTCGATCACAACAAGAGGATGATTCAAAAGAATCAAAAATACAAGGAATTGATTCTAAGATCGAAGCGATGTTCTCATAGATATCACGATCAATTCTTTGTGGAAGATGCTTCGTGCGTGACATCTTGGAATCATAAGACGAATAACTTGTGCTTGCATATTCGTCTTCGTAAAAGGCTTCACACTCATTAGTCGCTTTGTTTCGCCTTGAATTCCTCGTCGAATGATTTGAACCACTTCGAGAATGATCTTTCATAGAGGAATACTTGGACGCATATGACCCTCGTTCACTTCCTCATTGATAACTTTGAAAAGTTTCAAATTTGTGGTTTGATTCATACCGTCTCGAACTTTTTGAGGAATAAGAATCTCGATCACGCTCTCCTTGAATGTTCTTCTAAAGTGTGTCTTGAGGCGACCTTGACTCAGATCCTTCGATTTGAAGAAAGTCGCTCTTACTGGTCTCGTTCCTCAATTCGATCCAATCGCTTATACAACTTGTCAAACTTGGTATTCATGACTCTTTGCATTCCGTTCAACAAATATTGATATTCAAACTCTGAGAACACTTCTTGATTCATGTTTATTTTCTGAAAAGAAAGACTTTTAAAAAGAATAAAATAGAAAATTAAATCCTCACCATAAAATTCTCACAAGTCACTTGCAAAGAAAAATCGCTCACATTCGTGTTTCACTCGTATAAGGCTTTTTCTCTAATGTAGCACTCGTGCCTTTTACCGCTCTCTCTCGCTCTCACAATTTCGTACTTCATTTCGAAAGACTTATTGCAGCTTGAGGGCCAGCTTCAAAATTGGTTAACAAAGATTTGACGTTGGGTATAGGGTAGGCTAAACAAAAGAAAAAGGCAAATGGAGTGGATAAAAAAAACCAAATGATGGTAGAAGAAATTTTTTTTTTTTTGAAGATCGGGGTGAGAAGATGAGACTAGAAACAACAAATACTTGCCAAACTTTCAAAAGAAAACTTCACTTCTTCTTTTTTCTTCTCTTTTTTTTTGTATATTTTTTTCTTTTTTTTTTGTATTTTTTTTCACTTCAAATGTAAAAAGATGAATACAAAATAAATGAAATACAACTTTTTTTTTGAATTTTTTTGTTTTTTTGAATTTACGTACTTACTTTGGATTTACGATGTTCACCGTAGCTCCTCATTTTCTAGCTCTAATACCAAATGATACGATCCATCTCGGGATGAGTCGAAATGTATTTGAGTTGCCCAATCGCTCACGAGGAGGAGATAAGCCTTTCGAAATAATAGGAAATACTGGATGAGTTCGCAAAGCTTAAGTGAATTTGTTTAGAAGATGGGTTAAGTTAGGAATGGAGGTGTTTAAGTGTGGGAATGATTCAGATATGGAGAAGGATAGGCTCGGTTTTATGATGAAAGAAAAATGGATAAAAGATAGATGATGTTTTGGTGGGAATGGATTAAAGAACTTAAACCAGAAACGATTCAACACAAGTATGTGTCACCCCAGTTTCTATAACGTTTAAGGTGGAAGATGGTAGTCGATGATGGACCAAAGACCCGTTACTTAGTGAAGTAAGAACCAATGGTATAATTGAATGGAAGAGAAACGTTTGACGCCACAAGCGAGCTTGATAAGTCAAAAACGAAACTCGTACGAAAAAGAAGAGGAGATAACTCAATCGAATGAACAAAAGTCCATATGATATGATTAATGATCAAAAGTCTAAGCCAAAAATATATATCTTTTTACAAACTAATAACAGGTATATATAGTGCTTACATGTGGTTAGCTGAAGAGACAAATGAATTCAACTTTAATATGCAATTAAATGGCTAATCAATAGGTAAAAACTCTTGAATTCCTCCAGCCAAATAACAGCAATTTGATGACTCCAAATGAGCTGATTTCAATGTATTTGAATGCTTGGTTTCATGCTTTCTTGGTAGCCGAATGGTCACCAAAGAACTTAATGAGAAGTTGTAACTCTTGTGTGATCTTTTAAGCCTCAAATGGTTATGGAAGATGAATAGGTTGCTGCCAAATTTAATGGAGATGTAATGCTTCCATCAATGACCATAACACTCCCTTTAATGTTAAATAAAACTTCCCCAAGTGTGTAACTGCTTTCACTTGAAAAGTCACATTAA
The DNA here is from genome assembly GCA_025506655.1 of Gossypium rotundifolium. Taxonomy (NCBI): domain Eukaryota; kingdom Viridiplantae; phylum Streptophyta; class Magnoliopsida; order Malvales; family Malvaceae; genus Gossypium; species Gossypium rotundifolium. The sequence goes on from CP106724.1 coordinate 139,891,645, forward strand.
CTCTTCAGTAACATCCCTTGAGTGTAGCTGAAAAGTTTCCAACATTCAAACACATTAAACAAACAAATTAATCACATTTAAACACTTATTAAACACTACTTTAACTTAAACACATTAAACACTTGACTTTATTAAATGAACTAAAAGTTAAGACTTCAATTAATGCAGCAACTAGTTAATTTATGGAAGTAGAATTAAATTAACTTAAACTCATGCTTCATTAAAACATCCTAGTAACTAGATTAAAAACATCATTAAATGAACTTAACTCATGCATCAATAAATTAACCTAGTAATTAGATTAATTAAAGAAGCAATTATTAAATTAAATTCACTAAAAGAACTCAATTAATTAAACTAAGTTGAGTTGAATTAATGACCAGCAACTATTTATTGAACTAAGATGCTTAAATGCAAGTATTTTAAATGCAAACTAAATGCAAAGCTGAAAATTAAATAAAGAGCTCAATTTAGTTGGATCGGTTCAAATAGCTGGAACCAGTTTCATTTTGCACTTTGGCCCCTCAAGTTTAGGCCACTCTTGATGGCGTCGGAAAGAGTCGAACCATGATGCGAACAGGATCGCATAAAAATGTTTGAATTTTCTGTCCGTTTGAATTGTAAACTCTGGTAATGCTCCATAACCCTGTTCCAATGACGGATACGGGTTAGAGGTGTTACAAATTCCTCAATTTCAAATCCGAATTTCATCAATCCATTATCATACACCTATCAACATTACTCATTTCCAATCACAACATATAAATCATTATACATTATTTTCATAACTATCTAATTAAGTCCCTTGTCACAACAACTCAATCGATCAATTTCATTCAACTCAATTCATCAATTCAAAACATTTCTTTTTGAACTAACTCACCTTGATACCTTACCATGTAAAGTAATGTGAAATGCAAAAATTGAGATAGTTCAAATTGTAGAAACACAAATTGTGAACTCCAAGCTATTCGTCGACAACTTTATCTTTTCCTTTCTTTAATAATGGATCTAGGTCGACTTTAGCAATTGAAGCTTGGAAACCTTGAAATCCCTAGCTAAATGTTTTTCTCTTTTCTTCATTTTGGTTTCAGTTTGATGAAAGGAAGAAGACAACCTTCTCTTCCATCCAATTATCACATTTTGTTACATATGTTTTTATTTTATTTTGTTTTTATTATTTGAATAAAAATTTATAACATTTTAACCGTATAAATCTATGTTGCCATCCACTGTGTTCTAACAATGGTTTAATTGCCTCAAGAGTTCCTTAACTAAGTTCTATATAGTGATTTTGTAACACCCCTTATCCGTGTCCGACACCGGGATAGGATACGAGGCATTACCGGACTTAACTTGGCTAAACATACATTATCGGACTATAAAATTTCTTTTCAAACTTAAAACTTTTCATTCATATTCATAACATCCTTATTATGGGCCTACGAGGCCTTAAACATGCATCAGAAGGTTTCAGGATTAAACCGGAAACTTTTGTTCACTTAAAAATTTTTGCCTAAACAGGGGTCACACGCCCGTATGGGTAGGCCATGTGGTCACACACGCCCATGTTCCTAGCCCGTGTAGAATTTATTTTTCATTTTGAACCTACAGGTGTTTTCACATGGCTGGACACACGCCCATGTCAATGGCCCGTGTCCCTCACACGGCCCAGACACGCCCGTGTCCTCACCCGTGTGTAAAAACCTTAGCATTCTGTTTATAACGTCAGCAACTTCTCAAGGGGCACACGGCCTAGGCACACGCCCGTGTGCTGGCCCGTGTGACAAATTGAATTCTCGTAAATTGGGTGCAGGGGACATACGGCCTATCAACACTGTAACACCCCAAACCCGGCCCAAACATCACGACCGGATCTGGCATGTACTAAGATGATTTAGTAAAACATGTCGCATTTTTGGAAAAACATTTGTCGAGTTTAAACATGTATTCCGAAAAACTTAATGATTTGATAGTTTATAAAAGATATAAATTTTAGATGATGCCTTATCTTAATTAAGATGTAAAATCTAAATGTCTAATAATAATAAAAGCCCAAAATAAAACCGAAAAAAATATAAAGCTAGTGGACGTGGCCTTATTACAATGAAATTTAGAACCTACTAATTAAAAATAATAAAAATAAATAAACTAAGTAAAGTCTTTTACTGAATCAAAATATTCTCTCGCATGGCCACCTTGCGCTCCTCTCCAGCCCGGTTGATGCACTAGGTGCTACCTGAAAGATGTTAAATAATAGGGTGAGTCGCGAGACTCGGTGTAACGCTTCGTGCACCATCAAATTGGGCCTTAGCCTACGAGCAGTATAAAAAATATAATATATCAGAAATTATGCAAAGCCCAACCCAATCCTAGGCTTCCATCCGCTACACACCACCCTTACCTACCAACCACACCATTAGGGATTTCTACAATCAACCCACACCGCTACACACCATCGATGGCAGTCATGCTGCAGTTAGCTGTTCATCGTCAGATCATGGCAAAAAGCCACTACAACAGATCATGGCAAAAAGTCACTACAACAGATCATGGCAAAAAGCCACTACAAGAGATCATGGCAAAAAGCCACTACAACAGAACACTTCCCCTTTCATCAATCTCCCAACCCCATGCTATCATAGAATTCGGCATACATATAAAACATATCATCTCAATAGAAACATTCATTTATGAATGACAGAATTCACTAACCTTGTGATTCGCCTTTACCTCTTCTTCGTTTCAACTGTTATCGTAAATTTTGGCATTTAACAGAATTTATCAGATTTATAACCATATTATAACAGGCAATCTAAATGGTGTGGAAGTGTTACACACCTGATAAATATGAAGGACTACCCTCTACATCGATACCCTCGCTAATCAAATCTACTGCCCTTTGTCTACAATTTTGCTCAAAAGCCGGAAGAACACAAAGATAAGGCCTTCCTACATTCGGCCAAGGGTTAGTGTATACCAATCTATATGCTTAAAATTAATGATTTCCTTACCTTGAATTCCCAAAAGTAACACGATTCGAAAAGCTCTCAAATCGACTTAGAAATCTAAGCGATTGACTCCTTCAAATCTCAAATGTCAAATAAGAGAAAACAAAAGATTAGTTTCCATATAGCCATTCGCTAGAGTCTCTAAAAGCAGAAAAGACTAAAATCTCACGAATCGACACTTACCACGAAGTTTTCTTTAAGATTCGACAAGGCAGACACCTCGAGAGAATTTGGCAAACACAGAGATGAGATCTAGGATTTTGGCTTTTATGAAAATCCCAAAAGATGAACTGATGCGTTTTGACTTTTAGAAGGTCCGAGTAAAGTGTTTGACTTTGGCTTAGAAAGAAAGTAAAAGAAATCAAGGAAAGGCTTAGAGATTTCACTAAAGTATTTGAAAGGAATGAGAAAGAAATTATCAAAGGTTCTACCAAATGGAAAAAGAAAAGAAAGAAAGTTGAGAGGGGAATGGAGTGGGGATTTCAGAGAGAAAGAAAAAATGATGAGAACATAGCGTAAATTTTCAAGACACCTCTTTGCCTATACTAAACCGATTCCTCCCTCCCGAGTTTGATTTTCGCCAACACTAGCTTCCGTGAGATCACTCGATCATTCTATCCCTTATCCCTATCGAGCATTCATCCATCAGAGACCTACATCACACCACTACTTCCCCTTTTATCTGCTTATTATCCATATAATTAAAACATAAAATCCCCCTAGTTAATAGCCTTGTGTCGTCCCTCCTAGCTCTCCTTGGGCTGCCAAATTTTTTACCCAATTTCTTGGGCCTTATGCTGCCAAATTTGGGCCTACTCATCACCCAAGGCGCCACTTAAACAGACTTCCTTGTCTGCGCCCTTGCTCTTGGGCCACAAGTCCATTAGGCCAACTAAACTACCATTACTTTATTTCAAGTCCTAGAGTGCATAACAGAATATTTCGTCAAGGCCTCAACCCATTCTTGAGCCCAAACTGAACCTCTAATTCTTAATTTAACATATTTAAGCATTCATTACATAAAATGCACAGGCCCATAAATTCAGGATGTTACAGTTCTACCCCCCTTAAAATAAATTTCGGCCTCGAAATTTACCTGATCAGAAGAGATAGGGATATTGATGTCGCATAACATCCTCTGATTCCCATGTCACTTCCTTCGCACCGTGGTTTCGCCACAAGACCTTGACCAAAGGGATAGACTTCCTTCTCAACACCTTTACGTCTCGATCCAAAATTTGCACTGGCTCCTCCTCAAAGGACAAATCTGGCCTTACTTTAATCTCTTCCACCGGCACAATGTACGAGGGATCAGAACGGTAACGTCTTAACATCGAGACATGAAACATGTCATGTATCCGCTCCAACTCTGAAGGTAACTCCAATCGATATGCCACTGGGCCCACACATTCCAGCACTTGATAAGGTCCAATAAACCGGGGACTTAGCTTACCCTTCCGACCAAACCTCAATACCTTCTTCCACGATGATACTTTCAAGAAGACTTGATCTCCTACTGCAAATTCCATCCCCTTTCATTTAAGATCTGCATACGACTTCTACCGATCAGACGCTTCCTTTAATCGAGTCCGAATTAACCTAACTTTCTCTTCTGTTTCTGACACTAGTTCTGGGCCCAACACCTGACGCTCACTCAACTCTGTCCAACAAGTTGGGTTACGACATCTCCTTCCATATAACGCTTCATAAGGCGCTATCTGAATACTAGATTGATAACTATTATTGTATGCGAATTCTACCAAAGGCAAATACTCCTTCCAGCTTCCCCTAAAATCGATGATGCAACCCCTTAGCATATCCTCTAAGATCTGAATTACCCTCTCAGATTGACCATTAGTCTGTGGATGAAAAGCAGTGCTGAAGTCTAGCCTTGTTCCCATTGCCTGATGTAGAGCCTTCCAGAATCGTGACGTGAACCTAGGGTCTCTATCTGATATAATTGACATAGGTACACCATGCAATCTCACCACCTCAGCCACATACAGCTTAGCCAACCTTTGCAGAGAAAAGTCGACACGAACCGGTATGAAGTGAGCAGACTTTGTTAGCCGATCCATAATCACCCAAATTGAATCTTTCTTAGTGGGCGTAAGGGGTAACCCACTAACAAAATCCATCGTCATTCTCTCCCATTTCCACTGCAGAATCTTTACTGGCTGTAACAACCCCAAAGGCAACTGGTGTTCTGCCTTCACCTACTGACACGTCAAACATTTACCTATGAATTCTGTTACCTCTCGCTTGAGACCTGGCCACCACAACTGCTCTCACAAATCCCGATACATCTTAACCCCACCATGATGCATAGCGTAAGGGCTACTATGCGCCTCCTGAAGAATCATCTGCCTTAACTCCACATCCTTTAGCATACAAACTCTCTTACGGAAACACAGGACTTCATCACCATTCAAACTATAGTCCTCTCCTTCACCACTTCGCACTTGCCAGAGTCGAGAACTCAAAACATCATCTAGAAGTTGCTTCTCCTTGATCTGACTTGTCCACATAGGTCTTACTTGGAGCTCCGCTACCAAACTTCCATCCTCATACAGACTAAGATGAGCGAACATCGCCCTTAAATCCGCTATCGCCTTCCTACTCAACGCATCGGCCACCACGTTAGCCTTACCCAGATGATATTCGATCGAGCAGTCATAGTCCTTCAAGAGCTCAATCCACCTACGTTGCCTCAGATTCAACTCCTTCTAGGTAAGGAGATACTTCAGGCTCTTATGATCCGTGTAAATAACCGACTTCTCCCCATACAGGTAGTGCCTCCAAATCTTCAGAGCAAATACTACCACTGCCAATTATAAATCGTGCGTAGGGTAGTTCAATTCATGCGGTCTCAACTGTCGAGACGCATACACAACCACTTTTCTATCTTGCATTAACACACATCCGAGGCTCGTGTGTGACGCATCACAGTAGACGGTAAATTTTTTTCCCGCCTCTAGCTGAATTAACACTGGCGCTTTCGTCAAGATTCGCTTCAGCTTCTCAAAGCTCTCCTGCTGTTTATCGGTCCATACAAATGATACTCCCTTCCTCAACAACTTAGTTAAAGGTGTCGCTATTAATGAGAACCCTTCAACAAACCTTCTGTAGTACCCGTCTAATCCCAAGAAACTTTGAACTTCTGCACAGATTTCGACAGTTTCCAATCCAATACGGCTTCTATCTTTCGAGGGTCCACCCTAATTCCCTCTGCGAAAACTACATGCCCTAAGAAAGTCACTTCCTTCAGCCAGAACTCACATTTACTGAACTTTGTGTACAACTACTTCTCCTTTAGAATTTGCAACACCACACGAAGATGTGCATCATGCTCCTCCTTAGACTTGGAATAAACCAGAATATCATCGATAAACACCACAACGAACCGATCAAGATATGGTTGAAACACCCGGTTCATCATATCTATAAATGCTGCTGGCGCATTCGTCAACCCGAACGGCATCACCAAGAACTTATAATGATCGTACCGAGTCTGAAACGTCGTCTTATGAATGTCTCCTTCCTTTACCCTTAACTAATGATATCCTGACCTTAAGTCAATCTTAGAAAAGACTGAAGCTCCTTTGAGCTGATCAAAAGGTCATCCCAGTGGGTACTTGTTCTTAATCGTTAACTTATTCAGTTGACGGTAGTCCACACACATACGCATGGATCCGTCCTTCTTCTTCACAAATAAGATTGGGGCTCCTCACGGAGACACACTCGGTCGAATAAATCTATGATCCAATAGTTCCTGGATCTGGGCTTTAAGTTCCACCAGCTCCTTCGACGCCATCCTGTACGGAGCAATAGACACTGGAGCTGTACCCGGAAGTAGCTCTATTCCAAACTCCACTTCATGATTCGGGGATAATCTTGGCAATTCCTCAGGAAAGACATCTGTGAAATCCTTGACTGTTTGAACCTCATCGACAGTCACCTCCTTAACATCCAAAGCACTGATAAAAGCTAGAAATGTGTTACACCCTTTTTGAATCATCTTAACAGCTTTCAAGGTAGATACCACGTTGGACAAATAATTCCTTCTTTCTCCCAACACAACTGCCTCCCTGCCTTTTGGGGTATTCAACACCATGCATTTAGTCTCACAATCCAACTTAGCACGATGTTTATTCAACCAATCCATTCCTAAGATAAGATCAAACTCTCCAAACGGTAACTCCATTAAGTTCTACCGGGAACACTACTTCTTGAGTCTCTAAAGATACGTCTCTAAATAGTTTGTCCACTACCCTAGATTGTCCTAGAGGGCTAACCACAGTCATCTTCCTAGTAGTTGTTTTAGAATCTAAACTTAGGGTCTCAGATACCGAACATGCAACATAGGAGTGGGTTGACCCAATATCAATCAAAGCAAGGTATGGGCTATTAGCAATGAGAAACGTACCGGTTATGACGTCCGGTGCGTCACCATCCTCTCGTCGGTGAGCTGCATAAATTAGACCTAGCTGTCTCGCGTCTACATTACCTGCACCCCTACCAGATGCTCCACGACCCCGACCGAACCCATTTCCTCCTCTGGCTACACCACGACCCCTTGGTACAGGTTGACCACCTCTCCTAACTTTGATCGTAACCTCGTCCAGCTATGGCATGCACGATCCACATGGATAGTCCTTAATCATATGCTCTGTGGATCCACACCTAAAGCATCCACCGGTTCTCTATCTGCACTCCCCATAATGTACCTTTCCATACGAAGAACATGATCGATTCTGACCCGTCGGAGCACGAGCTGGCCCATCAGACCTAGGCCTTTTTTGAAAATTTTCGGATGATCCCGATGGCCCAACATTTCTCTTATTCCTATTCCTATTCCTATCCTTATCCTTATTCTGTTTCTTAATTCGCTTAACCTCCTTAGATATCTTAGCTTTCTCAACCAAAATCGCAAAGTCCCTTTCCCGCTGCGGTGCTACTAATACCCTCAGCTCATCCCTTAGTCCATCCTCGAACCGTACGCAACGCTCATAGTCAGTCGGCACAATCCCTCGAGTGTAACGGCTCAACCGTAAAAACTCTGCCTCGTATTCAGACATGGACTTACTTCCTTATACCAAGTTCAGGAATGCCTTCCTCTGCACATCCACATAGCTAGCCCTGATGTACTTTTCTTGAAACGACTCCTTAAAGAAGTCTTAATCAATACGATCTGCGAAAGTACCCTCCTTCACCGTGAGCCACCACTGGCAGGCCTCGTCTCGAAGAAGAGACACGACCCCCTTCAACTTCTCCTCCACAGTGAAGTCAAGGTCATCCATTATGCGCTCAGTTGCCTCCAACCAATACTCAGCTGTGTTAGGGGCTACGCCAAAAACTTCCCTAAACCTCTCCACTCCGTTGGCTCGAAGTCGTTCAGACACAGACTTCGAGCTCCTAAACCCGTGCCTACTCCAGCCACTCTTTCAAGGACCCGCAGCATCTCCTGAGACACTGCATCATCTCCACCCGTTTGGTCCTGAAATTCTCCCTCCACAGCTGGCAGATCCGACATCTTATTTCCTGACCCGTGACCAGACCCTACTGGTTCAGACACGGTCATCCGACCCCTACCACGACCACATAGCAGACGTTCTCGACCTCTTGTACTCATTCTTTCGATCGACGTTTATCTGATTAAGAATTTTATGAATAATTAATTCTTCCCACTTATTAACCGCGAACAATCTTATGTAAAATCATTTCGATAGTAGTTCTTTCGAATTCGAATTCTATCTACAAGTTTAGTTCTCAAGTCTGTATTTTCTAATTCTAGAATTCTCATTCAATCATCATCAATCAGAACATCACATACACGCATCAACCACACAAGCAACATCCATGAACTCATATTCCTCTCCTAGGGGTATTTTCATCATTTCACTACCCAGGGGTATTTTCGTAATTTTAACCTATAGGGGTATTTTTGTAATTTTTCAAAATAGAGTATCTTGGTGATTTCTCAAAATAAGGGTATTTTGGTAATTTTGCAATCCGAGGGTATTTCGATAATTTTACAAATCAGGGGTATTTTGGTTATTTTTTAAATTAAGGATAATTTGGTAATTTTTATAAATCAAGGGTATTTCAAAAATTTCAAAACTAGAGGTTATTTTAGTAATTTTGCAAAATAAGGTGGCTGGTCCCTTTCGGGTTTTAATTATAAATTTTGGCCTATCAACAAGTCCTTATGGCTAAGGTGAACAATCACTACGCACTAGGTAGGATTCCAGAAAAGAGGAGGTGAGTCACTAGGACTGCTTAAATACCAAGCTCTTCCTAAATCCAATCCTAGACATGCGCATGCTTGTTTCCACACCTTAACCCTGTGACTTGCTCACAGACATGTTTAATAAGGGAAATTAAGTTTTATGAAGGGTAAAGATTTGTTTAAGCTAAGCCTAAAGTCCATCAAATTCTAATTAAAATAATCTACGTCCCATAAAGCCCATCAAGCCCACATGTATATGTCATACAATGGTTCAGAATACTTACCTAGTGGACTTGGTCGGAGACGCAGGTGCCATCGAGCTAACAGACCTGTATCATTTATAAAAATGCATGTTTCAAAACCCATCTTTAGAAAATGTTTTGAGCCCAAAACCCCAAATTTGAGTTTTGAACCGGGCTCTGATACCAATTTGTAACACCCCAAACCTGGCCCAAACACCATGACCGGATCTGGCATGTCACTAAGATGATTTAGTAAAACATGTCGCATTTTTGGAAAAACATTTATCAAGTTTAAACATGTATCCCGAAAAACTTAACGATTTGATAGTTTATAAAAGATATAAATTTTAGATGATGCCTTATCTTAATTAAGATGTAAAATCTAAATGTCTAATAATAATAAAAGCCCAAAATAAAACTGAAAAAAATATAAAGCTTGTGGCCCGTGGCCTTATTCCAATGAAATTTAGAACTCACTAATTAAAAATAATAAAAATAAATAAACTAAGTAAAGTCTTTTGCTGAATCAAAATATTCTCTCGCATGGCCACCTTGCGCTCGTCTCCAGCCCGGTCCGATGCACTAGGTGCTACCTGAAAGATGTTAAATAATAGGGTGAGTCGCGAGACTCAGTGTGCAACCCTCGTGCACCATCAGATTGGGCCTTAGCCCCACGAGCAGATAACAAAATATAATATATCGGGAATTATGCAAAGCCCAACCCAATCCTAGGTTTCTATCCGCTACACACCACCTTACACCTTAATCACACCATTGGGGATTTCTACAATCAACCCACACCGCTACACACCATCGATGGCGGTCATCTGCGATTAGCTACTCATTGTCGATCATGGCAAAAAGCCACTACAATGATCATGGCAAAAAGCCACTACGACGAACACTTCCCCTTTCATCAATCTCCCAACCCCGTGCTACCACAGAAATCGGCATACATATAAAACATATCATCTTAACAGAAACATTTATTTATGAATGACAGAATTCACTAACCTGGTGATTTGCCTTTACTCTCTTCGGGTTTCAACCGTTATGCCAGAATTTTGGCATTTAACAGAATTTATCATATTTATAACCATAATATAATAGGCAATCTAAATGGTGTGGAAGTGTTACACACCTGATAAATACGTAGGACTACCCTCTACGTCGATACCCTCGCTAATCAAATCTACTGCCCTTTGTCTACAACTTTGCTCAAAAGCCTGAAGAACACAAAGATAAGGCCTTCCTACATTCGGCCAAGGGTTAGTGTATACCCGAATCTATACGCTTAAAATTAACAGATCTCCTTACCTTGAATTCTCGAAAGTAACACGATTCGAGTGCTACTGAAATCTGACTTAGAAATCTAAGCAATTGACTCCCCTTCAAATCCCGAAATGCCGCAAATAAGAGAAAAACACAAGATTAGTTTCCATATAGCCATTCGACTAGAGTCTCTAAAAAGTCAAAAAAGACTGAAATCTGACAAATCGACACTTACCCTGAGTTTTCTTCAAGATTCGGCACAAGCAGACACCTCAGAGAGAATTCGGCAAACACAATAGATGAGATCTAGGGATATCGGATTTTATGAAAATCCCAAAAAAGATGAACTGATGCATTTTCGGCTTTTAGAAGGTCTGAGTAAAGTGTTTCAGCTTTGGCTTAGAAAGAAAGTAAAAAGAAATCAAGGAAAGGCTTAGAGATTTTGGCTAAAGTATTCGAAAGGAATGAGAAAGAAATTATCAAAGGGTTCGACCAAATGGAAAAAGAAAAGAAAGAAAGTTGAGAGTGGGAATGGAGTGGGGATTTCGACAAAGAAAGAAAAAGATGATGAGAACATAGCAGAAATTTTTTGGCACACCTTTCTACCTATACTAAACCGATCCTCCCCCCTCCTGAGTTTGGTTTTCGGCCAACACTAGCTTCCAGGAGATCACTCTGATCATTCTATCCCTTATCCCTATCTGAGCACTCATCCATCAGAGACTTACATCACACCACTACTTCCCTTTCATCTCTTATTATCCACATAATTAAAACATAAAATCCCCTAGTTAATAGCCTTGTCTTCCCCTCCTAGCTCTCCTTGGGCGCCAAATTTTGACCCAATTTCTTGGGGCCCATGCGTAAATTTGGGCCTACTCATCATCCAAGGTGCCACTTAAATAGCTTCCTCATTGGGCCCCTTGCTACTGGGCCACAAGCCCATTAGGCCAACTAAACTACCATTACTTTATTTCAAGTCCTAGAGTGCCTAACAGAATATTTTGTCAAGGCCTCAACCCATTCTTGAGCCCAAACTGAACCTCTAATTCTTAATTTAACATATTTAAGCATTCATTACACAAAATGCACAGGCCCATAAATTCAGGATGTTACAAACACACCCATGGGGGTTGACTGTGTATCACACACGACCTAGACACATGCCCGTGTGTCTACCCGTGTGGATAATTAGAAGGCTATTTTCTAAGCCAATTGCCACCCTGAAACATAAACACACTTATACTGTAACATCCTAAAATTTAGAATTTTATGTGTTGCATTATTTCTTACGTTAAGCTAGTTAGGAATATTAATTGTGTATGTTTAGGGGTTCTGAGAAGGCTCGAGGTTTGTTTGGGCCTTAATAAAAATTTTGTGTTTTAGCCTGTTAAGGAGAGATAGTAAGTGGAATCAAGGCTTATGGAAATAGGTGAGTAATTTGCTAGCATATATGAGCTTATGGTAAAGGGGAAATGGCGCCACATGAAAGTCTTTGAGGGAAAAGGTTCGAATCCCACTTGGTACAAATATTTTAACTATTTTTTGTGTTCTTTCCCTAAGTGTCATCCAAGGTAGTATTTAAGGCAAGGGTGGACTTTTTAATTATGGTATGATGGCTAAAGAAACAAGAAAAGGGTGAAGGTAAGGAAAGGAATCAAAAGAAAAAGGCAAGATAAGGGGACATGTGGCCTTTTTCATGGGAAATGTTTTGGAAAGTCTTGTTGGCCAAAATTTTTTTGACCTTATTGGCATGTTATTCACGATTTTGTTAGGGGGAGGGGATAGTCGAAGTTCTCTTTTCATTTTAGACCATTTTGTTAGTTTTTGGTGCATGAGGGGTACATTTTTTACTCTTTAACCATTTGTGTTTTCTTTTCAAATCCATCTCCCTTTTTGCTTTGGCCAAAACCTCCTAGCACATTTGTGCACTTTTTTTCTTTTGTTTGGCCGAAACACTCACCTTTGCTCATCTCCCCTTTAATAGCCGAAACAACCCAAAGCACTTTTCTCCATCCATTCTTTTTCTTTTGACCATTTCACAAATCTTTTTCCTTATTCTTCTTTAATCGACATCACTTGTGATCATATTTTCTTGTTTGATTTTCTCTATAGCTGAACCCAATATCATCTATTTCTTCACCATTTCGTTCCCTATCGTGTGGGAAAATTTCTTCTTAATCGAATCGGTAAGTGACCTTATATATCTCTCTCTTTTCATTTCATTTTCTTTTTCTTTCTAACCGAATATGAATGTTCATCGTTATTTGGTTAGTTTACTTTGTTTCTTATCGAAACATCACTCTCCTCATCACTCTCATGTTATGATCAATACTTTATTCGTAGTGTTCTAAGTGAGTGGCCGTGTATCTTCCTAGCCTTAAGACGAACGGTGGAATTCAGATTCAATCTCGATAAGGTAAAGAGTTCTTTATGAATTATTTGATATCATTCTATATTCGATTGGTTGTTAACGGAATAGTGGTTGGACTAATCGATTGCATATTTTTTTGGGGGACTAAAACGCTCGATCTATCCACTCGTTGTTTTTACGAAAATAGTGGTAAGCCGACCCTTTTTCTTTAGTAAATCGTTTCATATCAAAGTATTATAGTTTTGCCTAAGATTTTATTCAATGGAGGCAAGCAATATCGAATCGAAAGGGAAAGCGAGTGGTAAGCACAAAAGGAGCGGATTTGCGATTCCCACTCCTAAGTTTAAATGAAGGGCGATATCGGCGGTTTGGGATTTTCCACCAGGTTGTGGACCATCATCCGGGGAGAATTGAAAAATCGTGGTCATTCACGATTCTAAGGGTAAACACTCTAGATCGTTATTTTAGAGTTTGATTAATAAAATCATGTATGCCGATTAATCGAGTGATATGATATTTTAGGTGTCGTCAATCAAGAAAAACTAGTACTTACCTTAATCAGGTGTGTAATCTCACACCATTTTTCATAGGTTTAAGATTGATATCATATTGGAAATAAGTCGCTATGATTAAAATAGTAAAACGATGTAAACCAGGGAAAATTGGCCTAAGTTCACTATTTTGATAAAATTGACAAAATCAGTATTTACACTGTGAAAACTACAAAATGCCCCTAAAGGGTCAAATTACAAAAAAGCCCCAAATGGGCCGATTTGATATATTGCCAAAATGGGCCAATCTGATATATTGCTTTAATGGGCCGATTTGATATATTGCCTTAATAGGCTGATTTGCAAATGTTACAATAGGCCGAATTTTTGTAATGAATCTCTAAATTATTTATTGTTGTTTATATTTGTAAATATCATGATTTGCTATGTATGATGCATTTACATGACTTTGCATGGGATGGGAAAATATAATGAAGATGTAACATCCTAAAATTTAGAATTTTATGTGTTGCATTATTTCTTGCATTAAGCTAGTTAAAAATATTAATTGTGATGTTTAGGGGTTATGAGAAGGCTCGGGATTCATTTGGGCCCTAGTAAAACTTTTGTGTTTAAGTCTATTAAAGAGAGATGGTAAGTAGCTTCAAGGCTTATAGAAATAAATGAGTAATGTGCTTGCATAAATGAGTAATTGGTAAAAAGGATATGGCGCCACATGATGGACTTTGAGGGAGAAGGTTCAAATCCCATAATGTACAAATTTTGACTATTATTTTTGCATTCTTTCCCTAAGTGTCGGCCAAGCTAGTAAATAAGGCAAGGTGGACTTTTTTAATTTTGGCAAGGTGGCTAAGGAAATAAGGAAAGATTGAGGGTAGGGAAAGAAATCAAAAGAAAAGGCAAGTATAGGGAACATGTTGGCCATTTTCAAGGTGATGTTTTGGAAAGTTTTGATTGGCAAATTTTGACCTATTGGCCAAGGCATGGACGGTTTTGGCATAGAGAGGGCATAGCCGAATTTGCTTTGTTTTTCTTTGGTAAAAACTTTGGTGCTTGTTTTGGCCAAAATTCCTACTTGCAACCTTTTGTGTCATTTTCTCCAAATTGCTACTCTCATTGCCAAATCCTAAAACCATTAGTGAGTTTTATTATTATTTTCTTTTCTTTCTTCTTTGCCGAAACCTCCTAGCACATTTGTGCATTTCTTCTCTTTTGTTTGGTCGAAACATTCATCTCTTGTTCACTTTCCCTTGATAACCGAATCATCTAGCATCCATCCATCCTTCCATTCTTTTCTTTTAACCATTTCTTCAATCCTTCCTCTTCTCAAAAATCAACATCACTTTAAGATCACATTTTCTTGTTTGATTTTCCTCCAAAGCCGAATCTAGTATCATCCCATCTCTTCACTTTTTCTTTTCTTTTTGTTGTGGACAATCTCTTTTTGACTGAGTTGGTAAGTGACTTATTATCCCTCTTTTCATTTCATTGTTATTTTCTTACTAGCCGAATTTATGAGTTCATCATCATTCGGTTATTCTACTTTGTTTCTCTATCGAAATATCTCTCTCCATCACTCTCATGTTGTGATCAATATTTTTCTTCGTAGTGATATAGAGGGAGGCTGAATACTACAACATCACCTAATCATCTCTAGTCATAGGACAATTGTGAGAAACGGGATTATCATCGGTTAAGGTAAGGAAGTTCCTTCATAGTCCATTCGATATCTCCATTTGGTTATTATGTTAATCAGATTGAAGGTTGGCTAATTGATATTGTTGGTAGGGTCTAAATTGCTCGATCGATCGACTTGCTGATCATACAATTATAGTGGTAAGCCAAATCCTTTGTCATTAAACAATCCATATTTTTTAACGAAATATCGTTTTGACTAAAATCTTATTCAATGGAGGCATATCAAATCGCGATATCAAATCGAAAGGGTAGCGATTGGAGATCGAAAATCCGTATGTTCGGATTTACAATCCCTACTCCTAAATTCAAGCGAAAATATTAAAAGGAATGTAAAAATAAAGAATAATCCACTGGGCCTTATGGCCTTATTACATCAAGTAAACCCAAAATAAAATTAAAAGTATTAAAATTAAATAAAGTCCAAAATTTCAATAAATTCTTCAAGTGATGCATGGCCTCCTCATGGTCTACCTACCCGTTCAACACCGATCATCACCGAAAAATAATTCCCACAATGGGGTGAGTCAATGACTCAATGTGCACACAATACTATCATTCAATAAATCGGCATTCATGTTCAAATCATCAAGTCCATATAATAACGAAATTGTGATGCAACCCAAACCCAAAACCTATAAGCCATCCGCTACTCTCCACCGCACCAACCTCGCACAGTGGGGACTACTAAGTCGACCTCCATCCGCTACTCTCCACGTTGTGTCATTAGACACTATTGTAACCGGTTACTGAATTTACGCAATGTGACCAGTAGTCGACATATTTCGTTGGTGAGACCAAGTCTATAGCATAATTTAATTTCATGTTCATATTCATATATTCGCATGTTATTAAAATAACATTTTTCACAATCCTATCGAAGTAGTAAACGTATCTTGGTACTTTTTGTCACATGTGTGGTACATAGCCACATTCATATTATTATTCATATCGATATTAAAATATTTAACCATAATATATCAAGAATAGTAAGGGTACACACCTTATTCGCTTATATAAAAGTTCCTTGAGATCTCGAAAATCCCGATCTAATCTTTAGATCTAATAATTCCTATATTCTACCCACCAAATAAAACACATTAATAAACCCTTTTGTCTTAAAACCAAATCCTAGTAGGATTTGTAAAAGATACTCACCTTTGCCGATTTGGTGCTTACACAAATCCCGACAGCTTGGTTTTTCCTCTTCTTGATATTCTACCAACCTTGTAGTTCAATATGGTTAGTTTTTCGCTTTTCAAAAATTAAGGAATTGATTTAGATACTCTCACAACCCTTGGTCAATATTTTAGAGACTTACCTTAGAGATTCCAAATCCCGAAAGTTCCTTTTGTCTTGAATATCCGTCAAATCCCTAAAGATCATAGGTTAGATCTGATCTAACTTTAATAAGTGGTAGATGGCCTTTAGCCGAATGTGTCTTACCTTAATTTTCCTGATCCAAATCCTCAACTCCTCCTCTAACATTCTACCATAGACAAAAGAGAGGTTATTTTCTTAAGCCTTGTTTAAATTGATTTAAAAGAACAAGAATCAATTGTTCTTACCTTAGATCCTTGATCTTTATGTTCAACGATGGTGGAAACCCGAGATCCCTTGTATATTCGGCCATGATCAAAGAGAATAGGAATTAAGCCTTTTACTTTCAAGAACTAGAAAGAAAGAAAATTGAATGGCTTAACTTACCTTGAAACCTTCAATCACTTGTTTCCTTGTCTTGGGTTACCGAGATCCCGCTATGGAGATCTAACCTAGATTGGAAGAGAAGAGTTTTGACTAGGCAATGGCAAAAGGAAGGAAAAGAAAAGATGGAGTCCTTTCTTGGGGAAATTTCGAAAGAGAGGGAAAGAGAGAGCAAAATTTCTAAAGTGGAGTGAATGAGAGAAAAGTCTCTTTTCCTCTTTTAACTGAATCATAGACCAAGAGTCCAAAACTTGGCCACATTTCTCCCAAGTGATAATTTAATCTTCATTAATTATCACTTTATTAAATTAAAATAACCTTTAATCCATCCTTTAATTCCTTATTTATCTTAGTAAAATAAATCCTCTATTTATCACTTTAATTTGACAAGTTTTAATAAAATAAAACTCTCTCCTTTTTAGCTACCAAGTGTTGTCCACCCCTAGCCTTGGGAAGCAAAATTAAACCTTAAAAATTGCTTTCCAAGTGACTCGAACTCATGCCATTCCATAAACCCTAAGTGACACCTCGTGCCACTTTTCCAAGCTCGATTGTATGACAAAATTCACCAACTTTTCTTTTAAGGCCCCCGCCTTTATCTCCTATTTTGGGCTTTAAAATTTGTCATTCCTACTTTATTTCTAAGTTTCCTAAAATTTTCACATGGCTCAGAATTTGCCATTTTCCTTACATCTTCGTGTTTCCAAAATGTTTAGGTTTCCAAAATGTTCGTGTTTCCAAAATGTTTAGGTTTCCAAAATGTTCGTGTTTCCAAAATGTTTAGGTTTCCAAAATGTTCGAGTTTCCAAAATGTTCGATTTCCAAAATGTCTAAGTTTCCAAAATGTCTAAGTTTCCAAAATGTCCATTTCCATTTCCATTTTATTTTCATTTCCATTTCCATGCATTTCTAGGTTTCCAAAAGTATCAAAATTTATTCATAGTACTTGAAACTTACAATTAAACTGAAATGCATAGGCCTATTCAGATGTTACGCTTCTACCCCTTAAACAAAATTTCGCCCCTCGAAATTTCCTAACTAAAATAGTTGAGGGTATTCTTGTCTCATCGCCTCTTCTCGCTCCCACGAAGCTTCTTCTGCTCCATGATTGCGCCATAGCACTTTGACTAGAGGAACCGTCTTCTTCGTAGTACTTTCACATCACGCTCTAAGATCCGAATCTGCTTCTTCCTCATAGGATAAGTCCGCCTTAGTTCCACTTCTTCAACCGCACCACATGAGATGGATTCGATCGATAGCGACGTAACATGGACACATGAAATACGCCATGCATCTGCTGCAATTCGGTGGCAACTCTAGTTGGTATGCCACCGCCCAACTCGCTTCAAGATTTGATAAGGCCCTATAAATCTTGGCTTAGCTTCCCTTTTCTACCAAACCTCATTACCTTCTTCCAAGGTGAGACTTTCAAGAACACTTGATCTCCCACTTCAAACTCTATTTCCTTTCGCTTAAGGTCTCAGATGACTTTTGCCTATCGAGGCTTCCTTCAACTGCGTGCTAATTAACTCAACCTTCTCTTGGTTTACGCCACCAACTCGACCCAAAACCCTGCTGCGTTCCTAACTCGTCCAACAAGTGGGTGTTCTACACTTCCTTCCATATAATGCTTCAGACGGTGCCATTCAATGTCGGCTTGATAGCTATTGTTGTAGGCGAATTCACTAAAGGCAAGTAGTCTTCCAACTTCCTCGAAAATCCATTACACACCTCTCAACATATCTTCCAACACTTGTATAACCTGCTCAGATCGCCGTCGATTGTGGATGAAAGGTCAGAGTGAAGTCTAGCTTAGTGCCTAAAGCTTGATGAAGTGCTTTCCAAAATCGAGACGTAAACCTTGGGTCTCTATCGAGATGATCGACTTTGTTACTCCATGTAATCTCACAATTTCCGCCACATACAACTTAGCCAACTTCAAGAGAATAATCCATTCGACGGGATAAAGTAAAGGACTTGGTCAAACGGTCCACTATTACCCATACCGAGTCCTTCTTAGTAGGCGTGGGGAAGCCCACTAACTAAGTCCATGGTAATTCTTTCCCACTTCCATTGGGGAATCTCGATTGGTTGGAGCAATCTGATGGGACTTGGTGTTCACTTTAACTTGTCGACATGTCAAACATTTCCCCACAAATTCACCACTTCGCTTGTGTCGGACCACCAAAATTGTTCCTTAGATCTCTATACGCCTTGATGCCCCGGATGCATGGCATAAGGGCTACCATGCGCTTCAAGAATCCTTTGTCTCAACTCCTTATTCTTCTAAGATATGATTTTACCCTTGTAGCACAATACTCCTTCATTGTTGACATCATAATCCTCTAATCCCCTTCTTGTGCTTGTCGCAACTTAATACTTAAGTCATCATCACCAACCGTCCTCCTTCACTTCCTTTAGCCATGTGGGCCTCGACGTGTAACTCGCCAATAGGCTTCCATCATCATATAGACTTATATGAGCTTAACAAGGCCCGTAGATCCGATACAACCTTCCGACTTAGGGCATCGGCTACTACGTTCACTTTGCCCGATGATACTCTATCGAGCGATCGTGAGTCCTTTAGCAATTCCACCCACCTTCGTTGCCTCAAGTTCAACTCCTTCGAGTTAATAAATACTTAAGGCTCTTGTGGTCTGTGTAGATAATCGACCTTTCTCCATAAAGGTAGTGCCTCCAAACCTTAAGGGCGAAAACCACCACCGCTAGCTCTAAGTCATGAGTTGGGTAGTTAAGCTCATGAGGCCTTAGCCGCCGAGACGCATAAGCAACCACTTTGCCATCTTGCATTAACACACGCCTCTAACCCCAGATGCGAGCATCACAAGACACCACAAATTCCTTTCCCGCCTCTGTCAATTAACATCGGAGCCTCACAAGACCTTCTAAGCTTTTCAAAGCTCTCTTGCGCTTAGTAGTCCATTCAAGGGTACTTCCTTCCTTAGTAACTTGGTTAAAGGCGCGGCTATTGATTTAGAATCCTTCCACTAACCTTCAGAATAGCTCGCCAAGCCTAAGAAATCATGGATTTTAGCCACTTGACCTAGGTGGTTTCCAATCCAACACCGCTCGATCTTCCTAGGATCCACTCTTATTCCTTCGGATACCACATGTCCTAAGAATGCCACCTCCTTAAGCCAAAATTCGCACTTTTCAATTTGGCATAGAGCTTTTCTCCTTAACACTTCCAACACGACTTTGAGATGCTCATCATGCTCCTCCTCGACTTCAATACACCAAAATATCATCGATGAACACGACAACGAATCTATCCAAGTAGGGTTGGAAAATTCGATTCATCATGTCCATGAACGCGGTGAGGCGTTTGTCAACCCAAACGCATCACCACAAACTCGAAATGACCATATCTTGTCCTAAAAGCGGCCTTATGGATATCGCCTCCTTCACCTTTAATCGATGGTATCCCGATCAGAATCGATCTTCAAAACATCATGCGGCTCCTTCACCGATCGAACAAGTCCTCGATCCTTGGCAAGGGATACTTGTTCTTAATGGTCACTTATTTAACTCGACGGTAGTCTATGCACATACGCATAGTTCCGCCCTTCTTCTTCACAAATAAAACCGGTGCTCCCCACGAAGACACACTGGGGTCGGATGAACCCACGGTCCAACAGTTCTTGTATCTCGAGCCTTGAGCTCCACTAACTCCTTTGGTGCCATTCGGTGGAGCGATTGACACAGAGTCGTCCCCTGAATAATTCAATCCCAAATTCGACCTCTCCGTCTGGGGTATTCTGGTAACTCCTCCGAAACACATCTACAAAGTCCCTCATCGTCCCTAACTCCATTAACACCTTCCTCCTTCCCACCTATCGCGACTTACAAAAGCTAAGAACGCTTTGCAACCTTTCTTAACCATCTTCTCACCTTCAAAGGTCAAACTACATTAGATAAATAATTCCTCCTTTCTCCGATCATTATTACCACTTCATCCTCCCGGTTCTTAATTCCATACGCTTAGCCGCACAATCCAACACGGCTCGGTGTTCCACTAACCACCCATTCCAAGTATAAGCTCAAACTCTCCAAAGGTAACTCCATTAAGTCCGCCAAAGCTCACTCCCTAATCTCTGGGGTACATTCGAAAGATCTTGTCTACCACTATAGTTTGGCCTAGTGGGCTTACTACGATCATCCGCCTATCGAGAGTTCGTAGTCTAGGCTCACTGCTTTCACTACACTACTTGCAACATAAGAATGGGTCGAGCCCACATCGATCAAAGTAAAGTAGGGTTTGTCAAAATAAAGAACGCATTCTTATTACGTCCGCGCGCTCCATCTTCCCTTCGCGAACCGCATAAACCAAACCCGATTGTCTTGCATCAAGATTAGTATTACCTCGCCTGTGTTCCACGGCCTCTGCTGCACCACTACCACGGTTATTCAACCACGACCCCGCTGAGGTTGTTGCCCACCTCTACCGGCCCAAGCTAGCATTCGAACTACCTGGCTCTCGTCCTCGTTGTTTGGGGCAATCCTTAAACATATGGTCCTTGGACCCACACCTAAAACATGCTCCTATCTTTTTCCAACACTCCCGATGCCTCTTTCCACAATATTCACAAGGACGAATCCGCTCACAGCATTCAAATTGTTGATTCTGTGGCCCATCAACCCTAGGCCTCTTGTAACCCTTTCCTGACGACCCAAACCCTCTTTGGTCTTATTCTTGTCCACTGTGCCGCTTAGTAGCATCCTTAATCCCCTCGCCACCTTGGCCTTTTCTACCAAAATAGAAATTCCGCCCCGATGCGGTGCTATTATATATCTTAAATCATTTCTCACCGTCCTCAAAACGAACACAATATTCATGCTCAACGCCACTACCCTCGAGCATAAGCGGCTCAATCTCGTAAATTCACTCATATTCTCATGACGGACTTACTCCTCGACTAACCTTGAAAAGCCTTCCTCGCTTCATCTCAGATACCGGTTCCCACATACTTCTTCCGAAAGGCCTCTTTAACAAATTCCTGTGTCAAGTTTTCAACTATGGTACCATCACGAATAATAACCACCATTGATACGCTTCATCACGTAACAATGCTACCATCCCTTCGCTTTTCCTCCTGAGTCGATCAAGCTCATCCATGATGCGCTCCGCTGTTTCTAACCAAGACTCACCGCACTAGGTGCCACATTGATACTCTCAAACATTTCGCTCCATTAGCTCAAGTCGTTTAGGTACCGATTTCGATTTCCTCCATTCCCCTCGCACCGCCACCAATTCCAAAACTCGCAGAATACCATGACATGCCTCTTCCCTCATTCGAGCCTCACGCTCAACATTAACAAATGGGTGGTGGCGGTATCTCATTGTTCGGACCTTGACCCGACCTAATCGGGTTCGACACTGTCATCCTTCCTCTTCCTCGACCACGGCGACCACGCCCTCTAGAGCTCATTTTCTAGTGCTCAGATTCCGATTAAGAAATTTTATGGATTAGTTATTTGTTCCACTTATTTATCAACGAAGGAGTTTTATGAAAAGGGATTTTAGAGTGGTTCTTTCGTATCATACAAACACACAGTCTTTTCCATTCATTCATCCATCCATCAAACAAATATGAACTTCCGTTCATTCAGAGAAACGTTGTAGTTTTTGTTGTTTGTTGTTGTTTTCCACTACCCGGGGGTATTTTCGTAATTTTGTCCTACAGGGTATTTTCGTAATTTTTTTCAGAAGAAAAATATTTCTTGGTGTTTTTGTCAAAAAGTATTTTGAAGATTTCAAAGTCTTGGTAATTTTGGAAAAATTTCAAAAATTGGGGGTATTTCTTAATTTTCAATTCGTGGGTATTTTGGTAATTTTTCACAAATCGGGGTAAATTTGTAAAATTTAATAAATTTCGGTATTTTAAAAGTTGTAAAACTTTGAGGGTTCTTTTTAAAAATGGTTCCTTCAAAATGGGGATGTTGCAAAAATTTTGGAGGTCGTGGTCATTTTGGTAATTTTGTAAGTTGTGGTAATTTTGTAATTTTTTCAAAATCACAGATTTCGTATTTTACAAATTAGGGTTTTTGAATGTTTATGAAATCATGAAATTTTGATAATGTTGTTGAGTAGTTGAATCATTTTACAAATCGTATGCGTTTGGTAATTTTATCGCTAAGGGCATTTTTGTAATTTTCAGAATCAAGAGTTTTTCGTAAATGTTGTAAAATAAATTTCTCGAAAAGTTTGAAAAAAAACTAGGGTTTGTTGTTTTGTTCTCTTCTCTCTTTTTTTTTTTAAAACATGGCTAGTTCCCTTTAAGTTTTAGTCATTATGTTTAGCCTATGACCGAGCCCTCTTGGTCGTAGTGAACCAAAGCTACGCACTGTGCAGATTCGTGGAGAGGAGGTGAGTCACGCGACCGATTAAATACCAAGCTCCCACCGAAACTGCTCCTAGACATGCGCATGAGAGGTTGCCACACCACCGAGCTCTCTCGAGTTAGGGTGAACTGTTACGCACTGTAGGATTCTGCAAGAGGAGGTGAGTCACTAGGATCGCTTAAATACCAAGCTCTTCCGGATCCAATCCTAGACATGCATAAGGGTTACCACACCTAGCTCAATGACTTAGCCATAGGTTTGTTTAGTGTCTTAAGTCTTATGTACTTGTGTTTGAGTAGTCTAATCCTAGGTTCAAGTTCCTATCATCTATTCTACGCTCCATGCCTTTTCTACCCTTATATAAATCATGTAATCACACATATAGTTAGGGTACTTACCGTGGATCATGGTTTGAGACTTAGGGCCATGCCAAAAGCTCGCTTATTTTTTCAAAGAAAATCATTTGGGCTCGCATTTGAAAACGTTTTGGGCCCGAGCCCACAGTGCCGAGAGTTTAAAACGGCTCGATATTAAATCGAACATTCCCACACCTACCACGAGCCCGGACCGGATCTCGTATGTTCCTAAAGTAAACCGATCTCAAAACATTCGATACTTAGAGAAAATTGTAGATTTTAGAAAAACTATTATTTGAGTTGGGCTTAGATTGAAAACCCATTTAATTAATCTTGTAAATCCAATTCATGTAACATGTCCAAAATAGTTCTTAGCAAAATATTAAAAAGGAATGTAAAACAAAGAATAATCCACTGGGCCTTATGGCCTTATTACATCAAGTAAACCCAAAATAAAATTAAAAAGTATTAAAATTAAATAAAGTCCAAAATTTCAATAAATTCTTCAAGTGATGCATGGCCTCCTCATGGTCTACCTACCATTCCACACCGATCATCACCAAAAATAATTCCCACAATGGGGTGAGTCAACAGACTCAATGTGCACACAATACTATCATTCAATAAATCGCATTCATGTTCAAATCATCAAGTCCATATAATAACGAAATTGTGATGCAACCCAAACCCAAAACCTATAAGCCATCCGCTACTCTCCACCTGCATTCAACCTCGCACACCGTGGGGACTACTAAGTCGACCCTCCATCCGCTACTTCCACGTTGTGTCATTAGACACTATTGTAACCGGTTACTGAATTTCGCAATGTGACCGTAGTCGACATATTTCGTTGGTGAGACCGTCAACACCTTCGTTGGTGAGACCAAGTCAACACCTGCTTCTCCCCTTTAACATAAATCCCAATGCCCCAAAACATGTATATATATATAGCATAATTTAATTTCATGTTCATATTCATATATTCGCATGTTATTAAAATAACATTTTTTTCACAATCCTATCAGAAGTAGTAAACGTACCTTGGTACTTTTTGTCACATGTGTGGTACATAGCCACATTCATATTATTATTCATATCGTATATTAAAATATTTAACCATAATATATCGAAGAATAGTAAGGGTACACACCTTATTCGCTTATATAAAAGTTCCTTGAGATCTCGAAAATCTCGATCTAATCTTTAGATCTAATAATTCCTATATTCGGCCCACCAAATAAAACACATTAATAAACCCTTTTGTCTTAAAACCAAATCCTAGTAGGATTTGTAAAAAGATACTCACCTTTGCCGATTTGGTGCTTACACAAATCCCGACAGTTTGGTTTTTCCTCTTCTTGATATTTGGCCAACCTTGTAGTTCAAAATGGTTAGTTTTTCGGCTTTTCAAAAATTAAGGAATTGATTTAGATACTCTCACAACCCTTGGCCGAATATTTTAGAGACTTACCTTAGAGATTCCAAATCCCGAAAGTTCCCTTTTTGTCTTGAATATCTGTCGAAATCCCTAAAGATCATAGGTTAGATCTGATCTAACTTTAATAAGTGGTAGATGGCCTTTAGCCAATGTGTCTTACCTTAATTTTCCTCGATCTCAAATCCCAAACTCCTCCTCTAACATTCTACCATAGACAAAAAGAGAGGTTATTTTCTTAAGCCTTGTTTAAATTGATTTAAAAGAACAAGAATCAATTGTTCTTACCTTAGATCCTTGATCTTTATGTTCAACGATGGTGGAAACCCGAGATCCCTTGTATATTCGGCCATGATCAAAGAGAATAGGAATTAAGCCTTTTACTTTCTAAGAACTAGAAAGAAAGAAAATTGAATGGCTTAACTTACCTTGAAACCTTCAATCACTTGTTTCCTTGTCTTGGGTTTCTTGAGATCCCATATGGAGATCTAACCGGATTGGAAGAGAAGAGTTTTGACTAGGCAATGGCAAAAGGAAGGAAAAGAAAAGATGGAGTCCTTTCTTAGGGAAATTTCGGCAAAGAGAGGGAAAGAGAGAGCAAAATTTCAAAGTGGAGTGAATGAGAGAAAAGTCTCTTTTCCTCTTTTAATCGAATCATAGACCAAGAGTCCAAAACTTGGCCATTATTCTCCCAAGTGATAATTTAATCTTCATTAATTATCACTTTATTAAATTAAAATAACCTTTAATCCATCCTTTAATTCCTTATTTATCTTAGTAAAATAAATCCTCTATTTATCACTTTAATTTGACAAGTTTTAATAAAATAAAACTCTCTCTTTTTAGCTACCAAGTGTTAGCCCACCCCTAGCCTTGGGAAGCAAAATTAAACCTTCAAAATTGCTTTCCAAGTGACTCAACTCATGCCATTCCATAAACCCTAAGTGACACCTCAGCCACTTTTCCAAGCTCGATTGTATGACAAAATTCACCAACTTTTTCTTTTAAGGCCCCCTGCCTTATCTCCTATTTTGGGCTTTAAAATTTGTCATTCCTACTTATTTCTAAGTTTCCTAAAATTTTCACATGGCTCAGAATCTTGCCATTTTCCTTACATCTTCGTGTTTTCAAATGTTTAGGTTTCCAAAATGTTCGTGTTTCCAAAATGTTTAGGTTTCCAAAATGTTCGTGTTTCCAAAATGTTTAGGTTTCCAAAATGTTCAGGTTTCCAAAATGTTCAGATTTCCAAAAATGTCTAAGTTTCCAAAAATGTCTAAGTTTCCAAAAATGTCCATTTCCATTTCCATTTTTATTTTCATTTCCATTTCCATGCATTTCTAGGTTTCCAAAAGTATCAAAAATTTATTCATAGTACTTGAAACTTACAATTAAACTGGAAATGCATAGGCCCTATTCAGGATGTTACACCATCATCCGGGGAGAATCGTCAAATCGTGGTTGTTCACGATTCTGAGGGCAAACACTTTTGGATCGTTTATTTTAGAGTTTGATTATTAAAATCACGTATGTCGATTAATCGAGTGTTACGATATCTTAAGTGTCGATGAGCAAGAAGGCTTAGTGCTTACCGTAATTAGGTGTGTAATCTCACACCGTTATCCGTGGATTTTAAGATTGATATCATATTGGAAATAAATCGCTATGACTAAAAACGTAATAGGGCGTAAACTGGAAAAATTGGCCTAAGATACACTATTTTGATAAAATTGACAAAATCGATAATATCATTGTGCGAATAACGAAAATACCCTTAAAAGGCTGAATTACAAAATTGCCTTAATGGGCCGAATTGATATATTGCTTAATGGGCCGATTTGATAAATTTCTTAATGGGCCGAATTTATATATTGCCTAATGGGCCGAATTGATATATTTCTTAATGGGCCGATTTGATAAATTGCCTTAATGGGACAATTTGCAAAGTGTTAATGGGCCGAACTTTTGTCTAAATTAATTATTGTTGATATATTTGTAAATATCATGATTTGTTATGTATGATGCATTTACATGACTTTACATGGGATGGGAAAATGTTGAAGAGAAGTGATTCTGGTGGCACTGCCACAAATATGTTTGATAATTTGATTCACTATGATTCTGGTGGCTTGTCCACAATTTGAATATATTATAAATGGCTAAATGCCTGCGATTGGTATGTTTGGCGGGGTAGGTTGACTTGATCCCCACAGTGTGTGATGGATGGTACGGGTGGTGTGTAGCGGATGGATTATTAGGTTGGTTTGGGATTGCATTACATTCATATGATATATAATTGATACATTATTTTGTAAAAGGGCTTAGCCCAAGATATTGCTAAATGGGTTTCAGCCCGATGGAGCAATGTAAGGGGTTATGCACTGAGTTCTAGTAACTTACCCCGTTTTCCTTATCCCTTTCTGGTAATACTCAGTGACGTGAACTTGGGCCATGGATGACTCGGTGGAGGCCATACTTCAGAAATGGTTTATTTGGACTTTAGGCTTCTTTCTCATTTATTTTATTACTTTACTATTTTGGATTAAATGTTGTAATAAGGCCTCTGGTTTATTTTATATTGCTTTATGTTTGATGTATTTATATTTTGCTCAAATTACTTTCAATGGGATTTTTCTAAAACTCAAATAAAGATTTTCTAAAATGGATTTAAAATGGATTTCATAATAAACTTACATCAATATTTTTAACTCAGAAATTTTTCTCAAATTTTCATCAATGTTTTCAAAAGTTACGGTTTATAAAATCATTAGTTCAAAGTTGTTGATTTATCAATCTATCTTCGAAGTTAGTAACATTTTGTCAAATAATTAAAACAAATTGTTTTCTTGATTTTTAACAAATCAATATCTGTTTACGTACGAACAAAAGGACTTAAAAATATTTTCTCATGTGACATGTCAGATCCGGCCTTAACGCATGGGCCGGGTTTGGGGTGTTACAAAAGAGAAGTTTCGGTGGCACTGCCACAAAAAAATGTTTGCTAATATGATCCACTATGATTCTGGCCAAATCAAAATATGTTATAAATGGCAAAATGCCTGCGATTGGTGTGTTTGGCGAGGTGGGTTGACTTGATCCCCACAGGTGTGATGGGATGGTATGGGTGGTGTGTAGCAGATGGATTACTAGGATGGGTTGGGTTACATACATTGTTTATTTTTATATAAATGTATATGTTCTGTTTTGTAAACGGGCTTCGGCCCAAGATCATGCTTTATGGGCTCAGGCCCAAGTTTTTGCTAAATGGGTTCAGGCCTAGTGACCGACGGTAAGGGGATTATACACTAAGTTCTAGTAACTCACCCCATTTCCTTAACTCTTGCAGGTAATGCTCAGTGATGTGGACTTGGGCCATGGATGACTCGGTGGAGGCCATACTTCAGAAACAGTTTTATTTAGACTTGAGATTTCTTTTTCGTTCACTTTATTACTTTACTATTTTGGGTTAAATGTTGTAATAAGGCCTCTGGTTTATTTTTATTTTGTTTTATGTTTGACGTATTTATATTCTGTTCAAATTACTTTAAATGGGATATTTTCCTAAAAACTTAAATAAAGATTTTCTAAAATGGATACACAAATAGATTTTTGATAAACTTAAATAAATATTTATAACCCGAAATTTTCTCTCAAATTTTCATCAATATTTTTCAAAAGTCTTTGTTTGTTAAATCATTAGTTCAAATTTATCGATTTATCAATCAATCTTCGAAATTAGTAATATTTTGGTCAAATATTTTAAATCTAAATTGCTTTTCTTGATTATAATAAAATAATACTTATTTTTGTACGAATAAAAAAAGATTTAACACACTTTTCTCATGTGACATGTTAGATCCGATCATGACGCATGGGCCGGATTTGGGGTGTTACATATACCAACTCAAGCAATACATGATATGACCATAATACACTATAAAGAACCACTAATCATCATTCATACATTTCACATTTTACTTCATAAAACTTATCATCATTAAAATAAGAAACTCGACAAATATTGGCCAATTCCCTATGGCCATATACAAAATAAGGGGATAACATTAGTAGCCAACACTTTGGCTCTCAAATATGACATAATACAAAATGACCCTACATGCCATACCCAAAATAAACCAACTTTACTATACCAAAAGAATGATTGATAGTGTGATCCGAGCTCCGACGTTCTACGATGCCCGAGCTAGCTTGGCGATACTACAAGGAAAAAAGGAAAAGAGAGGGTAAGCATATAGCTTAGTAAGTTTGCATGAATTAATATAGCAACATAATTATTAATGGTAAAATCCATTCATATCATATAAAAATAGCAATACAAGTTCTCAAGTGCTTAGGCATACTTACTCATACTCACTCTTACCATCACACATCACATTATGGTTTCATAACTTGTAATTTTACTCATGGTACATGTATCACTTAGTCACATAATTTAGCACTTATGATAACTTAGACATAAATCATCATAGTCCTTAACATAAATGGAACTCATTATCATCCTTGTATAATTTAACTCTATAGCGTCTCTGCATACTCAGCTCTTTTACCCGTTGAACTACTCGGAATATCAGAGGATACTCAGTCTCATCATACATGTATCATGATGTCAATGCCATATCCCAAATATGGTCTTACATAGGATCACCTTTTGATGCCGATGCCATATCCTAGATATGGTCTTACACGGGATCTCTTAACTCGATGTTGATGCCATGTCTCAGACATGGTCTTATACGAGATCGTACTCAGATGTCGATGCCATGTCCCAGACATGGTCTTACACGAGATCTTCATTTGGTGCCGAAGCCATGTCCCAGACATGGTCTTACATGGGGCCTTTCTTATTCGAAGCCGATGCCATGTCCCAGACATGGTCTTATACGGGACCTTTCTTATTCGATGCCAATGACATGCCCCAGACATGGTCTTATATGAGACTACATTCGGTGCCGATGCCATGTCCCAAACATGGTCTTATACGGGACCTACATTTAGTGTCGAAGCCATGCCCCAGACATGGTCTTACACGGGACCGTCCTTACCTCATGTCGTGACATAGGTATCCTCGTCATTCCGAAATTTCAACCGGGACTTTACTTAGCATATTCTCATTCATTTTCTCATCAAGACATTATTCATAAATTTCATGGAAATAATATGCATTTCTCAAAACAATAAGTAATTTTAAACACAATAGCATATGTAGCCTTAATTTCACACAAACTTACCTCGGTACTTAAAGTGCGTGTAGATGTTCGATTTAGTCCGATACTTTGCTCTTGCCTCAGTTTTGATCAAGGCTTCGTGTTTCTTTATCTATAATAACAATTTCACATATTTAATACTCATATTGACTAAATCGACTCATGAATCATACATTGGCAAAATTATGATTTTGCCCCTAAACTTTCACATATTTACACTTTTGTCCCTAGGCTCGTAAAATGATTTTCATTTAACTTTCGTGTATTTCAAGCCTAGCCGAATCATTATCTTAACTACAACAACCTTCAATTTCTACTATTTCACTCATATATGACTATGTTTACAACTTTTACAATTTGGTCCTTTATGCATTTTTCATGAAAATCACTTAGAAAAGGATGTTTATCATACATCAAACTTTCATATTCTTCCATAAAACATCAAAATGCATGCATGTCATACATGGGTAAATTTTTTAACATAAACCCTAGCTCAAAATATAGCTAGAAATAGCTAAACCGAGTTACGAGGGTCTCAAAAATACAAAGAACATTAAAAACGGGGCTAGGATGCACTTACTATCAAGCTTGGAAGTTGAAGAAACCCTAGCTATGGTGCTCTTGTGATTTTCGGCCAAGCTTGGAGAAGATGGACACCATTTTTGACTTATTTTCCCTTTTTAATTCATTAATTAACCATTTCTTGAGATTTTTCCTTCCAATGCCCATTTTTGTCCATCTTAACATATAATGGTCTAATTGCTAAATAAGGACTTCTAATAATTTTTATGATGCTATTTCATACTTAAATCTTCTAGAATCTCATATTTTCAAATCTTTGCAATTTAGTCCTAATGGACAATTTAAATCACTAATTAATAAAATTTCTTCATTAACTTTTCACACAATCATGCAAACACATCATAAGCCACGTAAAAATCATAAAACACATATTTCTACTTCAGATTTGTGGTCTCACACCACTATTCTGACTAGGCCCTAAATCGGGCTGTTACAGATTTACTAATAGGTTAACTTTTGACACTTTTAGGATTTTTGTCCATGTACCCTAATTAAGCACCAGTTCAACGAAATTACCTAACCAAAATTCAATTCACCTCAAACATCACTCCATAAATATTTAATAAAAACATTTACGAACCTGATTTACAAAAATGGGGTTACAAAATCACACTTTCTAACACCATTAACTTACTGGTCATTACAGAGTTAGGGGGAGAAGGAATCGCAGCAGGGACTATAGCAATACGGGCCACATCGCCAGATGTTTCAACACAATCTTTTCCTTTCTTTCAATGAAGCTCCCTTATAGGGCTACCCTCGTCTTCGCTACTCAGAATTATATTGGTAGCCCCAACAGTAGTTTTCCTCTTTTTCTTACTCTTGCACTTCCTTCTGCAGTGGAAGTACTGGAGGGACCGCCTTGCACATTTTGCATGAATGATCAAACATCCATATATTCGTCAATCTCCCTGGACAAACTTGTTGATTCCTTTGAGTTTTCTTCAACAACGTGAACTATGCCTGCAACACTAAGAAGTCTTTTATCAATACCAGTTATCATAACGAGGTTCGCATCACTCTTTAGATCCCTTGCAAGTTTAGAGAACCAGGAACGAGGCTTTAATTTACAAAAGCTATAAAAATAATTTTTAGGTTCCTTTTTCTTCCCTAAGAGTATAACCCCCAAATCATCAGTGACTCTATGTGGCCACACAAACTGCGTAGGAAATACCCTTATGATGTTCGCACTATGACCATCCTCAATAGGCCACCATCCATTAGGACTCAGATTTAAGAGGCAATGTTGAAACATATTCCTAACAATTAACACTTCCTCCAAATCTAGTACGCAACCCTTGCGAAGTCTATAATACTGACCCCACCCAACTTCAAACATAATCCCTCATTTTTTTTAGGCACATACTCTTTCTAGGTATCAACCATTTAGTCAGAAAATCAAAACCACCTTTAAGCTTGTACTTAACTCATTAGTACTTGCAGTGGTTTAGGCGAACGTTCAAAGACCAATTTGAGATGATTGATTCTACATCTTCACGAAGAGAGAAATAAAACAAACCCACCAAAACCTCATTAATTGCACGCTTTTAGTTGGTACAAATTCTAGAAAATGACATCAATGGCACTTCCTCCCGTCAACTACATTCAATGAAATATGCCATTATGACCCACCACGAAAAGCCATATAACTTTTCCAGAGCTATCTTGTATTCATTGAGAATATGGTAGAAGGGGTGGAGTGGTAAATGGAAACATGCCTCTATCACGTGTAATGGAAGTAAGAAACTCTTGTCGGCGGTGTCTTTTAATCGGCTTAATCCTTTAGTGATTGAGAAGTCGTAAGCGAAGTTGGGTAGTTGAATTCCTCGAGTAACCAAAATGCGGCTCATTTCCTCCTCTTTGCTGGTGCAAACATAAGCTTTTGCCTCCACTAGAGTACTCACTTCATGGCGTTATGAAGAGATGCCCTAAATAACATGGTCGCTTCCTCTCGTCCTAACTATTATATTCTAATAAACCTAGAAAAAATCACAAGAACGATGGAGATTTTAAGAAAATTACCTTTAAAGTTGTTTTTCTCAATAGCAACTTCTTTTCTGAAATCTCAAATTCAAATAGTTTAATTTTTAAGGCTAAGGCAACCTTCTTTGAAAAGGGTTTTGTACTTTAACGATTCATGTATTTGAGAATAGGGGCACAATCAGCTGTGTATAGCTGTACCACTCCTTAACATGTAGCAAAATGTACATTATAAGTTAAAATACAAGGTCTATGTGTAACACCCCTAACCCGAAATCGTCGCCAGAATAGGGTTAAGGGGTATTACCGATCAATCAGAATATTTAACCTCTAAATGTAGACACAAAGTCAAACATCATCAAACACATTCATATACAATCATAGTGTCCCTTAAACAAGTCATCAAGACCCTAAGCATGCTTATAAACTGAGTCGGGACTAAACCGAAACACATATAAAATTTCATGAAAAATTGAAACTTTTCTAGAATACAGGAGAGACACGCCCGTGGGGGTAGGCCGTGCCTCTCCCACTGCTACATGACACACTTGTGTGACCTCCCCGTGGTTATATACTGCCAAAATCAACACGGCTAACAAGCACGCCTGTGTCATGGCCCTGTACTATTAAAGCTAGCTACTGACTTGTCCACCACGGTTAGATGACACCCCCGTGTCGAGGCCGTGTGCAGTTTAAGCCACATTCTGCCAATTTACCGATGGTCTGAGGCACGCTCGTGTGCCCCAACCGTGTGACATTATAGGTCATTTTTGCAAGGCCAACATGCCACCCACTTAGAGTCAAACCTATAAGCCAATCAGCCAAACATCTC
The DNA here is from genome assembly GCA_025506655.1 of Gossypium rotundifolium. NCBI lineage: Eukaryota > Viridiplantae > Streptophyta > Magnoliopsida > Malvales > Malvaceae > Gossypium > Gossypium rotundifolium. The sequence goes on from CP106724.1 coordinate 139,925,454, forward strand.
ATGCACATATTGCCATCTAAAAGCATACCAATTTAGCAATTCAAAACATGTAATCAATACCAACTCTAATCATACCCAATTCAATACCAATACTTATTCTATCACAAGCATAATTCATTCCCAATCTCACTACCCCTACTAGCATTTATCAACACAAAGTTACCATTCAATAGCAAATATCCCAATTCACAAGTCATGCCAAAAGATGTATCACATATACCAAAATCATTCACGCTAAAACTAGCACATATCTAGCCACATACCATGGCTACTTACAAAATCAAACATAATTCAAATGACCAGCCTATACATGCCATATTACAACTATATACATCCTTTCAAGAGTACCAAAATAGAATGCCGATAGTGTGATTGAGAAGCTGACGATCCTAGATCCGAGCTAGCTTTACTGACCCTGCAAAGTAGAGAAACAAATCACACAGCAAGCTTTCCAAAGCTTAGTAAGTTCGAATTATAAAACAATTAACTCAATGAACCAAGTCAATATGCACATTTACCCATCACATAGATATTTTATCAATGGTACACAAGTTCAACTTTATTCAATACTCACATAGCATTCCATTCTTTCACTTCAAATTTCACCAATCACATAGGTATCATACTTACCTTACCAACACTTAGTTAATCACTAATCATACTATCCAACCATCACATAGATAATGACACAACTAAGCACAATATCACTCTCAACCACATGCTTAATTAACTATTCATTCAACTCTTAAATCTATCATCAACCACATCGATTCAAACATACCTTGATCAACACGTAGTAACTCACCATTCATACAACTCAATTCCTCGATTTTACCTCTATTTCAACCTCTACTATTACTCAAATGAATTTGCACACTTAGTTCCAATTTGACAATCGAAGCCTATTTGTCAACGCACACTTAGTACCGATATGTTAAACAGAACTTATATCGGTAACGCACACACAGTGCCATTTCGATGAGCCAAAACTTCTATCATTTCACACACACAGTGCTATTCATTAAAGCCGTAGCTTCTATTGTTTCGCACACACAGTGCTAGTCATTAATTATAATCGCACACTTAGTGTCTATTCTTTTATTCGACTTGCCTCGATGTCGTACACACAATGCCAATTCAATAAGTCAAGCTTTGATCATTGCACACACAAGGCTATTCATTTCTTACAATCGCACACTCGAAGGCCTTAATACAAAACCAAACTCGATTCGATATCGCACACACAGTGCCAATCACAAAGCCGAAACTTCTATTATTTCGCACACAAAGTGCTAATATTCTCGGTTACCCTCCCAAATGCGCACACTTAGTGCCACGTAGATTCATTTCTCACATAACATTTATAAATCAATAATATCATAACCATTCGTTTCACATCATTTAAACACAGCTAAGTACACATATTATATCCGAACTTACCTCGGACATCGAACTATCGATACGGTCAATTAATCGAGCACTTTATCTTTGCCTCGATCTCGATTCGAACCTCTCCTCTCTTGGTCTATACACATTCAAATTCAATCCATTCAATCATTTAGTCCAAACACATATATTTAGGGCATTATACAAATTAACCCTCAGATTTTCACATTTTGACATTTTAGTCCCTATCTCACAAGATCATCAAATTCACCAAATTCCACCTAGTACAAGCTTAGCCGAATTTTACTAATGTCCATACAAACCCACACATTTTATTTATTTCATATTTTAGTCCCTCAATTTACACTTTTCACAATTTAGCCCAAAATACTCAATTTCATCAAAAATCCCAATACAAACTATGATAATCCAACACTAAGTTTTCATATTTCAATATCAACTAACACATAGTTAAAATATTCATCAATGGCTCATCACAAAGACATCATCAGTACATAGAATTTGAGCATGGGTTTTGTAAAGCACAAAGCAACGATTACAAAAACGTAAAAATTATCAAAAATCGAGCTAAAAACACATACCAATTGGAGCTTGAAGTAGCTGAAAGTTTCAAAACTTCAAACCCTTTATTTTCTCTCAACTTTCGGTGGAAGAAAAGATGATAATGGCTATCAAATTCCTTTTTTTGTTTTTGTTATAATAACATTTTAAACAAATACCAATTTTTCCCTTTTATAAAACATATAAAACAAATATAAATTTAGGCTAATTTGTCATTTAGCCATCCATTAACTAAATAATGGTCAAATAACAATATAAGGCCTCCACCTTAAAAAGCCAACATTAATTAAGTACTCATAAATCAGCACATAGCTTTCACTTACTATGCAATTAAGTCCTTTCTCTTAATTCGACACTAAAATGATCAAATCATCACACAGAATTTTCACACAGGCTATGTCACATATCATTCACACAGAAAATATCATTAAAATATTTTTACGACCTCGAATTTGTGGTCTCAAACCACTGTTTCGACTAGGGTCTAAATCGGGCTGTTACACTATGTAATAAGCTTCTCCTCATGTAACCTCTCATATAGTAAAATTAGGTTCCAAGAAGAGTCACTTTATAACTCTTCTTTGAACCAAGCGGGGGACAAATTATTATGATACTCATTATTATCGACCCGATACCCGAGTACTCGATTGGGTCTTGACCCGTACTCTATGAGGTTCACATTTTAGGTTCGCATGTAAGGTGTTCGTACGCTTCTATGATGAGACCACATGATGTGGGTTCGCACCATCACAAAGGTGAACCCACATCATGCAACTAGGGTAAGTGTCGACATGCATGGGAATCTACCTACTATATCACATCCATGAATAATAACCATATCATATAAATACACAATTTAACCCATTTGAAGATGACACACTCTAAAAACTACTCAGCACCCACACAACCCTAAAGCCAACAACCAATAAAAACAAATCAAATAGTAAAAAAAAAATCTGTTTTGAAGAAGCCCCAAACAAAAACTTGAACGGAGAGACAAAAGCTTAAATAGAGCATGAGGAGTGAGGTACTGATGAATAGAGTAATATATCAAAACGATGGTCAATCAACAACGAAGAACGAAGATCCGTTTGAGGGAAGCTTCAAAGTTTTTTTGTTTCTTTTAAGGATTTTGGTTTTGGATCTTAGAAAACAAATGAAAGGTCTAATATTAGGAAGGAGAAACATTTGATGTATTTCTTCAGCTGAAGAAAGACCGAAGGACGATGAAACGTGGTGGTTTAACAATGACAACGAAACACCCCAAACCCGGCCCATCAGCCTTGACTGGATCTGGCATGCTCCTCGAGTAAAACGTAGTTAAGATTCGGGAATGACATTTTGAAAATCTTGATGGTTTTAAAGAATATAAATTTGGATTATTCTCAAGTTAAAACAGTGTTGTAGTTTAGCTTTGTACTAAAACGATATTTTCATATTTCAAAAGTTACAAGTTAAAAGAAATGCCGGATTTTAGAGTTTATTATTATTATTAACTTGAAAATCGTAAGCGTTTGAGTAAAAAACAATTGATGTTGTTTTACGAAAATATTTAATCGTCTTGATCGATGTTGTTCGTATCATAATAAAAATTTAAAACACATAAATAAAACAGTTAAGTGATAATGGCCTTATTACATCAAAACATAATCCAAAATAAACTAAATAAGAAAAGCTGAAAAACTGAGCTGTGCATGGCCACTACTAAGTTCCTGCCGACCCGGTCCATTTACTGAGTGCCATCTGCAAAAAGTTAGCCCACGAAGGGTGAGTCAATGCACTCGAGTGTAACAACCATCACAGATTCCCAAACAGTCATAACATATCATATCACATACGAGCCAATATAAACAATGATGCAACCCGAACCCACCTAGATATCCATCCTCTATACATCACCCATACCAACCAATCACACCGTGGGGATTACTAAATCGACCCTCCATCCGCTACACACCATCGAAGGCGATTCTTTGCGATCAACGCACATCACCTTGTAATTGTGGCATAGCCACCGATAATATGATGAGTCACTAGATTCATAATATGTGACATAGTCACCGAAAATGTGGTAAAACCACCGATCACTTCCCTTTAACATAATCACCCATATGCCCATGCAACATACAAAACATGCTATTTATCATGCAATTTACCTTACCCCAAAATCATAATGAATTCCACATTCTTTTCACATCAATGTTGTTAAATATTATTTACGAGTGTTAAGGGTAACGTGCACGAATACACAAGACCATTAAATGGTACCCTTAGCCATATTTATTCGTCACTTCACTAACACATGATTAACAAAATTATTATTAAACTATCGGAATTTAGTGTAGGTTACACACCGATAACGATGAAATACGATACTATCGATCTGACACTCTCGCTAGCAGGGATAACAACGAACTGCTTATCCCTTTCCGAACTGGCCCATACCCCGGTGGCCAATCACGAACAGTAAAAACCGAGCGTTTCTTGAACTTAGGGGTAGGCACTACCCCTTTCTCCCCTTTATGAAATGGATCAGAATCCTCGAGACTCCTTTTATACCACTGTCGAACTCCCCCTTGATTGTCTAAATCCCGAAAATATCACTTGTCCTTGGAGATGTCGAAATCCCTTGGATATTCAAATCCCGAATGATCTCCCCTTATAGACGACTACAAACGAATTCCGAAATCCCCCTTCAAGATTTCAGCCAAAGAGAATAGGAGGGATTAGAGTCTTGCTTTTTGAGAGTCAAAGAAAGAAAATAACAGGAAATCAACAAAGAAGAGATCCCTACCGAATAGAGTGACCAAAATGCAAATGGTTCACTAGCTCTAAATGTCGACAAGAGGAGAAAGATGTTCTGATTTTAGGCTCTTAGTGCTTAATTTCAATCAGCTATAGCCTGGAAATACCTTCGGCTTTTGATGATAGAAGGAATGGTGAGAAGAAAAAGATGAGGGAAAGAAGGTTGCGGCTATGGTGTTTACGCTTTTGGAGTTTGTGAAAAGAAGAGAATGAGGACAATAAGATTCATTTGAGACTCCCAAATGGAGATGGAATGTTTGGCCACCAAAAGAATAGGTATAGAATTGAGTTTGAGTGGAAGAAAATTAGTATAGGAGAAGGCTAGAAGAATTCGGCAATGGTGTGCTTTGAGAGAGAGAGGTTTCAGCTAGAACAAGTTAAAAGAAAAGAGAAGAGAAAGTGATGGGTTTGATCTTATGGAGAGCAAAGAGAAGACGAAAAAGAGGCTGAAAGTGACCTTAATGGTCTTCTGAAATTCGGCTTAAGCAAATAGGTTTTGAAAGTATTCTGACTACTATTTTTGGCACAACACTCGAGAAAGAAAAGAAACCCGAAATGCACCTAAACCCCCTTAAGAAATTTTGCTACTCCTCCTTTACCTAGTGATGAATTTGTCACCAAAGGAATCCTTGGCAGCAACTCTTCTTCCCTCTATCGACTTCCTTCTTTTCTCCTACTTTTCTCTTCTTCACTCATTCAAAATAAATTTGAATGAGTCAACACTTATCCTCCTTCCTTAGTCAATTTTGAATGGATTTGACTTAATCAAATGCTCATCCACTTAGTGTCCCAAAGGTCTGCCCACCACTACTCCTCCTTGCTACAAAATAAAAGCTCCAAATGCTTCCCTTGCTGCTCGAACCTAAGCCCCCTTTCACTGCTTGTGGCGTTACCTTCCAGGGCCCTAAGTGGAGCCTCTCTTGCCACTTTGCCAGCTGGTTACTTGTGTCTAAATTCCCATACAATTTTTCTTAAGGCCTATCTTGCTTAACTCCATTCTAAGACTCAAAATCTAATATTTTTCTAAGGCATTCTCCTATATTCTAAAGTTCCTGAAGCCCCTAAATCACATTCAAATCATACTCAAGCATGCAATTACATACATTAAGTAAAAATGCATAACCCCTAAATCCCAGATATTACAGTTCTACCCCCTTAAAATAATTTCGACCTCGAAATTACCTGGCTAAAATAAGTGAGGGTATTGTTGTCGCATTGTTTCCTCTGGCTCCCACGAAGCTTCTTCCGATCTATGGTTACGCCATAACACTTTGACTAAAGGAACTAATTTTCTCCGAAGCACCTTCACATCCCATTCCAGAATCTGAATCGGCTCTTCCTCATAAGACAGATCTGGTCTCAGCACCACCTCCTCAACCGGTATTATATGAGATGGATCCGATCGATAATGACGTAGCATCGAAACGTGGAACACATTGTGTATTTGCTCCAACTCTGAAGGCAATTCTAACTGATACGCTACTGGTCCAACCCGCTTCAGAATCCAATAAGGTCCTATGAACCTAGGACTTAACTTTCCCTTACGACCAAATCTCATCACCTTCTTCCACGGCGAAACTTTGAGAAACACATAATCTCCCACAGCAAACTCAATCTCCTTCTGCTTAAGATCTGCGTATGACTTTTGCCTGTCAGATGCCTCTTTCAACCGTGTCCGAATTACCTTAACCTTTTCTTCCAATTCTGCTACCATTTCTGGACCCAAAACCTGACGTTCTCCCAATTCTGTCCAACATGTAGGAGTGCGACACTTACGTCCATACAGCGCTTCGTACGGTGCCATCCGAATACTTGCCTGATAGCTATTATTGTACGCAAATTCCACTAAAGGCAAGAACTCATCCTAACTCCCTCTGAAGTCTATCACGCAACCTCTCAACATATCCTCCAAAGACTTGAATTACCCGCCAGATTGGCCGTCCGATTGCGGATGGAATGTCTTGATCAAGTCCAACTCGTGCCCAAAGCTTGATGTAATGCTTTCCAAAATCGAGACGTAAACCTCGGATCCTTATCCGAGATAATCGACTGAAGCACTCCGTGCGACCTCACAATTTCGCTACATACAACTTTGCCAATCTACGCAACGAATAGTCAACCCAAGACCGGTATGAAATGTGCGACTTCACAACCGATCTACTATCACCCATACCGAGTCCTTCTTAGTAGGCGTGAGGGAAGCCCACTAATGAAGTCCATGGTAATTCTCTCCCACTTCCATTGCGAAATCTTTATCGGTGAAGCAATCCTAACGGTATTTAGTGTTCACCTTGACTTGTCGACATCGCTAAGCACTTCCTACAAATTTTGTAACTTCCCGCTTAAGACCAAAGCCACCAAAAGCTCCTCAGTAAATCCTATATAACTTACTTACTCTAGGATGCATAGCATAAGGGCTACTATGCGATTCCTGAAGAATTCTCTGCCTTAACTCCTCATCCTTTGACATACAGACCTTGCCCCGAAAACACAGTACTCCATCACTGTTTACACCATAGTCTTCCAACTCCCCATTTTGTACTTGTAGCAGCTTAGCACTCAGTTCACCATCTACCAATTGTTTCTCCTTTACTTTTCCTAACCACGTCAGCTTCACTTGCAACTCCGCTGGCAAACTTCCATCATAAAAAAGGCTCAAATGTGCAAACATCGCCCTTAACTCCGACACCACTTTCCGACTTAGGGCATCTGCCACTACATTCGCCTTGCCCGGATGATACTCTATTGAGCAATCGTAATCCTTCACAACTCCACCCATCTACGCTGTCTCAAATTCAGCTCCTTCTGAGTTAACAAATACTTCAGACTTTTGTGGTCCGTGTAGATCACCGACCTTTCTCCATATAAGTAGTGCCTCCATACTTTTAGAGAGAATACTACCGCTGCTAACTCCAGATCATGCGTCGGATAGTTAACCTCATGAGGCCTCAATTGCCGAGACGCATAAGCGACCACTTTCTCGTCTTGTATGAGAACACATCCCAATCCTGTATGGGAAGCATCACAATAAACCACATAGTCCTTCCCTGCCTCAGGCTGAATCAAAACCAAAGCTTCTGTCAAAACTTTCTTAAGCTTCTCAAACATTTCCTGCTGCTTATCCGCCCATACGAAAGGTACCTCCTTCCTTAACAACTTCGTCAAAGGTGCTACTATTGACGAGAATCCCTCAACAAATCTCCTGTAGTAGCCTGCTAGTCCCAAGAAACTATGAACTTCGCCACAGACTTAGGTGGTTTCCAATCCAATACTGCCTCAATCTTCCGAGGATCCACCCTTATTCCTTCAGTAGACACCACATGTCCTAAGAACGTAACTTCCTTCAGCCAAAATTCGCACTTGCTGAACTTGGCATATAGCTTCTTTTCCCTTAATACTTGCAGCACAACTCGGGATGCTCATCATGTTCTTCCTCAGACTTGAAATACACCAAGATATCGTCTATGAACACAACAACGAACCGGTCTAGGTAGGGTTAGAAAACCCGATTCATCATATCCATAAACGCGGTTGGGGCATTTGTCAATCCGAACGGCATTACCAAGAGCTCATAATACCCATATCTTGTCCGGAAAGCGGTCTTATGGATATCTGCCTCCTTCACTTTAAGCTGATGATATCCTGACCTTAGATCTATCTTGAAAATCTCATGCCCCTTAAGTCGATCGAACAAGTCATCTATCCTTGGCAATGGATACTTGTTCTTGATGGTCGACTTATTCAATCGCCGTAGTAGTCTATGCACATGCGCATAGTCTCATCCTTCTTCTTCATGAATAGGACCGGTGCTCCCCATGGAGACACACTAGGTCGAATAAACCCATGATCGAGTAACTCTTGGATCCGGGCTTTAAGCTCTACTAACTCCTTTGGTGCCATTCGGTATGGAGTAATTGACACGAGAGTCTGTGCTCAAAGAAGAAATCAATTCAAACTCCACTTCCATGCAGGGGTAACCTGGTAGCTCCTCCAAAAGACATCCACAAATTCCTCATCGTTCTAACTCCTCCTACACCGCTTCCTTAGCCTCCAAGGCAGCGATCAACATCAAAAAGCTACACCCTTTTCTCACCATCTTCTGCGCTTTAAGGCGGATACCACATTCGACAAGCAATTCGTCTCTCGCCCATCACCACAATCTCCTTGTCGTCGGGAGTTCTTAACGACATACGCGCTTAGCAAAGACAATCCACATTCGCATGGTACTTCACTAACCACCCATGCCTAAGATTAGATCAAATTCCTCAAATGGCAACTCCATTAAGTCGGTTGGAAATTGAGCCCCCTGAACTTCCAAAGGTAACGCCCTAAAGAGTTTATCTAATTCCACTGATTGCCCTAAAGGACTAAGTATAGTCATCTTCCTAGTACAGCCTCGAGTTCACATGCGAGTTCTAGACACCTTACTAGCGAGTGTATGAATGAGTTGACCCAATATCTATCAACGCAATAAAGGGTAATCCGAGATAAGGAACATACCGTTATGACATCAAGTGCATCACCATCCTCCTCCGATGAATCAGATACACTAGACCCATTGTCTCGCCTCCGTGTTACCAACACCTCTACCCGTGTTCCCGACCTCTTCTAGAGCCATTACCTCGCTAACCGGATCGCAACCCATGGTGGTCTGCTGTCACCTCTTCCACTGATTAAGACCACAGCTTCTCGGTCGGCTCCCGTCTGTTTTTATAGGGTAGTCCCTAATCATGTGATCCTTGGACCCACACTTGAAACATCCTCCCGTCTTCTTCCAACACTCTTCCAAGTGCATCTTTCCACACTAAGCACAAGTACGGTACTGTCCTCCAGTAACAACTTGCTGACCTCGCGACCCATCCATTCTAGGTCTCTTTTGGACATTCCTAGATGACCCGATGATCCAAAACCTCTCTTTTGCCTATTCTTGTCTGTGTTCTGTCTCACAGACTCCTTAACTCCTTCGGCTACCTTAGCCTTTTCTACCAACACGGCAAACCCCTGCTCCTGCTGTGGAGCAATCAACAATCTCAGGTCATCCCTCAATCTGTCCTCAAACTTGACACATCGTTCATGCTCCGTAGCCACGATGCCTCGAGCATACCGGCTCAGCCTTAAAAATTCTACCTCGTACTCTGCTACGGACTTATTCCCCTGGACCAGCCTCAGAAACGCCTTCCTTTGCGCATCAACATAGCTAGTCCCAATATACTTCTTCTGATACGCCGCCTTAAAATACTCCCAAGTGAGGTCATCTGCTGTAGCACCATCCCGAACTGTGAGCCACCATTGGTATGACTCATCACGGAGTAGCGACACTACCCCTTTCAGTTTCTTCTCAGCAGTCAGGTCCAAATTATTCATAATTCGCTCCGTCGCCTCCAACCAATACTTAGTTGTATTGGGTGCCACACCAGATATACCACAGAAAAACTCAGCTCTATTGGCTCGGAGTCACTCGGGTACAAATTTTTGAGCTCCCATACTCCACCTACTCCAGCCACTCTCTCAAGAACTCGAAGATCGCTGCAGATCTTGATCATCCCCCGTCGATCCTCGATATTCCATACCAAAATTGGTGGTGGTGGCATTTTATTCTCGGATCCTTAACCAGACCTAACGGGTTTCGACACGGTTATTCGGCCTCTACCACAGCCACGCACATTATGACCACATCCTCTAGAACTTATTCTTCTGAATTGTGTTTATCTGGTTAAGAATTTTATCAATCATTATTTCTTTCCACTGATTTATCGCGAACAGTCTTATGATTAATAGTTCTAAAAAGTAGTTCTTTTGAATTCATACACACACTACAGTCTCAAGTTCATTCATTCGATCATCACCATTCATGAGCTTACGTTCATTACAGGGAAGTGTTGTGGTTGTCATTGTTGTTGTTCTCCACTACCCAAGGGTATTTTCGTAATTTGTCTTATAGGGATATTTTGGTAATTTTCCAAATTAGGGTATTTGAAAATTTCACAAAATGGGGATTTTTGGTATTTTTTTGCAAAATAGGAATATTTTGATAAGAAGATTCGAGGGTAATATGGTAATTTTATAGACTGAGGGTATTTTTGTAATTTTACAAACTAGGGGCATTTCGGTAATTTTGTAAAATATGGTTCCAAGTGATTTTACAAAATAAGGGTATTTTGGTCATTTTTAAATCAAGGGTACTTTGGAAGTTTTATAACCAAGGTTTGATTCTAGGATTGTACAAAACAAAGGGATTGGTCCCTTTCGGGTTTTAATTATTGAATTTAGCCTGTGATTTAGTCCTCTTGGTTAGGGTGAACTGTCACTACGCACCAGGTATGATTCGAGCGGAGAGGAGGTGAGTCACTAGGACTGCTTAAATACCAATCTCCCCTTGAATCCAATCTTAGACATGCACACAACGATTGCCACACCCTTAACTTGGCGACTCACTCATAAGTTTGTTTGGTTAGACTTTAAATTTTATGTAACTCTGTGTTGGAGTAAGCTAATCCTAATGTTCAATAACTCCTAATCTACTAATCTACGTCCCCTTAATACCCACATACAAATCACACAGTGGTTAGGGGTACTTACCGTGGACTTGGTTGGAGACTCAAAGCCATACCGTAAAACCCGCCATTCTTTAGTAAAACCCAACTTCAAAATAAGAAAAACGTTTTGGGCCCAAAAGCCCTCAAGGCCGAGTTTTGAACTGGGCTCTGATACCAAATTGAAACACCCCAAACCCGACCCACAAGCCCTGACCAGATCTGGCATGCTCCTCGAGTAAAACGTAGTTAAGATTCGGGAATGACATTTTGAAAATCTTGATGGTTTTGAAGAATATAAATTTGGATTGTTCTCAAGTTAAAACCGTGTTGTAGTTTAGCTTTGTACTAAAATGATATTTTCATATTTCAAAAGTTAAAAGTTAAAAGAAATGCCAGATTTTAGAGTTTATTATTATTAACTTGAAAATCGTAGGCGTTTGAGTTAAAAACAATTGATGTTGTTTTATGAAAATATTTAATCGTCTTGATCGATGTTGTTCGTATCATAATAAAAATTTAAAACACATAAATAAAACAGTTAAGTGATAATGGCCTTATTACATCAAAACATAATCCAAAATAAACTTCATAAGAAAAACTAAAACTGAGCTGTGCATGGCCACCACTAAGGTCCTGCCGACCCGGTCCATTTACTGAGTGCCATCTGCAAAAGTTAGCCCACGAAGGGTGAGTCAATGACTCGATGTGTAACAACCATCACAGACTCCCAAACAAATATAACATATCATATCACATACGAGCCAATATAAACAATGATGCAACCCGAACCCACCTAGATATCCATCCTCTATAAATCACCCGTACCTACCAATCACACCATAGGGATTACTAAATCGACCCTCCATCCGCTACACACCATTGAAGGCAGTCGCTGCAGTCAACTGCACATCGCCCTTGTAATTGTGGCATAGCCACCAGATAATGTGATGGAGTCACTAGATTCATAAAATGTGACATAGTCACCAGATAATGTGGTAAAAACCACCAGATCACTTCCCCTTTAACATAATCACCCATATGCCCATGCAACATACAAACATGCTATTTATCATGCGATTTACCTTACCCCAAAATCATAACAGAATTCCACATTCTTTTCACATCAATGTTGTTAAACATTATTTACGAGTGTTAAGGGGTAACGTACCTGAATACACAGTACCATTAAATGGTACCCTTAGCCATATTTATTTGTCACTTCACTAACACATGATTAACATAATTATTATTAAACTATCGAGAATTTAGTGTAGGGTTACACACCTGATAACAGTAAGTACGATACTATCGATACCGACACTCTCGCTAGCAGGGATAACAACGAACTGCTTATCCTTTTCCGACGCTGGCCCACACCCCGGTGGCCAATCACGAACAGTAGAAACCGAGCGTTTCTTGAACTTAGGGGTAGGCACTACCCCTTTCTCCCCTTTACGAAATGGATCAGAATCCCCGAGACTCCTTTTATACCACTGTCGAACTCCCCCTTGATTGTCTAAATCCCGAAAATATCACTTGTCCTTGGAGATGTCGAAATCCCTTGGATATTCAAATCCCAAATGATCTCCCCTTATAGACGGCTATAAACGAATCCCAAAATCCCCCTTCAAGGTTTCGGCCAAAGAGAATAGGAGGGATTAGAGTCTTGCTTTTTGACAGTCAAAGAAAGAAAATAACAGGAAATCAACAAAGAAGAGATCCCTACCGAATAGAGTGACCAAAACGCAAATGGTTCACTAGCTCTAAATGTCGACAAGAGGAGAAGGATGTTTTGGTTTTGGCTCTTAGTGCTTAAGATCAATCGGCTATAGCTCTGAAATACCTTGACTTTTGATGATAGAAGGAATGGTGAGAAGAAAAGATGAGGGAAAGAAGGTTGCGGCTATGGTGTTTTGACTTTTGGAGTTTGCGAAAAAAGAGAGAATGAGGATAATAAGATTCTACCGAGACTCCCAAATGGAGATGAAATGTTCGACCACCAAAAGAATAGGTATAGAATTGAGTTTGAGGGAAGAAAAGTAGTATAGGAGAAGGCTAGAAGAATTCGCAATGGTGTGCTTTGAGAGAGAGAGTTTCGGCTAGAACAAGTTAAAAGAAAAGAGAAGAGAAAGTGATGGGTTTGATCTTATGGAGAGCAAAGAGAAGACGAAAAAGAGGTGAAAGTGACCTTAATGGTCTTCAAATTTGGCTTAAGCAAATAGGTTTTGAAAGTATTCGACTACTATTTTCAAAGACAACACTCGGGAAAGAAAAGAAACCCAAATGCACCTAAACCCCTTAAGAAATTTCATTACTCCTCTTTACCTACCGACCGAATTTGTCACCAAAGGAATCCTTGGTCTACCAACTCTTCTTCCTCTATCGACTTCCTTCTTTTCTCCTACTTTTCTCTTCTTCACTCATTCAAAATAAATTTGAATGAGTCAACACTATCCTCCTTCCTTAGCCAATTTTGAATGGATTTGACTTAATCAAATGCTCATCCACTTAGTGTCCCAAAGGTCAGCCCACCACTACTCCTCCTTGCTACAAAATAAAAGCTCCAAATGCTTCCTTGTCGCTCGAACTTAAGCCCCTTTCACCGCTTGTGGCGTCACCTTCCAAGGCCCTAAGTGGCGCCTCCCTTGCCATTTTGCCACCGGTTACTTGTGTCTAAATTCCCATACAATTTTTCTTAAGGCTTATCTTGCTTAACTCCATTCTAAGACTCAAAATCTAATATTTTTCTAAGGCATTCTCCTACATTCTGAAGTTCCTGAAGCCCCTAAATCACATTCAAATCATACTCAAGCATGCAATTACATATATTAAGTAAAAATGCATAGCCCCTAAATCCCAGATATTACAGATGATGGCTAGGGTTTGTTAGAAAAAGAAGAGAGAATAAAAAATGAAAAGAGAGAAAATAAACTTGAGAAGAGAAAAAGAAAAATGTAAATAGAAATAAGTGTTGGGCCCACAATAAAAACTTCAAAAAATTTTAAGATTTAGCATTCTTGTCACCATCACACTCCTAGCATTTACAAATCAATAAAGTTTATGATGAAATGGTAACAATTTAAATATTGATGACCAAAACGCTTAATGTTAACTAAACATAAGTGATTATTTTTAAAGTTTTCCCAATAAAAAAGAGAAAATAATAAAGAATTATATAATTTACTGCTCAGGTCCTCATTCATTTAACTTTCCTTCAAGATTACCCTAAAAAAGAAGAGAGAAAAACTTCCCTTCAAGAAAGAGGAGCGAAAACGGAAAAGACTTTTAGTTGAATTTAATTTTTACACACCAACCATGTCGTTTCCTCCGGGGATCCGCCGCCGTTTTGTGGTGTCTTTTCCTTTATTGTTACTCGTGACTTTGTCTTTTGTTGTTGTTGCCGCCGCCGACGGTGCTTCCCAGGACGACGGCCCTGAGTTACCTGCTTGCAACAACCCTTTCAAATTGGTAATTTCATTTTTTTTTTCTTATGTCATTAGTATTTACTACATTTATATTTGATAAAAAGTTTTTTTTTTCTATTTTAATTGGTTAATTTTGGATCTAAATCCAAAAATGATTTGGAATAGTTTCAAATTCTATTAGCTCCATTAGTTATTCTTTAGGGTTTGAGAGAAAGAGATTGAGAGAGAACTAGGAATAGGAAAAAGAGCAAATTGTCTTTTTTCCTTCAATTGGAGAAAACAATGGAAAGAATTGTTGCTCTGGTTAGTTTGAGGTTTGATTTCTGTAGGAATTTTCTCTGACAATGGAATTTAAACTGGGAACCACAGTTGCAGCCAACTAGCTTGCGGCTTGTGAGTTCCATGGGCAAATAATTACAAACAAGATTCTGGAAAAGGAATTCGAATGATCTGCTCGACCTGGATTGTTACAAGCTAGGAGTTCCAAAAATTGGGTTCTTTATAATTTGCATTTATATAGGAAAATGTTTAGGATTTAAAAAAAGCGGAAGGGTTTTGAAAATCATTTAGTAATTTAAAAGAAGGAATGGATCTGGTTACTAATTATTTGAAACCAGCAATTGCTGAAGGGTGCAAAAATGTAAAGAAGAGAGTTTTAACTGGAACATTATGCTGCTGCATAATAAGCTGTTATAGGACAATTTTACTACAGTACAAAGTACTGAATGATCGACTTGAAAACTTGAGTTCCGGGGATACATCAAATTTGTGTGGTTTTTTTGAAGAATATATGCAAAACCAAAAGCTCTTTCGAATAAAATAATGTTGAACACCTGTTATGTCGGTGATACAAAATTACTTTTGTGATTTTGCTTATTATCTGAAGGCTTTTACAGTTATTTTACAGAGTTCCACAATACCATGAAATAGACCAATTATTTTATTGGTTGGTGTTCAAATTTTATATTGGCAAATATTGATAACAGAGAAGTAGCATGCGAGATTTTGATATGGTAGGCTAGTCCGAGTTTCATATCTTAGAGTAATAGAGTGCTAAAGGGTACTAGTATATGTTTATCCTAATTTCTTAACAACTAAGTTAAAATCTTCTAGGTCAAGGTGAAGATCTGGGTTGATGGTGTTGAAGGTGAAGATTTGTCTGGTATAACTGCGAGCTTTGGAGCATCATTGCCCGAGGAAGCCAACAAAAGTTCTAAATTGCCTGCTGTTTTCTCAAATCCCCTAAATGGCTGTTCTAATTCTTCTTCAAAGGTTCTGTCTCAATTTATCATTTCTCACAAATTTGTTGGTGAACTTTCAATGCCAAGAATTGTTTCTTTTTTTTTTTTTTTTTTTTTTTTTTTTTGAGTTGGAGTACATTCGCTTAAGTTAAATATGGTGAAATTTGTAAGCCATCTATGTCATTTACATTTTATTGAATTTGGTGTTATGAGTTAAGTGACAGCAGTTTAATAAATGAAAGTACCATGAAACCAACTAAACCAGAATATAAAAAATAAAATACAGAAATTTTGTCTTCAGTTATTCTATCGAGAGATGTATTTTTTGAAAACTACACATTTCTTCCTAGAAAAAGCATCCACTTTTTCTTTAAAAAGCTTCCAGTAAGTGATTTCTTCTCTTTGAAAACTGTTTTCTACGTCTAACTTTTTCTTTCATCCATATAGTGGGTATGTGGTGTACGTATGACTGAACTACTAAAATAAGTACTCATGTAACTTCTTTTATCAGGGGGGGGAGAAACCACCTAGTGGTGTACTAAATTCTATTTCTCTTAAACTTCTCTTAGCTCTGGGAGGACCATGTGAGCCTATGAAGTTTGGGGATGATACTTTATAGAAGTTCTGAATAAAATTTATGGTTTCATAAGCACTATAATCTGACTCATCATTGTTGGGATTTTATGATTACAGCTAACTGGTTCTGTAGCCTTGTCCATACGTGGTGATTGTGACTTTGTAACTAAGGCAAAAGTTGCACAGTCAGGAGGTGCTTCTGCCTTGCTGGTGATAAATGACAATGAAGGTTATAGTTTTTTTTTTTTTTGCTGGTATATGCTATTGGTATTTTAAACTTCATTTTGAAGTTCAATTTGATGATTGATTATTGTTAATATATCCAGAACTTTACAAGATGGTTTGTTCTGAGAATGATACATCTTTAAATATTTCAATACCTGTTGTGATGATTCCGAAATCAGCTGGAGATGCAATTAACAAATCCATGGAAGAGAAACATGGTAAACACTTGATCTCATATAATGTCTTTCTTTCTTTTTCTTTTTGTTTTTCAGATGCAAATGAGCTATTTTCTAGATTGTTAGAAACCAGGATATCTTGTTCTGGAAATGGTATGATGATGTTGGACAGAATGCACTTAAGCCTCCAGATCTGATTTAAAATTGCTAAATAAACTAGCTTTTGGTTAAAGCTTAGTCAATTCAGCGTACAAATGTGTCTAAACTATTGTTTGACTTAGCTATAAGCAATTGGATTCAGGAAACACTTCACCACCTTTTGGTTAGCAGTTCAAGTCTAAATGAAGAGATTACTTAATGCCATTAATATGAGGTTTGTCGTTTTGAGGTTATAAATATGTCTTCTGCAATGTGCAGGTTTTCTGTGTTTGTACATGCCTGTATGATTATGGATCAGTGTAAGCGAACCTTAAGCTTTAAAGAAGATAAGAATAATTGTTATGGTACTAAACAAAATCTTTAATGTCATTTCCCTTATCTATATTTTTAACATGAGAACTCATGGCTATCTGCTTTTCTTGAATGCAAACCTCAGGGTGATCTTTACTGTACTGGCACTAAAATTTTATTTTTTATGTGCGCGTGCGTGTGTGTGAAGTTTCAAGCACACAATAGCATCATTGGATATCTAAGATTAGAATGCTTAATAATATAGAGAATTCGGGTCTGAGTTGAGAGTGTTACCTTTTCCAGCAGAAGCTTTGAAGGGTTGAAATTTTATTCTGACTGAGAAGTACGCCAGAGAAACTTAAGAAAACAAAGAATATTATGCCTGTAATAGCAGTTGCAGTTGGCTGTTCAATCTGCTTCAGTTTGCACCATCTATCCCAAACAATGTTCATTATTTTCATGTCTGTATTTTTTTTTTTTTTTAAATACCTTTTTCATTTTTCTCTCTAATCCCAACTTAAGCGTAATTACCTAAGACCGAAGCTTCTCCTGCAATAATGGCTGAGTTCAACCTTGGTTGCTATTATAACCTTGATCATTAGTGTCATTCGATTTCCAATTTTATCGGCTGTAAGCACAAGTTTTGAAGAAATCAGATTCAGTACAAATTAGCATTTTACCATTTTGGTTTGTGTGCTATTCTGTACCAATCTTATCAGCTTGTACAAGTCAATTGATGCAAGATTTTGGTTTTTTTTTTAAAAATCATTTTTCACTTGGTTGATTTTTTTAATCAACTAATAAAGACTTATTTTTAATAGTTTCATTCAAAGACATGTTCTTTAAATCAAGCTATTGCATCTGATTTACAATTATTACTATATTTTCTAATATTTTTATTTAAAAATTTTGGATATTAAACATTTATAATTTTGAAAATTCAAACAAATAAACATATAGATGTGTATGATGGGGGCATAGTTGTGTATGTGTGTAATATATATTATATTCAATGTTGTCAAGGCCACCAAGCGCACTCAAGGCGCTAGGACCTTTTTATAGCCTGAGGAACAAAAAAAAGCACTCGCCTGAGTAAACCAAGGCGCAAGCATATAAATATAAATATATATGTAAAATATATAAAAAAAAACATATGTAACTAATACATATAATTAATAAGTATTAATTAATTAGTTAAAGAAGATAAATTTTAATATAGTTCAATTTATAAATTCAAAACATTGTTCAATAGTTTAAGTTTAATAATTTACTTAATGTATTGTAAAATAAAGCACCATTAGTATGAAATTAGGTATCATCATCGAAACTAGCACTAAATTTTCTTTCTCTTCTCTTGAAAAGTTTTAACTTTTAGGAGTTAACTAGGTTATATAATAAAATTAGGTCAATAATTAATTAAAAAAGTCATTTATTATATTTTATTATAATTCTCTTTTAAAAGCCACAATAATATATATATATATATATATAAACAGGAGAATGGAACGACTCTTTAGTGAAGTGTGCTTTTTTTGCGCCTGGCTTTGCAACAAAGGCGCCCGAAAGTGCACCAGCTGCTCACCTGATTGAAGTCGCCTCGCCTTGAGGTGACTGAGGCAGTAATGGCCATTTGCACTACGCCTTAGCGCCTAGGTGCTCGCCTTGACGTCATTGATTTTATTAGAGAACGAATAAGTTATATGTGAACAAAAGTTCTTTTGAACATACTGATGAAAATCCGAAATGGTATATTGAAACACATTGGTATATGGATGTTACTTTTACTTTTGGTGTATATACATGTACCTCTTGGATGCATACATTCTTTCTAATCTTTTAAGTTTGTTCTCATATAATGATTCATATAAACTAAATCATTTTAGTTTTCCAATGCAGTGGAATTTTTATTATATGCACCAACTCGTCCGATCGTGGATTTCTCAGTGATATTTTTGTGGGCAATGGCTGTTGGCACGATTGTTACTGCTTCACTTTGGCAAGAGTTTGGCACTTCTGAGAATTCTGACGAACGCTATAATGAATTATCTAAGGTTTACCATATTCTATCTCTGTTAATTGTTATGAAGTTTATAGCTGAGGTCTTTGTTTATGCGTGTCTTATAGATATTTGTTGATACCTATAATATTGGGAGTAATTGGTTCAGATGTATGGCATATTGTCTAGGTTTTCCTAAAATTTTGAGTACCTATTAGTATTTTCATATAAATGACATTCATGGCAATTGAATTTTCAAGCCATTTGATTGGTGCTTCTAATTAGTTTGTATTGTTCACATGGTTATTTTTGTTACTTTCTTTTCAAAGTTTATGGTAGGTCTACAATTAAGTTTTTTGTTTTTCTTTCTAGATATTTTTCTATTATCTTATCAGCTGGTAGATGATTAGCATCCATATTGTTTGTCATATATCTAAAAGTCCAGTTTGATGGGTAGTGTTAGAAATAGGCTTTTCTCAGATTATATTTCTCACAAGAAATTACACTAATATTTATATACATAGTGTGCTTAACTTTAGGAAACTCTATACTAGGAAGCAAATCGATTCTAGGGATGTTGTCCATTAAAACACAAACCTTAAAGTTAGGGATAGCAATAAATAAAATATTTACAGGATTCTTTCGATACATCGAATATTCCTTAGTAGGAAATCTGTAATCGACATCCCCTCAAGTCGGGAAGTGGATATCATCCATTCTCGACTTGCTTACTAGTTTCGAAAGGTCTTCCCAGATAATCCTTTGGTAAGGATATCTGCCAGTTGACCATTAGTGGACACATATGGAGTGCAAATTAAGCCACTGTCAAGTTTCTCCTTGATGAAATGTCTGTCAACATCAATATACTTCATACGATCATGTTGCACTGGATTATGTGCAATATTGATAGCAGACTTATTATCACAATACAGCTTCATTGGACCTTCCCACTTGATCTTCAAATCCTCCAAAATAATTTTCAGCCATAATAATTCACAAATTCCAAGAGCCATCGTTCTAAATTCAGCTTCTGCACTAGATCTAGCCACAACATTCTGTTTTTTACTCCTCCAAGTTACAAGGTTGCCTCCCAGAAAAGTACAATAGCCCGAGGTTGATCTTCTATCAACCATAGATCCTGTATAATCTGCATCAGTATAGGCTTCAAGGGTTAAATTCTCCCATTTCTTAAATAGGATTCCTTTGCCTGGAGTGCCTTTTAAGTACTGTAGAATCTGATATACAGCTCGAAGATGTGACTTTTTAGGATTGTGCATGAACTGACTTACAACACCAACTTCATAGGCAATATCCGATCTAGTATGTGACAAGTAAATGAGCTTCCCTACGAGTCTTTGATATGAACCCTTATCAACTACTGCATCTTCTAGTGTATCTCCACGTTTGTGGTTCACCTCTATGGGTGTCTTTGCTGGTTTACATCCCAACTTGCCCGTCTCTGTCAATAAATCAATTATGTATTTTTGCTGAGATATGAAGATTCCTTCCCGAGGGTGTGCTACTTCAATACCAAGGAAATATTTTAATTTACCAAGCTCTTTGACCTCAAATTCTTTTACTAGGCAGTTCTTTAAATTTTCCATTCCTTCCAGATCATCACCTGTCACTATAATGTCATCTACATAGACTAACAAAGCAGTCATTTCCCCTGAAGATGAGTGCTTTACAAACAGAGTGTGATCTCCTTGATTTTGTTTATACCCCAGCTTGAGCATCACTTTGGTAAATCTTCCAAACCAAGCTCTCGGGGATTGTTTTAGTTTGTACAGAGCCTTTTTTAGTTTGCAAACTACCTGTCCTGTATTTGAACCGAACCCTAGTGGAACATCCATATAGGCTTCCTCCTCAAGATCACCATGTAAGAAAGCATTTTGATGTCAAACTCAGTAGTTTCCAACCTCTGTTGGCGAAGTGACAACAACACTCTCACAGTGTTCATCTTTGCAACCGGGCAAACGCGTCTCAAGGTAGTCTATTCCATACTTTTGAGTGTACCCTTTAGCAACTAATCTTGCTTTGTACCTCTCCAAAGAGCCATCTGAATTGTATTTCACCTGTACACCCAACGACATCCAACTGTTTTTTTTCCTTTCGGTTATTTTACCAAATCCCATGTCTTATTTTTTTCAAGTACTTCCATTTCAACCTTCATGACATTTTTCCAATTCTCATCATTTAATGCCTCGGATACAGTTTTGGGAATGGAGATAGAATTTAGGCTAGTAAGAAGGGTTTTGTGGTTATGGGACAAATTTTTGTAAGACATGAATGAGTACAAGGGATGTTTTGTACAGGCCCTAGTTCCTTTTCTAATAGCAATGGGAAAATCATAGTCTTTCTAATCTGAATTTTCAGTAATATTCAAAGTAGGTTTAGTAGTTAACTCAGGTTGTAGAGCAGTATGTCGTTTATCCGAAGAAGATGATTGAACTTGCACCGGTGCCTTCTTCCTTAAGTAAACTAGTAAAGGGCGAGTAGTGTCCTGAATCCCTTTGGGCGACTTAGGTGTAGTAGGCTCAATTTTGGGTTGCATAGGTTCAAGGTGGGCAGGCTGGTTGGTAGGTAAGGACTGAGTGTTTGGCTGCTGAATAGGAGCTGGAAAATTAAGTTAGGCGGTGTCAAGTTGGTAGGTCGGATGAAGTGGAAAATCAAGAAGAAAAATTCTCGCCTTTATCTTCTGTGAATAAGTTCTCCCCCTGAAGATAAGGACGAGTAAAGAATTTTTCTTCTTCTGCAAAAGTGACATCCGCTGAAACATAAAATTTTTTGGTGGTTGGATTATAGCATTTGTACCTTTTTTGTGTAGAGGAATAACCGAGAAAGACACATTTGACAGAGACACATTTGACAGCTCGTGGATCGAGTTTTCCCCTATTTTGAGAATGTACATGTACAAAGGCAACACATCCAAAGATTTTGGGTCGAAGGTTTGAGGTATTGAAATCAGGAAAAAATTTCGATAGAACTTGTAGAGGACTTTGAGAGTCAAGGACTTTTGTAGGCAACCTATTTATCAGATGAGTAGCAGTTAAAACAAATTACCCCAAATTGTTTAGGGACATTTTTTTGAAACAATAGAGCTTTAGTAATAGCTAAAATGTGACTATTCTTTCTTTCGGCAACGCCATTTTGTTGGGGTGTGTTAACACAAGAGGACTTATGGAGAATGCCTTTTTCTTGAAAATATGGGGAGAGAAACTGATTGAAATAATCTTTAGCATTGTCCGACCTAAACCGCTTTTATTTCAAATTTCTAAATTGTGTTTTGATCATGTTGTAAAAGGTTGTAAAAAGACCTTACATCAGATTTTTGTTTTAAAAGAAATATCCAAGACACACGGTGCAATCATCAATAAAGGATACAAACCACCGAGCCCCGTAGATGTTTGAAATGTTTGATGGTCCCCAAATATCACTATGAATAAGAGTAAAAGGAGCAGATGTTCTTTTATTGCTTCTAGGAAAAGAGGTACGTTTATGTTTGGCAAGTTCACAAACATCACAATGGAAATTTTCAACAGTTATTCCTTTGAACAA
This sequence comes from Gossypium rotundifolium, assembly GCA_025506655.1. Lineage (NCBI taxonomy): Eukaryota > Viridiplantae > Streptophyta > Magnoliopsida > Malvales > Malvaceae > Gossypium > Gossypium rotundifolium. Next base: position 139,948,410 of record CP106724.1, read on the forward strand.
TGAAGGAAACTTAAATTTACGGACTTGAAACTAAGGATGACCAAGGCGGAGGTGATGGAGCCAAATTTGGTCTTTATTAGCTTGAACAGACTTGGATAGGAAAGATAATGGTGAGGAATTCAGAGCACTAATTTCTCCACTAGATTCTTCAAGATAGTATAGACCATTGGCTTCCTTAGCATGTCCAATCATCTTCTTCGCTTTACATTCTGAAAAAACATCGATTGGGATAAAAACCACACTACAATTAGAGTCCCCGTAAGTTTTTGATGGAGAAAAGATTGGTAAATAGTTTAAGAACATGAAGTACATTTTAAGAGTAAGGGTCTTGTTTATAACAATATCACCTTGACCAGCCATCGTTATCACAGTAACCATCACCATCGTAATTTTTTATTACTAGGACAAGGTGTATATGAAACAAATTTGTGTGAGGAGTGGGTCATATGGTCTCAGAGCTCTGAGTCAATGACTCAAGACTGTTGGTGACTATGTCCGAGACATTAGAATTTTGAGAATAGGATATACCGCGTAGCGCCTAAACTGCAAGTACACGTGGAAGACCACTTGGATAATTCTTCCCATTTAACCTCAGAGGCCACTTGAATGTTCCGAACTCATTTGTTTGGTTGGAGTTTTCATAGAGACTTCAACTATCCCCATTGGTATTGGTTTGGATAATTTTAGACATATTTCTTTTGAACAAAAGAAGCGTGCTTGAGGGTTGAGTGGGAGTAAAAGATTACCGAAAAAATAATTCCCAAATCGGTCTAATCTGATACCATGTTAGAAATAGGCTTTTCTGTATTATATTTCTCACAAGAAATTATACTAATATTTATATACATAGTGTGCCTAACTTTAGGAAACTCTATACTAGGAAGCAAACTGATTCTAGGGATGCTGTCCATTAAAACACAGCCTTAAAGTTAGGGATAGCAATAAATAAAATATCTACAGGATTCTTTCTGATACACTGAATATTCCTTATTAGGAAACTGTAATCTGACAGGTAGTATGGTGTTTGCTTCATTTTTCAATAAAATTCTTATGTTGGCACATTGTATCTAAGTGAGTTAGTGTCCTTTGCAAGGAATTAGGAAAATGCATATGGGATTGTTCCTGCATCATCAACAGACAACTATTATTGCATATACTGCTTTGATTTGTCATGTGAAGAAACCATACCAATTTCCATTCATATCTCTCCCTTTTCATAGTGTATCTGTGTTCTTGCTTTTCTTTCTAATTCCAACATTTTAGCATCTTATTCTTGAAAGGAAATTTAAGTGATGTTTTTTCTGCTGCTGTTGACTAGGAATCTCCTAATGCTGGAATAGGCGATGATGATGACAAGGAAATCCTTGATATTAGTGTAAAGGGTGCTGTAGTTTTTGTTATAACGGCATCCACTTTTCTGGTGCTACTCTACTTTTTCATGTCTGCTTGGTTTGTTTGGTTGCTGATTGTACTCTTTTGCATTGGTGGTGTTCAGGTAACACAGTTACTTTTGTGTTTGAATTTTATGTGTTATTTATTATGTATATTTGGATGTATGCTCAAATCTGCCAATGGTTAGACAAAGCATGTCAAAAACAGCCTACACATTTAATGTTATTAGCTGTGTTCCATGTTTTCTTAACATTTTTATAGCTGGTGGTTTGCAAAATGGAAATGCGATATAGAAAATATTAGCACCTCCTAATATATTACAATGGATATTAAATGTATGCAAGTAATGATTAGAAATGTGTAACTGGATTGCTGTTCACTGCTGTACTTCTGAATATCTTATGTTGAAACACCAGTTTCTGTGATGTACAGAGTATTGAAGAAGCTTCCCCCCCCCCCCTTTTTTTTCTTTTGTCATTTTTAATCTTTCTTTTTTGTCCTAGTGATGTATTCCCTTATGGAAATCATTTGTATATCTATTGAGGGTTTTTCTTTTTCCAGGGAATGCATACTTGCATTATGACGCCTATAGCGAGGTATGCTCGAAATTTGCTTGTCTTTGCTATAAACCTTCACATAGCTGTTTTACAAGATTTAGTATTTTTTTGTTCTTGTTTCTGATTTAAGTGTGCTAGCAGAAAATGCAGAAATTGTCCGCAGAAGACACTGAATTTGCCCCTCTTTGGGGAGGTTTCAATTGTGTCATTTGTGGTTGCATTGTGCTGTTTGATTTTTGCTGTTGTCTGGGCTGTCGACCGGCGAGAATCATATTCATGGATGGGCCAAGATATTCTTGTAAGTCTCCAGATCGCCACTTTGCATTCCAGTAATGGATGTTTTGGGAATTGATCATACTTTCTAAGATGCAAATATTTAGCACTCTCTGTAGTGTAATATCTTTGCTTAATGATATGTTGAATATGTGGATGCCAATTTCAGGACAAGAAAGATGGCTTTATCAAATTGGCAATTAACTGATTCTATTGCAGGGAAACAAGTAGGGTTTTGAGATTTAAATTTTATGGTGAATGATGTTAAGAGTATTGGAAATTAGAAATGTATTACAAGGTATGGAATAGGATTGAGACTCAGGTCATAAAATCAGAGTTAGAAGGATGTTTAGAATCGGATCTAAACTGTACTGGAATGCAGTGGACTTTAAATTGCTGACTTAGGTAGGTAGCCATAATCTGGTTTAAAGGTAATGTTATCTAGTATCTCATATTTGAATTCCAATGATATCCATTTTTCACCTACTTATTTCTCTGTTGTTTTGAGTAGCTTGAGGTTAGTATTAAATTTTCCAACATTGTTCTCATGCCTTTTTCTTTGCATTTGTTGATGACCTTGATATATATTTTGTTTGAAAGGGGATCTGTTTGATGATAACAGTCTTACAGTTGGCTCGACTACCTAATATCAAGGTAGAATGGTTTCTTTATCATGTATTTATAAAATATATTTTACTCCATGCCCTAATAGTTCTTCATGAACCAGGTTGCTACAGTGCTTCTCTGTTGTGCATTTGTTTATGACATCTTCTGGGTCTTCCTATCGCCACTTATATTCCATCAGAGTGTGATGATTGTAGTAAGTCTTTACCCTTTTGGTGGTTGAACTGAAATTAATATGCTTTGTGTTAATTGTTGTAAAGTAATTGACTAATCTTTTGCTTTGACTCCATTGAAAGTATTGAATCTTTGCATATCTAATGGAGCAGCAGCACCTTTTCTCATTACTCAATTCAATACCATCTTTCATAAAAAAATTTTTATATGGAAAAGCATGGTCCCTTGATTTCCTTGTGATTAGCCAGTGCAGTAATTCTTATGGACTTAAATAATAATAACACAATCAAATATATGCTGATGGAACGAAGGATGATTCCTTGGTTTGGTTGAATCTATGATTTTTCTCATGCTTCTTACGTTGACTTAAAATAAATGATTTGTAGATTACAAAATATGCATGGTTCTGACTCTTAAGATTACTTTTTAGGGCTCCTTATTGGAGTTACAAATTTGATTTTATTGTATTTTTCTTTTAACCTGGTAATTACCTCTTCCTTTTTTGGTGATTATTTTCTCTGGTTTCTTTCTGTTTTGTGTAATAGAGAACATCTCTCATCAGAAATCATGTTGTCAATCATAGATTTGTCTCAATCTTTCCTGTCAAATAACTAGTTAGCCTATGTTATTTGGTTTAGGGCTGAGAATAAGTTTTTAAACTCAAACATCCTTGTGAATGAGTCCAATGAAATGTAAGTCAATCTGGTCCGTCACATGCTTGTATTGAATTTGTTTATTATTTTAAACTCTAAACGGTAGTTCAAAGAGGTTTTGATACCGCATAAAGGAATCAGTAGCATTTTAGATGCCAATGTTTTTGAGGAGTTACTTATGTAAACTGATTTGATTAGTTGGTCAATCCAGCCATGTATTTACATGCGTGCATAAATATATGCACACATATTTGTATATATATTACACACCACACTAGTTTATATTTACTGTAAAATCTTGCTTCTTCAATAGAAGTGGTTTTGGCATATGGCAAGCACCCATAAACCCAGGTGGCCCTACATCTGGTCAAACTAAAGACAATGTCAGATTACAGTTTCCTAATAAGGAATATTCAGTGTATCAGAAAGAATCCTATAGATATTTTATTTATTGTTATCTCTAACTTTAAGGCTGTGTTTTAATGGACAGCATCCCTAGAATCGTTTGCTTCCTAGTATAGAGTTTCCTAAAGTTAGGCACACTATGTATATAAATATTAGTGTAATTTCTTGTGAGAAATATAATACGAAAAAGCCTATTTCTAACATGGTATCAGATTAGACCGATTTAGAGAATTATTTTTTTCGGTAATCTTTTACTCCCACTCAACCCATAAGCCCCTTCTTTTGTTCAAAAGAAATATGTCCGAAATTATCCAAACCAATACCGATGGGGATAGTTTAGAAGTCTCTATGAAAACTCCAACCAAACAAGTGAGTTGCGAACATTCAAGTGGCCTCTGAGTTAAATGGGAAGAATTACGATGTGGTCTTCCACAGTACTTGTAGTTTACGCTTTCGTATATCCTATTCTCAAAATTCTAATGTCTCTTGACACAGTCACCAATGTGTCTCGAGTCATTGACTTAGAGCTCTGACCATATGACCCACTCCTCGCACAAATTTGTTTCATATACACCTTGTCCTAGTAATAAAAAATTACATGAGTGATGGTTCTGTGATAACAAAGTGGCTGGTCAAGGTGATATTGTTATAAACAAGACCCTTACTCTTAAAAATGTACTTCATGTTCCTAAACTATTTACCAATCTTCTCTCCATCAAAAAACTTACCAGAGACTCTAATTGTAGTGTGGTTTTTTATCCCAATCGATGTTTTTTTCAGGAGTAGAATACGAAGAAGATGATTGGACATGCTAAGGAAGCCAATGGCCTATACTATCTTGAAGAATCTAGTGGAGAAATTAGTGCTCTGAATTCCTCACCATTATCTTTCCTATCCAAGTCTTTTCAAGCTAATAAAGACCAAATTTGGCTCCATCACCTCCGCCTTGGTCATCCTTTGTTTCAAGTCCTTAAATTTATGTTTCCTTCATTGTTCAAAGGAATACCTGTTGAAAATTTCCATTGTGATATTTGTGAACTCGCCAAACATAAACGTACCTCCTTTCCGGTAAGCAATAAAAGAACACTTGCTCCTTTTACTCTTATTCATAGTGATATTTGGGGACTATCAAACATTTCAAACATCTCTGGGCTCGGTGGTTTGTATCCTTTATTGATGATTGTACCGTGTGTCTTGGATATTTCTTTTAAAACAAAAATCTGATGTAAGGTCTGCTTTTACAACCTTTACAACATGATCAAAACACAATTTGAATGAAATAAAACGGTTTAAGTCAGACAATGCTAAAGACTATTTCAATCAGTTTCTCTCCCCATATTTTCAAGAAAAAGGCATTCTCCATGAGTCCTCTTGTGTTAACACACCCCAACAAAATGGCGTTGCCAAAAGAAAGAATGGTCACATTTTAGCTATTACTAGAGTTCTATTGCTTCAAAAAATGTCCCTAAACAATACTGGGGGGCGGCTGTTTTAACTGCTACTCATCTGATAAATAGGTTGACTACAAAGGTCCTTGACTCTCAAAGTCCTATGCAAGTTCTATCGAAATTTTTTCCTGATTTCAATACCTCAAACCTTCCACCCAAAATCTTTGGATGTGTTGCCTTTGTACATGTACATTCTCAAAATAAGGGAAAACTCGATCCACGAGCTGTCAAATGTGTCTTTCTCGGTTATTCCTCTACACAAAAAAGGTACAAATGCTATAATTCAGCCACCAAAAAATTTTGTTTCAGCGGATGTCACTTTTACAGAAGAAGAAAAATTCTTAACTCGTCCTTATCTTCAGGGGGAGGACTTATTCACAGAAGATAATGGCAGAGAATTTTTTCTTGATTTTCCAGCTTTTGTCCAGCCTACCAACCAGCCTGCCCAACTTAATTTTTCAGCTCCTATTCAACAGCGAAACACTCAGTCCTTACCTACCAACCAGCCTGCCCACCTTGAACCTATGCAACCCGAAATTGAGCCTACTACACCTAAGTCGTCCAAAGGGATTCAGGACACTACTCGCCCTTTACTAGTTTACTTAAGGAAGAAGGTACCGCTGCAAGTTCAATCATCTTCTTCGGATAAACAACTTACTGCTCTACAACCTGAGGTAACTACTGAACCTACTTTGAATACTACTGAAAATTCAGATAAAAAAGACTATGATTTTCCTATTGCTATTAGAAAAGGAACTAGAGCCTGTACAAAACATCCCTTGTACTCATTCATGTCTTATAAAAATTTGTCCCATAACCACAAAACCTTTCTTACTAGCCTAAATTCTATCTCCATTCCCAAAACTGTATTCGAGGCATTAAATGATGAGAATTGGAAAATTACCATGAAGGTTGAAATGGAAGCACTTGAAAAAAATAAGACATGGGATTTGGTAAAATTACCGAAAGGAAAGAAAACAGTTGGATGTCGTTGGGTGTACACGGTGAAATACAATTCAGATGGCTTTTTGGATAGGTACAAAGCAAGATTAGTTGCTAAAGGGTACACTCAAAAGCATGGAATAGACTACCTTGAGACGTTTGCCCCGGTTGCAAAGATGAACACTGTGAGAGTGTTATTGTCACTCGCTGCCAACAGAGGCTGGAAACTACAGCAGTTTGACATCAAAAATGCTTTCTTACATGGTGATCTTGAGGAGGAAGTCTATATGGATGTTCCACGTGGTTCGGTTCAAATACGTGATGTAGTTTGCAAACTAAAAAGGCTTTGTACGGACTAAAACAATCCCAAGAGCTTGGTTTGGAAGATTTACCAAAGTGATGCTCAAGTTGGGGTATAAACAGAGTCAAGGAGATCGATTGCTTGTAAAGCACTCATCTTCGGGGAATGACCGCTTTGTTAGTCTATGTAGATGACATTATAGTGACTGGTGATGATCTGGAAGGAATGGAAAATTTAAAGAAGCGCCTAGTAAAAGAATTTGAGGTCAAAGAGCTTGGTAAATTAAAATATTTCCTTGGTATTGAAGTAGCACACTCTGGAAGGAATCTTCATATCTCAAAAAAAATACATAATTGATTTGTTGATGAGACGGGCAAGTTGGGATGTAAACCAACAGAGACACCCATAGAGGTGAACCACAAACTTGGAGATGCACTAGAAGATGCGAGTTGATAAGGGTTGATATCAAAGACTCGTAGGGAAGCTCATTTACTTGTCACATACTAGACCGGATATTGCCTATGGAGTTGGTGTTGTAAGTCAGTTCATGCACAATCCTAAAGAGTCACATCTTCGATCTGTGTATCAGATTCTACAGTATTTAAAAGGCACTCTGGGCAAAGGAATCCTATTTAAGAAATAGGAGAATTTAACCCTTGAAGCCTATACTGATGCAGATTATGCAGGATCTATGGTTGATAGAAGATCAACCTCGGGCTATTGTACTTTTCTGGGAGGCAACCTTGTAACTTGGAGGAGTAAAAAACAGAATGTTGTGGCTAGATCTAGTGCAGAAGCTGAATTTAGAGCGATGGCTCTTGGAATTTGTGAATTATTATGGTTGAAAATTATTTTGGAGGATTTGAAGATCAAGTGGGAAGGTCCAATGAAGCTGTATTGTGATAATAATTCTGCTATTAATATTGCACATAATCCAGTGCAACATGATTGTACTGGCACATTGAGGTTGATGACATTTCATCAAGGAGAAACTTGACGGTGGCTTAATTTGCACTCCATATGTGTCCACCGATGGTCAATCGCGATATCCTTACCAAAGGATTATCTGGGAAGACCTTTCGAAACTAGTAAGCAAGTCGAGAATGGATGATATCCACTTCCCACTTGAGGGGAGTGTCAGATTACAGTTTCCTAATAAGGAATATTCAGTGTATCAAAAAGAATCCTGTAGATTTTTTTATTGCTATCCCTAACTTTAATGCTATGTTTTAATGGTCAGCATCCCTAGAATCAATTTGCTTCCTAGTATAGAGTTTCCTAAAGTTAGGCACACTATGTATATAAATATTAGTGTAATTTCTTGTGAGAAATATAATACAGAAAAGCCTATTTCTAACAGACAATGTAAGGTGACTGTTCAAGGATGAGCTTTGATCTCTGACATTTTGCTCCTCTTAATAGGTTGCTCGAGGTGACAATAGTGGTGGAGAATCAATTCCCATGCTTTTGAAAGTTCCGAGAGCTTTTGATCCATGGGGTGGTTATGATATGATTGGATTCGGTGACATTCTCTTTCCTGGTTTGCTCGTTGCCTTTGCTTTTAGGTACTCTTTTCCTTTATTTTGTTAGCTTTCATCATCTGATACCAAGATGCAAATAACTGGTTTCATAGCGGTCACTGAACTAGGTGTTGTCAAGCTGTTTCAGTCAGCATTTGAACTGTTTTTAGTGTCAATTTTGAGTTTTAATGTTAATATTGCATACTGGTCCTTTGACTTAAGCCCTTGTTTATTAAGAGTGTTGTTTGGATGAAGAATTTTAAAATCTTTGAGATTTTTAAAATGCTAGCATTTTGGAATTTATCAATTCAAAATGCTAGGATTTGTAATTGCTTTGTTTGGATAAATAATCGATTTTTAAAAAGAAAATTAGGTTATTGGATTTTACAAATTAAAAATAATTATAAAAGTAGAATAATTGTATTAAAATAAATAATATAAAAATTTAATATGGATATCATTATATTTATAAAATTTATAAATAGTTTTAATAAAATAAACTTTAAAAGTATATATCATTATTAATAAAAGCAATAATTTTGAAGTTTAAGCTTTTTATCTTATAGTGGAACAATGTGTATTAAATCAAACAAAATTATTAGAATTTCGAAAAACCACCTATTCAGGTGGAATTTGATGAAAGAATTTGAGCTATAATTTCCTCTTGAAATTAATTACAAAATTTGAAATTCCTTGATATATTTACCCAAACAAGTAAATTCATTTTTAGAATTTTGAAAACCTCGATACAAATGAAATCCCTCTTACAAATTCCTCACCCAAATGCACCCTAAGGGTTTTAATCTTTTCTTTGTTTATGGGTTTATGATTATTTTCCCCGTTTGGTTGTCTCAGATACGATAAAGCATACAAGAAGCATCTTGCCAATGGATACTTTCTGTGGTTGATAATTGGCTATGGATTTGGTGAGTGTTCATGCATCATAATTTTAATACATAATACATACGCTATTTATATATGCATACTATGTTACTCTAACATGGATGTGAGAGTTAGATACAACTATGTTAAATCTTTTCCAAGGTTTTCCATGTGTTTGGAGAGTCTTTGGAGGGCATATCCCAACACCCATGTCCAAATATTATTGGATATGGGTACTTCAAGCAAAAGGAAAAGTTGGATTGACATATTATATATAGTATAAATATATATTCTCTTCCTAACTGTGTCATAAGACTTGGGGTGTTTTTGGTTGGATGAAAAAGTGGAGATATGGGAGGGAGTTGAAAAGTGTAAAGAAAATTGGAGTGTGCATAATAGAAAAGATAACTGAGGAAAGAAAATAGGAGGGATGATCATTTTCTATCCTAATGTATAAAAATCGATCCTTCCAAATTAAAATGCTGAGAGGAGAGAAAATGAGAGATAGATGTATGTTAGTTAAAAATTTCAAATGTTTTTTTTTTTCCCTTTATTTTTCAACTCTACCAAGTAATGGATGGAAAGAAAATTATATTTTCCATCCTTCCTACCAAACATACCTATGGAAAGAAAAATTATATTTTCCTTCTTTCTATTTTTCTATCCTTTCAATTTTTCATCTTTCCAATTTTCCTTTCCACTCTACCAAACAAAGCTATACTTACCCACCTAGTGAGGATAACATATTGTCTATGAAATATAACTGTTTTCATCAGGCTTACTATGTGACTTCAGTTGATTGATGTTTCTATCTTTGCAATTTTTGTTCCTAGTCTAACTTCCGTACAAATGTTTTTTTTAACTCAGGAATGATTTTGATGATGTTTTACCTGAGATTTAAGTTCTTTGATCTCAAATAATCTGTTTTACCTTTATCTGTTTCAAATTGGCACTGAACTGAGACCCGGACTTGAATGTCCTATGGAATCACCTGCTTTATTCTTTGAGGTTGATATTACAGGAATAAAGTAAGATCTTTGCTGTTGAAATTTCCTCTTGAAGGGAAATGAGTCTATCATCGTTAAACCCCAAAAAAAACACACACAGATACTTGTAATATTGCCTTTAGGTTCTAGATTTTAAAATACCATTCTTCATCTTGAGAAACAAATTGAATATTGAATTGTTTTACATGCTGTCTAGGTTTTTGAGCATAATATGTTTTATTGCATGTAAGTACCAAAACCTTGATATTTGATTTGTAAAAATGAATGATGATCTGAGGTTTTTTTCTCATATTAGTTTGGTTGAGACTCCATTAAAAGCCAAGTTGGAAAGCAGTGAAATAACTATTATGAAACTGTAGTGAAAGATATTTAATTGTTTCAATTTCCACATATTGCAGGCCTCTTGTTTACATACCTAGGGTTATATCTAATGAATGGACATGGTCAACCGGCACTCCTCTATCTTGTTCCTTGTACACTAGGTAACAAAGCTTTTGATTCCACCTGGACGGTCCGGACAGTAAAAGGATTTCATATGCTTTCTCAATTTGAGTCATTTTCCCCTTTCTCCATTGCTCATGCTTTCTTCTCTGGTTTTGCAGGTGTTACGGTTATATTAGGTTTGGTGAGAGGAGAGCTGAAAGAGCTTTGGAATTACAGCCCTGAGTCGTCATCTGCCATGACAAATCTCACCGGAGAGGCTTGAAGCAGGTAATTTTTCATAAAAATCGGATTGCTGATCATTATAAGCTAATTAGCGTATAAAATGATAGATCTCGCATGATCCTTGCAAGGAAATATATTTGGAGTTTTCGGAGGGCGAATTGCCAATGAAATTTATTGCGCAATCAAGGTTCGATTCTTACCACCAAATTGCAGAAAATGTAATATTCTGCAATATTATGCACGGATGGTCAATTTTTATTTTGTTCAAAATTTGTGAGCAGGTATATATATCTATTTACACAACTTTGAACTTAAGCTAATTTGTGAACTATTTCCGTATTTTATTTTAGAAAAATCTCATTTTACTGATGGCATGTTGTACAAAGTTGTAAGAAAAAAGAGAGCTACAATTGAAGTTATTTTCTGTTCTTTTTCTTCAGTTAATATATAGATGCACCGTGGTAATAGTATATTTCCAAGGGTAATGTAAGATTTTTTCTTTTTAATAATCTACAATTAGAGGTTGATTTGGATGAAAAGTCTGGTTTACTATTCAAAGTAATTTTAAAAATTTTTATAATTAAATTTAAATAAAAATATAACTAATACTAAGATGTGAATTCTGTGGGGACTGGGTTGGCATGAATTTGTGAAACTCATCTGGTATGGGTTATGTTTACCAGTATGGACATGTAAAATGTCGAAGAACAAAACGTAACACTTGTATATCTGACCAACTGTAGTCAATGTTTTCATGTTATGTTTTGTTGAACTTTAGCTTTTTCATATTTTTAAGTTAAAAAAGAGAACGAAAATTAACATTATTTGTATTTACCTTAAAAGGACATTTGTATTTTGTTGTAAAATGGATGTACATATAGCTCCCATAATATTTTCTTGCGACTCTTGTAAACCATAAAAATTATAGGGTATTTTAATTATATCTGTTAAAGTTTTGTAACATATGCTAGTTGAGGCCCTATAAATAGTAGGTGTGTATAGGTTTTTTAGATATCCCAAGAAAAGTAGAATTAGCTTCGCTTTTGTGTTTATTCTTTTCTCTTATTTTTATTATAATTTGTTATCAATACAATTTTATTCAAGAGTAATAGGTTCTTAGTTTGCGTCAAAATTTTGTTGGACTCAAAACATTGAAATTTAATTATTTGAATAAAAAATCATGAGTGGCTACTTAATATTTGCTTGGGGATGATTCCTTTTTCTTTACTACAAAGAATGCTTAGTCTCTACTTCTCATCCACAATTACTTAAGTAAGTGTAATCAATTTCTCTTTTCAAAATTTAAGTCGATTTCTATTAAGAAGTTAAATTTATATAATTCTTTATTTGCATCTCTATGAATTTATTAATCTCTTTTCGAGTTTAATTGTTGGACTTTCTATGTGGAGGTATATGTTTTTATTTTGTTATTTTTATAGAATTGATTGGTTCGATTTAATTTTGATTAAAATGTATAATTGTTCTTATATCTTCTTATCTAGTGTAAATGTGTATTATATGCAATGATTAGTTTAGAGTTAAAAGGATAAACTATCAAAATAGTCACATTTGTTTGTTTTAGGTTATATTTTAGTTATTTATGTTTGAAATGTTATGTTTTAGTCACTTATATTGTAACATTTTAGTCAATGAGTCATTAATTATTGTTAATGGTGTAATGGTAAGCTAACGTGACATGTTAAATTATAATTTCAAATAAAAATTTAGGTTAAATTATATAATTAGTCCTTATATTTTTCATTTTGAGCAATTTATTTTTTTCTTTTATGTTCTTTTTAACTTTTTTATTTTATTTTCTATTCTCTTTTACTTATCTTGTTTTACTCCTTTCTCCATCCCTTATATTTTGTTTTTTAATTTTTTTTTTCTTTTATGTTCCCTTCTCCCTTTCTCATGTTCCAATAGGGGTTTCAAGAATTGCCTCAAATGATTTTCGTGCAACTAGGCTCTTAAATTCATCATATGATTAAATGCTACACGTTAACAAGTAACCTCTAGTTGACTTTGACATAATTTGCAAATGGTTCATGTTTGAAATCCCAATTCTTTGAATTAATTATTAGATCATTCAAGTGAAACAACTTGCAGATGCCCCATGTTTGAAATCATATTTCTTTGAATTAATTGTGGACAAAAAAAATGGAGAAGGGAGGAAAACAAAGGGAGAAATAGAATGAAATGGAAAAAAAAAAGAAAAAAGGAAAAAAAAAAGGAACGTTGAAAAACTTAAAAGAAAAAAGTTAAATTGCTTAAAACAAAAAAATATGGGGATTAATTATCTAATTTAATCTAAAATTTTGTTTGAAATGATGATTTAACATGCCATGTTAGCTTACCGTTATACTATTAATGGCAATTAAACAGTTTAGTGACTAAATGTTACAACACATTAACGTAAGTGACTAAAACATAGCATTTCAAACTGTAACACTTTAAACTCGACTGAGAAGTTTAAGTCGAATCTGGACGAGTTACACTAATGTAGTAAAAACGTATTTTTCAGAGTTTTAACTTTGAAAACCAGAAATTCATTTTAATTGATTTAGATGATTTTTGTAGTTTCGATTTAGACTCGGTAAATACTGGCGAGATTATAAAAAGAAAAATAAGACGTCCAAAATAGATTACAAATCCAAAGGATCAAATTGTAGTTATCTTAGTGCAAAATAATCTGAGCTCTCTCATACTGTCCGATCCTAAATCAAATGTCTTCCTGACAGATAAAAGTAAGACAAGGGTGAGTCACCAAGCACGCGTATAACCAAACTCAAATACAAATAAACAGAACGTAATATATAAATCATAGTAATGCAAGCATTTGATAACAATTGTATAACAGTACGGAGCAGATCTAAAGTATCACAGAGTTTTCAACAGAGTAGTACAGTAGAACAAAGCAAAACAGAACATAGTAGAACAACACAATTCAAACAGAACAGAAACGAATAGAGCAGAACAAAACAGGATGGAACAGAGCAGAGCGATACTAAACAGAACGGAGCACAACAGAACAAAATAGAATGGAGCATAACAGAACAGAACATGTATGTTTATGCAGATGCAGTGTTTTCAAACAGATCAAAATACAGATTTATCAGAAACAGTCGTCCCAAACTCCGGTACAGACCAAAATAAAGTTCTCCCCCAAACTCATCCATCCAAAACACAATTAAAGTCATCATGGGTTGCCCGACAACGATGACCCACCACCCCGGGTTGCCCGGCAATAATGGCTTATCAATTTGCAGTTAAATTGCCAATCAAAGATATGTTGTCAAGCCACTATAGTACAGTCGAACTGCCAGAACAGAAGTATGGATAAACCACCAAATAGTGCAGATCATTAAACTGCTAGGAACTTCCTCCTTTTACTTCAACCCAAGTCCTATGCAATGTGTCATGACATGCTCATGCAAAATCAGAGTAATGAGCATTTAAGTCATGCCATCTCTCAATAACAAAATTATTAAATATTGGGGTCCATGTTTTTTAAAACAAACTTATCAAACCTCAATGGACCATATGAGATTTTCCATGAAGTCACATGCACGGTTATAAATCAGAACTAGTAGCAATCAGTCTAACATGTTCATATATCGTATATTCTTCATCAACAAAGCAACACAGAAGCGTACCAACAAACTTAATAGAACATAGGTCGTACCTGATAATTCGCACACATAGGCAATATCGCATTATGTTTTGATGGATCCTACTCACTTAGGTTCAAACATAACATATATACGTACAGATTACAAGATGTTCATCATCAGTCTAACATGTTTAGATATCACATATATCATCCATATATTGATGTCTTACAGTATGAGATAGTCCTCTTATGATCAAATTTAGATCATAAATACATTGTGGAGGTCAGTACTTGTGTTGGGCAACACTTATGGCCTTAAAAATAAGATTCAGATCCTATTCATATGCCACACAACCTAGACACACGCCCATGTCCTTGCTTGTGTGACTCACATAGCCTAAGTACACGCCCATGTCCCTGGTTATGTGGTTCTAATGCGTAAACAGTGAGTTACATGGCCTGGACACAAGCCCATGTCCTTGCCTGTATGGCTCACACGACCTGGGCACATACGCATGTCCTTGGTCGTGTGGCATCGACAGTCCCGTTTTTCGATGACTGAAAACGCAGAAAAAGAGGGGTTTCGGCACCCACTTGATACGGACTCAATGCAGGAGAAACAAGGATGAATTCTCATCCCTAAACGACAAGCAATTGCCCAACAAAATGATTAATTTGCAGTCAAATCGCTAAAAACTAACATTCCAAAATCGCAATTATGTCGAAGAACTTTCGACACCAGAACTTTAAATAGAACTTACTGGCCAACGAATTGAACTAAAATGGAGAAATCAGACCCTGTACAGAATAATATAACGTAACATGACACAAAAATAAAGGAACTTGAAAAGGTGAAACCGAATCAATAAAGAAGAAATGAAACACCCCTCACCCGTATTCAACACCGGAATAGTGTTACGACGTATTACCGATCAATTCACAACAAATATAACATACATTTATGCAATGATAAGTATTCATTCTCATAAATCATTCAACACAATCACATTGTCCCTTATAAGGGCCTACAAGGCCTTAAACATGCTTTAGAAGTGGTTCAGGACTAAACCGATATCATACGAAAATTTTGAAAACTTAGAAATTTTTCTCATAAACAAGGGTCACACGCCCGTGTGCCTCACACGGCTAGTAGACACGCCCGTGTTTCAGGCCGTGTGAAAATAGGGCATACATACTGACTTAGGTCACACTGCCGACCACACGCCCGTGTGTCTAGCCCGTGTACCCTTCGAAGTGGCCACACATGCCCGTGTGCCAGGCCGTGTGTTAGGCCATGCCAAAACTGTAGGGTATACTAACTTATACAACACGGCCAAGTCACACGCCCGTGTGCTAGGCCGTGTGCCAATTAGAGGGTATACTGACTTGTACCACACGGCCAGTCACACGCCCGTGTGGAGCATACTGACTTCAATTTAATTTCAACACAGGGGACACACGGCTGAAACACACGCCCGTGTGGACAAAAATAGGCCATTTGCAAGGCCAATTTGCCACCCCATTTTGTACATACCTATACAAGTACAAATGGTACCATTTCAAGGCTCAATATGCAGCCAAATAATTCCCAATTCATGCACATTTCATGCTATACAATTACAACCATTTCACTTACTCAAATATAAACCAAAACAACATCAACAATATAGTTAAATTACCATGATTCACATATATGATTCAATGTACTAAATCATTTCAAACATGCATTATCAAGCATTAATTCACAAACATATAACTTCCAAATTATCAACTTCAATCACCTAACATAAGTCAATTTATCAAACTCAAGATAGAACCATTTGCACATATACAACTTTATCATGTTCATCATTTTATGGCAACCCAAATGGCCAAAATACATATTCACCTCATTTAAAATATTCCAAATTCTAGATCTAGAAATTTTGGTTTTGAATGGACAATATTAATTAAGAAATTGAAGAGAGAAGAGACCTTACCCAAGCTAGTCGAGAGGAAAGGCAATTGCACTTTCTTGGCAATGTTCGAGATCGATCTTGGAATTCAAGATTTCAAATTTTGGGGTTGATCTTAATGAGGAAAAAATGACAAAAATATTGTGGAGAATATGTTAACAAATCTTGTGGAAAAAAGAAATAGAAGAAAGAGATGGCAAAACTAGGTGTAGGCGATGACAACAATGGGAGAAAAAAAGAAAAGAGGAGAGAAAGGAGGAGAGAAAGAGGTTGAATGGCTTGGGTAGGTAAAATTTGAATTAAAGGCTGAAAAATACAATAAAAAAAATAAGGTATTTTGCAAAATTTAATTATTTCGCAAGGGAAGGGATTCAAACTTGGGACCTTATTTAATTTTAATGCTTTCTCATATTTCTTTTAACCATTAGGATTTTTCCTCATTCTTGAAATGATTTTGCAATATTTATTTTAAAAACAAGGCATGTCCTATACTAGGGTTTGAGGCAAAATTTGCAAAATAATAAAATATTTCAAGAAATGTTTCACTAACACTCTACTAACAAACCAATACCTCATTTATTTCCTAAAAATGTATAGATAAATTGCAAAAATTAAGGCATGACCACTGTCTCTGGATTCACAAACCGATTCTACTAACCCCTATTTCTGGGATGTTACACCTTGTGTTTCCAAGGCTTCTTAGGACTTCTACATACCACGTTCTATCTTTCCATTCATCTTCTTTATTTTCTTCCTTATTGTTCTAATTGTATATTTCTTATTTTATTTTAATTATCTTAGTTATTTATTTTAATTATTTTATCTGGCTTGGATTTGATTGCATTTCAGGTTGTGTCAAGATCCATGTTTCTTTCCCAATGCCTAGAGCCCTAAGTCAATTCTGTGACTTGAACAAACTTTACGATCTGCTTTCATGTTCATGCCCCTCATTCTGTATCATGAACTTTCAAACCAAGGTTTTGTAACAGCCCGTTTTTTAGTGGTGTCAGAAACAGTGGTTTCGGGGCCACCAAATCTAACAAGTAAGTTCGTAAATATTAAATAATATTTACGAGCCAAATTTGATTTTTAAAAAGGTTTTTGATTTTATAATTTATGTTATTTAAGTGATTTATTAAGTTCGAGTGGTAAGACCCTAAGGTCAAGTATTCTAGAAAATGAGGTCTCGGGACCTCGTTTCTATAAACTTAGCCTTAAATATTTTTATAAATATTTACGAATGTCATTAAGGTGGTATTAAAGTTTCGTTAAAAAAATTTAACGTTTTGATAGTTAATTAATTAAAAAGGACTAAATCGTAAAAGATGTAAAATTTGATCAAGATTTGATTTGAGTGATTAAATGGTTAATTAATTAAAGGAAAAGGGACTTAAATGGTAATTATACCATTCAAGATCTTAGTGGACAATAATGGACATGAATTTGATGTTTTATTTAATTAGTAATTAAGGTTATTATGGTAATTTGATAATTATATTAAATTAAAATAAAACAAAAGGTTAATTTGTTGTCATCTTTTTAGTTTTCTTCTTCATCAACTGAACATCCATGGATGTTGAGATGAAGCTTTCGGCCATGGGTGATGCGTGCTCATAATCGTGAATTTGATTACAATAATTGAGTTGCCCAATCGTCTAATGTTATATCGTTTTGAAATAGACTTTAAAGTGAAAATGGGATTAATGGTTATTGATCCGATGGAAAGGACAGAAATGGTGTTGGATGGATAACTTGCATGAAATGGACACTTTGAAATGAACCAACAATATGAAAGATCATGACCTGATTTCTATAAAGTGAAATAACAAACAAGTCTTTCAAGAAGAAGAAGTAAACTGTGACCCGGTATTTAGCAAAATAGGAACCAATAGTACGTTAGAACGCCACACTTCAGAACAAATAAAGAAAGGAAGTGATAAGTTCAAAAGAAAAAGGTTTGATGCCACAAAGAGTACCTTGATAAGTTTAAGTAAGTTCTTTCAAGAACAATGAGATAGAATTCTCACAATAACTAAAAAATATTCATTCAACACAGTCTTTTTAGAAGCCATTTATAGGCACTAATATGACTATTCAAATCTGACATTCATACCAGCTATTAACAAAATATTAAAATTTGGTTATAACTCTTGATGGGCAGCCAAAGAGTCATGTCATTTCACTTTATTCATGCATAGCTTAAAAGTCATGCCTCTTCACTTGAGAAGGCTTAATGGTCCTTTAAATGTGCTGCTTGATGTCCCTTCATTTTCCCCTTAACCAAATGCCTTAATGCTTGTGTATTCATCTCTTTAATTGGCACCATAACTAGCTTTGAGTGCATGAAACCGATTAGACTTTAAGAGTCACTCTTGGTCCATTTGAACAGCCACCATAATGAGTTTTGAGTGCTTCAATATCCACCAAAAACGTTCCCTTTATGCTCTAGCAATTAAGTGACCAAATGTATACTCTTTTATGCCAAAATTGAACAGCCGTTTGAATGTGACAAGATTTAATTCTTCTTGGAAAATGAACAGCCCTATTGTAGCTTTAAAATATGTGGCTAGCCTTTTGGACTTTCCTACAACAAACTATTGAACACACAATTATTTTATTTAAGAAAAATTAAACACACTATAACTTATGCATTAAAAAGTAACAGCCAAATTAAATAACATACTTTTATAAACAAACTTAAACATTTTAACAACTAAGATGCTTAAATGCATAGTTTAAGACGCAAACTAAATGAACAAATGAGTTACTTAGTGTATGAATTAATTTAATGATGCAAACTTTAACTAGCATGGGAGTTACATAATGCATGTCATAATTTACGATGCAATGTAACAGCTCGTTTTTAGTCAAATCAAAACTGTGGTTTCGGGACTACAAATCCAAAGTTGAAATTTTTATTTTATTATTATTTTAATATTTACAACATGATAATGTGATTGTATGAAAATTTCGTTAAGAAATTTTATCGTTTAGTTGGTCAATTTGATAAAAAGGACTAAATTGCGTAAAATGTAAAAGTACAATTCTATTAGCTAAAATTGTCAAATAGCTATAGAACCTTAAAGTGAAGGTCCTTTTGTTGTAATTAGATCATTATATTGGTGATTGGAAATTTATGGATATGTTATAAATGTAACACCCCTTACCCGTAACCGATGCCGGAACTGAGTATGATGCATTACCAAACTTAACATACATCATCATACAATATTGGGCTATAAATTTGCATCCTAACTTAAAACTTTTCATTTGAAATCATAAAGTCTCTATTATAGGTCTAAGAGACCAAAACATACATATGGAGTAGTTCGAGACTAAACCGAAAACTTACGAATACTTAGAAAATTTCTGCTCAAAATAGGGCCACACGCTCGTGTGGAAAGGAACATGCCCGTGTGGGCAGGTCGTGTAATCACACACGCACATGTTCCTAGCCCGTGTGGATTTTATTTTTCATTTCAAACCTACAAGGGTTTTCACACAGCCTGACACACGCCCGTGTCTTCACCCGTGTGTGAAAACCTTGACATTCTATTTTTGACGCCAGCAAACCTCTAGGGACACACGACCTAGTCACACGCCCGTGTGCTAGCCCATATGAAGAACTAAATTTTTCGCAAATTAGATGCAGGGGACACATGGCCTATCAACACCCCTCGGGGCTAACCGTGTGTCACACACGGCCTGGACACACGCCCGTGTGCCTACCCTTGTGGACAATTATAAGGCTATTTTTCAAGCCAATTGCCACCCTGAAAAGTAACCACACTTATACCATTTCAATGCAACACATACATCATGATAATGAGGCATCTCTAATAACCAAAATCAAGACATCTACCCCTTAAATCCACACTACATTCATCATACAAATACTTTACACATTACTCATTCAATTGCACGAGCTTGCACTTCATGAATTTCATCATCCTTAAATAGATATAACTTAACTAGTATTGGCCAATTTCAATTTCCATTTACAAAATGAATTGAATAACATTAATAGCCAACACCTTGGCTAACCAATATGACATAAACAAAATGACCAAGTACCTATACATGCCATACCTAAAATAACCAAAATTTACTATACCAAAAGAATAGTTTGATAGTGTGAATCGAACTCCGACGTCCTTCGATCTTAGAGCTAGCTTGGCGATGATACAAGGAAAAAGGAAAGGGAAAAGAGAGGGGGTAAGCATAAAGCATAGTAAGTTTGCATGCAATAAATAGTAACATAAAGTCTTATGATAATATCCACACATTCATTATGAATCAACACAAGATTCTCAAGTAACATTGACATGGCTTACTCATGGTTACTCTTACCAAACACACGTCTCATACTGGACTCAATTCTCGTGAGTTTCTCATGAATACCTGTATCACTTCATCCCATAACTTTAGCACTTTTTCCATCTTCATCATAAATCTTAGCTCTTTACTATCTTTAACATAAACTTAACTCTTTACCTATTGAACCACTTGGAACATCGAAGGATACCCAGAATTTGTCATACACGCAGTGAGATGCCAATGCCATATCCTAGATATGGTATTACATGGGATCACATGTCGATGCCGATGCCATATCCCATATGTGGTCTTATATGGGATCTCATATCGATGTCGACGCGATATGCCAGATATGGTCTTATACGAGATCGTATATCGATGCCATGTCCCAGACATGGTCTTACACGATTTTCTCATTCGATGCCGATGCCATATCCCAATATGGTCTTATACGGGATCTCAATTTAGTGCCAACGCCATGTCTCAGACATGGTCTTATGCGGGACCTTATAATCTCATGTCTTGATAATGGTATCCTCTCACTTCCTAAGGTTCAACCGGGACATCAACATCATAAATCATCATCATATTCTCATCGAAACTTCATTAATAAAATTCATAGAAATAATATATATCTTCGTGAAATCGTCAAGCATATTAAAGCATAATAACATGATGTTGAATTATTACACACAAACTTACCTCGGTACCAAAATATATGTAGTTATTCTATTTAGTCCACCACCTTGTCCTTTCCTCGTTTTCGGTCCGGACTTCGTGTTTCTTGATCTATAATGAAAATTTATCTCTTTTAATGATCACATTGACTTAATCGAACTAGGAATCATACTTTGATAAAATTATGATTTTGCACTTATACTTTCTCATATTTACAAAATGGTCCTTAGGCTCGTATAATGAAAGACACTCATTTCCTTGGTTACCTAAGCCTAGCCGAACATTTATTGAGCTTATAAAAGCTCACACTTTCCTTCAAAACTGATTTTTACTACACATTTTATCATCTTTACAAATTGGTCCTTTTTATGAATTTTCCATAAAAATCACTTAGAAAAAGATGTTTATCATACATCAAACTTTCATATTTCTCCATTAAGCATAAAAATACATGTATGTCATACATGGTTAAATTTTTGAACATGAACCCTAGCTCAAAATATAGCTAGAAATAGCTAAATCGAGCTACAAAGATCTAAAAAATACAAAGAACATTAAAAACGGGGCTAGGATGGACTTACTTTGAGCTTGAAAGTGAAGCAAAACCCTAGCTATGGATCCTTGCAAATTTTTGCACTTAGGGAAGAAGATGGACATCAATTTTGACTTCTTTTTCCCTTTTTATTAACTTATTAACCAAATGACTGAAATGCCCTTAAGGCCTATTCCTTGAGATATTTCCTTCCCATGTCCATTTTTGTCCATCATAAAATATAATGGTCTAATTGCTAAATAAGGACCTCTAATAATTTTTCTAATGCCATCTCATACTTGAAACTTCTAGAATCTCATATTTTTAAATCTTTGTAATTTAGTCCTCATAGATAAATTGATCACTAATTTATAAAATTTCTTCATGAAATTTTCACACAATTATGCAAGCATGCCATAGACCTCATAAAAGTCATAAACACATATTTCTACTTCAAATTTGTGGTCTCGCAACCTCTATTCTGACTAGGCCCTAAATCAGGCTGTTACAATTCTCCCCCTCAGGGATTTTTATCCCCGAAAATCTTACTGGTAAAAAGGTTGGGATATTGGTTTCTCGTAGCCTCCTCGAGCTCTCATGTAGCCTCTTCTACCCCATATATTTGCCATAGTACTTTCACAAGAGTTATATTTTATTTCTTAACTGTTTGACTTCTAGATCCAAAATCTTAACCGGCTCTTCACCATAAGTCATGTCCGGTTGAATTTCAACCTCTGTCAGTACAATTACATGCGAAGGGTTTGATTGGTAGCGACGTAACATAGATACATGGAACACATCATGAATATTTTCCAACTCAGATGGCAAAGCCAAACGATAAGCTACTGGCGCTATCCTCTCGGTAACCTCATACGGTCTAATAAACCACGGACTCAACTTGCCTTTCCTGCCAACTCTGAGAACCTTTTTCCATGGTGACACTTTAAAAAATACCTTATCACCAACTTGAAACTCTATCTCTCTCCGTTCCAAATCCTCGTAGGACTTTTGCCTATTAGAAGCAGCTTTTAAATAATCACGATTCACGTATACGTTCTCTTCAGTTTCTCTAACTAAATCGACCTCGTGAATCTGATTTTCTCTAATTTTGGTCCAATACAAGGGCGTTCGGGACTTACGCCCATATAATGCCTGGAACACCCCTAACCCGTAACCGTTGCCATAACCCGTGTGCTCAATCGTGTGGGCAAATATAGGCCATTTACAAGGCCAAAATACCACCCACACTTGGGTCATTCTTTCAAACACAATTAAGCACCAATCCAAGCATAAAAGGCAACCAAAACATGCCTAAATATACATCATTTCTAATCACTTATGAGCTTTACATCCATACCAACTTAATAGCCATTCAGCTCAACTTCACCACAAGCATTCCAAGACAAAATCCATCAAAAACTTATCATCAATAATGTGTTAGTTATTCATCAATAAACTTACTATTCATATGCCCATTTCATCTACTATCATGCTATATCAAAACTAGCATCATAGAGCATAACAAACCATATATCTAGCCATATCACATGGCTATGTACTTATACCAAACATACCCCAAAACCACTAGCTATACATGCCATATTTGCTATATACACATTTTCAAAGGACCAACATAAGATTTAGTAGTGTGATGACAATCTTCGACAATCCCCGAGCCTTTCGTAGCTTTGACAACCTATAAAATAGAGTAAACACATACAGAGTAAGCTTTCCAAAAACTTAGCAAGCCATATACAAATAAACTTAATACACAATACACAGCCACATAAACACAATGACATTAATGTTTCTCATTTACAAATTCATAATATCACCCTTGGCTCATTACTTAGCCATTACTTACTCATATTTCACAACTCAAATATCTCATATGCCCATAACTCATTTAAGCATATATGTCAAATATTATCACATCATTTACTCATGTCACATTCATTCATATATCACATTTTGGTTCATTGCATCCATATCCATAGTTATTACCTTCCATGCCTATTCAAAAAATATACATCAAACATACCTGAAACGGATATACAAATCACATAATCATTCATTTCTCGGACTTACCTGTTGAATCGTTCGAAATCTAATAGGATACTCGGAATGCTCAGAATAGTCGTACAATGCCAACGTCCCAGATGAGGTCTTACATGTACTCAAATATCGATGCCTCTATCCTAGATAGGGTCTTATACGAATCAAATACGATGCGAATGTCCCAGAAACGGCTTACATGTAAATCTCATATCGATGCCAACGTCCCAGACGTGGTCTTACACGAAATTTTGAATCAATGCCAATGTCCCAGACGTGGTCTTACATGATCTCACATATCGGATACCTATGTCATGGCATATGTAACCCTACCTATTCCTAGGTTCGTACGGGACTTCTTAAACCTTGATAACTTGTCGATATACCCTCGGATTTCATATACATTACATTTCAAACATTTACTATACAATTTATGTCTCATAGATACATAAATAATTCAAATCAAATACATTTATTTGTTTATCGACTTACCTCGAATTCGGTTTAACGGAAACAGACTCGACTACTCAATTACTTTTGACTTTTCGCGATCTAAGTCCGTTTTCTTCGGTTCTTGATCTATACATATTCAAATTTAATCCATTTATTCACCAAATCATTCAATTAAATCCAAAAACAAATATTTAGGGTAGTTTACAAATTAACCTTCACATTTTCATATTTTGACATTTTAGTCCCTATTTCACAAAATTACAAAATACACCAAATTTCTTAATACTCATGCTTGACCGAATATCACCCATGATCATTCAAGTCCACACATTTCATTTATTTCACAATTTAGTCCCTCAAAAATTTATTCTTTCAATTTAATCCAAATTACTCAAAATCATCAAAACTACAAAGACAAACTATGTTATTCTATCACATATAATTCATATTTCACCATCAAACATCGAAAAAGTCACATGTTCATCAATGGCACATTATAAAATATTCATCAATTTACAAAATTGAAGCATGGGTTTTGAAGTATACAAAGCAACGATTACAAACGTAGAAATTATCAAAAACCGATGAAAACCATACCTTAATCTTGCTTGATAGTAGCCGAAACCTAAAATGGTTTTCTTTCTTTCTTTTTCTTTAAACATTCGGCTATGGTGATAAAAAGATGGGCAAAATGTTTGTTTTGTTTTTGTTTAATAACATTATTTATAATTTACCATATTACCATTAATGAAAACATTTAAAATTCATATAATGTATGGCCATTTTTGTCCATTTTCACCCACTTACTAATATAATGGTTTAATATCAACTTAAGGACTTCACCTTTAATAAGCCATATCAATTTAACACATTAACCTATGAATTGCCACTTTCACCTTTTCTACAATTTAATCCTTTTCTCAAATTAAGCACATAAATGATCAAATTAAACAGAAATTTCACACATACTAATTCACATGTTATAGACTCGAAAAATAATATTAAAATATTTTTGATTAGGATTTGTGGTCCCGAAACCACTGTTCTGATTAGAGTCTAAACTAGACTATTAGAATTCTCCCCCTTAAGGATTTTTGTCCCCGAAAATCTTATCGTTAAATAATTTGAATATTGCTGTCTCGTTGAATCTTCAGGCTGCCACGTAGCCTCTTCCACTCCGTGTCGATGCCACAACACTTTCACTAATAGAATTTTCTTGTTTCTCAAGTCTTTCACTTCACGAGCTAAGATACGCCTGTGTGCCCCACCGGTGGTTGAGCTTGACTTGCACCACATGGCTAGTCACACGCCCGTGTGTCCAGCCCGTGGTCGAGCCTAACTTGTTTTGAATTGCAACCTCGAAGGACACGGTAGGGCCACAAGCCCGTGTGCTCAATCGTGTAGGCAAATATAGGCCATTTACAAGGCCAAAATGCCACCCACACTTGGGTCATTCTTTCAAACACAATTAAGCACCAATCCGAGCATCAAAGCAAACCAAAACATGCCTAAATATATATCATTTCTAATCACTTATGAGCTTTACATCTATACCAACTTAATAGCCGTTCAACTCAACTGTACTACAAGCATTCCAAGACAAAATCCATCACAAACTTATCATCAATAATGTGCTAGTTATTCATCAATAAACTTACTATTCATATGACCATTTCATCTACTATCAAGCTATATCAAAACTAGCATCATAGAACATAACTAACCATATATCTAGCCAGATCACATGGCTATGTACATATACCAAACATACCCCAAAACCACTAGCCTATACATGCTATATACACATTTTCAAAGTACCAAAATAAGATTGAGTAGTGTGATGACAATCCTTGATAATCCCCAAGCCTTTCGTAGCTTTGGCGACCTATAAAATAGAGTAGACACACGCAGAGTAAGCTTTCCAAAAGCTTAGTAAGCCATATACAAATAAACTTAAATCACAGTACACATAGCCACATAAACACAATGACATTAATGTTTCTCATTTACAAGTTCATAATATCATCCTTGGCTCATTACTTAGCCATTACTTACTCATATTTCACAACTCACATATCTCATATGCCCATAACTCATTTCAGTATATATGTCAAATATCATCACATCATTTACTCATGTCACATTCATTCATATATCACATTTTGGTTCATTGCATCCATATGCGTATTTACTCACCTTCCATGCCCATTCAAAACATATACATCAAACGTACATGAAGCAGATATACAAATCACATAATCATTCATTTCTCAGACTTGCCCGTTGAATCGTTCAGAATTCAATAGGATACTCGGAATGCTCAGAATAGTCGTACAATGCCAACATCCCAGACGAGGTCTTACATGTACTCAAATATTGATGCCTCTGTCCTAGACAGGGTCTTACATGAATCAAATACGATGCCAATGTCCCAGAGATGGTCTTACACATAAATCTCATATCGACGCCAACGTCCCAAACGTGGTCTTACATGAAATTTTGAATCAATGCCAACGTCCCAGACGTGGTCTTACATGATCTCACATATCGGATACCTATGTCATGACATATGTAACCCTACCTATTCCTAGGTTCGTATGAGACTTCTCAGACCTTGATAACTTGTCGATATATCCTCGGATTTCATATACATTACATTTCGAAAATTTACTATAAAATTTATATCTCATAGATACATAAATAATTCAAATCAAATACATTTATTTGTATATCGACTTACCTCGAATTCAATTTAACGGAAACAGACTCAGCTACTCAATTACTTTCGACTTTCCGTGACCTAAGTCCGTTTTCTTCGGTTCTTGATCTATACATATTCAAATTTAATCCATTTATTCACCAAATCATTCAATTAAATCCAAAAACAAATATTTAGGGTAGTTTACAAATTAGCCCTCACATTTTCATATTTTAACATTTTAGTCCCTATTTCATAAAATTACAAAATACACCAAATTTCATAATACTCATGCTTGACCGAATATCACTCATGCTCATTCAAGTCCACACATTTCATTTATTTCACAATTTAGTCCTTCAAAATTTTATTCTTTCAATTTAACCCAAATTACTCAAAATCATCAAAACTCCAAAGACAAACTATATTATTCTATCACATATAATTCATATTTCACCATCAAACATCCAAAAACTCACATGTTCATCAATGGAACATTACAAAATATTCATCAATTTACAAAATTGAAGCATGGGTTTTGAAGTATACAAAGCAACAATTACAAAAACGTAGAAATTATCAAAAACTGATCAAAACCATACCTTAATCTTGCTTGATGGTAGCTGAAACCTAAAATGGTTTTCTTTCTTTCTTTTTCTTTAAACATTCGGCTATGGTGATATAAAGATAGACAAAATGTTTGTTTTGTTTTTGTTTAATAACATTATTTACAATTTACCATATTACCATTAATGAAAACATTTAAAATTCATATAATGTATGACCATTTTTGTCCATTTTCACCCACTTACTAATATAATGGCTTCATAT
Organism: Gossypium rotundifolium; assembly: GCA_025506655.1. Classification (NCBI taxonomy): domain Eukaryota; kingdom Viridiplantae; phylum Streptophyta; class Magnoliopsida; order Malvales; family Malvaceae; genus Gossypium; species Gossypium rotundifolium. The sequence continues at coordinate 139,976,386 of CP106724.1, forward strand.
AAACTTAAGGACTTCACATTTAATAAGCCATATCAATTTAACACATTAACCTATGAATTGCCACTTTTACCTTTTATGTAATTTAACCCTTTCCTCAAATTAAGCACATAAATGATCAAATTAAATCACAGAAATTTCACACATACTAATTCACATGCTATAGACTCAAAAATTAATATTAAAATATATTTTTGACTCAGATTTGTGGTCCCAAAACCACTGGTTCGACTAGGGTCTTAACTGGACTATTACAATGCCTCATAAGGTGCCATTTTCAAACTCGACTGGAAACTGTTATTGTAGGCAAATTCCACTAGTGGTAATACCTTTCCCAATTACCTTGAAATTCTAAAACACAACATCAGAGCATGTCTTCAAGTATCTGTATTATCCTCTCTGACTGTCCGTCGGTTTGTGGATGTAAAGCTGTACTAAAGCTCAATTTCGTGCCCAAGGCTTCTTGTAACTTTTTCCAAAATCGTGATGTAAATCTCGGATCTCTGTCTGATATAATCGACAACAGTATTCCGTGAAGTCTCACAATTTCTGACACATACAAATCAGCCAGCCTATCAAGTGAATAGTCAATGCATACCAGTATAAAATGGGCTGACTTTGTAAGTCTATCAACCACAACCCATACGACATCCTTCTTTTTTGGTGTTAAAGGCAAACCCATCACAAAATCCATAGCAATACGTTCTCACTTCCACTCAGGAACCATATTAGGCTGAAGTAGACCCGAAGGTACTTGGTGTTCAGCTTTCACTTGCTGACAAATCAAGCATCTCGATACAAACTCGAAAATATATTTCTTCATACTCGGCCACCAATACCATTTCTTTAAGTCATTATACATTTTTGTACTGCCTGGATGTACATATAAACATCCACTATGTGCTTCGTGTAAAATTTTTCGAATAAGCTTATCATATCTGGGTACACAGACCCTATCTCGAAACATCAAACATCCTTTGAAATTAATCTAAAAGTCTGACTCAACACGCGACTCACATCAAACTCTTTTGGCTTGCAATACACTGTCGCCTTTCTAAGCTTCACAAATCTCTTGGAGATACATCGGTCTAGCTCTCAACTCGGCTAGAATAGAACCATCATCTGACAAAGCCATCCATGTATTCATGGCTCTCAATGGAAATAAGGATTTCCTATTCAAGGCATCAATGACCACGTTGGCCTTTCTTGGATGGTAGTCAATCACTAGTTCGTAATCCTTTATCAACTCTAACCATCTTCGTTGCCTTAGGTTCAATTCCTTTTGAGTCATCAAGTACTTTAGGCTCTTATGATCAGTGAATATCCAACATTTCTCACCATACAAATGGTGTCTCCATACCTTCAGTGTAAATACAATAGCGGCTAATTCCAAATCATGGGTCGGGTAATTCTTCTCGTGCAACTTTAATTGTCTAGAGGCATAAGCTATTACTTTGCCTTCTTGTATGAGTACACAACCCAATCCATTCAAGGATGCATCTCTATAGACCACAAATTCTTTTCCTCGTTCGGGTTATACTAAAATTAGAGCCTCAATCAACAATGCCTTCAGTTTCTCAAAACTCTGTTGGCACTTTTCTGTCCACTCAAACTTCAAATGTTTTTGTAATAGCCTCATCATCGTAGTAGCTTTCATGGAAAATCCCTTTACAAACCGTTTGTAATAACCAGCTAGGCCTAGAAAACTTCTAACCTCAAATACATTCCTTGGCGGCTTCCAATCCACAATTATTGAAATCTTACTCAGATCAACTCTAATTCCATCTCCAGAGACAATGTGCCCCAAAAATCTGACTTATTTTAGCCAAAATTCACTTTTACTAAACTTGGCATATAACTGATTATGTCGTAAAATTTGTAAGACTGTCCTTGAATGCTTATCATGCTCATTCTCATTACGAGAGTAAATCAATATATCATCAATGAAGACTACAACAAATTTATCCAAATATGGCCGAAAGATGCGATTTATTAAATCCATAAACACGACAGGGGCATTTGTCAAACCGAAAGGCATGACTAAGAACTCGTAGTGACCATACCTTATCTGAAATTCAATTTTGGGCACATCTTAGTCTTTGACTCTCAACTGATTGTAATAGTCCAATTTAGACCCTAGTCAAAATAGTGGTTTTAAGACCACAAATCTAAGATCGAAAAAATATTTTAATATTATTTTTGGTGTTTTTAATATGTGATTGAGCATGTGTGAAAGTTCTGTGTGAAAATTTTATCGATTGTGTGCTTAATTAGCAAAAAGGACTTAATCGCATAAAATGTAAAAGCTGTGTGCTGATTGGTAAAGTGTCAATTTGGCATGGCTTATTAAATGAGAAGTCCTTATGTGGTAATTAGCCCTTTGGTAGTGGATATGGACATAAATGGCCATTAAATGAATGAAATAAAAATGTTTTAAGAAAGGGTAAAATGGTAAACTATGTATTAAGTTAATATTAATAAAACAAACATGAAATTAGTGGCATTTTTATCATCCTATTCCACCAAAAATTGAAAGAAAAAGATCAAGGGTTTGAGCTTTTAACATTCGGCCATAGTCTAAGCTTCAATCAGGTATGTGTTTTTGATCCCTTTTTGATAATTTCTACGTTTTTGTGATTGTTGCTTTGTGCTTTAGCTAGCCCATGCTTTAATTTTAGAATTTGATGGTGATTTTGAGATATGCCATTGATGAATGTTTGAGTTTTGTGAGAGTTGATGATGAAATATGAAAAATATGTGAAAGATTAACATGTTTTATCTTTGAATTTTTGGTGAAATTGAGTAAATTGGGCTAAATTGTGAAAATAATATTTTGAGGGATTAAAATGTGAAATAAATGAAATATATGGGCTTGTATAAGCACAAGGAAAATTTGGCTAGGCATAAGTGAAGAAAATTTTTGTGTATTTTGTGATTTTGTGAAATAAGGACTAAAGTGTCGAAATGTGAAAATATGAGGGCTATTTTGTAAAATGCCCTAAATATGTGTGTTTGGACTAAATTGAATGAATTGGTATTGAATGAGCTAAATTTGAATATGTATAGACCAAGAAAGAAGAGATTCGGATCAAGATCTAGGCAAAGATAAAGTGCTCGATTGATCAACTAGTCTCAGTATTTCTACGTTTGAAGTAAGTTTGGATATAATACGAATGGTTAATTCTTATCTATGTGTTATGAAATGAATGAATGAATGGATTTGTGATTATTGAATTAGAAATGCTATATGTGTGGAATTGAGAAATGTGGCACTAAGTGTGCGAAATAGAAAGGCATACGATGATGAATGGCACTGTGTGTGCAAAATAGAGCAAGTATTGAATATATTGATTGGAACTGTGTGTGTGATATCGAATCAAGTTCGGTTTGATATAGAGGCACTAAGTGTGCGATGTTATCTAATCTTCGGCTATGATTTGGTCACTAAGTGTGCGATTGAATTGAAGAGATAACAAACAGTGAATGAAATATCGTATCTAGCATTGAATAGCAAGAACGTTTGTTAACTAATTATTGACAAAGGTATGTTTCTGAACCTATGTGGTTGATGAGAGTTTTTAAGGTTGAATGGATGAATGTATGAGCATATGGTTGAGAATGATATTGTGTTTAGTTGTGAATCAATCTAAGTGATGGTTTATTTATGTATTGATATTACATTATTGAGTAAATGTATTATATTACAAACTTACTAAGCTCTTAAGCTTACTGTGTGATGTGTTTCTCTGTTTTACAGTGTCAGTAAAGCTAGCTCGGATCTGGGGATCGTCAATGACTCAATCACACTATCGGCTATTTATTTTGGTGCTTTTGAAAGATGTGTATATTTGAATATGACATGTATAGGCTAGTTAATATGGTATGTTTTGAAATGTTTGGACCTGGCCATGTGATATGGCTTGGAAATTGAATGATGTTGGTTCTTATGTGTATGCTATGAAAATGATGAATGTGCTATGAAATAGTGAGAATGGAAATGGTATATTTCATGCTTGAATTGGTTGATTAGAATGATGGATTAAATGAGGAATTATGATATGAATTGTATAATACTTGTCTTGTGTGATTTGGGATGTGAATTATGGTATCTTGGATGAACTAATGTGGGAAAAAATTGAGTATGATTATAGATGGTATAGTTGTTGATAGATTGGTACTTATTTTTGATATGTTTTGGTTGCCAATTGAAGTATAAATGCATGTGAATTGAGGCTTGTAGGTGATCCTAATTGTGGGAGGCAAGTTTGGCCCTGTAAATGGCCTATAAGTGCCTATACGATTGATCGCACGGGCTGTGGCTCGACTGTGTCCTTCGTGGTTGTGTTTCAAAAACAAGTCAGACTCGACCACAGGCTGGACACACAGGCGTGTGACTGGCTGTGTAGTGCAAGTCAGTGTCGACCATGGGTGAGGCATTCGGGCGTGTATCAGGCCGTGTGGACAAGTCAGTATATATGCCCTATTTTGCCACATCTTGGACGCATGGGCATGTCCGACGCCGTGTAAGGCACACGGCCTATCTACACGGGCATGTGACCTCTGCAGTTTAGAAAAAAATCTTTAAATTTATGAAAATTTTCGTATATGTTCGGTTTGGTCCCAACCTCTTTCTAACACGTGTTTAAGGTCTTGTAGACCTCATTAAGGTACTATATGTTTATGTTGTGATATGTTTCAATGATGATTGACTTTGTGCTGTAAAATGATATGAAATGTTCGTAAATGATTAGTAATGCCTCCTAACCCTAGTCTGACGATGGATACGGGATAGGGGTGTTGCACTGATAATATCTAGACCTCAAGTCTATCTTGGAAAACACAATGTCTCACTTCAATTGGTCAAACAAATCATTGATCCTTGGTAAGGGGTACTTGTTCATTATGGTTACCTTATTAAGTTGCCGATAATCTATACATAACCTCATGGAACCATCTTTCTTTTTCACAAATAATACGGGAGCACCCCAAGGAGAATAACTCGGTCTTGCAAAACCTTTATCCGTCAACTCTTGTAATTATGCCTTCAATTCTTTCAACTTGGTTGGAGCCATCCTGTACGGAGCAATTGAAATAGGGGCAGTACCAGAGGCTAATTCAATGCCAAATTCAATTTCTCTAACCGAGGTAACCCCGGGCAATTCTGTCGGAAATACATCTAGATACTCACATACTATCGGCGCTGACTCAATTCTTAACTCAGTCTCTTTGGTATTCATCACAAAGGTAAGATAAGCTTTATATCCTTTTCTTACATATTTCTGAGTAGACATATAGGAAATCACTATAGGCAATCTGTCATGTTCATCTGATTCAACACGAAGAATATCCCCATTTTCACATTTTAACTCAATAAATTTCCTTCCACAATTTACTATCACAACATGAGCAATTAACCAACCATACCAAGAATTACATTGAATTCATCAAATGGTAATAGCATGAGATTTTCCGAAAAATAATGACCTTTAATCATCAAAGGGCAATCTTTGCATACCTTGTCAACTAACACACATTTTCCTAGGGGATTTGACACCTTTATCACAAATTCTGTAGACTCTACAGGCATGTTCATACTAGATACTAATTTCATGCAAATATATGAGTGGGTAGATCCCGGATCAATTAAACCAACAACATGAGTATCATAAAGAGAAAATGTACCCATGATCACATCAGGGGATGACGCCTCTTCGTGAGCGCGAATGGCATAAGTCGTCGCAGGTGCTCTACCCTCAGATCTTGTAGCTTGCTGTCTAGATGTATTCTTACTACTCGTTCCATTACCTGGATTTCTCTGGGACCTCCCTCTAGTAGTACTTCTCGATCTTGCACTCTGAGATTTCTCTTTTTCAACCATCTCGGGGAAATTTCTAATAAAATGATCTTGGGATCCAAACATGAAACAAGCTCTCTCATTTGCTCAGCACTCACCGGGATGACGTCTGCCACACTGTGGACATTCTGATCTACTTGGTCAAGCATTACCAACACTAGCAATCGAAGTGGTCTGAGCTTTAGACCCCTAGTACTGTTTACCCTTACTTCTCTTTGAAAACCCAGCTGAAGTGGCTGATCGAGTAGTAAACTCTCTTGATTTCTTGGATGAGGATTAAAATGACTTGCCCAATTGTCTCTTCTTCGAGTCACGGGACTCAAATTTCAGCCTTTCTTTTCTCTTTAGCCAACTCCTCGGCCTTGCAAGCTTTATGTAACACCCCTAACCTGTATCCGTCGCCGAAATAGGGTTAAGAGGTATTACCGATCAAATCATAACATTTAACCTTCATTGTTCATACATCATTAAATCATAATCAAACAATGTCATTGAGTCCCTTAATAAGATCTACGATACCATAAACATGCATTGGAAAGGGGTCAGGACTAATCTGATCACATGCAAATTTTTTTTGAAAACTTAACAATTTTCAAAACTACAGAGGTCACACGCCCGTGTGGGCAGGCCGTATGCCTCACACGGCCTCAGACACGCCTGTGTGTCCAAGCCGTGTCAAAATAGAGCATACATACTGACTTGTCCACACAGTCGAAGACACGCCCGTGTGCTTAACCCATGGTCGACACTGACTTATTTCACACGGCCAATCACACGCCCGTATGTCTAGCCCGTGTGCGAGGATGGCTTGTTTCAATTTGAAAACTTAAGAGACACGGTCGAGCCACATGCCCGTGTGCTCTACTGTGTGGGCAAATATAGGCCATTTGCAAGGCCAATTTGCCACCCACACTTTGGGTCACACCTACAAGCATCAATCCATTCCAAAATCATACCTTAAATGCATCCAAAACATACATTTTAACCATCATTTCCACCAACCAATTCAAGCATAAAACATACATTTTCATCTTCTCTAATTCATACCATAAAGATCATTCACATAACCACATTTACACATTATAACCACCATCATCACATATCCAAAATATATACTAAAGGCATTTAACTTTCAAGCCATATCACATGGAAAGAACTAAACATCTCAAAACATACCATATTCACTAGCTATACATGCCATATACCAAATATACAACTTCCAAAAGTACCAAAGTAGATAGCCGATGTGTGATTGAGTCACTGACAATCCCTGGATCCAAGCTAGCTTTAATGACACTGTAAAATAGAGATAAACTTTACACACAGTAAGCTAAAAAGCTTAGTAACTTCGTCATATAATACATTTAACTTAACCATTCAAATTCAATATACAAAATAACCATCACATGGTTCAATTCACATTGATATACAATATCATACATAGTCATTACTCACATAATCATCCATTTATCCATATACGATATCATCAACCAAATAGGTTCCATACATACTTGTGCCAACACTTAGTTAACGATCACTTTTGCTACTCAATGCTCAATACCACATTTCATTCAGTCTTCATTAATCATTCGATTTACTCGCACACTTAGTGCCAATTTCTTAGCCGAAGCTTTAATATCATCGCACACTTAGTGCCTTTAGATTAAACTGAATTTAACTAGGTATCACACACATAGTGCCAATCAATATAGTCGATACTTTCTTTATTTTGCACACACAGTGCCTTTCACCACTGTATCAATTCTATTTCACACACTTAGTGCCTCAACACTCAAATCAACATATAGAATTACTAACTCATCAACCACATATATTCATTCATCACATAATATATGAACACGATTTAAACAATTCATATTATACACGAACTTACCTCGGACGTAGAAATACCGAAACAAGTCGATTAATCGAGCACTTTGTCTTTGCCTCGATCTCGATCCAAATCTCTCTTTTCTTGATCTATATAATATTAAACTCAACTCATTCAATCACCAATTCATTCAATTTAATCCAAACACACATATTTAGGGCATTTTACAAAATGACCCTCACATTTTCACATTTCAACATTTAAGTCCCTAATTAATAAAATCATAAAATACACATAATTTTACTTTATACAAACTTAACCAATTTCCCCCTAGCTCATACTAGCCCACATATTTCATTTATTTCACATTTTCCTCTAATTTCTCATTTTCACAATTTAATCGAAAATAGTCAAATTCATCAAAAATTCAAAGACAAAATATGTTAATCTATCACATATCTTTCATATTTCATAATTAAGCATCAAAAAGCTCAAGTATTAATCAATGGCACATCTCAAAATCACCATCAAATTCTAAAATTAAAGCATGGGCTAGTTAGAGCACAAAGCAACAATCACAAAAACGTAAAAATCACGAAAAATCAAGCTCAAAACATACCTCAATCAAGACTTAGAAGTTCCAAACCCTAGATTAATCTTTTTATTTTATTTTCTTACTATTTTCAGCTAAAAATGATGAGAATGACCATCTAATTGTTTATTTTATTTAATATTAACTTAATTAATCATTTTACCATTTTATCTCTTAATTTAAACATTAAAATTCCACTAATATAAACCCATTTTTGTCCATCCCCACTATCAAAGGTCAAATTAAAACATAAGGACTTCTCATTTAATAAGCCATGACAATTAAACACCTTTAACAACTAGCACATAACTTTTGCATTTTATGCGATTAAGTCCTTTTTGCAAATTAAGCACACAAAAGATAAAATTTTCACACAGAACTTTGACATATGCTTAATCACATACTGTAAACACTAAAAATAATATTAAAATATTTTTTTTGACCTCACATTTGTGGTCTCAAGATCGCTATTCCAACTAGGAGCTAAATTGGGCTGTTACAACTCTCCCCCCATTAGGGATTTTCGTCCTTGAAAATCTTACTAGTGAATAAATTCAGATATTGCTCTCTCATAATATCTTCAGACTCCCACGTAGCCTCTCCAACAACGTGTTTGTGCAATAACACTTTCACTAAAGAAATTTTCTTATTTCTCAAATCTTTGATCTCACGTGCCAGAATTCAAATCGGTTCTTCTGTAACAGCTCAATTTTGGGCTTAGTCGAAATAGTGGTTCTGGGACCATAAATTCGATGTTCATAAATTTATTTTATTTATATTTTTATGGTCTACAATTTCACGGAATGATTTCGTGAAAATCTCATTCGAAAATTTTGACGTTTGGGCACTCAATTTAGTCAAAAGGACTAGATTGTAAAAAGTAGAAAAGTTGAGTTCTACATGTTAGAGGTGTCCAATTGTTATGAAATTTTAAATTGTAGGTCCTTAAATGATAATTAGACCATTGGTTAAGTTGGCGGATAAAAATAGACATGGATGGGTATGTTTCAAAAGATTTTTTAAGGGGCATTTTGGTAATTTAGTGAATTAAATGAATTAAAAAAAATTAAATGCCAAATTTTTCCATCTTCAAGCTTAGGCCGAATTTAACATGTGGGAAGCCATGGATAGGGTTTTCAAGCTTTTTGAGCTTCATGGTAAGTCCATGCTAGCCCCGTTTTTCATGTTCTTTACGTTTTTGGAGTCCCAGTAACTTGATTTAGCTTATTCTAGCAATAATTTAACCTAGAATTCATATTTGGAAAAATACCCATAGGTGAAATGTTTTTATTTTGATGTTTTATGGCAGAATATGAAGCTTAGAATTATGTTAAACAACTTTTACTAAGCAATTTTAAGTGAAAACGAGTAAAATGACATAATTGGCAAAAATACCTAATGTACATAAGTGCATGTTAGAGCAAGAATTTGATGTTTCCATAGAAGGGAAAAATGATCAGCATGTCATAACACATAAGAATAAGGGATGAAGTTTAATTTTTGAGCCTAGGGGCAAAATCATAATTATGCAAAAGTTTAGGGGCAAAATTATAATTTTTCTAAAGTTTGAGTTAAGGACTGTTTTGAGTAGTACATTAATTAAATAAGTGAAATGTGATGTTTTAGACCCCCCAAAAAAATGAGATTTGGACCTAGAACGGGAGGAAAATCGAAAATCAGGAAAGTTGGTAAATTACCGTTTCTAGATCTGAGGTAAGTTGGTGTGTTAATAATAATGCAATAATGTCGTAATGTATGTTTGAAACCTAAATTGTGGTATTAAATTGATTTTGCTAAATTACATGTTTAGTATATTATGTTGGTGAATTGATTTAATAATGTGTTTGATAAGTGATACATGATTGAAATTGTGGTAAGGCTGATATGGTGTAAGCGCCATTATGAGTAATCGTAAATATTGGTGATGGTTATTCATTTGTATGGCTAGTATTGAACATGCTTGGTGTTATGTGTGCATATATGAAAGTAATATAAAGAAAACATGGGAGAGTAAAATTTTTAGTAAAATAGATTGAAACAGTAGCAGCTACGTGATTTTAAAAAATCACCATAAATAGTAGAAATTGAATTATATGCTGAATAAGAGATGAAATTAAATATTATTGAGTCTATTTTCATATAAAAGAACTGGTGTGAGTAAATAAATTTTCTATTATGAGATATTTAAATTTTGGTGAGACAGGGTCTGAATGGTTTCGAGAATCCCCTGTTCCAAGTTTGGAAAATCACTAAAAATTTTATAAAAATGGTTATGGTGTTTAGTTTATATTATCAGAATCCTTGGTGAGTCTAATTTCAAGAGAGACAAATAGGAACGTTATCCAAACTCTGTATAATGAGGAATTTTAATTTTAGTGAAGAGGTGTTAGAGCTATCAAACAGCAAAATAGGGGAATCTTTAATGAATAAACTGTATTGATTGGCTAAACCAAAAATTCTAGAAATTTTATGGTAATAATATATTTGAGTCTAGTTTCTTGGAAAATTAACGAATCTTAATTTAGAGTTCTGTAGCTTCAGATATAAATAATTTATTGACTATGAGTAGAGGAAATAGCTTAACTGGAATTTGAATAAATAGAAAGAATATGAAAAATAGTATGTTATCGCATTGCTTATTATTTTCATGCGAGCTTACAAAGCGTAAAGCTTACTCCCTCCTTTCCATTTCTTTTAGTTTTGTCATGTCAGCTCAGGGTTGGAGATCGTCGGAGGCAGCATCACACTATCGAGTCATTATCCTTAGAGTATTGACATGTGTATGTTAAATGTTTTTAAGTGTGTGGCATGTATAGGGACTTAATTTTTCTATGATGGATGTTGTTGTGATTAGCCAAATGTATTGGCTTATATTGATTTGTTGATTATAGCCATGAGATGTGGCTTATAATGATTTTGGCTTGTAAGCCTATTTGTCCATGGTATGAGTTAATGTCTGATTATGTGGTATAAGTGATTAAATAGATGACAAGGTCAAATGTATGTGTGTGCATGTAAAGATGTTAAAAAGGCTTGGAAGTTAGCCTAAGTCTTGACCACATGGGTAGAGACACGGCCGTGTGTCTCAGCCGTGTGGAGGACACGGCCTGCCATGGACGTGTGCCTTGGCTATGTGCCCTTAAACGATTACTGACGTCACAAACAGAGAGTTACACGGGCTGAGGACTCAGGCGTGTCCCAAGGCACACGGGCTTGTGTGACTGCACGGCCCAACCCACACAAGCGTGTGACTCTCCAAAGCAAGAAAATTAGTTAAGTTGCCCAAAGATTTTCAAAGTTCTCAGTTTAGTCTCGAACCACCCCGATGTAGTTATAGGCTTCGAAGGCCTGTATAAGGGACGATATGCATGTGTTTGAAAAGTTTTAATTTTGGATGAAATTTGGTAACCCTGTTTTGTACGATTGTAAATGTTTAAGTCCGGTAACGCCTCGAACCCTATCCTGGAGTTGGACACAGGTGAGGGGTGTTACATTTAGTGGTATGAGAGTTATGGTTTAATCGATTCTTGGACTACCATAGTGAGTGTGAGAGTCTAGCTATACATGCTATATTGAACTGTGATAGTGTGACGACTCCTGACCCTGATGTAAATTGTTTTATTAGATAGATGTGCACTTCAACCGAGCTAAATTTGATAGTGCAAACAATGTGTTTTTGATGAGTTGAGACTCGTAAAAAGTAAGAATAATAGTTTATGATGTTTATGTGATGATGAATAAATTGTGGATAGGAATTTCTCTTGAAATATGAAAGATGAGATGAAAGGAAAGTTTATACTATGATAAGTGTTCATGTTTGATTGGCATTTGTATGATGCTATGAGTATAACTTGTGAAATTAAGTGAATGTTATGAGTAATTTTACTCGAGATTTATGAATGAAAGTATAAGTGCACTTGTTTGTATAAGATGATAGGAAGGTTGTGTAAAATGAGTATGCATGTTAAGTTACTTGAAACAAAATATATATAATGATGAAATAGTGTCACATGTACATGTGTATGAGAGACGAGTCCGGGATCTTACGACCCCACCCCCTTACCAAAGTGGTTTTTTGTGAAGGAATTTCACGAGATTCGTATTGAATAAGTTCACAAGTATGATACCAAAGGGTTCAACTATAGAATGATTATGAACATGATCAGGGATTAAACTAGATTGAGATCCGGATTTTTATATATAATGAGTTATTGGGAAAGCTAAATAAGACCTTGGTTTTTAATGAAGGCTAAAATAAAAGTTCTTTAGCACTATTTATGAGATAGTAAAGATTATGAGGAACTAAACCACTCTTCTGGTAAGATTTTCGAGGACGAAAATCCTTAAAGGGGGGAGAAATGTAACAGCCCGATTTTGAGCTTAGTCGAAACAGTGGTTTTGGGACCACAAATTCAATGTTGATAAATTTATTTTATTTATATTTTTATGGTTTCGCGGAATGATTTTGTGAAAATCTCATTCGAAAATTTTGACGTTTGGGTACTCAATTTAGTCAAAAGGACTAAATTGTAAAAATGTAAAAGTTGAGTTCTACATGTTAGAGGTGTCCAATTGTTATGAAATTTTAAATTGGAGGTTCTTAAATGATAATTAGACCATTGGTTAAGTTGGTGGACAAAAATGGACATGGATGGGTATGTTTCAAAAGATTTCTTTTAAGGGGCATTTTGGTAATTTCGTGAATTAAATGAATTAAAAAAAATTAAATGCCAAATTTGTCCATCTTCAAGCTTAGGCCGAATTTAACATTGGGGAAGCCATGGATAGGGTTTTCAAGCTTTCCAAGCTTCATGGTAAGTCCATGCTAGCCCCGTTTTTCATGTTCTTTATGTTTTTGGAGTCCCGATAACTTGATTTAGCTTATTCTAGCAATAATTTAACCTAGGGTTCATATTTGGAAAAATACCCATAGGTGAAATGTGTTTATTTTGATTTTTTATGGTAGAATATGAAGCTTAGAATTATGTTAAACAACTTTTACTATGCGATTTTAAGTGAAAACGAGTAAAACGACATAATCGGTAAAAATACCTATGTTAGAGCAAGAATTTGATGTTTCCATAGAAGGGAAAAATGATCAGCGTGTTACAAAACATAAGAATAAGGGATGCAGTTTAATTTTTGAGCCTAGGGGAAAATTCATAATTATGCAAAAGTTTAGAGGCAAAATTGTAATTTTTCCAAAGTTTGAGTTAGGGACTGTTTTGAGTTGTACATTAATTAATAAGTGAAATGTGATGTTTTAGACCCCGAAAAATGAGATTTGGACCTAAAACGGAAGGAAAATTAAAAATCAAGAAAATTGGTAAATTATCATTTTTGGATCCGAGGTAAGTTGGTGTGTTAATAATAATGCAATAATGTCGTAATGTATGTTTGAAACCTAAATTGTGGTATTAAATTGATTTTTCTAAATTACATGTTTAGTATATTATGTTGGTGAATTGATTTAATAATGTGTTTGATATGTGATACGTGATTGAAATTGTGGTAAGGCTGATATGGTGTAAGCGCCATTATGAGTACTCGTAAATATTGGTGATGATTATTCATTTGTATGGCTAGCATTGAACATGCTTGGTGTTATGTGTGCATATATGAAAGTAATATAAAGAAAACATGGGAGATTAAAATTTTCAGTAAAATAGATTGAAACAGCAGGAGTTACGTGATTTTGAAAAATCACCATAAATAGTAGAAATTGAATTATCTGATGAATGAGAGATGAAATTAAATATTATTGATTATATTTTCACATAAAAGAAATGGTGTGAGTAAATAAATTTTCTATTATGAGATATTTAAATTTTTGTGAGATGTGGTCCAATGGTTTCTAAATCCCTGCTCCAAATTTGGAAAATCACTAAAAATTGCATAAAAATGTTTATGGTGTGTAATTTATATTCTCAGAATCCTTGGTGAGTATACTTTCGAGAGAAATAAACAGGAAGGTTATCCAAACTCTGTATAATGAGGAATTTTAATTTTAGTGAAGAGGTGTTAGAGCTATCAAATAGCAAAATAAGGGGATCTTTAATGAATAAACTGTATTGATTGGGAAAAACAAAAATTCTGGAAATTTTATGGTAAGAATATATGATGTGAGTCTAGTTTCATGGAAAATTAACGGATCTTAATTTAAAGTTTCTTAGATCCAGATATAAATAATTTAATGACTATGACTCGAGGAAATAGCTTAACTGGAATTTGAATAAATAGAAAGAATATGAAAATAGTATGTTATTGCATTGCTTATTATTTTCATGTGAGCTTACTAAGCATAAAGCTTACTCTCTCCTTTCCATTTCTTTTAGTTTTGTTAGGTCAGCTCAGGGTTGGAGATCGTCGGAGGCAGCATCACACTATCGAGCCATTATCCTTGGAGTATTGCCATGTGTATGTTAAATGTTTTCAAGTGAGTGGCATGTATAGGAACTTAATTTTTCTATGATGGATGTTGTTGTGATTAGCCAAATGTATTGGATTATATTGATTTGTTGATTATAGCCATGAGATGTGGCTTATAATGATTTTGGCTTGTAAGCCTATTTGTCCATGGTATGAGTTAATGTCTGATTATGTGGTATAAGTGATTAAATAGATGACAAGGTCAAATGTATGTGTGTGCATGTAAAGATGTCAAAAAGGCTTGGAAGTTAGCCTAAGTCTTGACCACACGGGTAGAGACACGGTCATGTGTCTCAGCTGTGTGGAGGACACAGCCTCTGGCCATGGACATGTGCCTTGGCCGTGTGCCCTTAAACGGTTGCTAACGTCATAAAAGAGAGTTACACGGGCTAAGGACTCGGGCGTGTCCCAAGTCACACGGGCTTTTGTGACTACACGGCCCAACCCACATGTGCGTGTGACTCTCTAAAGCAAGAAAATTGGTTAAGTTGCCCAAAGATTTTCAAAGTTCTCAGTTTAGTCTCGAACCACCCCGATGTATGTTATAGGCTTCAAGGCTGTATAAAGGATGATATGCATGTGTTTGAAAAGTTTTAATTTTGGGCAAAATTTGGTAACCCGGTTTTGTACGATTGTGAATGTTTAAGTCCGATAACGCCTCGAACCCTGTCCCAGAGTTGGACATGGGTGAGGGGTGTTACATCTTCATTATACGATAAATCAGACTGAATCTGAACTTCAGTAGGGGCAATCAATTGCGATAGATTAGATATGTATCGTCGAAGCATCGATACGTGAAATACTTTATGGATCTTTTCTATCTCAGGTGGCAACAACAATCTATAAGCAACTGACCCAATACATTCAATAATCTCATATGGCCTGATGAACATCGGACTTAATTTTCCTTTTCTGTCGAAACGAAGTATTTTCTTCCACAGAGACACTTTCAAGAACACTTTATCACCGATCTCAAATTCAATATCTTTTTGTTTCAAATCTACATAAGACTTTTGACGATCTGATGCTGCTTTTAGACTATCATGAATCACTTTCACTTTCTACTCAATCTCTTTAATCAAATCAACCCGAGTCTTATTTTCACTAAGCTCAGTCCAATATAATGGAGTTCTGCATTTACGACCGTAAAGAGCCTCATATGGTACCATTTTAATCCTAGATTGAAAACTATTATTGTATGCAAATTCAATCAATGACAAATGCTTTTCCCACGTACTTTCAAACTCAAGAATACAACATCCCAACATATCCTCGATAATCTGAATGATTCGCTCAGATTTACCATCTATTTGTGGATGAAATGCAGTACTGGAATGTAGCTTTGTACTAAAAGCCTCTTACAGTTTCTTCCAAAATCACAAAGTAAACCTCGGATCTCTGTCAGACACAATGGATAATGGTACCCTGTGCAATCTCACAATCTTGGAAATATATATTTCAGCTAGCTTATCAAGCGAATAATCTATTCTCACAAGAATAAAATGAGCTGATTTCGTTAATCTATCAACTATCAACCAGATTGCATCCTTCTTTCTCGGAGATAAAGGCAATCCTGACACAAAGTCCATCGTGATTCTCTCCCATTTCCACTCAGGGATCATTATCGATTGTAAAAAACTGGATGGAACTTGGTGTTTAGCTTTGACTTGCTGACAAACCAAACATCTCAAAACAAACTTTGAGATATCCCGTTTCATACCATGCCACCAATAAATATAACAACCCAATTTTAGGGCTAGTCAGAACAGTGGTTTTGAGACCACTAATCTGAGGTGGAAGAAAATTATTTTGATATTATTCTATGTGTTATGGCATAATTATATGGGTGCATGAAAATTTTAGTGCATTAATTTTAGCAATTGTATGCTTAATTGTGAAGAAGGACTAAATTGCATGAAGTGCAAAAGTTCTACTATACAAGGTAGAGGTGTCTAATAGCCTTAGAATGTTAAATTGGAGGTTCTTAAAGTGTAATTAGGCCATTAAGAGGGTGTGGCCGGCCATAGGGAGCATGGAAGACAAAGGCATTAAATTTTGGTCAAAATTTGGTGGAATTAGTGATTTAAAAAAATGAATAAATTGAGACAAAAGAGAAAGATATCATCTGCCACTATTCATTTTTCTTCTACCACCGAAAATTAGAGGATTTTGGAGTTCAAACTTTTAACCACACTATTCTCTTGCAAGTAAGTGATTTTATCGGTCTTTCTTAATAATTTTTGTACTTTTGGAACCCCAAAGCTTAAGCTGGCTAATAAGGGGACTAAATTACAAAATGGTTGAAAGTTTAGGGACTTGACATGAGAGTGTTCATGTTGTTTGCTGAGTTTTTATGGAAGAAAATAAATGTTAGTAAGTTGAGGAACAACTTTTGTGAAAGGTGTTACCATGAAAACACCTAAATAGGACTTATTTATAAAGGTTGTAAATGAGTAATAAATGCATGAAATAATTGGTTTTGTGAGTTGTTGCAAGAGAAATAAATGTTCAGCTACGCTTAATGAGAAAATGGGATGAAAAATGATTTACGAGCTTAGGGGCAAAATAGTAATTTTTCCAAAGTATGAGAGCAAAATGAACATTTTTGCCTAAGTAGAAATTTTGATGTATCATGAATTATAAAGTGATTAAATTGGTGAATTTTATTATTATAGATCAAGAAGAGCGAGGAAACTACCTTGACCGAGGAAAAGGCAAGGTTACAGACTAAACCGTCGACTAGTACATTTTCACCGAGGTAAGTTTATGTGTAAACGATACATCTTTAATACATATATTGTCACTTATTGGTGCATTGTATGAACGAACTCCATTATGTTTGAGATTGATTGAAATTGATAGATTGTGAGTAATTCTCGTATGAACCTCAGAATAGATGTGTAGTGTGGAAAAATATCCGTTATAATTATTTGGTGGGCTATGTGCGATACCACCGTAATTATCCTTATTGGTGGGATGTGTGTGATACCATCTTACTATTTATTCACAATGGGCTGTGTGTGATACCATCGTTTATATTGTTATTTGGTGGGCTATGTGCGAAGCCACTGTAATTTATTCTTGTTGATGGGCTATGTGCGATACCACCCTATTATTAACCATTGGTGGGCTGTGTTCGAAACCATCGGGTGCTTAGTATCATTCCGAGGGGTTCATCGAGAAATTGTCTAAGTAAATATATCATGTGGTTTGTGGTGATGAGTGCAGAGGATGTGTGTAAGTAAATGTGAGCATTTTGTTTGTGGTATGGATGGAATGTGGTAAGGTATGAGATGAGGAAGCATTATTATGGAAATGTGATTTGTTCTTGCTTATTATGTAATGTTGTTGGTTGATTGGTATATGTTATGGTGTTTATAGTTTACATGTAAACTTACTAAGCTTAAAGCTTACTCCCTTTCCTTTCCCTTGTTTTATAGTGCCAAAGAGCTAGCTCGAGATACGAAGATAATCGGAAGATCACCCACACTCTCAGCTCATCTCGGTATATTTAGACTTAGCATTTTGAGTATGGCATGTATAGGGGCTAAACTTAGTGAAATGTTTTGTTGTTATGGCCAAGTGTGTTTGTAACACCCCAAACTCGGGCTAAACGCTATGACCGAATCTGGCGTGTCACTGGGAAGAAAACGTCAAACAAACTATTTTGGTTGACTTGATTTGAAAAGAAATTTTTGTGTAGTTAAGAAAAATGTGGTTGGATTGAGTGAATTGTTAAAACATTTTGAAACATTATTCCGCATGATAGAATCACTTCGTTGTTAACCTTGTTGATTATTTAGGTGTATAAATTTAGAAAAACTCAGAGTATTTACTTAAGTTTAAAACGTCCATTCCATAGATTACCTGACATGCCTTTTTCGTTTAATAAAGTTTAAGAGAAACCAGAAAGAATAATAAATCCCAAAGTAAAGTTTAAGTGGCCTTAATACAAACTGAAATCCCAATTTAAAGTAAATAAAAATTAAAACCAAAACGAACATTGAAACAAAATAGATATTTCGCATGGCCACCGTGAGCCCACCCCGGCTCCAAATCCACGATCTACGCATTATCTGCAAAATGAAATGGAAGGGGTGAGTCACCGAGACTCAGTGTGTAATTCCCCATCCCAAAAGACGTTAAACTCATACACAGATTCATATGATATTATGCATGCCATGCAACCCATTTCCTAAATATCCATCCGAGTCTCCCAAATATACCCCTTGTGGCACTAGCCACTGGTGGTACCTAACCACTGGTAACCGAAGTTACAAATAATCATATGTGGGGCCAACCCACTTGTGGTACCTAACCACTGGTGACGATCCCTTAAATCGATATGTGGGGCCAACCCACTATGGTACCTAACCACTGGGACAAGTCACAAAATAAGCACGTGTGGTACCTAACCACTGGTGATTCCAAACTACTGAGACTTAGTCACAAAATCATGATATGTGGGGCCAACCCACGTGTGGTACCTAACCACTGGTGACAGTCTGATAAATCATGCCTTCCCCCTCCTCTCATCATACCCATATTTCATGTATATGTTTCTCCATACAATGTGATCATGCTTAATACATAAGAAAATATAACTTGGCACACACAGGTTCCACATAGATAAGGCACGATATTCACCATAATGGACTTACCCGTAAGGGTAATGTAATGTTTCCCACTGTTATTCTGGCTTTTAACAAACACAACATTTAACATAACAACATATAAAGTGCGTAAGAGTTACACACCTGATTCTCGTACTATCGCACTCACTGGTTTAACACTATCGTCACTCGATACTTCCACTATCTGCCTACAATCTTTCTCCGATGCTGGCCCACAACCCAGTGGCCAATCTCGCACTGCCGATACTGCTCGCTTTTTGAACTTAGGGGCTGGGTTTACAGATCCAACCCCTCCTATTGCTTGGCTGACATTTGAGTCCATAACAATCCCTTGGTCACTAAATTGAACTCAAATGAGATCAAATCTAAGAGATAATCATAACACTTAAAATGAAACCCTTACCTAGATCGACAAATCCCGAAATTCCTTAAGAAGTGTCACCACCCTACCTACATTCGGCCAAGCATCCAATCATTAGACCAACACGATGATCGGGCCTATACAAGTACCTGATGGGATTTGGTAAAAGAGAAAGGATAAGGGAGTGGCCATTCGGCCGAACCTATTACCAACACATACCTTCGGCTTTCCTCAAAGTTCAGTACGAGAGATCACAGTGAGAAAGATTCGGCTTCTAGGGATTAAGAGTGAAAACCAATGAGATATTAGGGAAGTGATTTAGGTTAGAAACTAGATGAGAAAAAAAGAAATAGCAAGGAAGAAAATGACGGAGAACTTACCAATCCTGAGATGATGATTCGGCTATGGTGAAACTTCGAGAAAAGAGGCTAAGCTTTGAAGGTTTCGACTATGGGAGAAGAAAATATGGGCAAAGAGGGTTCGGCTTTTAGGGAGATATTGAAGAGGAGAATAGAGCTAGAGGGTTTCAGTTTTGAAGCAAATGAGAGAACCCATAGGAGAAGAGAATTTTGGCTTTGAGAGAGGAGATAGGAAAAAGAAAAACGTGAGAAGAGATGGACACTCTTGCCTTCAAATTTCGACACACAAAACCGAATTTCACCCCTTCCCCAAAGTTTGATTTTTGGCCAACTCTTCCTCCACCTGATAACTCTTATCCTCCCTTGTTATCTTAATCTACATCCTCCCTTCAAAAGAGGCCTACCAAGCACCAACTCCTCTTCTCATAAATCAATATATTATCCACATAATAAAAGAATTAAATCCCCTATTTCCTAGCCATTGTGCCGTCCTCCTCTAGTCCCCTTAGAGTGCCAAATTTTAGCCCAAAAGCATGGGCTCCAACCGGCCAACTCTTAGGCCCAATCCTCCCCTTAGTGATGCCGCCTACTTGCTCCCTTATAGCACCACCAGATTTTGGGCCATAAGCCCACCTTGCAAATTTTAAACACAGATACCCCTTCTTTCTCTCCTATAACTCCTCATTAGAAAATTAACCCAGGTCTCAACCCAAACCTGAGCCTAATTCGCACCTCTAAATCTCAAGCTAGCACTTTAATCCTACAACACACAAAATGCACGGACCCACTTACTCAGGATGTTACAGTTCTACCGCCCTTAAATTAAATTTCGGCCTCAAAATTTACCTTATCAAAAGAGTTGAGGGTATTGCTATCGCATAACATCCTCCAGCTCCCACGTCGCTTCTTCGGATCCTTGGTTCTGCCATAACACCGTCACCAAAGGGACTGATTTCCTATGCAGTACTTTGACATCCCGATCCAGGATCTACATTGGTTCCTCCTCAAAAGAAAGTCTGGGCTCACCTCAATTTTCTGCACCGACACAACATGAGATGGATCTGAGCGATAGCGTCTAAGCATGGAAACATGAAACACATTATGGATCTGACTCAACTCTGGTGGCAACTCGAGCTGATAAGCTACTGGTCCCACTCGCTTCAACACTCGATAAGGCCCGATAAACCTAGGACTCAGCTTGCCCTTCCGACCAAATCTCAGCACTTTCTTCCACGGTGACACCTTCAAGAAAACCTTGTCACCTTCTGCAAATTCTATATCCTTCCGTTTGAGATCGACATAGGACTTTTGCCTGTTCGAAGCTTCCTTCTAACGAGCTCGAATCAGCCTAACCTTATCCTCTATTTCAGTAACCAACTCCGGACACACTAACTGTCGCTCTCCCAACTCTGTCCAACACGTAGGGGTACGACATTTCTGACCATATAACACTTCGTATGGTGCCATCCGAATACTTGCCTGGTAACTATTGTTGTATGCGAACTCTGCCAACGGTAGAAATTCTTCCCAACTACCTCTGAAATCCAAGACACAACCCCTTAGCATATCTTCCAAGACCTGAATTACCCTCTCTGATTGTCCATCCGACTGGGGATGAAACGCCGTACTGAAATCCAATCTTGTACCCAATGCCTGATGCAACGCCTTCCAGAATCTTGACGTAAATCTAAGGTCTCTGTCTGAAATAATTGACACTGGCACTCCATGTGATACGGGCACGCCTCATCATGAACCGAGTTCAATCCGAGACCCGGTGGTGTTATCTCAAGGACCGATAATGAGGTCACGTGCGAGACAATTTAAAGAGGCGATCAGAGTTCTAATCCAGCAAGCTTGGGATGATGCTAAGAACCTGTTGAATGATGGTTTAACTCCGTGTTGCATACTTTTACGAGCTCACAAACAGGGAGATCCTCCTATGGCTATTCGGCCATAACTAATTGGCTTTTCGGCCTTAGTTAATTAACTAATAGAAGATTAGTTAAATAAAAAATGGACCAATTAAATAAGTGTTTTATTTATTTTGCTACATTTAAATAAATTTAAATAAGTCTTAAATTGTTGCATAATTAATAGTTTAAATTAATATGTCTAGTTTTAGGACATAATTAATTGTTTGTCGCTACTTATTTTAATTGGCGAAAATGTCCATTTAATTTGTCTAAAAACTCCAAATTAAATTAATGTAAGCATTGATCAACTTCTATTTAATTTGTTCAGCCTAAAACATGGTATAAATGATGTCTTAAGTGGCTGGAATTTAAGTTGACGAAATTATTAATTTGCGGTGATTTGGGGACGCTATTTAAAGTGGGCGGCAGATGTTTGCACCTCCTTTATTGCCATGTTGGAACAAGCAAGGGAATTAATTAGTCATGGTATCATCATCTTCCCAACGTGCCTTTTGGACTCCCCAAGCGTCCATTGAAAGCTGAACATGCATGGTGTTGACGGCAATAAAGAAGGCTGAATGCTTCAGCTCTCAAGGTGCTTTCAAGACATGTTTAATGCATGTGTGGTAGAATTAAAGAAGCAGCATTTATGGCCATGTTGGACCACGCGTGGGAATTAATGTGCTACTGGAATAGCTTTCCAACGTGACTCTTGGAGTCCCCCACACGTCCATTAAGATGGACAACAAAGAAGCATGCATGGGACACCCTTAAAAGCTATGTTGGAGCATGTTCGACTGCATTAAAAGGGTGTGTTGCATGCATGGGATTTTGGGACATCGTGAAGACCAAAGGACACATTAAAAGTTGCTGGTTCTTTTCTCCAATGGCATGTTGAGTGCTTCATCCCTCAAGGAAGCTTCGTGGAATGCAAATTCTTTAAGTGGCTAATTGCTTAGTAAAACACAAATCACAATGCATTAAAGAGGGAGCGTCAGCCTTAATTACATGCTGTTTGATGCTCCATGTGTGGGATTGAATTTAATGGCTGGTATGGGACTTTGAGAATGCCTTTTCACGTCCCACTACAGCCTTGAACAAAGACATAGCCATTCAGCTTTCCAAGGCAAGCCATGCACATTTCCAAGGCCGAATTTAAGAGCCTTCAACCCCTTTCTTCCTTATGAATTCTACAAGACTTAAAGAACTTCTAGAAGTGATTTTTGGGTGCTACAAGAATGAACGTGGATAGAAAAACCAAAGGCCAACTTCTAGAATAGTTTAGGGACATTGAATCCAAAATTACTTAGAAACTAAGTTAAAATTTCATGACTTTTCAATTAGCTTCTTAGTATTATAAATATCCAAAATGGACAATTGTAAGGAACCTTTTGATGAATTTTATATCGTTATTCATCAAATTTGTGAGAGCACTACTCAATTTCGCTTTTAGGATTCGTTAGCTTATCTAGCAAGCTAGTGGCGTCAACCCTTCCTTCTACTGTCCAAAAACCGATACCGAGGTTCCTATCGTTTCACGATAGTGGGTCGAGGTCCAAATTAAATCCCAAAAAAAATCAAACCTTAGGAAACCTATAAGTAACCGGGTCGATACCTTCCGGTATTGGTTCTTACTTGTTTCTAAAGCCAAAAGCCGAACCCTAAAAATTACCCGAGCTACTATCCCGGCTATTCTTCCCTTTCCAAACCACTTTCAAAATTCCTCGAACCAAACCTGAACCAATCTTAATACAACTCCGTTGACTTCATTCTATTTCTCTAAAACCTAAAATTCCTTTACACTCCTACTACTCTTCTTATTTAAACTTCAACTTTGTAATTCTTGATTACGATCGAGCAATTCAGCATACGTCTCATTTCTATCTCGAGACTAGGACCGTATCATCTGGTATCAGAGCTAGTTAAACTGAGAGTTACGAAGCCCCATCGACTAAGCTGAAGCTGTTAATCGAAGATCCAAAGTAAGTTAAAAAAAATCGAAATTAAAAAAAATTTCGTAATTAAAAAAATCAAAAAAAAAAAATTCAAAAAAAAAGTGCTTGAACAAGTTCGATATACTGTTAAGGTTTATTTTGTTCTGTAAATCTCTTCGGTATTTTCTTTCTTCCTCTGCCACCCTCGACCCAACTCTAAAACATCCCGTTCTAGACCTTTGAGCCTTTCTTTCTTTCAAATTTACCTCTTAAAAAAATGACGTTACAACCTTTGATACCGCTTAAGGTCGACCCTAAGCCTTAATAAGCCTTGACGAATCTGAACAACAAAATCACGAGAAGTGTAAGAGGTAAAAGGCACAAGATTGTGAGACTATTAGAGGGGAGGTAAAAGCCAAACTAAGAGTGTCAAACACGAGTGAGAGTGTCGTTGATTTCTTCTTTCAGAGTGCACGGTGAGAATTGTTGTGAGGACTTAGTTTCTATACCGATGTCTCAAGAAGACAGGCAAAACACAGAGGGACAGCAAGGAAGACAACCTGTTCGAAATGTTCCTAATTTACAAATGCAAGCCTTGTTACGAGAGATGGAGAGATTACTTGATCGAAGGCTCAATCCTCTCGAAGATCGCCTCTATCAAGTGGAAGCTCGAAGGGCACGAGAGGTGACCCCTGAAGTGGCTAGGCAAAAAGACGTGGGCGACCTAATCAATGACGTGAGCAACCACGGGAAGTTGATGAAGACCTTAATGAAATCAGTGACGGTGAAAGCGATCAAGAATCTAACCTCAGTGTTGGAAGGAGAGATCCCTGAAACCGTGGTCAAAGAGATCGAAGATGGGAAGACGATGATATCAAGAATATCAAATTAACAATCCCTACTTTCCAAGGCAAGTCAGATCCCGAAGCCTACTTGGAATGGGAAAAAAAGATTGAACTTGTTTTCGACTGCCATAATTACTCTGAAAACAAGAAGGTCAACCTAGCCACTATAGAATTCTCTGACTACGCCATGATCTGGTGGGATCAGTTAACGACAAATCGAAGGCACAACGGTGAACGGCCAATCACTACATGGGCCGAAATGAAAGCGGCCATGAGACATAGATTTATCCTTTCATATTATCATCGGGAGTTACATCAGAAACTCCAACACCTTTCACAAGGGGCGAGAAGCGTCGAAGATTATTATAAGGAAATGTAGGTCGCCATGATCCGAGCTGACATTCAAGAAGAATGAGAAGCCACCATGGCTCGATTCTTAGCTGGGCTTAACGAGAGATAGCCAATGTCGTGGAACTACAACATTATGTTGAGATGGAGAAAATGGTCCACATGGCCATCAAAGTAGAAAAATAGTTGAAGCAAAAAGGAGCATCCCGCAGTTTTACTAGTCCAAAACCTTCAAAGTGGGGTCAAAATGCAAGGGGTTTCCATAAACCGAAGAATCCTACTTTCACCCCGAAGATAAACAAGCCTTTGGCTGAAACAAGCAAAGGCAAGGCTCTGGAGATTTCAAATCCTAGATCTCGGGATATCAAATGCTTCAAGTGTCTTGGCCGAGGACACACAGCCAGCCAATGCCCGAATAGACGAACTATGGTGATGCGGGTTGATGGTGAGATCGAGACCGAGGATGAAGAAGAATGCGAGTTCGAATCCAGTTCTGAAGTTGATGAGGACATAGAACAACCTGTTGAAGGTGAGTTGCTCGTAGTCAAGCGAAGTCTTAGCCTACAAAATGCCAGAAACGAGGAGCAACGCGAAAATATTTTTCACTCGAGATGCCAAGTGCAAGGTAAAGTGTGTAGCCTTATCATTGACGGAGGAAGTTGTACGAATGTAGCAAGCACCCTTATGGTGGAAAAGCTAGGATTGACGACAACCAAGCATCCGACTCTGTATAAACTTCAATGGCTTAACGACGGCAGAGAACTCAAGGTTACCAAGCAGGTCCTAGTATCTTTTAGCATCGGGAAATATTACAATGAAGTACTATACGACGTAGTGCCGATGCACGTGGGACACTTACTCTTGGGACGTCCATGGCAATATGACCGTCGAGTGGTGCACGATGGTTACACTAATCGATATTCTTTCAAGCATCTTAGGAGGAACGTGACACTTGCCCCCTTGACCCCTAAACAAGTCTTTGATGACCAACAAAAGCTTCGAATTTCCATTGATCAATCAAAAGAAAAAGAAAAAGAAAAGAATGTAAAAGTGAAAAATACGAGTAAAAAAATGAGCGAGAGAAAACAAAAGAGAGAAAAGAAGAAAGTGAGAAAGAGAGCGAAAAATGAGTGTCTTAGCAAAAGCAAGTGATATACTGAAAAGCATTGAGTCCGAGGCATTCCGTATTTGCTTCGCAAAAGAAGCATTTTTGAACACTAACGATTTACCCGATGATCTTCTCGATTGATTTGTCTTTGATTCAGGAATTCAAAGACATATTCCCGGAGGAGATACCCAATGGATTACCACCCATTCGAGGCATTGAACACCAAATATATTTGGTGCCCTGTCGCTTTTACCGAATCGACTGCGAACGGAGCAATCCCGAGGAAACAAAAGAGCTCCAAAAGCAAATCATCGAATTGCTTGAAAAGGCTACATCCGAGAGAGCCTTAGTCCGTCTTGTTTGTCTGCATTATTAGTGCCTAAGAAAGATGGTTCATGGCGCATGTGTGTCGATTGTCGCGCCATCAACAAGATTATCAGAAAGTATCGACACCGATACCCCAACTCGGTGATATGCTCGACGAGTTAAGTGGAGCAAAAGTTTTCACAAAGATCGACCTCAAGAGCGGTTATCACCAAATCCGGATGCGTGAGGGCTTATTTAGTGGAAAACAAATGTTTAAGACGGCTAGGTTTGTATGAATGGTTGGTAATGCCATTCGCCTACGAATGCTCCAAGTACTTTTATGCGCCTTATGAATCACGCTTTATGAGCTTTCATTGAAAATCATGTGTTGTTTATTTTGATGACATATTAGTGTACATCAAAACTTTGGAGGATCATGTTCAACATCTACGAGCCATTTTAGAAACGCTATGGAAAGAGGTATTGTACGCTAACCTCAAGAAATGTTCTTTTGCAATCGACAAGGTTGTTTTCTTAGGATACGCCGTGAGTGCAAATGGCTTGGAGGTTGACCAAGAGAAGATTCGAGCCATCCAAGAATGGCCCCGTCCTACGACGATTAGCCAAGTGCGAAGCTTCCATGGGTTGGCTAGCTTTTATCGCCGATTCGTGCCCAACTTTAGCACGATTGCGTCTCCTTTAACTAGCTAATCAAGAAGAATTTGACATTCCATTGGTCTGACGAGCAAGAGCGGTCTTTTAATGCCATTAAAGATTGTCTTGTTAAAGCTCCATTATTATCCCTTCCTGATTTTTCTAAAACTTTTGAAATTGAGTGTGACGATCGTGTGTAGGGATTGGAGCCGTGCTCACTCGTAATGGATGACCGTGTATGCGTATTTTAGTGAGAAATTGAGCAGAGCGCACTTAATTATCCTGTGTATGACAAAGAAATGTACGCACTCATAAGATCGCTTGAGACATGGCAGCATTACTTGAGGTTAAAGGAGTTTGTAATCCATTTGGATCACGAGGCACTCAAGTACATCAAAGGTCAGCATAAACTCAACAAACGGCATGCAAAATGGATCGAGTATTTGGAATCATTTTCGTACGTAATTAAGTATAAGAAAGGTAAGGAAAATGTAGTGGCAGATGCATTATCTTGAAGGTATACCCTATTGACTTTTCTTGATTCTAAGTTACTTGGTTTCCATCATATAAAAGAACTGTACTTTGATAATGTTGATTTTGGACCTATCTATATGCTTGTGAGAATGGTACATTTGATAAGTTCTACAAGTACGAAGGATTTCTTTTCAAAGAAAATAGATTATGCATACCAAACGGATCTATTCGAGAGTTACTCGTATTAGAAGCACATAGTGGTGGCCTTATGGGTCACTTCGGACGAGATAAAATGATGTCGACTCTACAAGAGCATTTCTTTTGGCCAGGAATGCGAAAGGATGTCGAAAAGATTTGCGAGCGCTGTCTAGCTTGCAAACGAGCGAAGTCACGGGTACAACCACATGGTTTATACACCACTTCCTATTCCGACACTCCTTGGTCGATGTTTCTATGGATTTTATCCTTGGTTTGCCGAGATCAAAAAGCAGGAAGGATTCAATCTTCGCTAGAAGTTGATCGGTTTTCTAAGATGTCCCATTTTATCCCATGTTCTAAGACGATGATGCCGTGAACATAGCCAATTTGTTTTTCGTGGAAGTTGTATGTCCGCATGGAGTTCCGAGAACGATTGTATCGGATCGAGACGTAAAATTCTTGATTCATTTTGGCGGACTTTGTGGGGAAACTAGGGACAAAACTAATGTTCTCAACCACTTGTCATCCTCAAACGGATGGACAAATCAAGTAGTGAATCGAGTCCTTCGACTCGCTTCAAGCATTGGTACTAAGAATCTCAAGACTTGGGAGGAATGCCTCGCCTCACGCCGAATTTGCATACAACCGAGCTGTTCATTCTCGACCAAATTTTCTCCTTTCGAGATCGTTTACGGGTTTAATCCTCTTATCCTCTTGATTTATTACCATTGCTCATCGACAAATTTGTCCATTCGATGCTAGGAAAAAGGCGACTATATCAAAGAGTCGATCGGAAGGTGCGCGAGAATATTGAGGTAAGAACTGAACAATACACACGACGAGCCAACAAAGGACGAAAACAAGTCATGTTCGAACCCGAAGATTGGGTATGGGTGCATATGAGGAAGGAACGGTTCCCAGCTCGTCAAAGAAACAAATTATCACCGAGAGGAGACGGCCCTTTCCAAGTTCTCGAGTGAATTAACAAAAATTCATACAAACTCGATTTGCCCGGTGAGTATAACATCAGTGCTAGTTTTAATGTGGCTGATTTAACTCCGCTTGATGCGTGTCCCGACTTGAGGACAAGTCATTTTCAAGAAGGGAGGATGATACGCACGCCTCATCATGAATCGAAGTTCAATTCGAGACCTCGTGGTGTTACCTCAAGGACCGATAATCGCGTAGACAATTTAAAGAGGCGATCGGAGTTCTAATCCAGCAAGCTTGGGATGATGCTAAGACCACGCTTAATGATGGTTTAACTCCGTGTTGCATACTTTTACGAGCTCACGAACAGGAGATCCTCTTATGGGTATTCTACCATAACTAATTGGCTTTTCTACTTAGTTAATTAATTAATAGAAGATTAGTTAAATAAAAAACGAACCAATTAAATAAGTGTTTTATTTATTTTGCTACATTTAAATAAATTTAAATAAGTCTTAAATTGTTGCATAATTAATAGTTTAAATTAATATGTCTAGTTTTAGAACATAATTAATTGTTTGTCGCTACTTATTTTAATTGGTTAAAATGTCCATTTAATTTGTCTAAAACTCCAAATTAAATTAATGTAAGCATTGATCAACTTCTATTTAATTTGTTCAGCCTAAAACATGGTATAAATGATGTTTTAAGTGGCTGAAATTTAAGTTGACGAAATTATTAATTTGCGTGATTTGGGGACATCATTTAAAGTGGTAAGCAGATGTTTGCACCTCCTTTATTGCCACATTGGAACAAGCAAGGGAATTAATTAGTCTGCTGGTATCATCATCTTCCCAACGTGTTTTTGGACTCCCCAAGCGCCCATTGAAAGCTGAACATGCATGGTGTTGGACGGCAATAAAGAAGGTCAATGCTTCTCTCAAGGTGCTTTCAAGACATGTTTAATGCATGTGTGGCAGAATTAAAGAAGCAGCATTTATGGCCATGTTGGACCACGTGTGGGAATTAATATGCTACTGGAATAGCTCTTGGAGTCCTCCACACGTCCATTAAGATGGACAACAAAGAAGCATGCATGGGACACCCTTAAAACCTATGTTGTAGCATGTTCGGCCGCATTAAAAGGGTGTGTTGCATGCATGGGGTTTTGGGACATCGTGAAGACCAAATGACACATTAAAAGTTGCTGGTTCTTTTCTCCAATGGCGTGTTGAGTGCTTAATCTCTCAAGGAAGCTTCGTGGAATGCAAATTCTTTAAGTGGCTGATTGATTAGTAAAACACAAACGACAATGCATTAAAGAGGGAGCGCCACTTTAATTACATGTCGCTTGATGCTCCATGCGGATTGAATTTAATGGTGGTATGGGACTTTGAGAATGCCTTTTCACGTCCTAATACAGCCTTTAACAAAGACATAACCATTCAGCTTTCCAAGGCAAGCCATGCACATTTCAAGGTCAATTTAAGAGCCTTCAACCCTTTTCTTCCTTATGAATTCTAACAGACTTAAAGAACTTCTAGAAGCTAATTTTGGGTGCTACAAGAATAAACGTGGACAGCAAAACCAAAGGCCAACTTCTAGAATAGTTTAGGACATTGAATCAAAATTACTTAGAAACTAAGTTAAAATTTCATGACTTTTCAATTAGCTTCTAAGTATTATAAATATCCAAAATGGACAATTGTAAGGAACCTTTTGATGAATTTTATATCGTTATTCATCAAATTTGTGAGAGCACTACTCCAATTTTGTTTTAGGATTCGCTGGCTTATCTAGCAAGCTAATGGCGCCAACCCTTCCTTCTCATCGTCCAAAAACCGACATCGAGGTTCCTATCGCTTCACGATAGTGGGTCGAGGTCCAAATTAAATCCCAAAAAAACTGAACCTTAGGAAACCTATAAGTAACCGGGTCGATACCTTCTGGTATTGGTTCTTACTTGTTTCTTAAGCCAAAAGCCGAACCCTAAAAATTACCCGAGCTACTATCCCGGCTATTCTTCCCTTTCCAAACCACTTTCAAAATTCCTCGAACCAAACCCGAACCAATCTTAATACAACTCCGTTGACTTCATTCTACTTCTCTAAAACCTAAAATTCCTTTACACTCCTCCTACTCTCCTTATTTAAACTTCAACTTTGTAATTCTTGATTACGATCGAGCAATTCAGCATACATCTCATTTCTATCTCGAGACTGGGACCGTATCACCATGGATCCTCACAATTTCCGCCACATATAACTTAGCCAACCTTTGGAGAGAGTAATCAACCCGAACCGATATAAAATGAGCCGACTTTGTTAAACGGTCAATGATCACCCAGACCGAATCCTTCTTAGTAGGCGTGAGGGGTAGCCCACTATTAAAATCCATCGTGATCCTTTCCCATTTCCACTGCAAAATCTTTATCGGTTGCAACAATCCCGAGGGTAATCGATGTTTGGCTTTGACCTATTGACACGCCAAACACTTACTCACAAATTCGCCATTTCGCTTAGGCTCGCCACCAAAATCGCTTCTCGCAAATCTCTGTACATCTTACTACCTCCAGATGCATAGCGATGGATCGCTATGAGCCTCCAAAGAATCTTCTGCCTTAACTCCACATCTTTAGGCATGCAAACCTTCCCCTGAAAACATAGCACTCCACCGCCACTCAAGCTATACCCCTTCAATCCATCATTCTGCACTTGCAAACACCGAGCGTTTAAGACTTCATCCACTAGTTGTTTTTCCTTAACCTGGTTTACCCACGCTATTTCACTTGCGCCCTCTAATGCACTTACGCCTTCATATAGACTAAGGTGGGCAAACAAGGCTCTTAAATCTACCACAATCTTGTGGCTCAAGGTGTCAGCTACCACGTTAGCCTTACCCGGATGGTACTCAATCGAGCAATCATAATCCTTCAACAGCTCGACCTACCTCCTCTGACTTAAATTCAATTCCTTCTAAGTGAGGAGGTATTTGAAACTCTTATGATCTATGTAGGCAATGGACTTCTCTCCATACAAATAATGTCTCCAATTTTTTAGGGCGAAAACCACTACAGCCAACTCCAGATCATGCGTCGGGTAATTCACCTCGTGGGGTCTTAATTGTCGAGAAGCATACACTACCACCTTCCCCTCTTGCAGCGGAACACACCCTAACCCTGTATGCGACACATCACAATAAACCGTAAACTCTTTCCCTACTTCAGGTTGAATCAGCACTGAGCTTCCGTCAAAATCCTTTTTAACTTCTCAAAACTTCCTTTTTGCTTGTCTGACCACACAAACGGAACCCCTTTCCTTAGCAACTTGGTTAACGATGCTGCAATCAAAGAAAACCCTTCCACAAACCTCCTGTAATATCCAGCAAAACCCAGAAAACTCTGAATCTCGACCACAGACTTCGGTGGTTTCCAGCCTAACACCGCTTCAATCTTTCGAGGGTCCACCCTAATCCCCTCAGCTGACACCACATGACCCAAAAAGGTAACTTCCTTCAACCAGAACTCGCACTTACTAAACTTAGCAAACAACTGCTTTTCTCTTAGAATCTGCAAAACCACCCACAGATATGCGTCGTGCTCCTCCTCCGACTTTGAGTACACCAGAATATCATCTATAAACACTACAATGAACCGATCCAAATACGGCTGGAACACCCAATTCATCATATCCATAAACGCTGTTGGGGCCTTAGTCAACCCAAACAGCATCACCAAAAATTCATAGTGACCGTAACGAGTACGAAAAGCCATTTTATGGATATTCGACTCCCTGACCTTAAGCTGGTGGTATCCCGACCTTAAGTCTATCTTGGAAAAGACTGAGGCTCCCCTAAATTGATCGAACAAGTCGTCTATCCTCGGTAACAGATACTTGTTCTTAATTGTTAACTTATTCAACTGACGGTAATCAATGCACATTCGTATTGATCCGTCCTTCTTCTTAACAAAAACCACAGGCGCTCCCCAAGGCGATACACTTGGCTGGATAAAACCCCGATCCAACAACTCCTGAATCTGCGCTTTCAGCTCCACCAACTCCTTCGGCGCCATTCTATATGGGGCAATAGACACTGGCGCTATTCCTGGTAGAAGGTCTATACGAAACTCCACTTCGCGATCTGGAGGCAAACCCGGAAGCTCTTCTAGAAAGACATCGGTAAATTCTTTCACCGTTTGAACATTCTCTAAAGCTGATTCCTTAACCTCCAAGGCACAAACGTAAGCCACAAATGCCTTACATCCTTTCCTAACCATCTTCTTAGCCTTCAAAGCGGATACCACACTAGATAGGTAGTTCCTTCTCTCACCTATCATCACCACCTCTTCACCCTCAGCCGCTCTTAGCACCATGCACTTAGCTACACAATCCAAACCTTCTTGATACTTTACCAACCAATCCATCCCTAAGATCAGATCGAACTCCCCGAAGGGCAATTCATCAAATCGGCTTGAAACACTACCCCTTGAAGTTCTAGGGGTACATCCCTATATAGTTTGTCTACTACCACAGAGTGTCCTAGAGGGCTAATTACCGTCATCTCCTTAGCAAAAGTCTCATAGGCTAAGTTCAAAGTTCCCACTATACTACTAGGAACATAAGAGTGCGTCGAACCAACATCAATCAAAGCAGTATAAGGCAACCCAAAAATTAAAACGATCGGTTATGACGTCCGGCAAGCACCCTCCTCACGACACTTTCTTCGCATAGACCAATCCAGTCGCCTTGCATCGGATTTCCAAGAGTCTACCCGGTGCTCCACGACCTCGCCCATTTCCATTACGACTTCGGCCGCACCACGACCCCTCTCATGGTCACCGACCATCTCCCTAAATTATGTACGCCTTGATTCTCTGGCCTCAGGTCCTAGTCACCTCCATGAAAATCCCTTATCCGGTGATCCATTGACCCACACTCGAAACACCCCCTATTACCTGTCCAACATTCCCCCGAATGCGGCTTTCCATATTGAGCACACTGGGGTGGCCATTGAGTAGCAGCAGTAGGTCTTGCAGCTTGATTCAGTCCACCAAATCTAGCTCTTTTCTAAGAACTCCCAACAGACCCTGATGGCCCAAAACTCCTTTTATCCCTCTTCCTATTCTGATTCTATTTCTCTGTTTGTTTCACCTCCTCAGCAATCTTGGCCTTTTCTACAAGAACAGTGAATTCCTCTCTCTCTGCAGAGCAATCAACACCCGCAGCTCATCACTTAGTCCATCCTCAAACCTAACACAACACTCATGCTCCGTAGCCACGATACCCCGAGCATACCTGCTCAACTGCAAGAATTTTGCTTCGTACTCGGATACCGACTTATTCCCCTGCACCAAATTCAAGAACGCCTTACGTTGTGCATCTATATAACTAGACCCAACGTACTTCCTCTGGTAAGCCGCCTTAAAGAAGACTTACTCCCCTGCACCAAATTCAAGAACACCTTACGTTGCGCATCTATATAACTAGACCCAACATACTTCCTCTGGTAAGTCACCTTAAAGAAATTCCAAGTGATTTCATCGGCCATCGTACCTTCCCTGACTGTAAGCCAACACTGATAAGACTCATCCCGGAGAAGAGATACTATCCCTTTTAACTTCTCCTCAGCCGTGAAATCCAAATCATCCATTATGCGCTCTGTTGCCTCTAACCAATAATCCGCTATGTTAGGAGCTACACCTGAAAATCCCCTAAATACCTCGCCCATTAGCTCGAGTCATTCGATACGATTTTTGAGCCCCGCACCACGCCGCGCTCCAAATGACTCTCTCCATGATCCGTAGCATAGCCTACGACTCCGCGTCATCACCACCCGTTTGCTCCAGGAACTCAGCGCCCACAGCTGGTGGCACTGGTACCTCATTCTCTGACTCATAACCAGACCCTACTGGTTCTGACACCGTGATCCTACCCCTACCCCTACCACGACCACGCACATTACGCCCACGTCCTTGAGTGCTCATGACTAGCGTTCACGATTTATCTGTTTAGAAATTTTTATGGATTAATAACTCTTTCTTCCACTGATTAAAAATGAATAGTCTTATGAAAAGGAGTTTTAACAGTGGTTCTTTCGCATTCGAACTATGTCTACATAGTTCAGTTCTCAAGTATGTACTTCCTAATTCTAGAATTCACATTCAATCAACATCTAACAGAGCACCACATACATGTATCAATCACACAAGGACATTCATGGACTCACATTCATTGCCTAAAGGTATTCTCATCATTGCACTACCTAGGGGTATTTTCGTAATTTTATCCTACAGGGGTATTTTGGTAATTTTTCAAAATAAGGTATCCTGGTAAATTTTCAAAATAGGGGTACTTCGATAATTTTGTAATCCGAGGGTATTTTGGTAATTTTGTAAACTTTGGCAACTTTCGTAAATCAGGGGTAATTCAATAATTTCTCAAACAAGGGTACTTTGGTAATTTTCAAACAAGAGTATGTTGGTCATTTTACAAAATCAAGGGTATCTCGGTAAAATTTCTCAACCTAGGGTAATGTGGATGATTTTACAAAATCAGGGACATATAAGAAATTTCACAAAATAGGTAATCGGGTCCTTTTCGAAGTTTTAGTTATAAAGTTTAGCCCACAACAAGTCTTCGAGGCTAAGGTGAACAAATACCACGCACTGTAGGATTCCGTAAAAGAGGAGGTGAGTCACTAGGACCGCTTAAATACCAAGCTCTTCCCGAATCCAATCCTAAACATGCGATGCTGTTACCACACCCTAGTCCTTCCGACTTGTTCACGCACATGTCTAATTAGGGAAGTTAAGTTTTATGGAATTTAAGAGTTTGTGTGCCTAAGCCTATGGTCCATAAGCCTTAGCATACCTATCTACGTCCCTATAAACCCATTAATCCCATCACACATATATATATCACATCGAGGTTAGGATACTTACCTAGGTGGATCGGTCTTGAGACTCAAAGCCATGCTTTCCGAGATATGCATCTCCCCAGAAATCATTTTACAGACCTTTTATTGAAAATATTTTGGGCCTTATACCCATAGCTGAGCTTTTGAACCGGGCTCTGATACCAAAAATGTAACACCACAAACTCGACCTAAATGCTACGATCGAATCTGGCGTGTCACTGGGAAGAAAACGTCTGACAAACCATTTTGGTCGACTTGATTTGAAAAGAAACTTTTGTGTGGTTAAGAAAAACGTGGTTGAATTGAGTGAATTGTTCAAACATTTGGAAACATTATTCAGCATGATAGAATCACTTCGTTGTTAACCTTGTTGATTATTTATCTGGCGTATAAATTTAGAAAAACTCAAAGTATTTACTTAAGTTTATAAAAACGTCCATTCCATAGATTACCTGACATGCCTTTTTCGTTTAATAAAGTTTAAGAGAAAACGGAAAGAATAATAAATCCCAAAGTAAAGTTTAAGTGGCGTTAATACAAACTGAAATCCCAACTTAAAGTAAATAAAAATTAAAACCGAAACGAACATTGAAACAAAAATAGATATTTTGCATGGCCACCGCGAGTCCACCCCGGCTCCAAATCCACGATCTACGCATTACCTGCAAAATGTAATGGAAGGGGTGAGTCAATGAGACTAAGTGTGTAATTTCCCATCCCAAAAGACGTTAAAATCATACACAGATTCATATGATATTATGCATGCCATGCAACTCATTCCTTAAATATCCATCCGAGTCTCCCAAATCTACCCCTTACGGCACTTAGCCATTAGTGGTACCTAACCACTGGTAGCCGAAGTTACAAATAATTATATGTGGGTCCAACCCACTTATGGTACCTAACCACTGGGGACGATCCCTTAAATCGATATGTGGGGCCAACCCAATCGTGGTACCTAACCACCGGACAAGTCACAAAATAAGCACATGTGGTACCTAACCACCCGCGGCTCCAAACCACCGAGACTTAGTCACAAAATCATGATATGTGGGGCCAACCTGTGTGGGACCTAACCACCGGTGACACCGATAAATCATGCCTTCCCCTCCTCTCATCATACCCATATTTCATGTATATGTTTCTCCATACAATGTGATCATGCTTAATACATAAGAGAATATAACTTGGCACACACAGGTTTCACATAGATAAGGCACGATATTCACCAGAATGGACTTACCCGGAGTCCTTGCTTATACCCATAAGGGTAACGTAATGTTTCCCACTGTTATTCTGGCTTTTAACAAACACAACATTTAACATAGCAACATATGAAGTGCGTAAGAGTTACACACCTGATTCTCGTACTATCGCACTCACTGCTTTAACACTATCGTCACTCGAGACTTCCACTATCTGCCTACAATCTTTCTCTGATGCTGGCCTACAACCCGATGGCCAATCTCGCACTGCCGATACTACTCGTTTTTTGAACTTAGGGGCTGGGTTTACAGATCCAACCCCTCCTATTGCTTGGCTAACATTTGAGTCCATAACAATCCCTTGGTCACTAAACCAAACTTAAATGATGAGACCAAATCTAAGAGATAGTCATAACACTTAAAACGAAACCCTTACCTAGATCGACAAATCTCAAAATTCCTTAAGAAGTGTCACCACCCTACCTATATTTGGCCAAGCATCCAATCATTAGACCAACACGATGATCATACCTACACAAGTACCTGATGGGATTCGGTAAAAGAGAAAGGGTAAGGGAGTGGCCATTCGGCCAAACCTATTACCAACACATACCTTCGGCTTTCCTCAAAGTTTGGCATGAGAGATCACAGCGAGAAAGATTCGGCTTCTAGGAATAAAGAGTGAAAATTGACGAGATATTAGGGAAGTGATTTGGGTTAGAAACTAGATGAGAAAGAAAGAAATAGTAAGGAAGAAAACGACGGAGAACTTACCAGTCCTGAGATGATGATTCGGCTATGGTGAAACTTCGAAAAAAGAGGCTAAGCTTTGAAGGTTTCAGCTATAGGAGAAGAAAATATGGGCAAAGAGGGTTCAACTTTTAGGAAGATATTGAAGAGGAGAATAGAGCTAGAGGGTTTCGGCTTTGAAGCAAATGAGAGAACCCACAGGAGAAAAGAATTTCAGCTTTGAGAAAGGAGATAGGAAAAAGAAAAATGTGAGAAGAGATGGACACTCTTGCCTTCAAATTTCGACACACAAAATTGAATTTCACCCCCTCCCCAAAGTTTGATTTTCGGCCAACTCTTCCTCCATCTGATAAATCTTATCCTCCCTTGTTATCTTAATCTACATCCTCCCTTCAAAAGAGGCATACCAAGCACCAACTCCTCTTCTCATAAATCAATATATTATCCACATAATAAAAGAATTAAATCCCCTATTTCCTAGCCATTGTGCCGTCCTCCCCTAGTCCCCTTAGAGTGTCAAATTTTAGCCCAAAAGCATGGGCTCCAAGCAGCCAACTCTTAGGCCCAATCCTCCCCTTAGTGACGCCACCTACTTGCTCCCTTACAGCACTACCAAATTTTGGGCCACAAGCCCACCTTGCAAATTTTATACACAGATACCCCTTCTTTCTCTCCCATAGCTCCTCATTAGAAAACTAACCCAGGTCTCAACCCAAACCTGAGCCCAATTCGCACCTCTAAATTTCAAGCTAGCACTTTAACCCTACAACACACAAAATGCACAGACCCACTTACACAGGATGTTACAGTGTTGGCTTCTTTAAAGATGAACTCTTTTGTATATAGCCATAGTTGATGGCTTATTATTACTAATTTATGAAAAGATGAGGTTATTCATGAAAGTGTATGTTGCATGATTGGATTTGATTGGTAAATGGTTGTATAGGATTTATATGGTGTGAGTTAGGGTGATAAAAAGAGCTTGGCAAATAGCCTTGTTGTTGTCCACATGGGTAGGCACACGGGCGTGTGTCTAAGCCGTGTGTGACACACGGCCAGTCCCATGGGCATGTGACCAGGCTGTGTGTCCTCTACATGTTAATGTTGCAAGTTAGTGTCGACCATAGGCTAGACACACGGGCGTGTTCCTAGGCTGTATGCCCCTTATGAGGTTGCTGACGTCACAAATAGAATACCCAAGTTTTTACACACGGGCGAGGACACGGGCGTGTCTAGGCTGTGTGAAGGACACGGGCCAAAGACACGAGCGTGTGTCTGACCGTGTGAAAACCCCTATAGGTTCGAAATGAAAAATAAATTTCACACGGGCTAGGGACATGGGGGTGTCTGACCACACGGCCTGCCCACACAGGCGTGTCCCATTTCACACGGGCGTGTGACTCTATTAAGGAAAAATTTCTCTAAGTATACAAAAGTTCCCGATCTAATCTGAGACCCTCTGTTCATATTATTAAGGCCTCGTAGGCCCATAATAAGGATGTTATGATTTTGAATAAGAAGTTTTAAGTTAGAATAAAATTTGATAGCCAAAAGTTGTACGTTTAAGCAAGATAAGTCCAGTAATGCCTTGTACCCAATTCCAGTGTTGAACACAGGTAAGGGGTGTTACATTTAGTGGTATCAGAGCTATGGTTTAGTCAGTTCTTGAACTATCGTAGTGTGTGTAAGAGTCTAGCTATACATGCCATGAACGTATATTGATAGTGTGGGGACTTTTGATAATTCTAAACTTTATTTTATATAGTAAATGGATCCTGATCGAGCAGCTATTGATAAGGCTGCTAGTAACGCATTAGCTCTGCCCAAGGGACCGTGCCTGCAGAGAGTAGACCCAAAACTACGGGTCAAGGAGAAGAGGCTCGGGAAGCCTTTCTCTAAATGATGAGTAATTGGTACACGGAGTATGTGCGAGTGAACCCTAATGCTCAACCCCCTCCACCCCCTCCTATACCTCAGCCAGTTCCTGTGGCTCCTCAAGGTATAGACTTGGTAAGGCTGACTAAACCCCCGGTTGATAAGATTCGAAAGTAAGGGGCCGATGAATTCAGAGCTAATATAGGTATGACCCCGAGAGGGCAGAGTTTTGGCTTGAGAACTCAATGCAAGTATTCGATGAACTCTCCTACACACTCAAGGAGAGCTTGAAATGTGTTGTGTCATTGTTGAAGGATTTGGCATATCGTTGGTGGAAAACATTGATGTCAGTAGTTCCAAGGGAGAGAGTGATGTGGGACTTCCTTTTGGAAGAGTTTTGAAAGAAGTACGTAATTCAGAGATTTGTGGACTAGAAACGGAAAGAATTCCTTGAATTGAAGCAAGGTAAAATGACTATGGCAGAGTATGAGCGTGAGTTTGTTAGGCTCAGCAAGTATGCACAAGAGTGTGTGTCCACAGAAGCTATCTTATGCAAGAGGTTTGAAGATGGGCTGAATGAGGATATTAGACTTTTAGTTGAAATCTTAGAATTGAAAGAATTTGTAGTGTTGGTTGATAAGGCATGCAAGGCCGAGGAGATAAATAAGGAAAAGAGAAAAGCCATGAGTGAGGCCCGAGATGAAAGAAAGAGGCCAATGAGTAAATCAGACCAAACTCAATCAAAGAGGTCCAAAGAAATGAACCCTCGAACGACTGTGTCAGTTGGATATTCACACTGAGATTGAGGTAATACATAATCAGGCTCAAGAGTTCAAGCCACCTCGATGGCAAGCGTGGGCAATCCAAAGTCTAACAAATTGGAGTGTCTAAATTGTGGTAGGCAACATACTAGGGAGGGTTGGGGAAACAACCATAATTGTTACAAGTGTGGTTCACCCTACCATTTCATCCAAATTGTCCAGAGAGGGATGAGAAGGAAAAAAAGTAAGAAGTAAGACCAATCAATGTAACTTTGAGGGGTAGATCACAAAAGAACCCGAGAGGTTGGACTAGTAGTAGAGGTGTGCCTAGAGATTTTGCTGTGAGGTCAGAGGGTCAAGCACCTAAAAGAACTTATGCCATTTGAGCTCGCGAAAAGGCATCATCTCCAGATGATAACGGGTACTTTTTCTTTCATGATATCTCTGTTATCGCTTTGATTGATCCGGGGTCTACCCATTCTTACATTTGCATGAAATTAGAATCTAGCATGAGTATGATTGTCGAGTCTATGGAATTTGTAGTAAAAGTGTCAAACCCGTTAGGCAAACATGTACTAGTTGACAAGGTGTGTAGGAATTGTCCTTTGATAATTAGAGGTCATTATTTTCTGGCAAATCTCATGTTGTTTCCATTTGATGAATTTAACTTGATTCTTGGTATGGATTGGTTGACTGCTCATAATGTATTAATGAACTGTGGTAGTAATTTCATTGGATTGAAATGTGTAAATGGAGATGTCCTTCGGGTTGAATCAGGTAGATTGGAAGGTTTGCCTGTGCTAGTTTCATCTATAGTAGCTAAGAAATACTTGAGGAAAGGGTACGAGTCCTATCTCGCCTTCATATTGAATGCTAAAGAGTCAGAGGTAAAGATTGAATCAGTTTGATGGTATACGAGTATTTAGATGTGTTCCTGAAAGAGTTACCCGGATTGCCTCCAGTTAAAGAGGTTGAGTTTGGTATAGAGTTGGTTCCGAGTAGGGCACCTATTTCGATTACTCTGTATAGGATGGCACCATTGGAGTTGAAAGAATTGAAAGTTCAGTTGCAAAAAGTTAACAGACAAGGGTTTTGCAATAATGAGTTGTTCACCGTAGGGAGCTTTGGTTCTTCTTGTGAAGAAGAAAGATGGGTCGATGAGATTGTGCATAGACTATAGACAACTTAACAAGGTAATAGTGAAGAATAAGTATCATTTACCAAGGATAGATGATTTATTTGACCAATTGAAGGGAGCTACGGTGTTCTCTAAGATAGACCTAAGGTCTGGCTATTACCAGTTGAGGGTTGAAGAGCAAGATGTGCCAAAAACTACATTTCGGACAAGGTATGGCCATTATGAGTTTCTTGTCATGCCACTTGCCTTAATGAATGCTCCTGCAATTTTTATGGATCTAATGAACTGCATTTTTTGACTGTATTTGGATAAATTTGTGGTTGTTTTCATCAACGATATATTAATTTATTCCTGGGATAAGGGTGAACATGCAGAGCACCTAAGAATTGTCTTGCAACCTTAAGAGATAAGCAGTTGTATGCTAAATTTAGCAAGAGTGAGTTTTGGCTCTGAGAGGTCAAATTTTTAGGACACATTGTGTCGGGTGATGGCATTAGAGTTGATCCAAGTAAGATCTCAACTATTGTGGAGTGGAAATCACGGAGGAATGTGTTAGAGATAAGAAGCTTTTTGGGTTTAGACTACAGACGGTTTGGAAAGGGGTTATCCATGATTGTTACCCTGATGATGAAATTGTTGCACAAAGATGTTAAGTTTGAATGGACTGAGAAATGCCAACAGAGTTTCGAAAGATTGAAAGCATTGTTGACTGAGGCACCAGTTTTATTACAACCTGAATCGAGGAAGGAGTTTGTGGTCTAAGTGATGCATCATTAACTGGTCTCGACTGTGTGTTGATGCAAGAGGGTAAGGAATTAGCTTACGCCTCGAGACAGCTAAAACCACGTGATAAGAATTATTTGACTCACGATTTGGAGTTGGCTATGATCGTCTTTGCCTTGAAGATTTGGCGTCATTATTTATATGGTGAAAAGTGCCAAATCTTCATTGATCACAAGATTTTGAAGTACTTGATGGACCAAAGGGATTTGAAATTTACGACAACGATAGTGGCTCAAATTATTGAAGGATTATGAGTTAATAATTGATTACCATCCAGGGAAAGCAAATGTGGTTGTGGATGCCGTAAGCAAAAAATCCCTATATGCTTTGAGAGCTATGAACACGAGCTTAGTGTGGTCTGATGATGGTGCTATATTGGCCGAGATGAGGGCTAAACCATTATTTATTCAGTAGATATGTGAAGCTCAAAAGAATGATAGTAAGATGCAAGCTAAGAGAGCTCAGTGCCAATTGGGAAATGACTCTGATTTTTGGGTGAGTTCAAATGGTTGCTTGATGTTTCATGACAGATTTTGTGTCCTAAGGACGATGAGTTGATCCAAAATTTTTACATTAAGCACACAGCGGTTTCTTGTCAATACATCCGAGTAGTATGAAGATGTACAATGATTTGAAGAAATCGTATTGGTGGTCGAGTATGAAAAGAGACATCTCCGAGTTTGTTATGAAGTGTTTGGTTTGTCAACAAGTGAAAGCTGAGCATCAAGTACCTTAGGGATTACTTCAGCCAGTGATGGCTCCCGAATGGAAGTGGGATCGAATCACAATGGATTTCATAACGGGGTTACTTATGACTCCTAAAAAAGAAAGATGCTGTATAGGTTATTGTTGATAGATTAACGAAGTCGGGTCACTTTATACTGGTGTGTATGGACTTGATAAGTTGGCTGAGTTGTATTTTGCTGAGGTGGTGAGATTGCATGGGGTGCCTATATCTATTATCTCAGATAGAGACCCAAGATTTACTTTGAGGTTTTGGAAGAAGTTGCAAGAGGCCTTGGGTACCAGATTGTTGTACTGCGTTCCATCCTCAAACCGATAGTCAATCTGAAAGAGTGATTCAAGTTCTTGAGGATATGCTCAGATGCTGTCTGTTAGAGTTCGAAGGTAGTTGGGAAAGATATCTACCTTTGGTTGAGTTTGCTTATAACAACAACTATCAGTCGAGTATACGGATGGCACCGTATAAAGCTTTATATGGTCGCAAGTGTCAGACTCCCTTGTATTAGACCGAGCTTAGTGAGAAGCAAATTCACAGGGTCGATCTAGTTAAAGAAACCGAGGAGAAAGTGAAAGTGATCCATGATAGTCTGAAAACTACTTCAGATCGACAAAAGTCATACTCGAATTTAAAAAGGAAAGAAATAGAGTTTCAAGTGGGCGACGAAGTATTTTTGAAAGTATCCCCGTGAAAGAAAATATTGAGATTTGGCCAAAAGGGAAAATTGAGTCCATGATTCATAGGGCCGCATGAGGATATTGAAAGGATTGGGCCAGTAGCATACCAGTTGGCTTTGTAGGTAGAATTAGAGAGAATACACAACGTGTTCCATGTGTCGATGTTGCGGCAATAACGTTCCAATCCTTCTCATGTGATCCCTCCAACAGAAATTTAGATACGACCGGACATGACTTATGAAGAGGAACCAGTTAAAATCGAGAGGTTAAATAGTTGAGAACTAATAGCATAGCCTTGTGAAAATGTTGTGGAAAAAATGTAGTATGGAAGAGGCTACATGGGAACCGGAAGAAGCCATGATGGAACAGTACCCAAACCTTTTTACTGGTAAGATTTTCGAGGACGAAAATCTCTAAAGGGGAAGAGTTGTAACAGTTTGATTTTGGGGCTAGTCAGAACAGTGGTTTCGAGACCACTAATCCGAGGTGGAAGAAAATTATTTTGATATTATTCTATGTGTTATGGCATAATTATATGGGTGCATGAAAATTTTGGTGCACTAATTTTAACAATTGTATGCTTAATTGTGAAAAGGGCTAAATCGCATAAACTGCATGTAACACCGCTAACCCGTAACCGTCACCGGTATAGGGTTAAAAGGCATTACCGGA
Source organism: Gossypium rotundifolium (assembly GCA_025506655.1). Taxonomy (NCBI): domain Eukaryota; kingdom Viridiplantae; phylum Streptophyta; class Magnoliopsida; order Malvales; family Malvaceae; genus Gossypium; species Gossypium rotundifolium. Next base: position 140,020,671 of record CP106724.1, read on the forward strand.
TAATCAAAAACTTTTACGGACAATTTATAGATTAATTCAACCATTCTAGTCAAAGAGTCCCTTAACTAGGTCAACGAGACCTTAATCATACTTTAGAATAGGGTCAGGACTAAACTGAACACATACGGAAATTCTTAGAAATTTAAAAATTTTTTCTAAGTTATAGAGGTCACACGCCCGTGTGGGCAGGCCTTGTGCCTCCCACGGCCTTAGACACGCCTGTGTGTCTAAGTTGTGTCAAAATAGGGCATACATATTGACTTGTCCCCACAGCCTGAGACACGCCCGTGTGTCTCACCCGTGGTCACACTGACTTGCACCACACGACTAGTAACACGCCCGTGTGTCCAGCCCGTGGTCGAGCCTGACTTGTTTTGAAATAAAACCACGAGAGACACGGTCGAACCACACGCCCGTGTGCTCAACCGTGTGGGCAAATATAGGCCATTTGCAAGGCCAAATGACACTTGGGTCATTCTTCCATGCACATTCAAGCATCATCCTATACACATTTGGCAACCAAAACACATCAAATTGTACACCATATCTACTCAATTAGGAGCCTAACAATCATACCAATTTAATAGTTATTTAACTCAACATAACCACAAGCACTTCAATACAAATCCATCACAAACTTACCATCAATAATGTGCTAGTTATTCATTAATAAGCTTATCATTCATATGGCCATTTCATTTACTATCAAGCTATAACAAAGCTAATATCACAGAACATAAATAACCATTCATAATTCAACCATATATCTAGCCATATCACATGGCCATGTACTTATATCAAACATACCTCAAAAGAACTAGTCTATACATGCCATATTTAGCTATATACACTTTCAAAAGTACCAAAATAGGGATTGAGTAGTGTAATGACGATCCTTGATGATTCCCCGAGCCTTTAGTAGCTTGAAGATCTATAAAAAAAACAAACACACACAAAGTAAGCTTTCAAAAGCTTAGTAAGTCATATACAAATAAACTTAACATAAATGCATATAAGCACAAGATTACAATGTCATTAATATATTTTGCAATGGCAAATTCATATCATTTTATTAAGATCATTTGCTTAGCCATTGCTCACTCACACATTATATATCAATATCACTTTTGCTCATAGCTCATTCAAGCATGTATTATATATTATCCATCAAATCTATACACATATTCACTTTAGTGATCTCATATAAACACTTACTTTTTATACACATACATAATGTACCTTTCAAACGTACCTGAATCGTTTATACATTTCACATAAACATTCATTTCTCGAAATTTCCCATTGAACCATTTGAGACTAAATAAGATACTCAGAATGCTCAAAATAGTCGTACAACGCCAATGTCTCAATATGGTCTTACATGTACTTAGATATCGATGCCACTGTCCTAGACAGGGTCTTACACAAATCAAATATGATGCCAATGTCCCAGACATGGTCTTACATGTAAACCTCATATCGATGCCAATGTCCCAAACGTGGTCTTACACGAAATCTCAAATCAATGCCAACGTCCCAGACGTGGTCTTATATGATCTCACATATCAGTTTCCTATGTCATGACATATGAAATCCTATCTATTCCTAGGTTCGTACGGGACTTCTTTGACATAGATACACTATCGATACTATTTTGAATTCCATGTACATAACATCTTGAGCATATTCAACACAAGCTAAATTTCATAAATGCACAATTAACTCAATTCAAATGCATTTATTTGTATATCGACTACCTCAGATTCGGGTATACGGAAATGAACTCGACTACTCAATTACTTTTGCTTTCCCGCGATCTAAGTCTGTTTTCTTCGGTTCTTGATCTATACATATTCAAATTTAACTCATTTATTCACTAATTCATTCAATTCAATCCAAAAACATATATTTAGGGCAATTTACAAATTAGCTCTCATATTTTCACTTTTAACATTCTAGTCCTTATTTCACAAAATCACAAAATATACAAAATCTCATGATACCCATGCATAGCCGAATTTTACTCATGCTCATCTAAGTCCATATATTTTATTTATTTCAAAATTTAGTCCCTCAAAATATTATTTTCTTAATTAAGTCCAAAATACTCAAATTCATCAAAATTCCAAAGACAAACTATGTTAATCTAACACATATATTTCATATTTCATCATCAAACATCACAAAACTCATGTGTTCATCAATGACACATTTCAAAATATTCATCAAATCACAAAATTTAAGCATGAGTTTGAGAGAGCACTAAGCAACGATTACAAAAACATTGAAATTATCAAAAGTCGAAGCAAAACATACCTTGAATTTGGATTAAACCTAGCCGAATGAAGCTTGGTTTCTTTCTTTTCTTTTCTTTTTGATATTCAGCCAAGAACAAGAAAATATGGCCCTATTTCATGACTTTATTTACTTAATATTACTTGTAACATCCCAAAATTGGGCCTAGTAGAATTGGGACCAATGGGCTTTAGGCGTAGTAGTGTTTAAAATTTTTGAGAACAAGAGAACGACTTAAATGCAAGTTGGATCTAGTAGGTGAGTGATTTTGGAAGGTTAGGGGGCTTCTATGAAGTCCCGAATTCAAGTTAGGCCTTAGGAAAAAAATTGGTTTTAGGTGAATAAAACCCAGGAGTTAGTAGGTAGGCTTTAAGAATAAAATGTGGAGAAAATGACACAAGTGGAGTGTGTGGTGTAGTGGCAAAGTGACGCAACTTAGGGAGCAAGGAGGTGACGCCTCAAGGAAATAATGTAACACCCCTATCTCGTGTTCGATCACCAGATTAGGGTTAAAGGCGTTACCAGACAGATCGAAAACATTTACTGAATTAATCGTACAACCATTCATCAATATCAATCATAATGTCCCTTAAGTAGGTCATCGAGACCCTAAGCATGCTTATAAACCGAGTCAGGACTAAACCAAAACACATAAGTAATTTCATAAAAATTTCAAACTTTTCTAACATACAGGGGACACACGGCCGTGGGGGTAGGCCGTGCCTCATCCACGGTTACTGGACACTCCCGTGTATCCTTCCCATGGTAGTATACTGCCAAAATCAACACGATCACCAAGCACGCCCGTGTGCTAAGTCGTGTACTACTAGATCACATACTGCTATTTCTCACACGGCCACCAAGCACACCTGTGTCGAGGCCGTGTGCAATTTAAGCCACATTCTACCAATTTACCCATGGTCTCAGGCACGTTCGTGTGCCTCAACTGTGTGACATTATAGGCCATTTTACATGGCCAATATGCCACCCATTTTGGGTCTCACCTACAAGCAATACATACCAAAACATAATATGCATATATGGCAACCAAACATATCAAATGGTTCATTTCATCCATATGTTCAATTCCAATTCCATTCATACCAAATTGCAAACTAAATCCTATATCATTTCAAACATGTATCATCCATTTGCTTAACCAAAACTTAACCATTCCATATGCATCAAAACATATTAAATATATGCTTCATAACTCATTCATTCAAATATTTATCAACTCAAAAACTTGTGCTCACTTCATAAACATATACACCTATCTAGCCTATACATGCCATAATTAGCCATATACATTTTCAAAAGGGTACCAAAATAAGTTTAGTAGTGTGATGACGATCCTTGACAATCCTGAGCCTTCAGTAGCTTCGACGACCTATAAAGCAGAGAAAATACACACATAGAGTAAGCTTTCCGAAAGCTTAGTAAGTCATATACAAATAACTTGGCATAAAAAGCATATATGCAATTTGGTACATTTACACCTCTCATTCACTTCACAATTTATCATGTATATGCTTGATGATGCGAGCACGCCCGGGGCATCCAACATTTTTCAACATGACGAGCTCGAATCATTGAGACCAAGAGTCGTGGAGCTCATGTGCATCTTCATGCACTTCCAAATTGAGCCGGATTAGCTCATTCTAGCTCAATTTGAGCTCACTCGAGCTCACTCTAGCTCATTGAGCTGATTCGTTAATTTTAAGACTTTAAATAAATTGAGTAGCCAATTTATTAATTTTTCTACAGCAATTAAAATGTGTCCAAATAATTAATTTAGTGTTGGACTTAATTTGTCTAAGCCTAAATTAATTTATCACATTTTATTACATGTTTTAAGATGTTTGGTTTTAAAATTAAATGTGCGATTTTAGTTAATCAAGTTGTCGCCGAAAGTTCAATGTGTACTAATGGTGTCTTTAGTTTGTCTAAAACGTCCCTTGATGTGTCCAAAGCATGTTTTAATGTTATTCATCTGATTTAGGTTGATTTAATGTGGATTCATGGCCTTTGTAGGTTCAGCCGAACCTTTGGAGAGGAATTAATGAAGATACATGCACCTAGGTGCAATGTACCTAGCCGAATGTATCATGAATCTTGTAGATACATGGGACGGCTGGAAGCATGCATGTTGCTGCTCATTTTGGCCCTTCAAGACACCATGTTCAGCCATGAATCAAAGGCCCTTCAAGTTCCCCAAGGTGCAGCCGAATGTACCTAGCATTAAAGTGAGATGCATGCACCTTAAATGCATTGTATGTGACCGAATGCACCAATGAACTTTGGTTGATGCATGGACAGATGAACCAAGATTAAATGCTGATGATTTTTGACTTATTAAGGTGCCTATTAGGTTGGAAAGAAAGTTCAATTGAAGACACATTCATGGAAGAGACAAATGCATGAATTTCAAGATACATCAAATGGCTGAGTGCATGAATGACCAACTACATGAATTATTTTGATTCATGGATTCTCCCAAGTGACCATTCGGCCAAGAGACACCTTTTGGAAGCCCATATCAATGCATGGCCGAATTTGTACATGTCCACTCACCTCCCCATGCATTCATCCATCCAAGTGCATTTTACTTACAAATGAAGCAAGACTTTTGGAAGCACATTAACCGAATCTAGCAAGACCATTGGCCTACCAAATTCATTCATCTTGCCAAGGAAATTGTACAATCTAGAAGGTGATTCTTTGCCTCCTCAAATCAGCCGAATTTGGCAAGCACCCAAGGACCACATTCGGCCACTCCAAGCCAAGCAACTCAAAGGATTTCTTCTAGACTTTTCTAGCATTTTCTAGTTTAAATTTTACTTAGTTTTTAAGTTGTTTGGATGACTATTCGGCTAGCTCTCATGTAGCCTATAAATACCTTGTTAATTTTCATTTGGAAGACAGTTTTATGAACCTTTATAAAATTTATGAACTTTTGTTCATCGAGTGAGATTATCTCCTCTCTATCTTTCGTACGAGTTTCGATCCTGACTTATCAAGCTTGCTTGTGGCGTCAATCGATTCTTTTCCATTAATCTATACCTTAGGTTCTTATCATTCTTGATAACGGGTCTTTGGTCCATATCGATTTCCATCATCCACCTTAAACAAGTATAGAAATCGGGGTGACACTCGTTAGTGTTAAATCATTTCTGTGTTTAAGTCCTATTTTTCATTTCCACCAATTATCTCTATTCATCCTTAAACCAAAATTCCAACTTTCTTTCTTTCCATCCTAAGCCGAACCTATCCATTTACCTTCTATCCATTTCTTAAAACCAATTCACTTAAAAGCTTCCTCAACTCTTCCATATTTTCTCATTATTACCCAAAGGCTTGATTTCCTCCTCGTAGACGATCGGGCAACTCGCATACATTTCGACTCTCCCGAGGCGAAATCGTATCATTTGGTATCAGAGCTATAAAAACGAGGAATTTTGACTACGTATGAGAAGCCGAAATAGGTTTGTAAGTGAAAAAAAAAATTCAAAAAAAAATTATAAGTTGTAATTTTCGTTCTTGTATTTCAATATATTGTATATGAAGTAAAAAAAAATTGAAAAAAAAAAAAATTGAAAAAAAAATATACAAGTTAAAAAAAAAAGTGTGGTGAAAAAAAAAAGGCTAGTGGAATTTTTTTTTTGTATTACTTTGTTCTTCTTCTTCTACCCCCCCAAAAATTTTTCCTTGTTCAACGGACCCGAAGCCAAATTTTTTTTTTGTTCAGCCTACCTTATACCCGACATCTTCCCTTGTTACCCACTTTGAAGCCGACCCTCAAGCCACGATGAGTCTTTCGAAACGAAGTACAAAATTGTGAGACGAGATAGAGCGGTAAAAGGCACAAGTGAAATCATCAAAGAAAAAGCCATCATACGAGTTAAACACGAGTGTGAGTGATTTTCTTTGCGAGTGACTCGTGAGGATTTTGTGGTAAGGTATTTTCTCTTTTCTATCTATTTTCTTTAGTATAACGTATTTTATTTTTAGCAATGAACATGTTTCAAGAAGAACTCTCTGCTGATGAATTCCAATTTTTGGTGAACGAAATGGACCGAATGCTCGAGAAAAAGATAAGTCCAATACAAAGGCATTTGGACCGAGCGGAGGAAAAATTTCGACGAAAGCACACTACAACGAGTCGAGAAACGGAGCGGCAACCATCTCAGAGACCCATCTTCGATGATTATTCAAGAAAAGAATTCCGACATGACTCCCATTCATCAACGACTTCAAGATCAAGAGACTTCTATCAAGATTCGTCTTCATCAAGAAGTTCATTTGATATATATGAGAACATTGCTTCAATCTTGGAGTCTAATCCTTGTATTTTGAATCTTTTGAATCATCTTCTTGTTGTACTCACAATGTAAGAGAAAGCCCAAAAGAAAAGAAAATAAAAGAAAAGAAAAGAAAAGAGATTGTGAGAGAAAAGAAACCGAGAAAAAGAAAATGAAGAAAGAAACATTGAAAAGAATGTGAGAACAAAAAATAGAAAAGAAAATTGAAATTGAGAAAACATTGAGAAAGAAAGTGAGAAAGAAAAGATGTTGAAAAAAAATCGAGAGAAAAGAATGAACAAGAAAAGCAAGAAAAAAAGAGTGATTTTTTGACTAACTCTTCGGATATCTGTTCTTCTTCTATTTCTTCATTTCAGGTTTTTTAGGAACCAAACGATGACTATCAACTTCGCTATCTTCCCGACGAGCGATGTTTCCAATTGGTTGAAAAAGGTAAGATGGAACCGCCTACGTCGGAAGGTAAGGAAGATAAGTGTTTCGAAATGATCCCGTCTCCACCAAATCCTTCTAAAAATTGTGATTATGTGGATAGCTTCGTTGATTGCCATTTTCTGATTAACTATGACAACTTAACTGATGGTAAGACGAGTCTATTTCAAGAAAATCATTGCGTTACAAATTGTGATGGTGGAGAGACGCAAATCCAACAAGTGCAAGACGTGTCAAGTATGACGATGACTTTTCTCTTAATTCTCATTTGTTTGATTGTGGTTTTTATGAGAATTGTTCATTGTCCAACATGGAATCGTTGAGTTTCTATAAATCTATTTTGAAGCACGTCAAGAGCTTTGATTGTTCGATCTTGAACTTACATAATTCCTTTTGGTTTAACAAATTTGATTTTTTGAAACCAATGCCACATTCTGTTTTAAGTAATCAAACACATGTTTTTAAACCGGGAATATGTCCTGATTTGTCTTATGAAAAATTCAAGTATCATGCGGTATGTTTGAAAGAATTTCATTACTTCGATACTTGTCTTTTAATTAAGGTAACGAAATTTGTTAACTTCTTGTTTAATTTGTATTTGTTCCTTAAACAAATCTTGTGGTTGTACTTGCGATTTACAATCCATTTGCAAGTTGTTGACTCAAATGCAAAGCTTCGACTACGCTACATGCCTACGGAGAGAAGGTTTGTAATGCTTGAATAAGGTAAGAATGATCTTTGTCCTTCTACGCATAAAGGTACGATTTCTGAACTTGTTGACACGTTTTTACTCCTTTCGGATGGTGAAAAGCTTTGCGTTGCTGATTTCGTTGATGTGAAACATTTAGATCATTACATGCTTAATCGATCTATTTTGCCTATTTATGATCTATCCGTTTTGTTCATTGACGAAAAGATTCTTTTGTACAATAAATTTTGTAATTCATGTGTGAGTGATTTTATATATCGTCCACTTCAAGATTTAGGAGTTCAACTTCGAGTGCCCTATACGTTTTCTTCATTACCTGCTTGTGACGAATATATCTATCGTTTGACATGTTATTCGCTTGAAATCTTTGACTTGTGGTATCCCTTTGAATCAAATGCATGTCATGAAGCTTATTCTATTAATTTCCAAATATTTGACAAAGCATTGTTCATTTTGTATGATAAAATGTTTATGCCCGTTTGCATGCCATTTATTTGTTTTGTTTTGCTTATATTTGGCTTGCAAGAATGTTTGCTAACTTATGGTTATCTTTTTCAGTGACGCCATTATCATCCGTCCTGCTTGATCGAGGAAAATTGAACAAGGAGAATTTTGTTCAAGGAAATCAAGAGTTCGATTCGAGGACTAATCGCCTTGAAGAGGGAGGGATGATGCGAGCACACCCGGGCATCCAACATTTTCAACATGACGAGCTCGAATCATTGAGACCAAGAGCCGTGGAGCTCATGTGCATCTTCATGCACTTCCAAATTGAGCCGGATTAGCTCATTCTAGCTCAATTTGAGCTCACTCGAGCTCACTCTAGCTCATTGAGTGATTAGTTAATTTTAAGACTTTAAATAAATTGAGTAGCCAATTTATTAATTTTTCTACAGCAATTAAAATGTGTCCAAATAATTAATTTAGTGTTGGACTTAATTTGTCTAAGCCTAAATTAATTTATCACATTTTATTACATGTTTTAAGATGTTTGGTTTTAAAATTAAATGTGCAGATTTTTAGTTAATCAAGTTGTCACGAAAGTTCAATGTGTACTAATGGTGTCTTTAGTTTGTCTAAAACGTCCCTTGATGTGTCCAAAGTATGTTTTTAATGTTATTCATCTGATTTAGGTTGATTTAATGTGGATTCATGGCCTTTGTAGGTTCAAATTAACCTTTGAGAGGAATTAATGAAGATACATGCACCTAGGTGCAATGTATCTAGTCAATGTATCATGAATCTTGTAGATACATGGGACGGCTGGAAGCATGCATGTTGCTGCTCATTTTGGCCCTTCAAGACACCATGTTCAGCCATGAATCAAAGGCCCTTCAAGTTCCCCAAGGTGCAGCCGAATGTACCTAGCATTAAAGTGAGATGCATGCACCTTAAATGCATTGTATGTGGCCGAATGCACCAATGAACTTTGGTTGATGCATGGACAGATGAACCAAGATTAAATGCTACTGATTTTTGACTTATTAAGGTGCCTATTAGGTTGGAAAGAAAGTTCAATTGAAGACACATTCATGGAAGAGACAAATGCATGAATTTCAAGATACATCAAATGGCTGAGTGCATGAATGACCAACTACATGAATTACTTTGATTCATGGATTCTCCCAAGTGACCATTCGGCCAAGAGACACCTTTTGGAAGCCCATATCAATGCATGGCCGAATTTGTACATGTCCACTCACCTCCCCATGCATTCATCCATCCAAGTGCATTTTACTTACAAATGAAGCAAGACTTTTTGGAAGCACATTAACCGAATCTAGCAAGACCATTGGCCTACCAAATTCATTCATCTTGCCAAGGAAATTGTACAATCTAGAAGGTGATTCTTTGCCTACTCAAATCAGCTGAATTTGGCAAGCACCCAAGGACCACATTCGGGCACTCCAAGCCAAGCAACTCAAAGGATTTCTTCTAGACTTTTCTAGCATTTTCTAGTTTAAATTTTACTTAGTTTTTAAGTTGTTTGATGACTATTCGCTAGCTCTCATGTAGCCTATAAATACCTTGTTAATTTTCATTTGGAAGACAGTTTTATGAACCTTTATAAAATTTATGAACTTTTGTTCATCGAGTGAGATTATCTCCTCTCTATCTTTCGTACGAGTTTTGATCCTGACTTATCAAGCTTTCTTGTGGCGTCAATCGATTCTTTTCCATTAATCTATACCTTAGGTTCTTATCATTCTTGATAACGGGTCTTTGGTCCATATCGATTTCCATCATCCACCTTAAACAAGTATAGAAATCGGGTGACACTCGTTAGTGTTAAATCATTTCGTGTTTAAGTCCTATTTTCATTTCCACCAATTATCTCTATTCATCCTTAAACCAAAATTCCAACTTTCTTTCTTTCCATCCTAAGTCGAGCCTATCCTATCAGAATACCAAACCCTACCCAAACGTTAGGACCTAATATGGGTCGTTACTTGAGAAAACTTTTGAAAACCCATTTTAAAACCAATTTAATATTTGTTGAAAGCTTCTCATTTTAGCTATCTCGTTGAAATCATACTTAGTCCAAATTTGAAAATTTAATTAAGTCAAGTTATTATACAAACTTCGATGTGCTCGATGGCACGATAAAACATTTTTCGTGTTAATTTAGAAAACGTGTGATTCAAATTTATAATTAAAACAAAATATCCAACATATAAGAAAGTAACTAAAGTAAAGTATGATGAGGCCTTATTACATCCAAAATAAACTTTTAAAATATTTTTCATACACAACATATAACAATTAATATGCGAATATTTAATTCCACCTAGCCATCCAAACGCCACTATCTACCCCTGTGGTACCAAACCACCGGTGGTGCCAAACCACCGGTGACATATAGTCACAATGTGTTACTAAAACACCGTGTCCGAGACACGATCATTTGATGGGGCCAACCCATCGTGTGATACCAAATCACCGCGCATTTATCCCATATCTCAAGTGGGCCAACCCACGGTGGTGTTAACCACGTGGACAAGTCGCTATTGAGGTACCAAACCTCCGAGGTACCAAACCTCGGTGACATATAGTCACGGTGTGTTACTAAAACACTTTGGTGCCCATCGGCACGATTAATACCGCCTCCACTCATCAACCCACATCACAATCATAACAGATCATACATTTATCACATGTATTAAATAGATCATGCTTCCCAAAAGCATCATAATAATCTCATATAAATAGAGACTTACCGAGGTCCTTGCTTGTACCATTTAAGGTACCAAATCCAAATCTACATCAAGCAGATTTACAAACAACAAATATTTATCACACATATTAACTGATATAAGTGTGTATGTACACACCTGTCACCACTTGAGTGATCCAAACCCGAATGAAGGAGTCGACCACCTTAGATCTCTTGGTGCCTACATTCGCCAACCATGAGATTAGCCCTATGGCCTATTCGCCAAATTAAATAATTTAAAGGGTTTTCCTTTGAACCCTAACTTTTACCCTTACGCTTTTGGATACTTAATCACGATTCGATTCTAATCGCTTCATCAATTACCACCGTTAGTAAACAAGCCATTAGCCTTCGCTTTTAAATATTTGCAAACTAAACCCCATGAAAACCGATTCTTACCAACACTTACCACTTGATTGGTCACGAATGACTATTGCTTTGTCAATTTCCAAAATCCTTAACACCTAGATAGATTCGGTTTTAAAAAAACAGATACTTAGCACCTTGTAATAATCGACAAAGATGGGAAAAGGGAGCATAGGCATTCTACCAACTCTACTTACCATACAATTGTTTGAACACTTAGCTAAATCCCGATGTGCTTAAGCCACTATACCATTCGGTACCGAGTGAAATATAAAGAAAAGGATTTCAAGACTTTGATAGAAATTAGATTCTATTAGGGGGTTTAAAACAAGGATGGACTTTTGGTGAAAAAGAAAGAAGAAAGGTAGATAGGAATAGATGATTCGCTAGTAGGAAATAAAAGAAGAAGGGCTTAAAGAATGAGGTTTCTAAGGATAAGTAATGAGGGTTTCATATGGTTTTGGAGAGGATGTAAAAAGAAAAACAAAATATAAGATGAGAGGGTTTGGAGATTCTACTAGCAAACTTGGAAAAAGAAAACAAGGTGATCACTTAGGTGCTTTTATAAGCATTCGCAACTCCCCCTCTTTCATAAGTCCTTGCCATTCCACTCTTCCTCAACAAGGAGTCCAAGATTCCTCTTACTTCCTTAATTCACTCTAGACCACTTAATTTAAAACCATTCAAATAATTTGAATTTTCTAATAATAATCCAATGATAATTCTTTTAAATCTTCATGATCTACTTGATTATCCTTAAAAGAAAATGCTTATATTATCTATTAATAATAATTAAAGAGTTTAAAGAGAAGAAAACTCTCCTCCCCATGCCGTCAAAATAAAGAACAAAAGAGGAATTTTCATGACTCGAACACAAGCTCTCCTTGCTCCTTGGTGGCATCACATGTAGCTCTTAAGTGGGCTTACTTTGCCACTTAGTCTAGGCTCATTTTATGTCCAAATTATCCCATTTATTCTTATAACACCCTCTTGCTAAGGCTCCCTACCTTAGAAGTTAAAACTAAAATTTCCTACCAAATCGAGCCAACACAAAGCCTTAAATTGATCATTATTATTCCATAAATAATATCTCAAAGCTTCTTACATAAGAAAATGATTAAATTCCAAATAACCCCATTTTTGGGATGTTACGCTTCTACCCCTTAAAATAAATTTCATTCCAAATTACATAACTAAAACAGATGAGGGTATTGCCGTCAGATCACATCCTCGTGTTCCCACGTAGCTTCCTCAAAGAAAGATGGTTCCGCCATAGCACTTTCACTAAGGGCACCGACTTCCTACGTAGAACCTTTATATCCCTATCCAAGATCCGAACCTGCCTCCTCAAAAGATAAGTCCGCTTAACTTCGATTTCACACAGCACCACATGTGATGGATCCGACCGATACTGCCTCAAAGATTGATACGTGAAAGACGCCATGTATCCGACTTAACTCTCTGCCGTAGCTCAAGTCGATAAGCTACCGGTCCTACTCGCTTCAAGATCAGATATGGGCCAATGAATCTTGGGCTTAACTTCCTTTTCACCAAATCTTAACACCTTTTTCCAAGGCGACACCTTTAGAAAACCTTGTCTCCACAAAGATACTCCATTCCTTGCGCTTGAGATCTAAGATAAGACTTCTACCTATTTGATGCTTCCTTGAGTCGAGACCGAATCACCTTGACTTTGTCTTCGGTCCTCGCTACTAATTTCGGGCCCAACACTTGTCGCTCACTCAACTCCGCCCAACACGCTTGAGTTCGCATCTTCGCCCATACAAAGGCTTCAGATGGTGCCATCTCAATACTTGCTTGGTAGCTATTGTTGTAGGCGAACTCTGCTAGGGTAAGAATTCCTCCCAACTACCTCTAATTCCAAGACACAACCCTCAAAGATATCTTCTAAGATCTCAGATGACCCTTTCGGATTGCCGTCGATTGAGGATGGAAAGTCAGGTCGAATCCAACCGCTGCACTCTAACGCTTGATGTAACGCTTCCAAAACCTCAAGTGAACCTTGGGTCCCTATCCGAGATAACTGACACGGTACACCATGCAATCTGACTATCTCGCCACATACAACTTTGCTAGCTTCGAGTGAGTAGTCCATTCTTCTCGGTATGAAGTGAGTCGATTTAGTCGACGGTCTCACGATTACCCAAACCGCATCCTTCTTGTTTGGGCGTAAGGGTAGCTCACGACGAAATCCATAGTGATCCGCCCCACTTCCATTGAGGATCTTTACCGGTTGAAGTAGCCTCGATGGCAACCGATGTTCACCTTAACTCACCGACACGCCAAACACTTCCTCACGAACTCGCCATTTCACGCTCAACCCCGCCACCGTAATCGTTTTCAGAGATCTCCATACATCTTGTCGCCTCCCGGATGATAGCGATGGGTCGCTATGAGCATCCCGAGAATTTTCCGCCTCAACTCCATATCCTTTGGCATACAGGTACGCCCTTGAAAACATAACACACCATCACCAAATACACTATACCCTTCTAACCCACCATCCTCGAACTTGTATTCTCTTAGCATTTAACCCTCATCCACTAACTATTTGTTCTTAATCTCCTCGGTCCATGTTGGCTTAACTTGAAGTTCGCCAAAAGGCTTCCATCATTATATAGGCTCAACCGAGCAAACATTGCTCTTAAGTCCGCCACGACCTTCCGGCTCAACGCGTCGCCCACCACGTTAGCCTTACCCTGATGATATTCGATGGAACAAGAGTCCTTAACAACTCAATCCATCAAGGCCGTTCTCGATTCAGATCCTTCGTGTCGAAGATACCTCAAACTTTGTGGTCCGTGTAAATTACCGACTTCTCCCATAAAGATAATGTCTCCATACTTTCGTATGTAAGACGATCGCGGCTAACTCTGTGTCGTGAGTTGATAGTTAACCTCATGCGGTCTCAACCGACGGACGATAGGCTACTACCTTTCCATCCTCGCATCAACACACACCCCAAACCAAAGGTGAGATGCATCACAATAGATCGTGAATAATTTCCCTACCTCGGGTTGTACTAAAACCGAGCTTCCGTCGAATCTTCCTCAACTTATCAAAGCTTTCTTGTCGCTTCTCTAGCCATACAAATGGAACACCTTTCCTTAGCAACTTAGTCAATCTACACGATCGAGAGAACCCTTCCACAAACCTCTCGATAATACCCTCGCTAAACCCGTAAAACTTCAGATCTCGCCACCGACTTAGGCGGTTTCACTCCAACACCGCTTCAATCTTATGGGATCCACTCTAATCCTTCCACCGACACTACGTGACCTAAGAAAGCTACCTCCCTTAGCCAAAATTCGCACTTATCAATTTGGCATACAATTGTTTTTCCTCAACACTTGCGTAACTATCCGCAAATGCTTGTCGTGTTCCTCCTCCGTTTTGAGTAGACCAATATGTCGCCTATGAACACCATGACGAATTGGTCTAGGTATTGTTGGAATACCCTATTCATTAAGTCCATGAACGCCGCCGGTGCATTGGTCAACCCAAATGGCATCACTAGAAACTCGTAATGCCCATACCGAGTTCGGAATGCCGTCTAGTGAACATCGGCCTCCTTCACCTTAAGTTGATGGTAACCCGACCTAAGGTCTATCTTCGAAAACATCGACGCTCCCTTCAACTGGTCAAACAAGTCATCGATCCGAGGCAATGGGTACTTGTTTTTGATCGTTAACTTGTTTAATCGACGGTAGTCGATGCACATCCGCATAGAACCGCCCTTCTTCTTGACAAACAATACAGCGCCTCCCCACTGAGATATACTAGGTCAAATAAATCCTTATCCAAGAGCTCTCGAATTTGAGCCTTCACCCACCAATTCCTTTGGTGCCATTGAAGGTGCTATAGACACAAAGCCGCTCCGTAGCAAGTCTATATCAATTCGACTTCCCGATCCGGAGGCGCACCTTAAGTTCTTCGGGAACACATCAAGAAATTCCCCAACCGTTCGGACCTTTCCAACCATCGACTCTTAACTTCCAAAGCACGATTTGAACCAAGAACGCCTTACAACCCTTCTTGACCATCTTCTCAACCTTCAAGGCAATACCACATTGGATAGGTAATTCTTCTATCACCTATCATAACCACTTCATCACCTTCACTGCCTTAAGAACCATGCGCTTAGTCACAATCCAAATTCGCCGACACTTAACCACCAATCCATTCCAAGGATCAAATTGAACTCCCGAATGGTAGTTCCATCGATCGGCCCGAATGAGACCCCTTGAGTTCTAGGGTACGCCTCTATAAAGTTTGTCTACCACTACAGAGTGACCTAAAGGACTCACTATACCATCTCCCTAGCAGCTAGCCTCGTAGTCTAGGTTCAAAGTCTCTACCACACTACTTGCTACGTATGAATGTGTAGACCCCACATCAATTAATGCATAATAAGGAGACCAAAAATCGAAACGCATCTGGTTATGACATCCGGTCGGCCACCCTCCTCATGACGCCTTGCAGATAGACTAAGCCAGTCGCTTAGCCTCAGGTCAGCTCGAACCTCCGCCTGAGTTCCTCGACCTCTGTTAGGACCATTGCTTCCTCGCCATTACCACGACCCTCCGTGGTCCCACATTTCTATCCTGTACTGCTTCGCCTCCGACCGATTCCGAGCTCACTCGGGACAATCTCGACCCGATGCTCTAAAGACCCACACTCAAAACATCCTCTATCACGGCCGAACAATTTCCCCAATGGGTCTTCCCACGTTGCTTATAATCGAGCCTTCTCACTCGATTAGTAGCTACTGCCTTGCACTCGACGGCCCACTCGCTAGCCTTCTTCTCGATCATTACCATCGGATCCCACGACCCAAATCCTCTTTTTGATTATTCCTACTATAATTTTGCCTTACACCTCCTTGATCCCCTGGCTACCTTAGCCTTTTCCACAAGAGATGAAAACTCACTGACTTGTCATGGGCAATCAAGAACCTCAAATCATCTCGTGAGTCCGTCCTCGGCTTTTATTACAAGTGCTCGTGTTCAAGAGCCACGATGCCTCTTGCATACCTACTCGGCCTTAAAACTCCGCCTCATACTCTGCCACGGACTTAGTTCCTTGTACTAGACCCGTAAAAGCCTTCCTCTGTAAGGCCAAGCTGTAGCCCACATACTTCTTCCGAAAAGCTTTTAAAGTAGTCCCACGAAGATCATCACCGTGGCTCCATCCCGAATCGTCACCACCACTGTACGCTTCATCCTTTAGAAGCGACACCGCCTTTCAAATTTTCCTCCTCGGTCAGTCAAGATCATCCATTATCCTTTCAGAGATTCCACCAATACTCGCTACATTGGGTGCCACTCCCGACACACCCGGAACACCTCAAATTGGATCAATTCGCCGGAATAGATTTCGAGCTCCTAAATTTCCACCAACCCCACCACCAATTCGAGGACTCGCAACATGCTTATGAGCATCGCCTCCTCCCGTCCGATCTCGCCTCCTCCGCCCAAAAGTCGGAGGTGGTGGTGGTATGGTACATCGCTGTAACCTTGCCCCGACTCGACGGGTTCGATAACCGCTATCCTACCCCTATCAAGGCCCACGACGCCCACGCCCTCTAGAACTCATTCTATCTATCGCGCTTTTAACTGATTAAGAGGAATTTTATGTATTAGCGCTTGTTCCACTTCATTACTCAAGAATTTTTATGAAGAAATTTTAATTAGAGATTCTTTCGTGCAAACAAGGTTTCATTTTCTATCTTAGTTCACACAAGGAGGTTCTTGCATCCATTCCCTAATACTTTCCATACCTATTCGCTTCTTCTGACATTTCGCCATTTCTAACCCGTGGTATTTTCGTTTTTCCTACTGGGTATTTTCGTAATAAAAGAGATTTTAAAACTTTAGTAAAGTAGGTTGTTTTTGCAATTCCCAATACTGAGGGTATCATTAAAATTGGTAAGGTTTGAAGTTATGGCATTATTTCAAAACCGTGGGTATTTTGGTAATTTTGTCAATCGTGGGTAATTTTGTAATTTTTGTAAATCAAGGGTGTTTTAACCATTGTAAAACTCGAGGGTCCTTTTGAGAATTTTCGTTTAAAATCGGTGATGTTGCAAAAATTTTGTACTGTGGTCGCTTTTGGTAATTTTACACGCTGAGGCATTTTCGTAATTTTCCAAAACCAAAGTGTTTCATTGATGATTTCCAAAGTCGAGTTGAATATTTGAGAAGTAGTTAAAATTTTTTTGGACAAAATCATTGAGTTGATGTTTTATGAGCCAAGGTATTTTAGTAATTTTACCCCAAGGGCATTTTCGTAATTTTTCACAAATCGAACTTTTCAAGAAAACATTGTAAAAAGAGTTGTTCTTACGCTTGAAGGAGTGATTTTAAAAGTTTTAAAACCAAGTTTTGTTGTTTCCTTCCTTTTCGAAAAATCAAGGCTAATTCCTTTCGGGTTTTAGTCATTATGTTTAGCCTATGACCGAGCCCTCTTGGTCGTAGTGAACCCAAGCTACGACCAGTGCAGTGTTCGTGTGAGAGGAGGTGAGTCACACGATCGCTTAAATACCAAGCTCCCACCGAACCTTTCTAGACATGCGCATGAGGTTACCACACCACCGAGCCTCTCGAGTTAGGGTGAACCCAAGCCACGCACTGTGCAGGATACCAAGAGGTGGTGAGTCACCTGACCGCTTAAATACTAGGCTCTTTTGGCTCCAATCCTAGACATGCGCATGTGGGTTACCACACCCAGCTCAAAGGACTAAGTCATAGGTTGGTTTCGCTTCTTTAAATCTTATGTTCTGCTTGTGTGTTCGAGTAATCTAATCCTAGGGTTCAAGTTCCTATAAGTCTATCTACGCCCATGCTCCCTACCCTTCTACGTAATATAATTCACACAGAGGTTTAGATGTACTTACAGGCATGATCGGCGTTTGAGACTCTGCCATGCCGATTAAAACCCAAAATCAATTAATAAGGCCTATTAAAACATTTTTGGGCCTTGGGCCCCACATTGAAGTTTTGAACTCGGCTCGATATTAATTTGTAATACCAAACCCTACCAAACGTTAGGACCTAATATGGGTCGTTACTTGAGAAAACTTTTTGAAAACCCATTTTAAAAACCAATTTAATATTTGTTGAAAGCTTCTCATTTTAGCTATCTCGTTGAAATCATACTTAGTCCAAATTTGAAAATTTAATTAAGTCAAGTTATTATACAAACTTCAGATGTGCCCGATGGCACGATAAAACATTTTTCGTGTTAATTTAGAAAAACGTGTGATTCAAATTTATAATTAAAACAAAATATCCAACATATAAGAAAGTAACTAAAGTAAAGTATGATGAGGCCTTATTACATCCAAAATAAAACAACCAAATAACCAGATTTAAAATAACTAAAATTAAAGTCCATTAAATTTAAATCCACCGCATGGCCTCCTCAAGTCCCTCCGGCTCCATGTCCGCGATCTAAGCATCACCAAAAAATAATGGAGAAGGTGGCCACCAAGACTCAAGATGTAACCCTTCCCCGCTTTTAAAATATTTTTCATACATAACATATAACAATTAATATGCGTAATATTTAATTCCGACCTAGCCATCCAAACGCCACTTATCTACCCCTGCTGTGGTACCAAACCACCGGTGGTGCTAAACCACCGGTGACATATAGTCACAATGTGTTACTAAAACACCGGTGTCCAGAGACACAGATCATTTGATGGGGCCAACCCATCGTGTGATACCAAATCACCGCGCGACGATCCCATATCTCAAGTGGGGCCAACCCACTATGGTGTTAACCACAGGACAAGTCGCTATTGAGGTACCAAACCTCCGGAGGTACCAAACCTCCGTGACATATAGTCACTGTGTGTTACCAAAACACTGGTGCCCGCTTACACGATTAATACCGCCTCCACTCATCAACCCACATCACAATCATAACAGAGATCATACATTTATCACATGTATTAAATAGATCATGCTTCCCAAAAGCATCATAATAATCTCATATAAATAGAGACTTACCGAGGTCCTTGCTTGTACCATTTAAGGTACCAAATCCAAATCTACATCAAGCAGATTTACAAACAACAAATATTTATCACACATATTAACTGATATAAGTGTGTATGTACACACCGCCACCACCGAAAGTGATCCAAATCCCGAATGAAGGAGTCGACCACCTTAGATCTCTTGGTGCCTACATTCGCCAACCATGAGATTAGCCCTATGGCCTATTCGCCAAATTAAATAATTTAAAGGGTTTTCCTTTGAACCCTAACTCTTACCCTTACGCTTTTGGATACTTAATCACGATTTCGATTCCTAATCTGCTTCATCAATTACCACCGGTTAGTAAACAGTTTATTAGCCTTCTGCTTTTAAATATTTGCAAACTAAACCCCATGAAAACCGATTCTTACCAACACTTACCACTTGATTGGTCACGAATGACTATTGCTTTATCGATTTCCAAAATCCTAACACCTAGATAGATTCGTTTTAAAAAAACAGATACTTAGCACCTTGTAATAATCGACAAAGATGGGAAAAGGGAGCATAGGCATTCTACCAACTCTACTTACCATACAATTGTTTGAACACTTAGCTAAATCCCGATGTGCTTAAGCCACTATACCATTCTACCAAGTGAAATATAAAGAAAAGGGATTTCAGACTTTGATAGAAATTAGATTCTGGCTAGGGGGTTTAAAACAAGGATGGACTTTTGGTGAAAAGAAAGAAGAAAGGTAGATAGGAATAGATGATTCTGCTAGTAGGAAATAAAAGAAGAAGGGCTTAAAGAATGAGGTTTCGCAAGGATAAGTAATGAGGGTTTGCCTATGGTTTTGGAGAGGATGTAAAAAGAAAACAAAATATAAGATGAGAGGGTTTGGAGATTCTGCTAGCAAACTTGGAAAAAGAAAACAAGGTGATCACTTAGGTGCTTTTATAAGCATTCTAAGAACTCCCCTCTTTCATAAGTCCTGTCATTCACTCTTCCTCAACAAGGAGTCCAAGATTCCTCTTACTTCCTTAATTCACTCTAGACCACTTAATTTAAAACCATTCAAATAATTTGAATTTTCTAATAATAATCCAATGATAATTTTTTTAAATCTTTATGATCTACTTGATTATCCTTAAAAGAAAATGCTTATATTAATTAATAATAATTAAAGAGTTTAAAGAGAAGAAAACTCTCCTCCCCATGCCGTTAAAATAAAGAACAAAAGAGGAATTTTCATGACTCGAACACAAGCTCTCCTTGCTCCTTGGTGGCGCCACATGTAGCTCTTAAGTGGGCTTACTTTGCCACTTAGTCTAGGCTCATTTTATGTCCAAATTATCCCCATTTATTCTTATAACACCTCTTGCTAAGGCTCCCTACCTTAGAAGTTAAAACTAAAATTTCCTACCAAATCGAGCCAACACAAAGCCTTAAATTGATCATTATTATTCCATAAATAATATCTCAGCAGTTCTTACATAAGAAAAATGATTAAATTCCAAATAACCCCATTTTTGGGATGTTACATATCCATTTACCTTCTATCCATTTCTTAAAACCAATTCACTTAAAAGCTTCCGCAACTCTTCCATATTTTCTCATTATTACCCGAAGGCTTGATTTCCTCCTCGTAGACGATCGGGCAACTCGCATACATTTCGACTCTCCCGAGGCGAAATCGTATCACTTGATTCATACTTATGACTACATTTGTCACATTTATCCATTCAAAACTCATTTGAAACACATAGCTTATTCATAATCTTTCTTGCATCTCATTCACATTATCCTATTCATACTTTTCTTCAAATTAAAGTCATATGCATACTTACCATTCATGCATACTTAATGCACATTCAATGCACCTGAATCAGATATTCATTCACTTAATTGATCTTAGCTCGGATATACCATTTGTATTGTAGACTTGCCCATTGAACCCTTAGGAACCTAGTAGGATACTCAGAAAGCTCGAAATAGTAGTGCAATGCCAATGTCCCAGACGAGGTCTTACATGCACTCGTATATTGATGCCATTGTCCTGCATGTGGTCTTACACGCATGATCATAACGATGCCAACGTCCCAGACGTGGTCTTACACGAGTCAATATGATGTCTATGTCCCAGACATGGTCTTACTCATAAAGTTCATATCGATGCCTACGTCCCAGACGAGGTCTTACACAAATTTCAAATCAACGCCAACGTCCCGGACGTGGTCTTACATGATAAAATGGAATAGATACCTATGTCATGACATAGCTAATCCTATCTATTTCTAGGTTCGTACGGGACTTCTCGGCTTTATCACTATATCGAACTTATTTTAGAATTCACGCACTTAGCATCTCATACTCATTCATTTTCATCGATAGACATATGAATAAATATATTCAATTCAATACAGATGAGTTTATTTACATAGTGACTTACCTCGGATTTGGTTTATCGAATGAAAATGGCTACTCGGTTATTTTTGCTTTCCTGTGACCTAAGTCTGTTTTCCTCGGTTCTTGATCTAAACATATTCAGAATTTATCCTTTTATTCACTATTTCATTCAATTAAATCCAAACACATATATTTAGGGCTATTTGCAAATTAACCCTCATATTTGTACACTTTAATAATTTAGTCCATTTTTCACAAAACATCAAGCTCACAAAATCCACACACACACATGCTTGGCCGAACCTCTCTAGCGACTATATAAGCCCAAATATTTCATCAAACTTGCAATTTGGTCCTTTAATTTACTATTTTCACAATTTAGCCTTATTTAGCTAAATTCATCAAAACTTCAAGAACATAACATGTTCATCTAGCTCAAATCTTTCATTTTTCATTCTCAAACATCACAAAGCTTGTAAAATTATCAATGGCATATTTCACATACATCATCAAAACACAAAATTGAAACATGGGTTGGATAGCACTCGAAGCAACGATTACAAAAACATAGAAATTATCAAAAATCAATTAAAACATACCTTGAATTTAACTAAATGAGTACCAAAACCTAAAATGGTCTTCTTCCTTTCTGTCTTAGCTATTTTCGGCTAACAAGGATGATACCATCATCTTTTCTTTGTTTGTTTAATTATAAACATATTATTATTCCATTTACTAAAATGCCTTTTCACTTAATATAAGAAAACATATATATAATAAGGGCACATTTGACCTTTATCCATCCACTATCTAAATAGTGGTCTTATTGCCTCATAAGGCCTTCTCTTTTAAAAGCCATAACACCTTGATACTTAACAAATATCATGCAACTTTCACATTCAATGCATTTCAGTCCTTTTGTCAAATTAAACAGGCAAACAGACAAATTCGCTTACAAAAATTTACCACATGCTAATTCACATATTAACGGCACAGAAAATAATATTAAATATTATACAGACTCAGATTTGTGGTCTCAAAACCACTATTCTGACTAGGGTATAAACCGGATTGTTACAAATAAGGGGTCCAGGGTTCAAGTCTTGGCGCATGCATTTTCGTTTTCTTTTTAAGTGAACTTGGAATTTGGCCATAGGTTTATATTTAGTTGCACATGGTTTTAAACACAAGAAAGTGAGTGGTCTAGTGGCAAGGCGTCATTAAGGGTGCAAGGGAGCCTGGGTTCAAATCTCATGGAAAGCAAGGGAGTATTTATTTTGCGAATTGGACGGCAAGAGTTTGAGTTGGATTTAAACTCTTCTAACGGAGGGATCCCACGTCGGAAAGATACAAAGAGGGAAGGTGAGGAGCTAGCTATATATAGAGCTATCTAGGAGGAGAGTAGGCATACCTCGTTGGCATTGGACTCAAGAGTGGTCAAAGCGTGGATTAGCACCAGATTCCCCTATCAGGTGTGTATTCTATCTACTCAAGTTGTAGAGTGGAAAATACTGAAATGCCGATCACACGACGATGGTAGCCACATAAGCGTGCGTGCGCACGTGTGGAAGCTTTGACGCGATAGTCAAGGCCACCATTAGTATTCTTGTGGGTGTGGGCTATTGGGCCATGATGGCCCGAAAGGGGCTCAGTGGGCCCAATGGGCCCAGCAGCCCATATGAGAAAATTGTATGATTGAGTAGTAGATAGTGAACTAGACTATGTGAATCTCATATAAGTGGCTAGGTTTGGGCTAAATGGGCCACACGAGTGTGTGGGCCCACTTGGGCTGAGAATGGGCCTTAGGCCCATTCGCATCATTATCTCTATTTAAAATACTTAGGTCGTTAATACCCTGATTTGTAAAATGACCAAAATACCCCTGGTTTACGAAATTATCAAAATATTCCTGGTTTGCAAAATTACCGAAATATCCCGGGTTTATAAAATTACCGAAATACCACTGGTTTGCAATATTACCAAAATATCCCTGGTTTGTAAAATTACCGAAATACCCCTACTTTGTGAAATTATCGAAATATCCCTAGTTTATAAAATTACTGAAATACCCCTGGTTTGCAAAATTATCGAAATACCCCTAGTTTGTAAAATTACCGAAATACCCTGGTTTGTAAAATTATCGAAATACCCTTAGTTTACGAAATTACTAAAATATCCCTAGTTTACAAAATTACCGAAATACCCCTGGTTTGTAAAATTATCAAAATACCCCTGGTTTGAAAAATTATCGAAATACCCCTGGCTTTCAAAATTATCAAAATACAAAATTATCGAAATACCCCTAGTTTGTGAAATTACTGAAATATCCTTATTTTGTGAAATTACCAAAATTCCCTAGTTTGTGCAATTACTGAAATACCCCCAGACTATAAAATTAGCGAAATACCCTTAGTGTGTAGTTACCATTTTACCCCTAAATGACAAATGACGGTTGTACCCTCGTGGTAGTACTAATGTTGTCTGTGTTAATTGCATGATTGATTATGCTCGAGATGCACTGCATACATGGATTAGTTATGAGTAGAATTACCGAATTACCCTTGGTAGGTAAATTACTGAAATACCCTCGATGGGTAAAATTATCGTTATACCCTTAGGGGTTGATTAGCGCAATTGTGTGTAATACTCACACCCTTCTTTACTATTTGTGTTATTAACTGTGTTGGCTGAAAGCCGAAATGATTAACTCGATAGTTGAGATACCCTCGTGGGTAAAGTTGGTGACACCGAGAAAGTACCTATACAGTTCTACTTTTGATTATATGAATGTATGATATAATTCACCATTGTGCTTTGGGAGCATGTTGCATTCATATCATTATGTCAATATGTGCATGGGCTTGGGTTATGATGTGAAAAGGGGAAGTGTGATTTTAAGACTGTCACCAGAGGTTTGGTACCACAGTGGGTTGGCCCCACATAATTTATCCAGTGACTATGTCTTAATGGTTTGGCACTACCAGTGGTTTGGCACCACATAGTTTATTTCTGTGACTCGTCCCAGTGGTTTGGTACCACAGTGGGTTAGCCCCACATATATATTATCAGGGATTATCACCAGTGGTTTGGTACCACAGTGGGTTGGCCCCACAAATTATATTTAGTGACTCTATCACCAGTGGTTTGGAACCACCAGTGGTTTGGTACCACAGTGGCTTGGTGCCACGGGCGTTTGGCTGATTCGGTATTATAGAGGTTGGAAAAGTAGGATTGGGCTAGGCTGCATTGCATACATTTTTAATATGCAATATTGTGTGGGCTAAGGCCCAATGTGTTTTTGTGGGCTTAGGCCAAATTATGTTCGTAAAGGGAATTACACACTGAGTCTTGGTGACTCACCCCTCTGCTTAATTTTGCAAGAAACCCCTAGTTGTGGATTTGGAGTTGAGGTGGACTCTGAGGTGGCCATGTGTTACTTCTTTCATAAACTCCATTTTTCTTTATTTTAAACTTATTTTAAATTTGGGAATTTGTTATGTAATAAGGCCTCCGGGATTTTAATCTAGATTTTGCTTTTATTTAGTTGTTATCTCTTATAAATTGATCAATACGAGGTTTCCCCAAAAATGTAATAACCGTTTTTCAAAATGTGAACAAACAGATCACAAGCAATAAACAATTAAACTTGGGATTTTCTTAGAACTTCAAAAACTATTTCAAAATGGTGCATTTTCCTAAAACCATCGACCCTGATTTCTGTATTGTAAAACAAAACTCAAAAATTTTAATCGCGAAGTTTCTTTTACAACCTTTCCTTGTGACATACTAGATTCGGTCGTAACGTCTAGGCCAGGTTTGGGGTGTTATATTACTTTAATTATAAATTTCCAAATTTAGCCTTTTTAATTAACATAAAATAACACATATAATGGTTGGTCTTTAATGTCCATTAACATATTAATGGCATAATAGCCTCTTAAGGACTTCTCATAATAAAGACAATAACAATTCAACACTTATTCAATTAGAAGGCCACTTTTACCTTTTATGCAATTTAATCCTTTTGTGAAATTAAGCACACAAATGATCAAATTAAATCACAGAAAATTCTCACATACCAATTCACATGTTGTAGATTCAGAAAATAATATTAAAATATTTTTTGACTCGAATTTGTGGTCCCAAAATCACTATTTCGACTAGGGTCTTAGTCGAACTATTACAATTCTCCCCCTTAGGGATTTTCGTCCCTAAAAATCTTACCGCTGAATAGATTCGAATGTTGTTGTTTCATTACATCTTCGAGCTCCCACGTAGCCTCTTCCACTCCATGTCGATGCCACAATACTTTTACTAACAAAATTTTCTTATTTCATAATTCTTCCACTTCACGAGCTAAGATACGAATCGACTTTTTATCGTAAGTCATATCAGATTGGATTTCAATCTCAGACGGAGTAATCACATGTAAGGGATTGGATCGGTACCTACGGAGCATCGAAACATGGAATACATTGTGAATCTTTTCCAACTCTGGTGGCAATAACTGTCTGTAAGCTACAGGTCCGATACGCTCAATGATTTCATACGGTCCGATGAACTTCGTACTTAAATTACCTTTACGTCCAAATCGAAGTATCTTCTTCGACGGAGATACTTTTAAAAATACTTTGTCATCGATTTTGAATTCAATGTCTTTTCTTTTCAAGTCTGCATAGGACTTCTGACGATCAGACGTTGCTTTCAAATTGTTACGGATCAATTTCTCTTTCTGTTTAGTGTCTTTTATCAAATCGACCCCGTGTATCTTACTTTCACTGAGCTCAGTCCAATACAAAGGTGTTCGACATTTGCGTCCATACAAAGCTTCATAAGGTGCCATTTTAATGCTCGACTGAAAACTGTTATTATATGAAAACTCAATCAGTGGTAAATACTGTTCCCACGTACCGTTAAATTCAAGGATACTACATCTTAACATATCCTCAAGTATCTGAATGATCCACTCGATTTCACCATCTGTTTGTGAATGAAAAGTCGTACTGAAATGCAATTTAGTACCAAGGGCTTCTTGCAGTTTCTTCCAGAACCATGAAGTAAACCTCGGATCTCTGTCAGACACAATAGACAATGGCACTCCATGCAATCTCATAATATCAGAAATATAGAGCTCAGCTAACTTATCAAGTGAGTAATCGGATCGTATCGAATAAAATGGGCTGATTTCATCAATTTGTCAACTACAACCCAAATTGCATCTTTCTTTCTCGAAGTCAACGGTAATCCAGAAACAAAGTCCATCGTCACTGTATCCCATTTCCATTCAAGAATCAGAATTGACTAAAGTAACCCAGAAGGTACTTGATGCTCGGCTTTTACTTGTTGACAGACTAAACATTTTGAAACAAAGTCAGAATGTCTCGTTTCATACCAAATCACCAATAGTGTTGCTTCAAATCATGGTACATCTTTGTACTACCAGGATGAACAGATAAGCGACTATTATGGGCTTGATTCAAAATTAACTGTAATAACTCTGGATTTCTCGGAACACAGATTTGGTTTCTGAACCTCAAACAACCATCATCATCAACTCGAAATTCAGAATTAGAATTTGAATCATATTGAGCTCGCTTTTCTAACAAGTCATTATCAATTTTCTGAGCATCACAAATTTGTTGTAAAAACAACGGTTTTGCTTTTAATTCAGCTAAAACTGAACTATCATCAGACAAGTCCAAATGAGCATTCATAGCACACAATGCAAACATTGATTTTTGACTCAATGCATCAGCAACAACATTTGCTTTACTCGGATGATAATCTATCACAAGCTCGTAATCTTTCAAAAGCTCTAACCATCTTCTCTATCGTAGATTTAAATCTTTCTGATTCATTAGGTACTTCAAACTTTTATGATATGAAAACACGTGGTACTTCTCATCGAAAAGATAATGACGCCAAATCTTTAACGCAAAAAAAATTGTAGCTAATTCAAGATCGTGTGTCGGATAGTTCTTTTCGTGCGGTTTCAGTTGTCTAGAGGCATAACCTATAACTTTTCCTTCCTGCATCAAAACCCATCCTATACCATTTAATGAAGCATCACTGTAAATCACAAATTCTTTACCCGTTTTTGGTTGTATCAAAGCTGGAGCTTCAATCAACAGAGTTTTCAATTGATCAAAGCTTTTCTAGCATTTATCAGACCATTCAAATCTCACATCTTTCTGAAGTAGTCTAGTCAATGGAGTAGCTATCATCGAAAAGCCTTTTACGAACCTTCGATAATAACTAGCAAGTCCCAGAAAACTATGAACTTCAGACACATTCTTCAGAGGTGTCCATTCCAGAATAACAAAAATCTTACTCGGATCAACTTCTATTCCAAAGGCTGATATAATATGTCCCAGAAAACCAACTACTCGCAACCAAAATTCACATTTACTGAACTTTGCATACAATTGCTTATCTCACAGAGTTTGCAAAACAATTCTCAGATGCTCAGCATGCTCAATCTCATCACGTGAATAAATCAAGATGTCGTCAATGAACCCTACAACAAATTGATCTAAGTACGGTCTGAATATTCTGTTCATCAGATCCATAAAAATAGAAGGAGCATTCGTTAGTCCGAAAGGCATGCCCGTACCTCGTTCTGAAAGCAGTTTTTAGAATAACTGAATCTTTTACCCACAACTGATAGTATCCCGATCTCAGATCTATATTTGAAAACATAGTGGCTCCTTTAAGCTGATCAAATAAATCATCAATTCTTGACAGAAGATATTTGTTCTTTATAGTCACCTTGTTCAACTGACGATAATCAATGCACATTCTCATCGTGCCATCTTTCTTTTTCACAAACAGAACAGAACCACCCCAAGGTGAGAAACTCGATCTTGCAAATCCTCTATCTGTCAACTCTTGCAACTGAGACTTCAACTCTTTCAACTCTATTGGTGCCATTCTATACGGAGCTATCGAAATTGGAGTTGTTCCCAAAAATAGGTCAATACCAAATTCAACTTCCCATATTGGAGGTAATCCCGGTAATTCTTCAGGAAATACGTCAAGGAATTCACATACCACTAGCACTGATTCAACTTTCTTCTCTAACACTTTTGAGTCAATCACATAAGCAAAATAAGCTTCATAACCCTTCCTCAAATTATTCTGAGCTTTCAACATAGATATCACAGTAGGTAACCCAGTCAAATCATTAGACTAAATCTGAACTATTTCATCATTTTGACATCTCAAATCAATAATCTTTCTTTTGCAATTCACAACATCATCATGCAATGTCAACCAGTCCATACCCAAAATTATATCGAACTCATCAAAAGGTAATAACATCAGATCAGCCAGAAAACAGATATCTCAAAACATCAACGAACAGTTCTTACATACTTTATCAACTAGAACACTTTTACCTAACGGATTTGATATTTTAATAAAGAATTCAGTAGACTCTACAGGAAAAGTCTTACTGGATACTAAGTTCATGCATATATAGAAATGAGTAGAACTTGGGTCTATCAATGAAATCACAAAAGTATCATAAAGAGTAAATGTACCTGTTATAACATTCGAAGGTGAAGCTTCTTCTTGAGCTCGGATGGCATATGCTCTGGTAAGCGCTCTGGCTTTAGATATCGCAACTGAGTCTTTTGTAGCTCTTTGACTACCATTAACATTCCTTGTCTTTCGGGAAGGTCTACCTCTCGCTGAAGCATTATCAAATCTCGGATTCTAAACAATCTCTTGCTCAACAGACTCTAGGCAATCTTGAATGAAATGATCTAAGGATCCACATCTGAAACAAGGTCGATCATTCAATCTACAACTACCCGAATGTCTTTTACCATAATGTTTACATTCAAGTCACTCGGATCACACATTTCTGACACCAGCCATCGAAGTTGCTGGAGCTTTGGAATTCGAATGTGATCTAGCTTGATCTCTCGGATTCGAATGTCCCACATTAGTTCTGGAATAGCTATGCTCATCTTTGAATTTCTTTGAAGTAGACTGAAATGATTTGCTTGAGAATATCTTTCTCGCATCTCTACTTCATACTCAGCTTTGCATGCTCGATCAACAAGCACAACAAACTCTTTTATTTCTAGAATCCCAACTAACAGACGGATATCTTCATTAAGGCCATTTTCAAATATTTTACACATTATTGCCTCGGGGGATACACATTCATGAGCATACTAACTTAATCTCATGAACTCTCTTTCAAATTTAGTGATAGACATGCAACCCTGCTTCAATTCCAAAATTTTTTCATTTCTGATCAATAAATCTATGACTAATATATTTATTCCAGGATTCAGACTGAAAGAAATCCCATGTAAATCGTTCCTTCGGAACAACAGAAATCAGAGTCTTCCACCACTGATAAGCTGTATCTCGTAGTAAAGAAACAACACATTTTATGCATTCTTCAAGAGTCAATGTCATTTCATCAAATACCCGGATCATGTTCTAAAGCCAAAACTCAGCTTTCTCGGCATCATCTGGCTATTTCGCAACCTTTGCCCCAGAAGTAGCCATTCTCGAATCAGATGGCGCTGTCCCTTGAGCGGGAGCAGGTGCATTGCTTTCAACATTGTCAGCTACGGCTCTTTCAGGATCCATTACTGTAACACCCCTAACCCGTATCTGTAACCGGATTAGGGTTAAAAGGAATTACCAGACAATCGAAAACTTTTATAGACATTTCATAACATAATATGTCAAATCACATCAAAGTGTCCCTTAAATAGGTTTACGAGACCTTAAACATGCTTTAAGAATAGGGCTGGGACTAAACTGAACACATAAAGAAATTCTTAGAAATTTAAAATTTTTTTCTAAGTTATAGAGGTCACATGCCTATGTGGGCAGGCCTTGTGCGTCCCACGGCCTCAGACACGCCCGTGTGTCTAAGCCATGCCAAAACAGGGCATACATACTGACTTATCCCCACGGCCTGAGACACGCTCGTGCGCCCCACCTGCTGTCGATCCTGACTTGCACCACATGGCTAGTCACACGCCCGTGTGTCCAGCCCGTGGTCGATCCTGACTTGTTTTGAATTTCAACCACGAGGGACACGGTCGAGCCACACGCCCGTGTGCTCAACTATGTGGGAAATTATAGGCTACTTTCAAGGCCAAATTTCCACCCACACAAGGGTCATACCTACAAGCTCAAACAAGTAATATTCCCTACACAATTGGCAACCAAAATCATGTCTTAAGATCAACATATCATCCCAATCAATCTCATCTCTAATCATGCCAACTTATATGCCAATATGCATAGCTAAATCACATATAAAACTAATCATATTTCTTCCTCAATTTGCCACATTCAAAGAACCATCTCATTGTTCAAACATATATACTCATATTATAACTTTAAACTTACCATTCATATGACCATATCAAAACCATGAATCTATGCAAAAATCAAACATCATATACCAAAGTCTCTCATGCATAATACCAACATTTATTTAGCCATATCTTATGGCTATTTACACATCTCAAACATGTTCCAAAATAACTAGCCTATACATGCCATATTTAGCTATTTAAACTTGTCAAAATTACCAAAATTGAGTTTAGGTAGTGTGATGATAATCCTTAATGGTTCCCGAGCCTTTTGTAGCTTTGACGACCTATAAAACAGAGTAAACATACACACAGAGTAAGCTTTCCAAAAGCTTAGTAAGCCATATACAAATAAACTTAACATATATTCAATTATAAGCAGGGAAATAAAGTTCATAAGTATATCATTATCCCATACACATAAGTTTCTCTTTAGCTCAATTTATTTGCCATTGCTTACCAACATATCTTATCTTAAGCATCTCTTTTTCTCAACTATCAAACATATGTATATCATACTTTGTAGATAGCATCAATGCACATATTAACTTACCTCTTATGCTTCTTCAAAGCATATACTTAGGACATACCTGAAACGGATGGATTTCACATATAATCATTCATTTCTCAGACTCGCCCGTTGAACCGTTTGGAACTAAATAGGATACTCAGAGTGCTCGGAATAGTCGTTCAATGCCAACGTCTTAGATGTGGTCTTACGTGTAACCAAATATCGATGCCACTATCCCAAACAGGGTCTTACACGAAGCAATATGATGCCAATGTCCTAGACATGGTCTTACACGTAAATCTCATATCGATGCAACGTCCCAGACGTGGTCTTACACGAAATCTCATATCGATGCCAACGTCCTAGACGTGGTCTTACGCAAAATCTCAAATCAATGCCATCGTCCCAGACGTGGTCTTATATGATATTGAATATTGGACCCCTATGTCATGACATACGCAATTCCTATCTATTCCTAGGTTCATACGGGACTTCTTGGATATTGACTAATTTTTCGTACTTTCTCAGAATCCATATATTCATCATTTCATAAACATTCATCACAATGTAATCTCATATGAATATACATAATTTAATACAAATACATTTATCTGTATATAGACTTACCTCGAATTCGGATATTCGATCGGATTCGGTTATTCGACAACTTTTGACTTTCCACGATCTAAGTCTGTTTTTTTGGTTCTTGATCTATACATATTCAAATTTAATCCATTTATTCACCAAATCATTCAATTCAATCCAAGAACACACATTTAGGCAATTTGCAAATTATCCCTTACATTTTCACATTTGGACAATTTAGTCCCTATTTCACCAAATCACAAAATATACAAAATCTCATGATACCCATGCATAGCTAAATTTTACTCATGCTCATCTAAGTCCATATATTTTATTTATTTCACAATTTAGTCCCTCAAAATATTATTTTCTCAATTAAGTCCAAAATACTTAAATTCATCAAAACTCCAAAGATAAACTATGTTAATCAAGCATATATCTTTCATAATTCACTATCAAACTTCACAAAACTCATGTGTTCATCAAAGAAACATTTCAAAATCATAATAAATTCTCAAAATTAAGACATGGGTTTTATAGTTCTCAAAGCAACGATTGTAAAAACGTAGAAATTATCGAAAATCGATTAAAAACATACCTTAAATTTGAATCAAAAGCTAGTCGAAACCTAGCTTCTTTTTTTTCTTCTTCTTTGGTATTTTTGGCCAAAATAAGATGATCATGTTCATCTTTTAATTTGTATGTTTTATTATAAACATATTAATATCCATTTTACTAAAATAACCTTAGTAGAAATAATTAGAAAACCATATGTTATATATCCAAAACCGTCCATTAACCATCCGCTATCTTAAAAATGGTTTAATTGCCTCATAAGGTCCTCACATTATAAAGACATCAACAATTTGATTCTTCCACATTTAACCATCAAACTTTCACTTTATACGATTAAACCCTTTTCTCAAATTAAGCATACAAACGGACAAAATTAAATCACAGAAAATTTCACATATGCTTCACCATATACTGCAACACAGAAAATAGTATAAAATATTTTTATAACTCAAATTTATGGTCCCGAAACCACTATTTCGACTAGGGTCTAAACCAGACTGTTACAATTCTCCCCCTTATGGATTTTCATCCCTGAAAATCTTACCATTAAACAGATTTGGATATTGTTGTCTCATTCAATCTTCAGGCTCCCACGTAGCCTCTTCCACTCTGTGTCGATGCCATAGCACTTTCACTAACAAAATTTTCTTATTTCTCAACTCTTTCACTTTACGAGCTAAAAAATGGATCGGTTCTTCCTCGTAAGTCATATCAGATCAGATTTCAATTTCAAACAGAGGAAGCACATGTGATGGATCGGATCGGTATCGATGGAGCATTGACACATGAAATACATTATGTATCTTTTCTAGCTCGGAGGGTAACTACAATCTGTACGCAACTGGCCCAACACACTCGATAATCTCATATGGCCCAATGAATCTCGGATTCAACTTGCCTTTACGTCTGAATCAGAGTACCTTCTTCTACGGAGATACTTTCAAAAAAACTTTGTCACCGATCTCAAATTTGATGTCTTTTCGTTTCAAATCTTTATAAGATTTCTGACGATCAGATGCTGCTTTCAAACTGTCACGGATCACTTTCACTTTCTGTTCAGTATCTTTTATCAAATCAACCCTGTGTATCTTATTTTCACTGAGCTTAGTCCAATACAGAGGTGTGCGACATTTGCGTCTGTACAAAGCTTCATAAGGTGCCATTTTGATACTCGACTAAAAGCTATTATTATATGCAAATTCAATCAATGGCAGGTACTGTTCCCACGTACCACCAAACTCAAGAATACAACATCTCAACATATCCTCAAAAATCTGAATGATCCACTCTGATTGATCATCCATTTATGGGTAAAAAGCTGTACTGAAATGTAATTTCGTACCAATAGCTTCTTGCAATTTCTTCCAAAATTGTGATGTAAATCTCAGATCTCTGTTAGATAGAATAGACAATGGCACTCCGTGTAATCTCACAATATCAGAAATGTAAAGCTTGGCTAATCTATCAAGTGAGAAATCAGATCTCACCGAAATAAAATGGGCAGATTTTGTCAAACGATCAACTACGACCCAAATTACATCTTTCTTTCTCAGAGTCAAAGGCAATCCAGAAACAAAATCCATCGTTACTCTATCCCATTTCCACTCAGGAATCAGAATTGGTTGTAGCAAACCGGATGGAACTTGATGTTCATCTTTAACTTGCTGACAGAATAAACATTTCGAAACAAAGTCAGAAATATCTCGTTTCATACCGGACCACCAATAGTGTTGCTTTAAATCATGATACATTTTTGTACTTCCTAGATGAACAGATAGGTGACTATTATGTGCTTTATTTAAAATCAACTGAATCAACTCTGGGTTTCTGGGAACATATATTCGATCTCAAAACCTCAAGAAATCATCAACATCAACTCAAAATTTAGAATCAGATTTCGAATCAGACTGAGCTCATTTCGCTAAAATTTCATTATCAACTTTCTGAGCATCACATATTTGTTGTGAAAACAATGGTTTCACTTTCAATTCAGCTAACACTGAACCATCATCAGACAGATCTAAATGAGCATTCATAGCACACAATGCAAATAGTGACTTTCGACTCAGTGCATCAGCTACAACATTTGCTTTACCCGGATGATAGTCTATCACAAGCTCATAGTCTTTCAACAGCTCTAACCATCTTTTCTGTCGCAAATTCTAATCTTTCAGAGTCATTAGATACTTCAAACTTTTATGACCTGAAAACACGTGACATTTCTCACCGAACAGATAATGTCACCAAATCTTTAATGCGAATACAATCGCAGCTAGCTCAAGATCATGTGTCAGATAATCATTTTCATGAGGCTTTAGTTGTCTCAAGGCATAAGCTATTACTTTGCCTTCTTTCATCAAAGGACAACCCAACCTACTCAATGAAGCATCACTAAAAAATCACGAACTCTTTGCCCAACTCTGGCTGTACTAACATTGGAGCTTCAGTCAAAAAGGCTTTCAACTGATCAAATCTTTTCTGACATTTATCAGACCATTCATATTTCACATCTTTCTGAAGCAATCTAGTCAATGAAGTAGCTATTATCGAAAAGCCTTTTACGAATCTTCGATAATAACCAGTAAGTCCCAGAAAACTGTGAACTTCAGACACATTCTGTGGAGGTTTCCAATCCAGAATAGCAAAAATCTTGCTCAGATCAACTTGTATTCTAGAGGCCGATACAATATGTCCCAGAAAATTGACTTCACATAACCAGAATTCACATTTGTTGAATTTTGCATACACTTACTTTTCTCGCAAAGTCTGTAACACAATTCTCAGATGCTCGGTATGCTCAGTTTCATATGAAGAATAAATTAAAATGTCGTCAATGAAAACAACAACAAATTGATCTAGGTACGGTCTAAAAATTCTGTTCATCAGATCCATAAAAACAACAGGAGCATTCGTTAGTCCTAAAGGCATAACTAAAAATTCAAAATGCCCAAACCTCATTCTGAAAGCGGTTTTCGAAATGTCTGAATCTTTTATTCTCAACTAGTAGTATTCGATCTTAGATCTATCTTTGAAAATACAGTAGCTCCTTTAAACTGATCAAACAAATCATCGATTTTGGGCAACGGATATTTGTTCTTTATAGTCACTTTGTTCAACTGACGATAGTCAATGCACATTCTCATCATGTCATCTTTTTTTTTCACAAATAGAGCAGGAGCACCCCAAGGTGAGAAACTCGGTCTCGCAAATCTTCTGTCAGTCAACGCTTGCAATTGTGATTTTAACTCTTTCAACTCCGTTGGTGCCATTCTGTAAGGAGCTATCAAAATAGGAGTTGTAGTAGGCAATAGATCAATACTAAATTCGACTTCACGTATTGGAGGCAATCCTGGTAGTTCTTCAGGAAACACATCAGGGAACTCACAGACAATAGGCTCTGATTCAACTTTCTTTTCATTTACTTTTGAATCAATCACATAAGCAAAATATGCTTCATACCTCTTTTTGACATAACTTTGAGCTTTCAACACAGATATCACAACAGGTAACCCAATCAAATCATTATACTCAACTCAAACTATTTCATCATTTTGACATCTCAAATCAATGGTCTTTCTCTTGCAATTCACAATAGCATCATGCAACGTCAACCAGTCCATACCCAAAATTATATCAAACTCATCAAAAGGCAATAACATTAGATCAGCTGAAAAATAAATATCTCGAAACATCAACGGACAGTTCTTGCATACTTTATCAACCAGGACAACTTTACCTAAGGGGTTCAATACTCTAATAACAAATTCAGTAGACTCTACAGGTAAAGTCTTATTGGTTACTAAGTTCATGCATATATACGAATGTGTAGAACCAGTGTCTATTAATGCAATCACAAAAATATCATAAAGAGTAAATGTACCCATAATAACATCTGGAGATGAATCTTCCTCATGAGCTCGGATAGCTATGCTCTGGCAGGCGCTCTACCTTCAGATCTCGCTACAGTGGCTCTCGTAGTTCTTTGATTACCACTGACATTTTTTGCATTTCGGGAAGGTTTACCCCTCGTTGGAACATTATCAGATCTCAGATTCTGAACAATCTCTTGCTCAACAAACTCTAGGTAGTCTCGAATAAAATGATCTAACGATCCACATCTAAAGCAAGCCCTATCATTCAATATACAACTTTTCGGATGTCTTTTACCATAATGCTTACATTTAGGTCGATCAGATCAGACATTTCTAACTCCAGCCATCGATGTTACTGGAGCTTTAGAGCTCAACTGTGATCTAGCTCGATCTCTATCCGAATGTCCCACATTAGCCTTTGAACGCTATGCTCATCTCAAAATTTTTTCGAAGCAGACTGAGATGATTTGCTTAGAAATTTCTTTCTCACATCTTCAGACTCAACTTTTCTTTTATCTTTCCCGAGTGCCTCAGCTTTGCACGCTCGGTCAACTAGCACAACAAACTCTTTTATCTCTAGAATCCCAACTAGCAATCAGATATCTTCATTTCGGCCATCTTCAAATCTCTTACACATTATCACTTCCATTGATACACATTCTCGAGCATATTGACTTAGTCTCACAAACTCTCATTCGTATTCAGCGGTAGACATGCGGCCTTGTTTCAAATCTAGAAATTCCTTTCGTTTCTGATCAATGAATCTCTGAGTGATATATTTATTTCAAACTTAGATTGAAAGAAATCCCAAGTAACTCGTTCCTTTGGAACAACAGAGATCAAAGTCTTCCACCACTGATAGGCTGCGTCTCGTAACAAAGATACAACACATTTAATACTTTCTTTCGGAGTCAAAGACATCTCATCAAATACTCGAATAGTGTTTTCTAACCAAAACTTGGCTTTTTCAGCATCATCATCATTAGTAGCCCTAAACTCTTCAGCCCCATACTTACAGATTTTGTCGACCGAAGGCTTGTTCAACAGATTCAGATTTATAGCCAGAGGTATAGTAGAAGTTTGAGGGGGATTAAGCGGGGGCAGAGGTTGTGAAACAGTCAGATTATTTCCCACAAACTAAGTGAACCACTCACTCATCATCTAGAAGAAAGCTTGTTTATCTTCTCCCTCTTAACCGCTCGTAGTCGATCTCGAATCAGATGGTGTTGTCCCTTGAGCGGGAGCAGGCACATTACTTTCTACATCGTCAGTTACGACTCTTTCAGGATCCATTACTATAATAAAACATATCTTACACGTCAGGATTCATCACACTATCATAGTTCAGATATATGGCATGTATAGCTAGACTCTCACACGTTACGTTAGTCCGAGAATCGGTTAAATCGTAACTCTAAAACCAATTAAATGTAACACCTCTAACTTGTATCCATTGTTGGATTAAGGTTAAAAGGCATTACCGAACAATCAAAAACTTTTACAGACATTTCATAATATAATATGTAAAATCACATAAAAATGTCCCTTAAATAGGTCTATGAGACCTTAAACATGCTTTAAGAATAGGGCCGGGACTAAACCAAACACATACAGAAATTCTCAAAAATTTAAAATTTTTTTCTAAGTTACAGAGGTCACACGGCCGTGTGGGCAGGCCGTGTGCCTCCTACGGCCTTAGACACACTCGTGTGTCTAAGCCGTGCCAAAACAAGGCATATATACTGACTTATCCCCACGGCCTGAGACATGCCTGTGTGCCCCACCTGTGGTCGATCCTAACTTGCACCACATGGCCAGTCACACGCCCATGTGTCCACCCGTGGTTAATCCTTACTTGTTTTGAATTTCAACCACGAGGGACACGGTCGAGCCACATGCCTGTGTGCTCAACCATGTGGGAAATTATAGGCCATTTTCAAGGCCAAATTGCCACCCACACAAGGGTCATACCTACAAGCTCAAACAAGTAATATTCCCTACACAATTGGCAACCAAAATCATATCTTAAGATCAACATATCATCCCAAAAAATCTCATCTCTAATAATGCCAACTTATATGCCAATATGCACAGCTAAATCACATATAAAACTAATCATGTTTCTTCCTCAATTTGCCACATCCATAGAATCATCTCATTGTTCAAACATATATACTCACATTGTAACATTATACTTACCATTCATATGACCATATCAAAACCATGAATCCATACCAAAATCAAACATCATATACCAAAGTCTCTCATGCATAATACCAACATTTATCTAGCCATATCTCATGGCTATTTACACATCTTAAACATGTTCCAAAATAACTAGCCTATACATGCCTTATTTTGCTATTTACACTTTTCAAAAGTACCAAAATTGAGTTTAGGTAGTGTGATGACGATCCTCGACGGTTCCCGAGCCTTTCGTAGCTTTGACGACCTATAAAATAGAGTAAACATACACACAGAGTAAGCTTTTCAAAAGCTTAGTAAGCCATATACAAATAAACATAACATATATTCAATTATAAGCATGGCAATCAAGTTCATAAGTATATCATTATCCCATGCACATAAGTTTTTCTTTAGCTCAATTGGTTTGCCATTGCTTACCAACACATCTTATCTCAAGCATCTCTTTTGCTCAACTATCAAACATACATATATCATACTTTTCTGATAGCATCAATGTACATATTAACTTACCTCTTATGCTTCTTCAAAGCATATACTTCGGACATACCTGAAACGGATGGATTTCACATATAATCATTCAATTCTTGGACTCGCCCATTGAATCGTTCAGTACTAAATAGGATACTCAGAGTGCTCGGAATAGTCATACAATGCCAACATCCCAGACGTGGTCTTACATGTAACCAAATATCGATGCCACTGTCTCAGATAGGGTTTTACATGAATCAATACGATGCCAATGTCCCAGACACAGTCTTACACATAAACCTCATATCGATGCCAATGTCCCAGACGTGGTTTTACACGAAATATCATATCGATGCCAATGTTCCAGACATAGTCTTACACGAAATCTCAAATCAATGCCATCGTCCCAGATGTGGTCTTATATGATATTGAATATCGGACACCTATGTCATGACATACGTAATTCCTATTTATTTCTAGGTTCATACGGGACTTCTCGGATATTGACTATTTCTCGATACTTTCTCGAATCCATATATTCATCATTTAATACACATTCATCACAATGTAATATCATATGAATATACATAATTTAATACAAATACATTTATCTATATATAGACTTGTATATAGATTTACCTCGGATTCAGATATTTGATCGGATTTGGTTATTCGATAACTTTTGACTTTCCACGATCTATGTCTATTTTTTCGATTCTTGATCTATACATATTCAAATTTAATCCATTTATTCACCAAATTATTCAATTCAATCCAAGAACACACATTTAGGGCACTTTACAAATTAGCCCTTACATTTTCACATTTGGACAATTTAGTCCCTATTTCACAAAATCACAAAATATACCAAATTTCATGTCACCCATGTTTAGCCGAATTTTCACATGCTTCAAACTAGTCCATACATTTTATTTATTTCACAATTTAGTCCCTCAAATAATCATTTTCTCAATTACAACCAAATTACTCAAATTCATCAAAACTCCAAAGACAAATTATGTTAATCAAACATATATCTTTCATAATTCACCATCAAACTTCACAAAAATATGTGTTCATCAAAGAAACAT
Organism: Gossypium rotundifolium; assembly: GCA_025506655.1. NCBI lineage: Eukaryota > Viridiplantae > Streptophyta > Magnoliopsida > Malvales > Malvaceae > Gossypium > Gossypium rotundifolium. Next base: position 140,061,083 of record CP106724.1, read on the forward strand.
TTAAAAATCATCATAAATTCTCAAAATTAAGACATGGGTTTTGTAGTTCTCGAAGCAACAATTGCAAAAACATAGAAATTATCGAAAATCGATTAAAAACATACCATTAATTTAAATCAAAAGCTAGACAAAACGTAGCTTCTTTTTTTTCTTCTTCTTTGGTATTTTCAGCCAAAATAAGATGATCATGTTCATCTTTTAATTTGTATGTTTTATTATAAACATATTAATATCCATTTTACTAAAATGACCTTAGTAGAAATAATTAGAAAACCATATGTTATATGTCCAAAACCGTCCATTAACCATCCACTATCTTCAAAATGGTTTAATTGCCTCATAAGGCCTTCATATTATAAAGACATCAACAATTTGATGCATCCACATTTAACCATCAAACTTCCACGTTATGTGATTAAACCCTTTTATCAAATTAAGCATACAAACGGACAAAATTAAATTACAAAAAATTTCACACATGCTTCATCATATACTACAGACATAGAAAATAATATTAAAATATTTTTATGACTCAAATTTGTGGTCTCGAAACCACTATTTTGACTAGGGTCTAAACCACACTGTTACAATTTCTATATGAAAACAGATTTTTAAATGTTAGGATTCATCACACTATCACATTTCATTTTTATGGCATGTATAGCTAGACTCTCATACGCTACGTTAGTCTGAGAATCGACTAAATCGTAGCTCGATACCAACCAAATGTAACACCCCTAACCCGTAACCATTGCCGATATAGGGTTAAAAGGAGTTACTAGATAATCAAAACTTTTACGAACAATTTATAGATTAATTCAACCATTCTAGTCAAAGAGTCCCTTAACTAGGTCAACGAGACCTTAATCATACTTTAGAATAGGGTCGGGACTAAATCGAATAATACAAAAATTCTTAAAAATTTAAAAAAATTTTCCAAGTTACAGAGGTCACACACCTGTGTGGGTAGGCCGTGTGCCTCCCACGGCCTTAGACTCGCCCATGTGTCTAAGCCGTGTCAAAACAAGGCATACATACTGACTTGTCCCCACAGCCTGAGACACGCTCGTGTGTCTCACCTGTGGTCGACACTGACTTGCACCACACGGCCAGTCACATGCCCGTGTGTCCAGCCTGTGGTCGAGCCTGACTTGTTTTGAAATAAAACCATGAGAGACACGGTCGAGCCACACGCCCATGTGCTCAACCGTGTGGGCAAATATAGGCCATTTGCAAGGCCATTTGTAAGGCAAAAATGCCACCCACACTTGGTTCATTCTTCCATGCACATTCAAGCATCATCCTGTACACATTTGGCAACCAAAACACATCAAATTGTACACCATTTCTACTCAATTAGGAGCCTAACAATCATACCAAATTAATAGTTATTTAACTCAACATAACCACAAGCACTTCAATACAAATCCATTACAAACTTACCATCAATAATGTGCTAGTTACTCATCAATAAACTTACCATTCATATGGCCATTTCATTTACTATCAAGCTATACCAAAATTAATATCATAGGACATAAATAACCATTCATAATTCAACCATATATCTAGCCATATCACATGGCCATGTACTTATATCAAACATACCTCAAAATAACTAATGTAACATCCCTTACTCGGGTTCAAAGCCAGAACCGGATATGAAGCATTACCTAATTCTACCTGCTTAAACATATCACATTGGGCTATAAAATTTCATTTTAGCTTAAATACATTCTATTCAAACTCATAACCTACTCATCCTGGACCTGTGAGGCCTTAAACCTACTTCCGGAAGGTTTCAAAAATTAATCAAAATTTCTACACACTTAGAAGATTTTTGTTTATACTGGCGCCACACGCCCATGTTGCTCAAGGGACATGCCCGTGTACCCCTGAGACATGCCCGTGCTCTTCACCCGTGGTTGACACTGACTTATTACACACAGTCGGACACACGCTCGTGCCCTGGCCCGTGTACCTCACATGGCCTCAACACGTCCGGACCCTTAAACTGTGTCTGTCACATGGCTGAGATACATGGTTATGTCTTTGCCCGTGTGGCCTAGAAGTTGGTTATTTTCCAAGCCAATTCCCCCTCTAAAACACAAACTCTCTTGTATCCATTTCATCAACATGTATCCTCCTATAATTGGACATTCGAATATCCAATTTTTGCATACACGTTCTCATACACATTGCCATTCATGAAATCAATTGTAAATTGCACCCATGACAACTCAATTATGCAATTACTACATACATGAATAACCACATCATAGGCGTGTAACAACCGTCAATGTTGGCCATCTCCAAATAGCCTTAATACAAAAAAAAAATGAACATTTATTAAATAAGGGCCAACATTTTAGGCCATAAGAAATATGACTTCTGTGACAAAACAACCAAGCCTACTATACATGCAATAACCCAAAAATTAATGTATCTAGATATACCAAGTGTTCCAATTGATAGTGTGAGCGAATCTCCGACGTCCACCGATCCCCGAGCTAACTTGGCGATTCTACAAGGCAAGAGAAAAGAGAGGGGAAATAAGCATAAATGCTTAGTAAGTTCATATGCAAATAATAAGAAATTAATAAACTTGTATGGATTAATCCTCACAATAATTTCTTAAGATGATATAATCATTATATCACATGCTTACACCTTGTTACCCATGTTCACATTAATCTGTCTACTTGAGTCATTCTCACTAAATTAGTTATTTCTTGAGCTAAAAATCTCCAAATGAAGAACTGTAAATTTTCCCTGAAACTAAACTCACATATCTTCATACCATAAAATTTTCAGAATTTTTAGCTTAGCCAATTAATATAGTTTATTCATTAAAGTTTCCCCTATTTTACCGTTTGACTATTCTGACCTCTCTTCACTTCGAATCAATTTTCTCCTCGTAAAGAGTTCATATGACCTTCTTGTTTAATTAATTTGAAAATATACTCATTCAGGATTTCATACATATAAATTATATCCCTTAATTATTTTTGTACAATTTTTAATAATTTTCCAAAATTTGAACAGGGGATTCTAAAACTCATTCTGACCCTATCTCACTAAAATTCAAATATCTCATAATTCACACTTCTTTTGCTTACTCTATTTCTTTTATAAAATAGTAGGCTCATTAAGCTTGAATTTCATATCTCTCCCAGCCTTTAATTCAATTTCTACTATTTTTGGTGATTTTTCAAATTTATACTAATGCTATTGCCCACACTATTTTAATGTCAATTCCACTCATTCATTAATTCTCTATGTTCACTTTCATTTATACACACTTACACCAAAGCATATTATAATTTGTCTCATAACAACCAAGTGATCATAGACACATCCTACTCGTTTGCATCCTTATCAATAATGCATCATAATTCGAGCACATTATTTATGAATCTCGTATACATACCTACGCCTATTCATAATACTCACATATCCTACTCTTACTTATCTTGAGCATACTCCTTGAACTTCCCATTGAACTACTTGTAATATTAAGGATGTTCGGGATATCTCGCACACCTGATAGGACACCAATGCCATATTCCAGATATGGTCTTAAATGGGATCAGATACCAGTGTCGATGCCATGTCCCAGACATGGTCTTACACTGGCACACTCACTGCCATGTTCCAACCATGGTTTTCTCCGTCAATTCATCACGAGTCGTAGTACGAGTGTACTTGACCCTGCATTTCTCACGATTGATCCTTCAATCCAATCTCGTACTTGCATAAAGTCATGATTAGATAACATACATTTATAAAATAATACATCATCTCAATTCAAATTTAATAAGCATTCACTATAGACTATCCATATGAACTTACCTCAACGTGAATCGGTCATTTTGATTGACATTTCCCCGTACTTGGTCCAAATCTCGATTTCTTTGATCTAAAAGGTCACATTTCACTTAATTATCACTCACATTACTCATTTTAATACAAAAATCATAGTACAGTAAATTTATAATTTTGCCCCTAAACTTTCTCATAATTACAATTTTACCCCTAGGCTCGTAATATGTTTTTATTCAATTTCTATGAAATTCAAGGTTAGCCGAACCTTTTTCTCTTCCAAAGCAACCTCAAATTCTTATTATTTCACACTTTAGGAGCATTTATAAATTTTACTAATTAACCCGTTTTAACCATTTTTAACGAAAATCACTTAGCAAAAATCATTCTCCTAGCCTCATGCACTCTTATTCTACCATTAAACATCAAAATGCACAAATATCTAGCATGGGTCAATTTTTAAACTTCCTTTTTCATGCAAATAAATGGTATAAATAGAAAGGTTAAGCTTCTAGGATCTTAAAAATACGAAGAACATTAAAAACAGGGCTCAAATGCACTTACAATTGAGCTTTGAAAAAGCTTGAAACCCTAGCCATGGCTTCATGAAAATTTCGACAGCATGGAGAAGAGAATGAGCAGATTTTTGGGTTTAAATTTTGTCTTTTATGCCTTAAAACACCCAAATGACAAAAATGCCCTTTATATTAAACTTTCAAATTTTACCCTTCCATGACTAGTTTTATCCACAACAAAATATGATGGTCTATTTGCCATTTAAAGACCTCTAGTTTAAACCCCCATTTAAATCAAGTACTTACGTTCTAGAACTCATATTTTGCAATTAATGCAATTTAATCCCAATAAAAAAATTGGGCACTTTATCGATAAAATTACTTAACAAGATTTACATATCATCACCCAAACATATCATAGACTCTAAAACAATCATAAATTAAATGTTTTTACTTTGGGTTTGTGGTCCCAAAACCACTGTTCCGACTAGGCCTATTTTGGGATGTTACAATTCTCCTCCCTTAGGGATTTTCGTCCTCGAAAATTTTACCAAAAGATATACTTAGGATTGACTTCGCAAAGCACTATCAAATTCTCATTCAGCCTTAGCATCCTCAACATCTCACTTCTTAAACTAAGATTATGAACTGTACTTTCTTATCCTGGACATAAGAACCACATTACCGAATTTCTCAAGTTCTGACGAAATACATACTAATAAGTAACTGGCGTCATTCTATCAATAGTCTTATACTCTTCGATGAACCGTAAATCACTTTTCTTTACTTACCAAATAAAATAAAATAAAATAAAATTTACATCACAAAGATAATTTCGTAAGCACACATCACTTATTTAAGTTTCAATACTCTTATATTTTGCTTAGATGCAATTTCGATAATATATAATTGATTTCTTGGTACACAAACTCTATCTCGAAACAACAATTAAATGGTCGGTTTTCGACCTAGAGTTTTGAATTAGAAGTTAGTTTCTATCGAACACTTCTCACTTATCATTTATTGACAAAATTCTAAGTTTCACAAAATCATGGAATAAGCATTATTATTTCTGAATAATAGTCAATTTCTAACGCACATCATAAGATTCTTTTCATGCAGAATTAATTGAGTGCAAGCATAAGCTACCATTTTCACGTTCTTGTATCAAAATACACTTCAAACCAATAAACTATCCAGACTAAATAACTGAATTGGTCTTGGCTGTTTCATAGTACTCTTCTAAAAGAACCATTTTCATCTGGTTGCCATGATAACTCAGACATGTATCCTATTGCAATTCTTTACAGTTACGAATCAATGATCCTTAAATCACCTATACAGCTTTCAATAATACATAACAATCTCATTTTTAACTCATTGAGATATATCAAATTATTCAGAAATAACAACCATAGTGCGGATTCTAGCTCGACCTTTACTGTTTACTCTTTTATCAATGTTGATTCCTTTCCCAAAATCTAAAGATAAATCACATCTAATAAAATTCATTTTACTGTTAATTCTCAAAATACTGAACCACATTGGAATTGCATCTCTCTGACAATTAAAATCGTAGCGCCATTTCAAGGATAACTTCACAGTCACACTGATAAACAATATTTTAACCAATGCAAAAGCACAGTCTTTACACATCTGACAACAGTAACACTGTACGTTCACTATCAAACTAGATTTCATAATCACAAAAGGATGATTACTTCCAGTAAAAGAATATCTCTTGCACAATTCATAAAATAAATTCGATAAGAAATCCGGGATAAGGAAATCTAAGATTTGATACTGTACTAGAAGTCTGAGAATATAGCTCATAAGAGAAATAATACCGACTTCGACAAATTCTCAGAAAATTTCCAGAAGGAAAACAATACTTATAAGCACTGAATGATAACAGAAGCAACATAGTCTTCATATACACATTTCACAGAATAACAATCAGTGGAAACTGAATTTCAACATCATATGAACTTTACTATCACTTTTCTATCAACTCATTTTAATAGAATACTAGAAAAGATAGAGTAATACCGATCACGGCTTAGACAGATTAACACTGCTTTCATCTATCACTGAAATCAACTAGCATTCTCATATGATAAGAACCTCGAATGAGTCGATTAGTCAATATTAAAATTTTTTTCTTTAACTGTAATATTGCGAAACCCGGATGATTTTTCATAAAATTTCATCATAACACCCCAGTTATTTTAGGCCATTTAACACACTTATTCACGGTATTCATTCGTATCCTTTGTCTCTTCCGAAGGCTCATTTAGGAATTTCCTCACTTTCCATCTGTAACATCCTGAATTAATGGGCCTTTGCATTTGATGTATATTACGTTCAATGTGTTAATTAGATTATTTAAGGGGCTCAGATTGGGCCGAGGCCTTGGGTAAATTTTTGCATGGACATTAGAGGGCTTAAAAGGTGTTATCTGTGTTTCAATCAAAAGTGGGCTTGTGGCCCAGTGGCAAATGGCACCACTTAGAGAGCAAGGAGGTGGCATCAACTAAGGAGGCCCAAACGCAAGGGGCATGAAGCCCAATTCCTTTAATTTTAATTAGCTAAATTTTGACATATAGGTGGGTAAGGTTGGATGACAATAAGGCTTAAAAATAGGGAGATTTATCTAATGAATAATTAGATAATTGTGATAATATTAGTTCTGATAGATTAAAGAGTAAAGACGGGAGTTATCTGTTGTAGTTAGAGTTGGCCGAAATACCAACTCTGAGGGAAGGAGATGGCCGAAATTCCAACTCTAAGGGGAGGAAGAATCAGTTTTGAAGTGGCATAAGGGGTGCCAAAATTCCCCATGTTTGTCAATTAGTCTCAAGTTTCAGAAGAGGGCAATTTTGACATTTGATAGGTAAGTGTCGAAATCCCCTATAAATAGGAGTGCATCTCTTCAAATTCTGGCATTTGAACCCTAGTCTTTATGCCAAAATTCTCAATCCTTCTCTACACTTTCTATTCTCTTTTCTTTTCCAAAAATCAAAACCTCTCAACTTTCTTCTCATCTCCATAACCGAATACCTTTGATTATTCTTTCTTTTTTCTCTCTGTCGATTACCCTTCTAAAAGTTGAAACATTTTTAAATCACTTTCTTTTTCCATTCTTTTCCTCTTGTGTCGATTTCTCCATAAAATAAGATTTTCTTGAAGTGCCAATTTCTCTGTAAAGGTAATAACCGAATTCTTTTCTCTTTCGGTTTTAAGACTATAGCTAAATGGCTAGTAGTTTGATAGGATATCTTTAGTTTAACTCTTTCGTTAATCGTATGTTCTTTTGGGTGGCACTTCAGGAAATCGTAGTAGATCGAATCATCCAGATTTCAAAAAGCTGAAAACCAATAATCTCTAGTATCCTATCGATTTTGGGATCTCAAGGTAAGGGATTTCTTTAGATTTCCATTAAGATTCGCTATCATAATTGAGTTACTAACTCATATGATATGGTTTAACCCTATTTTGCTATAGTAGTTCTAACAAGGACTTTTTGGATGGACTCAAATATGGATCAGGCAAAGGAGAGGGTTGGGTCTGTAATCCCTAAGTTTAAAAAACGAGCAGTGTCTGCTATTCGAGATTGGCCATCGGGCTGTGAACCGACTTTTGAATAGCATCTTAGGCAGATAGTAGTCGTATCAGCTTCTAATAGTGTCGACATAGAGGGTGTCATCTTAACAGTAATAAGGTGTGTATAATCTTAACACATAAGCATTTATATAATATATGTATGCTAAGGGCTAAAAGTCGAAAAGAAAGGCTATATGAACAGTCGTATTACCCAGAAAGGGTAGGCATGGGATGCCAGGTACGTACCCATAGAAACTTTTCTATGTGATTTGTAGCATGTGAAAGTATGAGATCAGTTAGATGGCTGGATGACTTGTTTCTTGTATGTATGCATGCATGGGATGGGAATGATTGATGGATTTATGGTAGGGGAGTAGGGTCGCGAGGCGATCATGGCTTTGCCACAGGCAGCATAGCTGTCGAATACTATAATGTATTTCTGAGGTTCGCATAAGCGATCAGTCTATATGACAGGCAGCATAGATGTCGAATACTATAATGTATTTCTGAGGTTCGCATAAGCGATCGATCAATATGACAGGCAGCACAGCTACCGATGTGGTGTGTAACGGATGGAGGGTTGATTGTAGAAATCCCCACGGTGTAAAGGTTGGTACGGGGGCGTTTAGAGGATGGACTCTTAGGTTTTGGGATGGGCCATGATGTATGACATAATCTGTTACCATTGTATGCGGGCCAAGGCCCATAATGTGTTTGTGGGTCCTAGGCTTTTATGTGTTTTCAAGTTTTGCACACTGAGTCTTGGTGACTCACCTTTTTTTTTCCCACTCTACAGATGAGCAGTAGACCGTGGACATTGGAGCCTAGGCAGACTCGAGGGGCCATCAAGACTTTCATTATTATTATTGATTATTATTATTATTTTTTTTGGAATATATTTTTGTAATAAGGCCCCATAACTTAGGTTTCGATTTATCTTTTTTCTTGTTATGTTGGTTTTTACAACTTATGTTTTGCTTCAAAATCTCAAAATAAAACAAAATGGAAAATGGGCTTTTCAAACCCAATCAACGCATTTAATGGATTATTCGGCTATAATAAATTAGTTTTTTAAAACCCATCGAAGCAAAGTTTTCAAGATTAAAACCCGTAGCATACCAGATCCAGTGATAATGTATGGGCCAGGTTTGGGGTGTTACATTTTTGGTATCAGAGCCCAGCTCAAAACTCGGCCTGTGAAATGGGTCCAGTAGGAATTTATGAAAGTAATGTAAGTTGAGAAAAGTTTTGAAAGATATGGCCTTGAGTCTCACCGACACCCGATCCACCTGTAAGTATTCTAACCTTTGATGTGATATATATGATAGGTTTGATGGGCCTTATGGGCGTAGACTAGTATGATAGTGTTAATGGACCTTAGGCCTAGATTAAACAATTCTTCAAATCTCATAATACTTAATTTTTCTTGATTAAGCATGTCTGTGAAGAAGTCACAGGGTTAGGGTGTGGAAACAGGCATACGCATGTCTAGGATTGGATCCAGGAAGAGCTTGGTACTTAAGCAGTCCTAGTGACTCACCTCCTCTTTTCCGGAATCCTACTTGGTGCATAGTGACTGTTCGCTTTAGTCACAAGGACTTGTTGACAGGTCAAAATTCATAACTAAAACCCGAAAGGGACCAGTACCCTATTTTTGTAAAATGACTTGTATGTCCCTGATTTTGTAAAATTATTCGCAATACCCTAGGTTGAGAAATTTATCGAGATACCCTTGAATTTGCAAAATGACCAAAATACCCTTGTTTGAAAAATTACCAAAGTACCCCTATATGAGAAATTACTGAATTACCCTTAATCTACGAAAATTACCGAAATACCCCTAGTTGATAAAATTACCAAAATACCCCCAGATTGTAAAATTACCAAAATACCCTTATTTTGAAAAATAACCAAGAAACCTTATTTTGGAAAATTACGAAAATACCCCTGTAGGATAAAATTACGAAAATACCCCTGGATAGTGAAATGATGAAAATTCCCCTAGGTGATGAATGCAAGTTCACGGATGTTTACTTATGTGTTTGATGCATGTATGTGGTGCTCTGCTTGATGTTGATTGAATGTGAACTCTAGAATTAAGGAATACAGACTTGAGAACTGAACTTATAGATAGAATGCGAATTCGAAAGAACTACTATTAAAACTACTTTCCATTAGACTGTCCGTTATTAATCAGTGGAAGAAAGAATTATTAATTCATAAAATTTTTAATCAGATAAATCGCGAACGGTAGAATAAGCACTAGAAGACGTGGTGTGTGTGGCCGAGGTAGAGGCAGGATTGTTGTGTAAAACCGTGGGGTTTTCATGGAATTATCGTTCAGGGAGTTTGACTTAATTTTAGGTATGGACTGGCTAGTGAAGTATCAAGCCAACTTAGATTGTGCAGCCAAGCGGATGGTGTTAACAACCTCTGAGGGAGGTGAAGTGTTGGTGATAGGAGAAAGGGGGAATTATCTGTCAAACGTGGTAACTACCCTAAGAGCAGAAAGAATGGTGAGAAAAGGGTGCAAGGTAGTTCTAATGTTTGTACGGGCATTGGAAGCCAATGACCTAACTGTTAAAGATGTTAGGGCGGTGAAGGAATTTCCTGATGTCTTCCCCGAAGAGCTTCCAGGATTACCTCCGAATCGAGAAATGGAGTTTGGAATTGATCTTCTTTCGAGAATAGCATCGGTATCTATAGTTCCATATAGAATGGCACCGAAGGAGTTGGTGGAATTGAAAGCGCAAATCCAAGAGTTGTTGGATAGAGGGTTTATTCGACCAAGTGTGTCACCTTGGGGAGCTCCTATGTTATTTGTTAAGAAGAAGGATGGTTCAATACGTATGTGTATTGACTATCGACAACTGAATAAGTTAACCATCAAGAACAAATACCTGTTGCCAAGGATCGATGACTTGTTCAATCAGTTGAAGGGGGCCTCAGTCTTTTCAAAGATAGATCTGAGGTCTAGGTATCATCAGCTTAAGGTCAAAGAGGCAGACATTCATAAGACAGCTTTTAGGACTCGCTATGGTCACTACGAGTTCATGGTGATGCCATTTGGGTTGACTAATGCACCAGCAGCGTTTATGGATATGATGAACCAAGTGTTCCAACCCTACTTGGATTGATTTATCGTGGTTTTTATTGATGACATCTTGGTCTACTCAAGATCGGAAGAGGAGCATGATTCACATCTACGCGTGGTTCTACAGATTTTGAGGGAGAAGCAGCTTTATGCCAAACTCAGCAAGTGCAAATTTTGGCTGAAGGAAGTTACTTTTCTAGGTCACGTGGTGTCAGTAGAGGGGATTAGGGCTGACCCTCAAAAAATTGAAGCAGTGTTGGATTGGAAGTCGCCTAAGTCGGTGGCGGAGATTCAGAGTTTCCTTGGTTTAGCCGGGTACTACAGAAGATTTGTGAAAGAATTTCCCCTGATTGCGGCACTGTTGACTAAGTTGTTACAGAAAGGAGTTTCGTTTGTATGGACTGATAAATAGCAAGATAGTTTCGAAAAGTTAAAAAGGATATTGATGGAGGCTCTAGTGTTGATTCAACCGAAGGCTGGGAAGGAATTCGTGATTTACTGTGATGCTTCATACACGGGATTAGGATGCGTGTTGATGCAAGATGGAAAGGTGGTTGCGTATGCATCACGACAGTTGAGACTGCACGAAGCAAACTATCCCACCTATGATTTAGAGTTGGCGTCGGTGGTGTTTGCCTTGAAAATTTGGAGGCATTATTTGTACGGGGAGAAATCTATCATTTACACGGATCATAAAAGCTTGAAGTACCTTTTGACTCAGAAGGAGTTGAATCTGAGGTAGAGAAGGTGGATCGAGTTGTTAAAGGATAATGACTGCTCGATCGAGTATCATCCGGGTAAGGCCAATGTGGTGCAGATGCTCTAAGCCGTAAGGTGATCTCTGATTTGAGAGCGATGTTTGCTCACCTTAGCTTATATGATGATAGAAGTTTACTAGCTGAACTTCAAGTGAAACTCTTATGGGTTAGTCAAGTTAAGGAGAAACAGCAGATCGATGGATTGCTTAGGGGAAAGTTGCAGTTGATTTCAAGTGATGAGCCAACGAAATGCAGTGTGAATGAGGAAAGATTATTATGTTTTCAAGGGAGAGTGTGCATGCCAAAAGACCCTGAGTTGAGGCGAAGGATTTTGCAAGAAGCGCATGGTAGTCCATACACTATGCATCCTGGAGGGAGTAAGATGTATCGAGATTTACGGGAACAGTTCTGGTGGCCAGGCTTAAAGCAAGAGGTGACTGAATTGGTAGGGAAGTGTTTAACCTATCAGCAGGTAAAGGTGGAGCATCAGTTACCATCAGGATTATTGCAGCCGGTAAAGATTCCCCAATGGAAGTGGGAAAGGATCACAATAGACTTTGTTAGTGGGCTACCTCTCATGCCTACTAGAAAAGATTCAGTTTGGGTGATCATTGATCAGTTGACGAAGTCCGCTCATTTTCTATAGGTTTGGGTCGATTATTCCTTACAAAAGTTGGCTAAGATGTATATAGCGGAGATTGTAAGGTTGCATGGAGTACCTGTGTCGATTATCTCAGACCGAGATCCTAGGTTTACGTTAACATTTTGGAAGGTGTTGCATCAAGCGTTGGGTATGAAGTTGGACTTCAGTACAGTGTTTCATCCTCAGACCGATGGACAGTCTAAGCGGGTGATTCAGATCTTAGAGGACATGTTAAGAGGTTGTGTCATTGATTTCAGAGGTAGTTGGGAGGAGTTTCTGCCATTGGCGGAGTTTGCTTACAACAACAGCTACCAGTCTAGCATTCAGATGGCGCACTATGAAGCATTGTACGGGCGAAAATGTCGTACTCCTACTTGTTGGACGAAATTAGGGGAACGTCAGATTTTGGGTCTGGAGTTGGTTACAGAGACGGCGGAGAAGGTTGAGTTAATTCGGGCTCGACTAAAGGAAGCGTCGGACAAACAAAAGTCCTATGCTGATCTGAAGTGTAGGGACATAGAGTTTACCGTGGGTGACAAGGTGTTCTTGAAAGTGTAGCCATGGAAGAAAGTATTAAGATTAGGACGGAAGGGTAAGTTAAGTCCCAGATTCATTAGACCTTATCAGGTGCTGAAACGAGTTGGATCAGTAGCGTATCAGCTAGAGCTACCTCCTGAGCTAAGCTAGATTCACGATGTATTTCACGTCTCTATGTTAAGACGATATCGTTCGGATCCATCTTATGTGGTACTTGTGGAGGAAATCGAGGTAAGACCTGACTTATCCTTTGAAGAGGAGCCAGTGGAAATCTTAGATCGTGATGTCAAAGTATAACGAAGGAAAAAGGTTCCATTGGTGAAGGTTCTATGGCGGAATCACGGCTCTGAGGAGGCTACGTGGGAACCGGAGGAAGCGATGCGATAGCAATACCCGCATCTATTCGGATCAGGTAATTTTGAGGATGGAATTTCTCTAAGGGGGTAGAACTGTAACATCCTAAATTAATGGGCCTTTGCATTTGCTGTGTATTACGTTCAATGTGTTAATTAGAGTATTTAAGGGGCTTAGATTGGGCCGAGCCTTGGGTAAATTTTTTGCTTGGACATTAGAGTGTTTAAAAGATGGTATCTGTGTTTCAATCACAAGTGGGCTTGTGGCCCAGTGGCAAATGGAGCCACTTAGAGAGCAAGGAGGTGGCATCAATTAAGGAGGCCCAAACGCAAGGGGCATAAAGCCCAATTCCTTTAATTGTAATTAGCTAAATTTTGGCATATAGGTGGGTAAGGTTGGATGGAAACAAGGCTTAAAAATAGGGAATTTATCTGATGAATAATATAGATAATTGTGCTGATATTAGTTATGAGTAGATTAAGGAGAAAAGATGGGAGTTATCTGCTGTAGGTAGAGTTGGCCAAAATACCAACTCTGAGGGAAGGAGATGGCCAAAATTCCAACTCTAAGGGGAGGAAGAATCGATTTTGAAGTGGCATAAGGGGTGCCAAAATTCCCCATGTTTGTCAATTAGTCTCGATTTTTAGAAGAGGGCAATTCTGGCATTTGATAGGTAAGTGTCAAAATCCCCTATAAATAGGAGTGCATCTCTTCAAATTCCAGCATTTGAACCCCAGTCTTTGTGCCGAAATTCTCAGTCTTTCTCTACACTTTCTATTCTCTTTTCTTTTCCAAAAATCGAAACCTCTCAACTTTCTTCTCATCTCCATAACCGAATACCTTTGATTATTCTTTCTTTTTTCTCTCTGTCGATTACTCTACTAAAAGCCAAAACCTTTTTAATTCACTTTCTTTTTCCATTCTTTTCCTCTTGTGCCGATTTCTCCATAAACTGGGATTTTCTTGAAGTGTCGATTTCTCTGTAAAGGTAAGAACCAAATTCTTTTCTCTTTCAGTTTTAAGACTATAGCTGAATGGCTAGTAGTTTGATAGGCTATCTTTAGTTTAACTCTTTCGTTAATCGCATGTTCTTTTGGGTGGCACTCCGGGAAATCGTAGTAGATCGAATAATCCAGATCTCAAAAGCCAAAACCAATAATCTCTAGTATCCTATCGATTTCGAGATCTCAAGGTAAGGGATTTCTTTAGATTTCCATTAAGATTCGCTATCATAATTGAGTTATTAACTCATATGATATGGTTTAACCCTATTTCTCTATAGTAGTTCTGACAAGGACTTTTTGGATGGAATCAAATATGGATCAGGCAAAGGAGAAGGTTGGGTCCGTAATCCCTAAGTTTAAGAAAAGAGCAGTGTCCACTGTTTGAGATTGGCTACCAGGTTGTGGACCGGCTTCTAAATAACATCTGAGGAAGATAGCAGTCGTATCGGCTTCTGACAGTGTCGACATAGAGGGTGTCGTCTTAATAGTAATAAGGTGTGTAGAATCTTAACACATAAGCATTTATATATTATATGTACGCTAAGGGCTAAAAGCCGAAAAGAAAGGTTGTATGAACAGTCGTATTACCCAGAAAGGGTAGGCATGGGATGCCAGGTACGTACCCATAGAAACTTTTCTATGTGATTCGTAGCATGTGAAAGTATGAGATCTGTTAGATGGCTTGATGACTTGTTTCTTGTATGTATGCATGCATGGGATGGGAATGAATGATGGATTTATGGTAGGGGAGCAGGGTCGCAAGGCGATCGTGGCTTTGCCACAGGCAGCATAGCTGTTGAATACTATAATGTATTTCTAAGGTTCGCATAAGCGATCGGTCTATATGACAGGAAGCATAGCTGTCGAATACTATAATGTATTTTTGAGGTTCGCGTAAGTGATCGGTCAATATGACAGGTAGCATAGCTGTTGATGTGGTGTGTAGTAGATGGAGGGTTGATTGTAGAAATCCCCACGGTGTAAAGGTTGGTACGGGGGCATTTAGAGGATGGACTCTTAGGTTTTGGGATGGGCCATGATGCATGACATAATCTGTTACCATTGTATGCGGGCCAAGGTCCATAATGTGTTTGTGGGTCCTAGACTTTTATGTGTTTTCAAGTTTTGCACACTGAGTCTTGGTGACTCACCCTTTTATTTTTTTCCCACTCTACAAATGAGCAGTAGACCGTGGACACGGGAGCCGAGGCGGACTCGAGGGGCCATCAAGACTTTCATTATTATTATTATTGATTATTATTATTGTTTTTTTTTGGGAATATATTTTTGTAGTAAGGCCCCATAACTTAGGTTTCGATTTATCTTCTTTTTTGTTATGTTGGTTTTTACAACTTATATTTTGTTTCAAAATCTCAAATATAAAACAAAATGGAAACTGGGCTTTTCAAACCCAATCAACGTATTTAATGGATTATTCAGCTATAATAAATTAGTTTTTTTTAAAACCCATCAAAGCAAAGATTTCAAGATTTAAACCCGTAGCATACCAGATCCGGTGATGATGTATGGGTCGGGTTTGGGGTGTTACCCCATTATTTAAATAAATATCAATAATATTCACTCATATTTCATATGATACATTAAATGTAAAAACATAAGTAAAAAGGATGTATCATTTACATATAAACTTACTCATTTCAAGTCATACCACATTCCAAATACATATCGTAAACATTTCTCACATTTACATGCACTTATACCCTACACTTGTCATCACATAATCACACGTAATTTCACTTTGTCAAAGTTTCCCGATGAACACTTCAGAATAATATCGAATACACAATAGTTTCGTACACGGCCCACCAGTAATAATAAATGCGATAGCATCGCACATAGCCCACCAATAATGATAAATACGGTGGTATCATACACAGCCCACCAATAATGATAAATACGGTGGTATCACACACAGCCCACCAATAATAATAAATACGGTGGTATCGCACACAGCCCACCAATAATGACATATTCACATGTTGCCATTATAAGACTAACTTCTCAATTACTTTAGTAGATAATGTCCCGGCTGAGAACAAAACATCTCGATCATCGGAGAAATTTAAACACAAATTTCATAACAACCAATACAAAAGCATAATCTTTATACCTCTAGTAACTGTATCAAAGTACTCTCGCCATCAAGTTAAAACTTATAATCATCCTAAGCATTTTAATAATAAGAAGAAACCATTTTCATCAATAGAACATTTCCTACTGATATCTCATGGCTGATACTTTGAACAATAATTTATAAAGGAAACAGAAATAAAAAAATCTCATAACATGGAGCTGCACAGAAAATACTCATAACATTCACTTAATTTCACAAGTTATACTCATAGCATCATACAAATGCCAATCAAACATGAACACTTATCATAGTATAAACTTTCCTTCCATCGCATCTTTCATATTTTAAAAGAAATTCCTATCCACAATTTATTCATCATCACATAAACATCATAAACTATTATTCTTACTTTTTACGATTCTCAACTCATCATAAACACACTATTTGCACTATCAAATTTAGCTCGATTGAAGTGCGCATCTGTCTAATAAAATAATTTACATCAGGGTCTGGAGTCGTCACACTATCACAGTTCATTATGGCATGTATAGCTAGACTCTCACACTCACTATGGTAGTCCGAGAACTGACTAAGTCATAGCTCTGACACCACTAAATGTGACACCCCTTACCCGGGTTCGAAGCCAAAATCGGATACGAAGCATTACCTAATTCTACCTGCTTAAACATATCACATCGGGCTATAAAATTTCGTTTTAGCTTAAATACTTTCTATTCAAACTCATAACCTACTCATCCTGGACCTGCGAGGCCTTAAACCTACTTCTGGAAGGTTTCAAAAATTAATCAAAATTTCTACACACTTTGAAGATTTTTGTTTATACTGGCACCACACGCCCATGTTGCTCAAAGGACATGCCCGTGTACCCCTGAGACATGCCCATGCTCTTCACCCGTGGTCAACACTGACTTATTACACACGGCTAGACACACGCCCGTGTCCCTAGCCCGTGTCCCTCACACGGCCTCAACACGCCCATACCCTTAAATCGTGTCTGTCACATGGCTGAGATACATGGCTGTGTCTCTGCTCATGTGGCCTGGAAGTTGGCTATTTTCCAAGCCAGTTCCCCCTCTAAAACACAAACTCTCTTGTATCCATTTCATCAACATGTATCGTCCTATAATTGGACATCCGAATATCCAATTTTTGCATACACGTTCTCATACACATTTCCATTCATGAAATCATTTATAAATTGCACCCACAAGATCTCAATTATGCAATTACTACATACATGAATAACCACATCATAGGCATGTAACAACCGTCAATGTTGGCCATCTCCAAATAGCCTTAATACAAAAAAATGAACATTTATTAAATAAGGGCCAACATTTTAGGCCATAAGAAATATGACTTATGTGACAAAACGACCAAGCCTACTATACATGCCATAACCCAAAAATTAATGTATCTAGATATACCAAGTGTTCCAATTGATAGTGTGAGCGAATCTCTGACGTCCACCGGTCCCCGAGCTAACTTGGCGATATTACAAGGCAAGAGAAAAGAGAGGGGAAATAAACATAAATGCTTAGTAAGTTCATATGAAAATAATAAGAAATTAATAAACTTGTATGGATTAATCCTCACAATAATTTCTTAAGATGATATAATCATTATATCACATGCTTACACCTTGTTACTCATGTTCACATTAATCTGACTACTTGAGTCATTGTCACTAAATTATTTATTTCTTGAGCTACAAAGCTCAAAATGAAGAACTGTAAATTTTACCTAAAACTAGACTCACATATCTTCATACCATAAAATTTCCAGAATTTTTGGCTTAGGAAATTAATACATTTTATTCATTAAAGTTTCCCCTATTTTACCATTCAATTATTCTAACCTCTCTTCACTACGAATTAATTTTGTCCTCGTACAGAGTTCATATGGCCTTTTTGTTTAATTCATTTGAAAATATACTCATTCAGGATTTCATACATATAAATTATATCCCTTAATTATTTTTACTATTTTTAATAATTTTCCAAAGTTGGAACAGGGGATTCCGAAACTCATTCTGACCCTATCTCACTAAAATTCAAATATCTCATAATTCACACTTCTTTTGCTTACTCTATTTCTTTTATAAAATAGTAGGCTCATTAAACTTTAATTTCATATCTCTCCTAGCCTTTAATTCAATTTCTACTATTTTTTTGTGATTTTTCAAAGTTATACTAATGCTGCTGCCCACATTGTTTTAATGTCAATTCCACTCATTCATTAATTCTTTATGTTCACTTTCATTTATACACACTTACACCAAAGCATATTATAATTTGTCTCATAACAACCAAGTGATCATAGACACATCCTACTCGTTTGCATCCTTATCAATAATGCATCATAATCTGAGCACATTATTTATGAATCTCGTATACATTCCTGCATCTATTCATAATACTCACATATCCTACTCTAACTTATCTTGAGCATACTCTTTGAACTTCCCATTGAACTACTTGTAATATTAAGGATGTTCGGGATATCTTGCACACCTGATAGGACGCCAATGCCATATTCCAGATATGGTCTTACATGGGATCAGATACATGTGCCGATGCCATGTCCCAGACATGGTCTTACACTGGCACACTCACTACCATGGTCCAACCATGGTCTTTTCCATCAATTCATCACGAGTCGTAGTACGAATGTACTTGACCTTGCATTTCTCATGATTGATCCTTCAATCCAATCTCGTACTTGCATACAGTCATGATTAGATAACATACATTTATAAAATAATACATCATCTCAATTCAAATTTAATAAGCATTCAGTATAGACAATCCATATGAACTTATCTCAACGCGAATCGGTCATTTTGATTGACATTTCCCCGTACTTGGTCCAAATCTCTATTTCTTTGATCTAAAAGGTCACATTTCACTTAATTATCACTCACATTACTCATTTTAATACAAAAATCATAGTACGGTAAATTTATAATTTTCCCCTATACTTTCTCATAATTACAATTTTACCCTTAGGCTCGTAATATGATTTTTATTCAATTTCTATGAAATTCAAGGTCAGCCAAACCTTTTTCTCTTCCAAAGCAACCTCAAATTCTTATTATTTCACACTTTTAGGAGCATTTATAACTTTTACTAATTAACTCGTTTTAACCATTTTCAACGAAAATCACTTAGCAAAAATCGTTTTTCTAGCCTCGTGCACTCTTATTCTACCATTAAACATCAAAATGCACAAATATCTAGCATGGTTCAATTTTTAAACTTTCTTTTTTCATGCAAATAAATGGTATAAATAGAAAGGTTAAGCTTCTAGGATCTCAAAAATACGAAGAACATTAAAAATGGGGCTCAAATGCACTTATAATTGAGCTTTGAAAAAGTTTGAAACCATAGCCATGGCTTCATGAAAATTTCGGCAACATGGAGAAGAGAATGAGCAGATTTTGGGTTTAAAATTTGTCTTTTATGCCTTAAAACACCCAAATGACAAAAATGGCCTTTGTACTAAACTTTCAATTTTTACTCTTCCATGACTAGTTTTGTCCACAACAAAATATGATGGTCTATTTGTCATTTAAATACCTCTCGTTTAAACCCCCATTTAAATCAAGTACTTATGTTCTAGAACTCATATTTTGCAATTAATGCAATTTAATCCCAATAATAAAATTGGGCACTTTATCGATAAAATTACTTAACAAGATTTACACATCATCACCCAAACATATCATAGACTCTAAAACAATCATAATTTAAATGTTTTTACTTTGGGTTTGTGGTCTCAAAACCACTGTTCCAACTAGGCCCTATTTTGGGCTGTTACAACTAGTCTATACATGCCATATTTAGCTATATACACATTCAAATGTACCAAAATAGAGATTGATTAGTGTGATGACAATCCTTGATGATTCCCCGAGCCTTTAGTAGCTTGACGATCTATAAAATAGAACAAACACACACAAAATAAGCTTTCAAAAGCTTAGTAAGTCATATACAAATAAACTTAACATAAATGCATATGAGCACAAGATTAAAATGTCATTAATATATTTTCCAATGGCAAATCCATATCATTTTATTAAGCTCATTTGCTTAGCCATTGCTCACTCACACATCATATATCAATATCACTTTTGCTCATAGCTCATTCAAGCATGTATCATATATTATCTCATCAAATCTATACACATATTCACTTTAGTGATCTCATATAAACACTTACTTTTCATACACGTACATAATGTACCATTCAAACATACCTGAATCGTTTATACATTTCACATAAACATTCATTTCTAAGAATTTCCCATTGAACCATTCGAAACTAAATAGGATACTCAAAATGCTTGGAATAGTCGTACAATTCCAACGTCCCAGACGTGGTGTAACACCCCAAATCCGACCCAGAAGTTAGGCCCGAATCTGGTGTGTCACAATGAAGAAAACGTATAAAGGATCTTGTGATTCATACTAAAATAGGTGTAATTGAAGAAAACAAGTTTGATTAGAAATATTTCATAAAAATACTACTAAATTCAAAGGTTGATTGATAAATCGATAATTGAAATAGTGAGTTTTAAAACCGTGACTTTTGAAAATATCGTTGATAATTCGAAAGAAAATCAAGGTTAAATTATTTGCAAAAGTTTGTATAAAATCCATTTGTTAATCAATTTAGAAAAACCTTTATTTAGAATTTTTAGAAAATTCCCACTTAAAGTATCTCAAGCAGAATAATAAGCACGACAAAACATAAGCAAAATAAAAATATCCCAGAGGCCTTATTACAACTTTAAAAACCCAAAATAATAAAAGTAACAAAATAGAGCAGAAAATTAATTTACTAAATTTTGAAACATTTATTTCCGAAGTATGGCCTCCACCGAGTCATCCATGGGCCCAAGTCCACATCATGGTACATTACCTACAAGGATTAAGAAAGAAGGGGGTTAGTTACAAGGACTCAGTATATAATCCCCTTACCGTTGTCCACTAGGCTTGAACCCATTTAGCAATAACTTGGGTCGGAGCCCATTTAGCATAATCTTGGGCCAAAGCCCATTTACAAAACAAACTGGGCCTTAGGCCTATAAACATGTTGATGCAGATAATGTAATGCAACCCAACCCATCCAGCCAATCTCTCCACCCGTACCAACCAATCTCTCCTGTGGGGATCAAGTCAACCCACCCTGCCAGTCTCTCCACCCGTACCAACCAATCTCTCCTGTGGGGATCAAGTCAACCCACCCTGCCAGTCTCTCCACCCGTACCAACCAATCTCTCTTGTGGGGATCAAGTCAACCCACCCCGCCAGTCTCTCCAATTTGTAGTCAAGCTGCCATTTATAATATTTGTGGCTGAGCCACCAAAATCATATACAATAATATAATCGGCACACAGCCCTAATCATGATGGCACAAAGCCATATTTAAGTTGGCATATAGCCATTATCAGAATTTGTGGCAATGCCACCGGTCTACTCTTCTATTCATTCAAGTTTCCCATCCCATGCAATATGTAAATATGCAACAAACATATTAACTCATGATATTTACAGATACAAACAACAACCATTAATTCAAAGATTCATTTAACAAATTTGGCCTATTATAACACTTTGCAAAACCGGCCCATTAGGGCAATCTATCAAATTGGCCTATTAAGGCATTTTTGTATTTTGTCCCATTATTGGCATTTCGGTAAATCGATAATTTTTACCCATCAAGGGTATTTTCGTAATTTCGCAACCTCGGACTTAACTACTAATTTGGGGCATAAAAATTGAAATTGTCCATCTGTGCCACATTGACTAAATTGACTATAACTCGAGTTAGGAAACTCAAAATTTAGATCCATAAATTTTCCTTGAAACTAGACTCATATATCTTCTTACCACAATGTTTCCAGAATTTTTGGCTTAGCCATTTAGTACAGTTTATTCCTTAAAGATTCCCTTGTTTCATTGACCAACGGTTCTAACCTCTCTTACCTTAAATCCAAATATCTCATTGTACAGTTTTCATATGTTGCTCTCACTTGTTTCTATTGAAAATAGGCTCACTAAGGAATCTGTACATATAAATTATAGCTCATAATTCACTTTATACAATTTTGAATGATTTTTCCAAGAAAGAAAAGGGAACCACAAAGTCAATCAGAACCAGTCTCACTAAAATTTAAAAATCTCAAATATAATAATCCTTTTCTTTCTATGTTTCTTTTATAAGAAAAGAGACTCAATTAGCTTTCAATAAATATCTCCTTAACTTTCTAATTCCCTTTCTCCTATTTTTCATGATTTTTCTAAATCACATCACTACTGCTAACCAAAATCTGTTTTATTGCAAAATATGGTTACCACTATGAACATACGCACGCCCAAGTGATCACATATTCCAATTTCCAGTTTTTCGATCTTTCGACCGAATCACAAAACATTTCATGCAAATATTCAGAGAGATGTGAGATTACACACCATTTCAAACATGTATTCGGAAGGATA
This sequence comes from Gossypium rotundifolium, assembly GCA_025506655.1. Taxonomy (NCBI): domain Eukaryota; kingdom Viridiplantae; phylum Streptophyta; class Magnoliopsida; order Malvales; family Malvaceae; genus Gossypium; species Gossypium rotundifolium. The sequence goes on from CP106724.1 coordinate 140,084,032, forward strand.
CGAGATTACACACCTTATTCGGATATCCTAAAGAACCACTCTTCGTTGCCTCTAGAACAATACCAACCAAAAGTTAGCCTCAGATTTCCAAAAGATTTCCTACCCAATGTATTACTTACACTTGAATCACTTACCACTATATCCGAAGGATTAGCAAATAGAATATATCGAGTGATTTCGTCCCTAAAACATAACCGATTAGTCGAAACTTTAATCTGATTTGCAACATAGCCAAATAGAGTTATAACGAAAAATCCAAAAATGAACCCTTTACCTTAATGATGATAGATCTGACTTCAATCGATTGACTTAAGATTAGAGAGGAATCAGCAAGAATGTGCTTTACGACCACACACTAGAACACGATTCGATCAAAGAAGATGTGTTCAACTCGCAAGATAGAGAAGAGAAGATGATTGAAATTCGGCTATTGATGAGAAAAGAATTAAGAAGATTTGGGCCAAAACAAAAGAGAAAAATGGACAAATGGACTAGGCGATTTCGGCCAAAGCAAAAGAGAAAAGAGTTTGGAAAAGAGACACAAATTGCTCAAAGAGAAAAATACCTCTCATGCACTAAAACTTAGCAAAATGATCCTAGCAAAATCGGCTACCCTCTCCCAAACCATGTATCATCTTTACCAAAAGATGAAGATTGACCCATTAAAAACTTTCCAAAACATCTTCCCCCTTAAAGGCCAACATGTTCCCTTATCTTTCTTTTTTCTTTTGATTTCTTTCCTTACCCTCAACCTTGCCTTATTTCTTTAGCCACCTTGCTAAAATTAAGTCCACCTTGCCATATATACCATCTTGGCCGACACTTAGGGAAAGAATACAGAAAAATTAGTCAAAATTTTCACTTGATGGGATTTGAACCTCTTCTCTCCATGTTCTCCACTTGATGCCATAACCTCCTTGCCATATGCTCATTTATGCTAGCACATTACTCACATATTTCCATAAGCCTTGATGCCACTTACTATCTCTCCTTAATAGGCTTAAACACAAAATTTTACTAAGGCCCAACTTAAACTCGGAACTTCCTAGAAACCCCCTAACTTTCCAAAATCACCCTCCCAATAAGTTCAACTTGAAATAAAGCCATTCTCTTGCTCTCCAAAAATTTAAATGCTTCCGTGCTCAAGGCCCAATGGGCCCAATCCTACCAGGCCCAATTTCGGGATGTTACAATTCTACCCTCCTAAGAAAAATTTTGTCCTCAAAATTTCCAACTATAGGAACAGTCGCACATCCTAACCTAGCATACTACACTTTCGCTGCGCACTCTGATCTTAATAACACTAATTTGCTTTCTATCTTAATCTTTGAAACTCTTCACATCATCAAATATCTAATACTCAGAAGCAAATAGGTATTTATCACTCATTCATAAAATTTTCTACATTCAACCAAAACATACCCGTCTTAATGGTGATGGAACAATCCCGAGCCCTATGCTCCTTAGACCCGCATCTCAAACTTGCTCCTGACCTCCTCTAGCACTCACCCGGATGATGCCTTCCGCAATAATCGCAAGCCAAAATGTTTGGACGTGCCTTGGCACGCTTCACAGAACGAGACTGCGACCCTAAAGAACCGCAATCTCTTTTCTTCTTACAGTCTACGCACCCAACTCGAACTGCCTCACCGATTCCTTTAACCTCCTCCAATACCTCCTTAACTAACTGAGTCAGCTCATCAACCCCAGCTCAATCATGAGATCCCGCCACTGGCAAACCGGCGCCTCTCTTTCGGGCACATGCCTCGATGCTAAAGATCCAGCCCTAGCACCTCGGCCTCTATCACGGTCGCGTCCACTACGTCTACATCCTCTAGCGCTCATATTTGCGAATTCAATTTAATCTTATTAAGAGTCTTATGAATCATTATGCTATTCAATGTTTATTAAACAAATGTTTTATGGAGTATAGGAAATAAAGTCATTTTCGCAAATTGTATCCTAAAGTCTTAATCTCTATAGTTTCAGCTCCTAAAGCTAAAAGTTCTACAGTATTCTATAGTCATACCACAATAATCATAATCATAAAATGATAACATATACTTACTTGGTGCCGGATACCCGTGGTGCCATACTTTCTTCAGAACATACACGTATAAATTAAAATTTTAACGACTTTGAAAACATTTTTGAACCCAAACCATAGTCGAGTTTTGTAATCGGGCTCTGATACCATAAAATGTAACACCCCAAACCCGGCCAGAAGTTAGGCTGAATCTGGTGTGTCTCAATGAAGAAAATGTATAAAGGATCTTGTAATTCATACTAAAATATGTGTAATTGAAGAAAACAAGTTTGAATAGAAATATTTGATAAAAATACTACTAATTTCGAAGGTTGATTGATAAATCGATAATTGAAATAGTGAGTTTTAAAACTGTGACTTTTGAAAATATCGTTGATAATTCGAAAGAAAATCAGGGTTAAATTATTTGCAAAAGTTTGTATAAAGTCCATTTATTAATCAAATTAGAAAAATCTTTATTTAGAATTTTTAGAAAATTCCCACTTAAAGTATCTCAAGCAGAATAATAAGCACGACAAAACATAAGGAAAATAAAATTATCCCAGAGGCCTTATTACAACTTTAAAAACCCAAAATAATAAAAGTAACGAAATAAAGCAGAAAATTAATTTACTAAAGTTTGAAACATTTATTTTCGAAGTATGGCCTCCACCGAGTCATCCATGGGCCAAGTCCACATCATGGTACATTACCTACAAGGATTAAGAAAGAAGGGGGTGAGTTACAAGAACTCAGTGTATAATTCCCTTACCGTTGTCCACTAGGCTTGAACCCATTTAGTAATATCTTGGGTTGGAGCCCATTTAGCAAAATCTTGGGCCGAAGCCCATTTACAAAACAAACTGCGCCTTAGGCCTATAAACATGATAATGCAGATAATGTAATGCAACCCAACCCATCCAGCCAATCTCTCCACCCGTACCAACCAATCTCTCCTATGGGAATCAAGTCAACCCACCCTGCCAGTCTCTCCACCCGTACCAACCAATCTCTCCTGTGGGGATCAAGTCAACCCACCCCGCCAGTCTCTCCAATTTGCAGTCAAGCTGCCATTTATAATATTTGTGGCTGAGCCACCAGAATCATATACGGTAATATAATCGGCACACAGCCTTAATCACGATGGCACAAAGCCATATTTAAATAGGCACATAGCCATTATCAGAATTTGTGGCAATGCCACCGGTCTACTCTTCTCTTCATTCAAGTTTCCCATCCCATGCAATATGTAAATATGCAACATACATAGTAACTCATGATATTTACAGATACAAACAACAATTATTTATTCAGAGATTTATTTCACTAATTCAGCCCATTATAACACTTTGCAAAATCGGTCCATTAGGGCAATCTATCAAATATGCCCATTAAGGCATTTCTGTATTTTGGCCCATTAGGGGCATTTCAGTAAATCGGTAATTTTTACCCATCGAGGGTATTTTCGTAATTTTGCAACCCCGGGCTTAACTACTAATTTGGGGCATAAAAATTGAAACTGTCCATCTACGTCACATTGACTAAATTAACTATAACTCGAGTTAGGAAACTCGAAATTTAGATCTGTAAATTTTCTTTGAAACTAGACTCATGTATCTTCTTACCAAAAATTTTCCAGAATTTTTGGCTTAGCCATTGAGTATAGTTTATTCATTAAATATTTCCTTGTTTCACTGACCAATGGTTCTGACCTCTCTTACCTTAAATCCAAATATCTCATTGTACTGTTTTCATATGTTGCTTCCACTTGTTTCTATTGAAAATAGACTCACTAATAAATCTGTACATATAAATTATAGCTCATAATTCACTTTTTACAATTTTGAATGATTTTTTCAAGACAGAACAGGGAACCACGAAGTCAATCAGAACCAGTCTCATTAAAATTTAAAAATTTCAAAATATACTAATCCTTTGCTTTCTCTGTTTCTTTTATAAGAAAATAGACTCAATTATATTTCAATAAATATCTCCTTCACTTTCTAATTCTCTTTCTCCTATTTTTCATGATTTTTCTTAATCATGTCACTGCTGCTAACCAAAATCTATTTTATTGCAAAATATGGTTACCACTACGAACATACGCACGCCCAAGTGACCACATATGCCAATTTCTGATTTTTCGATCTTTCGACCGAATCACAAAACATTTCATGCAAATATTCAGAAAGATGTGAGATTACACACCATTTCAAACATATATTCGGAAGGGTATGAGATTACACACCTTATTCGGATATCCTAAAGAACTACTCTTCGTTGCCCCTAGAACAATACCACCCAAAAGTTAGCCTCGGATTCCAAAATATTTCATACCCAATGTATTACTTACACTTGAATCACTTACCACTATATCCGAAGGATTAGCAAATAGAATATATTGAGTGATTTCGTCCCTAAAACATAATCGATTAGTCGAAACTTCAATCCAATTTGCAACATAGCCAAATAGAGTTTAACGAAAAATCCAAAAATGAACCCTTTACCTTAATGATGATAGATCTGACTTCAATCGATTGACTTAAGACTAGAGAGGAATCAGCAAGAATGTGCTTTATGACCACACACTAGAACACGGTTCGATCAAAGAAGATGTGTTCAACTCGCAAGATGGAGAAGAGAAGATGATTGAAATTCGACTATTGATGAGAAAAGAATTAAGAAGATTTCGGCCAAAATAAAAGAGAAAAATGGACAAATGGACTAGGGGATTTCGGCCAAAGCAAAAGAGAAAAGAGTTTGGAAGAGAGACATAAATTGCTCAAAGAGAAAAATACCTCTCATGCACTAAAACTTAGCAAAATGATCCTAGCAAAATCAGCTATCCTCTCCCAAACCATGTATCATCTTTACCAAAAGATGAAGATTGACCCATTAAAAACTTTCCAAAACATCTTCCCCCTTAAAGGCCAACATGTTCCCTTATCTTTCCTTTTTCTTTTGATTTCTTTCCTTACTGTAACACCCCAAACCCGGCCTAGAAGTTAGGCCCGAATCTGGTGTGTCATAATGAAGAAAACATATAAAGGATCTTGTGGTTCTTACTAAAATAGGTGTAATTGAAGAAAACAAGTTTATTTAGAAATATTTGATCAAAATACTACTAATCTTTGAAAAGCTGATTGAAGAGTTGATATTTGAACTAGTGATCTTTTAAAATCGTAACTTTTGAAAATGCCATTGATAATTTGAAAGAAAGTCCGAGGTTAAATCATTTGTAAAAGTTTATTTATAAAATCCACTTATTAATCAATTTCAAAATCGTTGATTATGCTTTTAGAAAATTCCCATTTAAAATAAACCAACAAAATAATAAATACGTCAAACATAAAACAAAATAAAATAATCCGAGGCCTTATTACAACATAAAACCCAAATAGTAAAAATAATGAAATAGAGCGAAAAGTAATTAACTAAAGTTTGAAATATTTATTTCAAGTATGGCCTCCACCGAGTCATCCATGGGCCCAAGTCCTCGCCAATCGAGATTTACCTACAAGGATTAAGAAAGAAAGGGGTGAGTTACAAGAACTCAGTGTATAACCCCTTACCGTCGTCCACTGGGCTTAAGCCTGTTTAGCAATATCTTGGGCTTGAACCCATTTACATAATCTTGGGCCTAAGCCCACTTTCATGTAATAAATAAATGATATGAATGCAACCCATCCCATCTAGCCAATCTCTCCACCCGTACCAACCAATCTCTCTTGTGGGGATCAAGTCAACCCACCCCGCCAGTCTCTCCACCCGTACCAACCAATCTCTCCTGTGGGGATCAAGTCAACCTACCCATCCAGTCTCTCCAATTTGCAGTCAAGCTACCATTTATAATATTTGTGGCTGAGCCACCAGAATCACATACGGTAATATAATCGGCATACAGCCTTAGTCACGATGGCACAAAGCCATATTTAAATTGGCACATAGCCATTATCAGAATTTGTGGCAATGCCACCGGTCTACTGTTCTCTTCATTCAAGTTTTCCATCCCATGCAATATGTAAATATGCAACATACATAGCAAATCATGATATTTACAAATATAACAACGATAACTATTTCATACAAAAGTTTAGCCCATTAACACTTTGTAATTCGGCACATTAAGGCAATTTATCAAATCGGCCCATTAAGGCAATATATCAAATCGGCCCATTAAGCAATATATTAAATCGGCCCATTAGAGCATTTTCGTATTTCAGCCCATTAGGGGCATTTTCATAATTCGGCCCATAAGGGCATTTTGATAATTTTATCCACTAAGGGTAATTCGAAAATCTCGCAATCCCGAACTTAACTACTAATTTGGGCATAAAAAATTTAAACTATCCATCAGCGTCATATTGATTAAATTGACTATAACTCGCATTAGGAAACTCGATATTCAAATCCATAAATTTTCCTTGAAACTAGACTCATATATCTTCTTACTACAATTTTTCCAGAAGTTTTGATTTAGTCGTTTAGTACAAATTATTCATTAAAGTTTCCCTTTTTTCACTGTCCAACGATTTTGACCTCTCTTACCTTAATTACAAATATCTCATTGTATAGTTTTCATGTATTGCTCCCACTTTTTTCTAATGAAAATAGACTCTCTAAGAAATCCATACATATAAATTATAACCCATAATTCACTTTTTACAATTTTATATGATTTTTCCAAGATAGATCAGGGAACCACAAAGTCATTCAGAACCAGTAAGCTTTAAAGTAGACACAGTAAGCTTTAATCTAATATCTTATTCACTTTGTAATTCCTTTTATCCAATTTTTTGTGATTTTTCAAATACACGTCACTATTTCTGACCGAAACTATTTTATTACAAAACATGATTACCACTACGAACCTACGCACGTCCGAGTGATCACGGATGCCAGTTATTGGTTTTCTTCGGTATTTCTATCGAATCACAGAATATTTCATTTAAAATTTCAGAGAGATGTGAGATTTACTCACCATTTCAAACATATATTCGGAAGGGTACAGGACTACACACCTTGATTACGAGTTGTGCTTTCTACCGATTTCAACACCTATATTGATAGTTGATAGAAGGTTAGTCTCAACTTCGATAATCGTAACTAGAAACACTTTATTAGGCTAACTCCACTTACCACGACTGTGATCTCCCTCGATGTACCAAGAATCGATCCTACCAACAATATCAATTAGCCAACCTTCAATCCGATTAACTCAATAACCAAATGGAGATATCGAATGGACTATGAAAGATCTTCCTTACCTTAATCGATTATAATCCGCTTCTCACGATCGTCCTATGACTAGAGATGATTAGGCGATGTTGTGGTATTCGCCTCCTCTATATCACTACGAAGAAGAAAACGATCTCGTATGAGAGGAAGTAAGGTGATGGTCTCGGTCAAAATGACCATCCAAAAACCAAAGTATGGATTCGGTCATAAGAGAAGAAAATAAAACATTGGAAAGAATACTTACCGATTGCTTAAGGAATGAGAAAGAAAGAACGATGGAAAGGTTTCGGTTATGGAGGAGAATGAACAATGATATTCGGCTATCAAGGAGATTAGACAAAAGATGAATATGTGACCAATTCAAGAGAAGAGAAAATGCACTATTGTGCTAATATGTTTTGGCAAGGAGAGTTGCAAAATGGGAGAGATGACACAAAGTTGTCAAAGGGAAATTTTGCCAAAACACCACTAAGTCTTTACCAAATGCCAAAATAAAAAAAATCAGCTACCTTATCTCCCCAAAACCGTCCACATGCATCCCCCCTAGGATAAGAGTTTGGCCACCCAAGCTTTCCAAAACACCATCCACAAATTAAGCCTCATGTCCTCCTTTCATTCCTATTTCTCTTGATTCCTTTCCCAAACTTCAACCTTGCCTTATTCTTATAGCCACCTTACCAAAAATAATAAAGTCCACCCTTGCCATAAATAGTCCTTGGCCGACACTTAAGGAAAGAGTGCAAAAATATTAGCCAAACATTGCACACAAAGGGATTTGAACCTCTTCCCTCAAGGTACTTCACTTAATGCCATAACCTCTTTACCAATAGCTCATTTGTGCTAACCATTTATTCATTTATTTCTATAAGCCTTAAAGCTACTTACCATCTCTCCTTAAAGTGCTAAAATACCAAATTTTTCCTAAGGCCCAATTAAACTTGAGACTTCATAGAAACCCCGTAGACTCCAAATTCACTTAACTAACAGTCCAATTTGCAATAATGCCATTCTCTTGTTCTCAGAATTTTAAACATTCCTATGCCCAAGGCCCATTGGGCCCAATCCTACTAGGCCCAATTTTGGAATATTACACTTACCCTCAACCTTGCCTTATTTCCTTAGCGACCTTGCCAAAATTAAAAAGTCCACCTTGCTATATATACCATCTTGGCCGACACTTGGGGAAAGAATACAAAAAAGTTAGTAAAAAATTTGCACTTGATGGGATTTGAACCTCTTCTCTCCATGTCCTCCACTTGATGCCATAACCTCCTTGCCATATGCTCATTTACGCTAGCACATTACTCACCTATTTCCATAAGCCTTGATGCCACTTACTATCTCTCCTTAATAGGCTTAAACACAAAATTTTACTAAGGCCCAACTTAAACCCGAAACTTCTTAGAAACCCCGTAACTTTCCAAAATCACCCTCCCAATAAGTTCAACTTGAAATGAAGCCATTCTCTTGCTCTCCAAAAATTTAAATGCTTCCGTGCTCAAGGCCCAATGGGCCCAATCCTACTAGGTCCAATTTCGGGATGTTACACATGGTCTTACATGTATTCAAATATCGATGCCACTGTCCTAGACATGGTCTTACACGTAAACCTCATATTGATGCCAATGTCTCAAACGTGGTCTTACAAAAAATCTCGAATCAATGCCAATGTCCCAGACGTGGTCTTATATGATCTCACATATCGGAAACCTATGTCATGACATATGAAATCCTATCTATTCCTAAGTTCGTACGGGACTTCTCAGACATAGATACATTGTCGATACTATTTTGAATTCTATGTACATAACATCTTGAGCATATTCAACTCACCTCAATTCAAATGCATTTATTTGTATATCAACTCACCTCAGATTCGGGTATATGAAAATGAACTCGACTACTCTATTACTTTTGATTTCCCACGATCTAAGTTTGTTTTCTTCGGTTATTGATCTATACATATTCAAATTTAACTCATTTATTCACTAATTCATTCAATTCAATCCAAAAACACATATTTAGGGCAATTTACAAATTAGCCCTCATATTTTCACATTTTGACATTTTAGTCCTTATTTCAAAAAATCACAAAATTTACAAAATCTCATGATACCCATGCATAGCTGAATTTTACTCATTCTCATCTAAGTCCATATATTTCATTTATTTTACAATTTAGTCCCTCAAAATATTAATTTCTCAATTAAGTCTAAAATACTCAAATTCATCAAAATTCCAAAGACAAACTATGTTAATCTAACACATATGTTTCGTATTTCATAATCAAACATCACAAAACTCATGTATTCATCAATGACACATTTCAAAATATTCATCTATTCACAAAATTTAAGCATGGGTTTGAGAGAGCACTAAGCAATGATTACAAAAATGTAGAAATTATCAAAAATCGAAGTAAAACATACCTTGAATTTGGATTAAACCTAGCCGAACGAAGCTTGGTTTCTTTCTTTTCTTTTCTTTTTGATATTCAGCCAAGAACAAGACAATATGGCCTATTTCATGACTTTATTTTACGTAATATTACTTTAATTATAAATTTCCAAATTTAGCCTTTTTAATTAACATAAAATAACACATATAATGGTTGGTCTTTAATTTCCATTAACATATTCATGGCATAATAGCCTCTTAAGGACTTTCGATAATAAATAAAATAATAATTCAGGACTTATTCAATTACAAGGCCACTTTTACCGTTTATGCAATTTAATCCTTTCGTCAAATTAAGCATACAAATGACCAAATTAAATCACAGAAAATTCATACATACCAATTCACATGCTGTAGACTCAAAAAATAATATTAAAATATTTTTTGACTCGAATTTGTGGTCCCAAAACCACTATTTCAACTAGGGTCTTACTTGGACTATTACAGTGCGAAAGTTCTACTATACAAGGTAGAGGTGTCTAATAGCCTTAGAATATTAAATTGGAGGTCCTTAAAGTGCAGTTAGGCCATTAAGAGGGTGTGGCCGCCCATAGGGAGCATGGGAGACAAAGGCATTAAATTTTGGTCAAAATTTGGTAGAATTAAGTGATTTAAAAAAATGAATAAAATGAGACAAAAGAGAAATATATCATCTTTCACTATTCATTCTTCTTCTACCACTAAAAATTAAATAGAAATTAGAGGATTTTGGAGTTCAAACTTTCAGCCACACTATTCTCTTGCAAGTAAGTGATTTTAGGGGTCTTTCTTGATAATTTTTATACTTTTGGAACCCCCAAAGCTTAAGCTAACTAATAAGGAGACTAAATTGCAAAATGGTTGAAAGTTTAGGGACTTTCTATGAGAGTGTTCATGTTGTTTGCTGATTTTTTATGGTTTAGTAAGTTGAGGAAAAACATTTGTGAAAGGTTGTAACATCCTAGATTAGGGGTTATGCGTTCGTGCATAATTCATGAGATAGTGGGATCAGTGGGTGTGTTGGATGTGTTCTGAAGAGTTTCAAGAACCCTAAGATGAAAGAAAATGAAAGGAAATGTAAGGAAATGTAAGGAAATGTAGGAAATGAAAGGAAAAGTAAGGAAAATGTAAGGAAATGAAAGGAAATGAAAGGAAATGAAAGGAAATGTAAGGAAATGAAAGGAAATGTAAGGAAATGTATGGAAATGTATGGAAATGTATGGAAATATATGGAAATGTAAGGAAATGTATGGAAATGTATGGAAATGTGTGGAAATGTAAGGAGATGTATGGAAATGTAAGGAAATGCTTTAGAAATGTTAAGTTTTGGAAACTAAACTAAAATAGGAAAGTGACCATTTTGGAAACCGAAGTAAATTAGGAAAGTGAACATTTTGGAAACCAAGCCAAAAGAGGAAACTAAACATTTTGGAAACCAAGCCAAAATAGGAAACTAAACATTTTGGAAACCTAGAAAATACAGAGCCGCGCGAAAATTTTAGGAAACTTAAAATTGACCCCAGAATGTTGAATTTAAGAGCCCAAAGGGGAACTTAGGGCCAAGTGACCCTAAAAATATAAAGTACATGAAATTTGACCCAATAACAGACTTGGAAATGTGGCCTGAAGATGCCACCTAAGGCCTTAGAAAATGGCCCACATGCAAAAGGTTTTGGGCTTGAGTTCGAGTCACATAAGAAGCAAATAAAATAAGTTTTATTTTGCTTCTAGAAGCCCAAGAGGTGGACGGCACAAGCTTGCAAAAGAGGAGTTTCATTCTCTTTAAAACTCGGCTAATTAGAAGATCATAAGGACTCTTAAGGAAGAGTTTAATTCTCTTTAAAATTCGCTAAATAGGTGGATAAATGAAGAATTATTCTTTAATTAGGAAAATAAGGAAGAGTGGTGGCCAAGTAAAGGATTCTTGGCCTAGTAAATTCAACTATAAAAGGAGGGACTAGGGCCACTCATTATTCATTCTCCTCTCTTTTCCTCTCGCCAAATATTCTTCTTGAGCATCCATTCTTTTCTTCTTTTCTTTTAGCCTCCTAGCCGATTCCTTCTAAGCCTATTATTCCTCTCTTCTTTCATCTTTGAAATCAAATACATAAGGGAATCATAGCCGATTGTTCATCAAGTCTCTAAGCCAATTTCGAAGGTTGAAGCGAAGGTGCAATCGATTCCTTCAAATAAGGGTAAGATCTAAGTTTGGTTTGATTTCTTTTATATTTTAGACTTATCGAAATCTAGGGCTAATCCCATTATCGTTCATGGTTGCCAAACTTTGAAGAGATCTTTCGAGATTTACTAAGTGTAGGCTACAAGGAAGGAGAAGTTCTTTTCCCAAAGGTACACCATAGGCCACGTGTTCCCTAGTTATTCTATGAGTTTAGGATTTAAAATCCACAAGGTAAGTGTCTATAGCTTTCGCTAAGGCCTATTTTGATAATTAGATCTAATTCTTGTTTGTTTAAAAAGCGAAACTAACCCGGATGAGATTTAGTGCTTGGCCGAATACAAAGAGGAGCATAGCATAGATTTGGATTCGATTAGTATTGAATTGGCAACAAGGTAAGTAATACAAATCCTACTAGGATTTGGTTTTTAAGCCAAATAGGTTTGTTAATATGTTTTAATATTTGGCGAATTTAGAGATAAAGATCTAGATCGGTAGATCGTTCTTCGGATTTCAAGGAATCTATTAAGCAAATCGGTGTGTACCCTTACTATCCTTCAATATTATATGGCTAATTATTTAAATATATATGAATAATAATGTGAATGTGGCTATGTACCACAAATGTGGCAAAAAGTACCCAGGTACGTTTCCTACTTCTGATAGGATTGTGAAAAATGTTATTTAATAACATGCGAATATATGAATATGAACATGAAATTAAGTTATGCAATATATATGTTTTGGGGCATTCGGGTTTTATGTGAAAGGGGAGAACAGTGTTGACTTGGTCTCACCAACTAAGGTGTTGACTTGGTCTCACCAACTAAATATGTTGACTACGGTCACATTGCAAAATTTTGGTAACTTCTTACAACAAAGTCTAATGACACAACGTTTAAATTTGATTATAGTGTCTAAAGACACAACGTGGAGAGTAGCGGATGGAGGGTTGACTTAGTAGTCCCCACGGTGCAAAGCGAGGTTGGTACGGGGAGTGCAAGTGGATGGCTAATTAGGATTGGGTTTGGGTTGCATCATACTTTCATTTTATATGGATCGATGTTTTGAACATGAATGCTCGATTTGTTGAATGTTAGTACTGTGTGCACATTGAGTCTGTTGACTCACCCGTTGTGGGAACTATTTTCGGTGATGAACAAGTGATTGGGCGGTGAGAGCGTTGAGGTGGCCATGCTACAATCGAGAATTTATTTAGTTTGGACTTTATTTGATTTAGTTACTTTTATTTTATTTTGGGTTTTACTTGATGTACTAAGGCCATAAGGCCCAAGTGGATTTCTCTTTATTTTTGCTTTACTATTAAGTTTTATGCTAAGAACTATTTTGGATGTATTTAATTAAATGGGTTTACAAGTATAAATAAATGGGTTTACAACCTAAGCCCAACTCAAAACAATAGTTTTTCTAAAATTTACAAATTTTCTCTAAGTAATCGAAATGATTTTGAAACCGGTTTACTTTAGGAACATACCGATCCGGTCCATTCTCGTGGGCGGGTGTGGGTGTTTCATTTTGGTATCAGAGCCCAGTTTTAAACTCTCGGCCTGTGGGCTCGGGCCCAAAACGCTTTCAAAGCGAGCCCAAATGATTTTCTTTGAAAATAAGCGGGCTTTTGGCATGGCCCCTAAGTCTCCAATTCATGATCCACGGTGAGTACCCTAACTCTATGTGTGATTCATGATTTATATAAGGGTAGAAAAGGCATGGAACGTAGAATAGAATGATAGGAACTTGAACCCTAGGATTAGTCTACTCAAACACAAATACATAAGACTTAATACACTAGACAAACTCGTGATTAAGTCACCGAGCTAGGTGTGGTAATCTGTGTGCGCATGTCTCAGGAGTGGATTCAAGAAGAGCTTGGTATTTAAGCGGTCCTAGTGACTCACCTCCTCTTTACTCGAATCCTACCAGTGCGTAGTAACTGCTCACCCTAACCAAGAGGACTTAGTCACTGCTAAACCCAATAACTAAAACCCGAAAGGGACTAGCCGTATTTTTATGGAGACCCTAATTTTAAAAATTTCTAAATTACCCTCTTGATTTGAAAAGAATATTTTTATAAATTTTCCGAAATATTTCGATTTACAAATTTACTAAAATACCCTAGTGGTAAAATTACAAAATGCCATTGGTTATAAAATGTCCAACTACTCAATAGTTTTGCCAAAATTTCATTATGTTATAAAAATCCAAAACCCTAATTTGCAAATTATCAAAATACCGTGATTTTCAAAAATTACAAAATTGCCCCTAACTTACAAAATTACCAAAATAACCCTAATTTCCAAATTTTTGCAACTTCATCGTCTTGGAAAATAAATTTCTCAAAAGAACCCTCAAAGTTTTGCAACTTCAAATATCCTCGATTTATTAAAATTTTACAATTTACCCCGATTTGTGGAAAAATTACCAAAATACCCCCATGTCCAAAAATTTTTGAAATACCCTCGGATTTCAAAAAATTTTCCAAAATACCCCAAGAACTTAAAAGGACCAAAAATACCTTGTGAAAAAATCACCAAGGAACCTTATTTTGACAAATTACGAAAATACCCCTGTAGGACAAATTACGAAAATACCCCCGGGTAGTGGAAAAACAACAAACGAAAAAAACTACAACGTTTCTCTGAATGAACTAAGGTTCATAATTGTTTGATGGATGTGTGAATGAATGAAAAGATGTGTGCATGTATGAATACTGAAAGAACCACTTCTAAAAATTCTTTCCATAAAACTTTTTCATGGTAATCAAGTAAAACAAGGACTAATTCATAAAACTTTTAATTAAATCATGACGTTAGAAATGAGTTCTAAGGAACGTGAACTTAGAGAATGTGCCTAGAAAGTATGATAGTTCTTTAAGATCGAGTCTTGCAACAATAGCGTAGTGTGGTGAGTTAGATCATTTGGATGAACGATAGTAAGTAATTTCGAGGACGAAATTATTTTTAAGGGGGTAGAAGCGTAACATCCTAGATTAGGGGTTATGCGTTCGTGCATAATTCATGAGATAGTGGGATCGATGGGTGTGTTGGATGTGTTCAAGAGTTTCAAGAACCCTAAGATGAAAGAAAATGAAAGGAAATGTAAGGAAATGTAAGGAAATGTAGGAAATGAAAGGAAAAGTAAGGAAAATGTAAGGAAATGAAAGGAAATGAAAGGAAATGAAAGGAAATGAAAGGAAATGTAAGGAAATGAAAGGAAATGTAAGGAAATGTATGGAAATGTATGGAAATGTATGGAAATGTATGGAAATATATGGAAATGTAAGGAAATGTATGGAAATGTATGGAAATGTGTGGAAATGTAAGGAGATGTATGGAAATGTAAGGAAATTCTTTAGAAATGTTAAGTTTTGGAAACTAAACTAAAATAGGAAAGTGACCATTTTGGAAACCGAAGTAAATTAGGAAAGTGAACATTTTGGAAACCAAGCCAAAAGAGGAAACTAAACATTTTGGAAACCAAGCCAAAATAGGAAACTAAACATTTTGGAAACCCGAAAATACTGAGTAGCGTGAAAATTTTAGGAAACTTAAAATTGACCCTAATGTTGAATTTAAGAGCCCAAGGGGAACTTAGGGCCAAGTGACCCTAAAATATAAAGTACATGAAATTTGACCCAATAACGGACTTGGAAATGTGGCTCAAAGATGCCACCTAAGGCCTTAGAAAATGGCCCACATACAAAAGGTTTTGGGCTTGAGTTCGAGTCACATAAGAAGCAAATAAAATAAGTTTTATTTTGCTTCTAGAAGCCCAAGAGGTGGACGGCACAAGCTTGCAAAAGAGGAGTTTCATTCTCTTTAAAACTCGGCTAATTAGAAGATCATAAGGGCTCTTAAGGGAAGAGTTTAATTCTCTTTAAAATTCGGCTAAATAGGTGGATAAATGAAGAATTATTCTTTAATTAGGAAAATAAGGAAGAGTGGTGGCCAAGTAAAGGATTCTTGGCCTAGTAAATTCGGCTATAAAAGGAGGGACTAGGGCCACTCATTATTCATTCTCCTCTCTTTTCCTCCGCCAAATATTCTTCTTGAGCATCCATTCTTTTCTTCTTTTCTTTTAGCCTCCTAGCCGATTCCTTCTAAGCCTATTATTCCTCTCTTCTTTCATCTTTGAAATCAAATACATAAGGGAATCATAGCCATTGTTCATCAAGTCTCTAAGCCAATTTCGAAGGTTGAAGCGAAGGTGCAATCGATTCCTTCAAATAAGGGTAAGATCTAAGTTTGGTTTGATTTCTTTTATATTTTAGACTTATCGAAATCTAGGGCTAATCCCATTCTGCTTCATGGTTGCGAAACTTTGAAGAGATCTTTTAGGATTTACTAAGTGTAGGCTACAAGGAAGGAGAAGTTCTTTTCCCAAAGGTACACCATAGGCCACGTGTTCCCTAGTTATTCGGTGAGTTTTGGATTTAAAATCCACAAGGTAAGTGTCTATAGCTTTCTGGCCAAGGCCTATTTTGATAATTAGATCTAATTCTTGTTTGTTTAAAAAGCAAAACTAACCCGGATGAGATTTAGTGCTTGGCGAATACAAAGAGGAGCATAGCATAGATTTGGGATTCGATTAGTATTGAATTGACAACAAGGTAAGTAATACAAATCCTACTAGGATTTGGTTTTAAGCCAAATAGGTTTGTTAATATGTTTTAATATTTGGTCGAATTTAGGAGATAAAGATCTAGATCGGTAGATCGTTCTTCGGGATTTCAAGGAATCTATTAAGCAAATCAGGTGTGTACCCTTACTATCCTTCAATATTATATGGCTAATTATTTAAATATATATGAATAATAATGTGAATGTGGCTATGTACCACAAATGTGGCAAAAAGTACCTGTGCACGTTTCCTACTTCGATAGGATTGTGAAAATGTTATTTAATAACATGCGAATATATGAATATGAACATGAAATTAAGTTATGCAATATATATGTTTTGGGGCATTCGGGTTTTATGTGAAAGGGGAGAACAGTGTTGACTTGGTCTCACCAACGAAGGTGTTGACTTGGTCTCACCAACTGAAATATGTTGACTACGGTCACATTGCAAAATTTTGGTAACTTTGGTACAACAAAGGTGTCTAATGACACAACGTTTAAATTTGATTATAGTGTCTAAAGACACAACGTGGAGAGTAGCGGATGGAGGGTTGACTTAGTAGTCCCTACTTGTGTGCGAGGTTGGTGCTGGGAGTGTAGTGGATGGCTAATTAGGATTGGGTTTGGGTTGCATCATACTTTCATTTTTATATGGATCGATGTTTTGAACATGAATGCCTGATTTGTTGAATGTTAGTACTGTGTGCACATTGAGTCTGTTGACTCACCCCGTTGTGGGAACTATTTTCAGGTGATGAACAGTGACGGACCGGGCCGGTAGACGTTGAGGTGGCCATGCTACAATCGGAGAATTTATTTAGTTTGGACTTTATTTGATTTAGTTACTTTTATTTTATTTTGGGTTTTACTTGATGTACTAAGGCCATAAGGCCCAGTGGATTTCTCTTTATTTTTGCTTTACTATTAAGTTTTATGCTAAGAACTATTTTGGATGTATTTAATTAAATGGGTTTACAAGTATAAATAAATGGGTTTACAACCTAAGCCCAACTCAAAACAATAGTTTTTCTAAAAATTTACAAATTTTCTCTAAGTAATCGAAATGATTTTGAAACCGGTTTACTTTAGGAACATACCAGATCCGGTCCATTCTCGTGGGCCGGGTGTGGGGTGTTTCAAAGGTGTTACCATGAAAACACCTAAATAGGACTTATTTGTAGAGCTTGTAAATAAGTAATAAATCCATAAAATAATTGGTTTTGTGAGTTTTTTAAGAGAAATAAATGTTCAGCTAGGCTTGTTTAATGAGAAAATGTGATGAAAAATGATTTACGAGCCCAAGGGCAAAATAGTAATTTTGCCAAAGTATGAAGGTAAAATGGTTAGTTTTGCCTAAGTAGAAATTTTGATGTATCATGAATTATAAAGTGATTGAATAGGTGAATTTTATTATTGTAGATCAAGAAGAGCGAGGAAACTACCTTGACCGAGGAAAAGGCAAGGTTACGGACTAACCGTCGACTAGTACATTTTGCACCAAGGTAAGTTTATGTGTAAACAATACATATTTAATACATATGTTGTTACTTATTGGTGCATTGTATGAATGAGCTCGATTATGATTGAGATTGATTGAAATTAATAGATAGTGAGTAATTCTCGTATGAACCTCGGAATAGATGTGTAAGTATGGAAAAATATCCATTATAATTATTTGGTGGGCTAAGTGCAATACCACTATAATTATCCTGATTGGTGGGATGTGTGCGATACCACCTTACTATTTATTCATGATGGGCTGTGTGTGATACCATCGTTTATAATGTTATTTGGTGGGCTATGTGCGTAATCACCGTAATTATTCTTGTTGGTGGGCTGTGTGCGAAACCACCGGGTACTTAGTATCATTCCGAGGGGTTCATCGAGAAATTGTATAAGTAAATATATCATGTGGTTTGTGGTGATGAGTACAGGGGATGTGTACAAGTAAGTGTGAGCATTTTATTGGTGGTATGGATGGAATGTGGTAAGATATGAGATGAGTAAGCATTATTATGGAAATGTGATTTGTTCTTGCTTATTATGTAATGTTGTTGGTTGATTGGCATATGTTATGGTGTTTTATAGTTTACATGTAAACTTACTAAGCTTAAAGCTTACTCCCTTTCCTTTCCCTTGTTTTATAGTGTCAAAGAGCTAGCTCGGGATACGAAGATAATCGGAAGATCACCCTGATGAACTATAATATGAACATATTTTAATCCAATATTTAACATGTTTTTGGATGATTTATCCCTTTAATTATGGAAATAGGTGCTCCTAATCTTTTTTTTTCATGTTTTATACTCAGTAGAGTACCGAAGGATGAAAAGAACGAGAAACGGGCTGAAAACAGAGAAAATGGGCCAAAGTACAAAATCCACATGGCCGTGCCCCATAAGAAGAGTCGACCATGTCCTGGACCCCAAAATACACGGTCGTGCCTCATCAATAGGTTTGACCATGGCCTGGCCACGATTTACACGGGCGTGTGCCATGGGTGTGTCTTTACTGCAGATAAGAAGAATTCTATTCGGATTAGGGTACTTAGAGGCAAAGAAACATAATCCAAAAGCCTATATAAAGACCCTAGAGGCCAACCTTTAGGGGGCGTTCAGCTAGGCCAAAGAGCCGAGCCAGAGTAGTTAAATTCAGGGATTTACTCGAAGAAAGCCAGTTGATTCATCTCAAGAAGCCGGAATCATACTCAAGACTGAGGATCTCTCCTTCAATTCCTTCAGGGGTTTTAGGGTTTTCTTATGTTTTATTTTATATTTTCTTCTGAGATGTTTTTTTTTACAATTATGAACTAAACCCTTAGATACTTGAGGGGGATGAAACCTAAGACGGATCTTGTTATTGTTATCTGAGCTGTATGATAAATACTTGATTTGTTCTTAACTATGTGTTCTTAATTATTGTTTTGGTATTTTCGGGATATTGATTCAAGTGTGATGTGCTTGGGCAAAGGAGGAAGGGACCATATCTAAGAATAGATCTAGCATAGTTAAGCAGAGTTGCTCGTGCGCCTAGAGATAGGGTGACGAAAATCTACCAGATTAGGGTCAAACCTAATATGGAAGTCCATAGATCGAGTTAATACAATTCTAGGGGTTTTAATTAGAAACAAATTTTAATTAATCAACCTAGTGTTAGACGTTAGTAGCCTCTAGAGAGGCATTAATATAAATTAGGGAATCATACGGATCAAGTCAAGTGAATAAATCGTCTAGTTCAAAGTTAGATAACAAGTGAAGTCTAGGTGGATTCTTTCTTGGGTATTGTCTAAATCAATCGGTTTTCCTCTCAAGTCTTTCCTTAATTTCTTTTTTTTTTATCTTTGCATCTTTAGCTTAGTTGATTAGTTAATTTTAGATTAGATAAAAATTTCCTTAATTCATAGGCTAAATAATAGAAAGAGAGTTAATATTAGTACTTTTGGTTCCTTCGGGTTCAACAATCCGGTCTTGCCGCTAGCTATACTACTGTTCGATAGGTGTGCTTGCCTCCATCGTTGTCTTAGTTAGTTTCTAAGTTCGATCATTCTTTTTATAAATTTTTAAGACTCGACAGACACGATCAAGTTTTTGGCACCGTTGCCGGGGATCTAAAATATTAAGAACGCTTAATTTTTATTACTTTAGCTATATTTTTTTATTTTCATTTTTTTTGCAATTAAATTTTACTTTTACTTTTCTAAATTTCTTTCTTTTTCTCTTTTCCTAGCAGGTACCTCTAGTTTATGACTAGAAGGAAACCAACATGACCATTACTTTATGACGGTGATATTGAAGGAACCGTACACAAAAATCGTAAAGAAGGAAGGCGAGGCTTAAATTACATACAAGAAGAGCAAGAGGATGATGCTGATAATACTGAAGTAATGGCCGAGAATAATCCGCCACATCAAGATATGGCCGATCATCATGCTCCTCGAACTATGTATGATTATGCTAAACCTAATTTAAAAGGAGCTGAATCGAGTATTGTTAGGCCTGCTATAGCCGCTAATAATTTTGAATTGAAACCTAATACTATCAAATGATTCAAAAGTTTGTTCAATTTGATGGTTTGTAGGATGAAGACCCAAATACTCATTTAGCAAATTTTTTAGAATTTTGTGATACCTTCAAAATAAATGGTGTTTCTGATGATGCCATTCGTCTTCGGTTATTTCCTTTTCTTTGAGAAATAAAGCCAAACAGTGGTTACATTCTCTTCCACGAGAATCAATCACTACATGGGACCCAATGATTGAAAAATTTTACTGAAATATTTTCCACCGGCCAAAACAACCAAATTAAGGAATGATATCTCTTCTTTTGTTCAGATGGATTTAGAAACATTATACGATGCATGGGAGAGACACAAAGACTTGCTGAGATAGTGCCCACACCATGGCTTACCCTTGTGGTTACAGGTCCAAACTTTTTACAACGGCGACAGTTAATTGACTCAATAGCCGGCGGAACCAAAAATAACAAAACTTCTGAAGCGGCTTATGAATTCATAGAGGATATGTCACTGAACAACTATCAGTGGCAAGTTACAAAGATAAAGCCAACCAAAACAGCCGGAGTTTTCAACCTCGACGCAAGTCACCATGCTATCAAATTAGGTAGAGATGATGAATAAAAAGATTGATAGTTTGTGTGGTTTTTTCCAGGTACATCCAGTTATGCAATGTGACTCAAATCTAGGAGGTGTGGCTAATCCTGAGTAACCACCCTACAATCCGAGCATAGAAAATGAACAATTAAACTATACGGGTAACAATTTTAGACCTTAAAATAACCCTTATAGTAATATGATACGATTCGCCTCGGGAGAGTCGAAATGTATGCGAGTTGCCCTATCGTCTACGAGGAGAGATTCAGCCTTTGAAAAATAATTGGAAAATATGGATGAGTTTGCGGAAGCTTTAATTGAATAGTAGATGGTTCGGTTTGATAGAAAGAGATAATAAAAAAATAAATTAGATAAAAGGATAATTTGATGGAGCTGGATGAAGGAACTTAAACAAAGAATCAATTCAACACTAAGAAGTGTCACCCCGGGTTCTATATTGTTTAAGGTGGAAAATGGAATCGAAGGTGGACCACGACCCGTTATCTAGGTAGATAAGAACCGATGGTATAATGGGATGAAAAGAACAAGTCTAGATGCCACAAGCAACTTGATAAGTCTAGGAAACTTGCACGAAATTGAAGAGGAGACTAGCTCACTCGATGAACAAAAGTTCATGTAACTTGATAATATTCAAAATTGTCTATATTCTATATCCCCACAAATGAAAACTAACAAGGTATTTATAGGCTAACATAGGCTAGCCGAATAGTCACTAGGAAGCCTTGATGGCTAAGCAAAAATTAAACACAAAAATTCGAGAATTTTGGAGAAGGCTTCCTTGTAGTTTCCCATGCATTGAGGACGTCAATGGCCTCTTCTAGAAGGCTTAATTGAGCTGAAAAATCTGGAATAAACTCATCAAGTGGCTATGGATGATTCGGCTGAATGGGAGTCAAGTGGATGCTTCTAGATGGAGCAATTAACTTGGTGGATGATTGCTTGAAGGAGATCAAAGGACAAGTCCAAATTCAGCCTCTTGGAACGTCAAAAGCCATGCTTCATGAAGAAGAAATTCGTCCAAGTCCATGTGCAGCCTTTGGAACATCATTAACCATGTTTCTAGAAGAGAAATGAATTTTGGGACACTTTGAAAATGCATGCAGCAGCTAGGTACGTCCCATGCAATTAGTGACCTCTTAATTAGCCTTCTTTTGGCTGAAAAATCACCATCAATAATGATGAAGATGAATAGCTCTCTTGGATGCATAAATTCAGCCATTTGGGACGTTTTGGAGGTATCTTAATGAAGAAGGAAATGGCCAAACGAATTTGGACAGCAAAGGAGCTGAAAAGGCTTGTCTAGGTTCGGCCAACATGGAGAATGAGCTGCACCTTTTGTTTGAAATATTTCTAGCAATTAAACATGTCTTTAAATGGCTTGCAAGTGTTTAATTCAGCCATTGAAATCCCTTGACCTTTGCATTGCACTAACAGTCCCAAAGAAATTAAATAAGCTGCTGTCTTGTTTTAATTTCAGCTTAAAAATCTTCATGAATTTAACCCATGCACTTAGTCTTCTTTCCAAATGAATGGGGAGGGGCTTGAATGGCCAAAAGTTGGCTGTCATAATGCATGCTTCCAGCCGCTCCATGCACCTCTAGATTCATTGATGAATTGCCAAGTACATTGCACCAAGGTGCATGAACCTCATCAATGCTTCATGTAAGATTCTACTGTACCTACAAGAGCATGAATCACACATTAAATCCACTCCAAATCAGTTGAACATAAATTAAACACGTTCATGACATCTTAATAGACACTTAGGACAACTTAAATACACATTTAGCACACATACTAAATTTGGCAGCCCCTTATTTAATAGAAAAAATCTGCACTTTAATTTTTGATTAAAACAACTTTAAAACATGTAATAAAATGTAATAAAATTAATTTGAACTAAAACAAATTAAATTCAACCAATTTAAAATGTTTTGGATGCATTAAAATGCTTTAGGAAAATAAATAAAATAAAATTCAATTTATTAAAAGCAATAAATTTAAGCAATCAACTCGATGAGCTGAAATGAGCTCGAGGGAGCTCGAATTGAGCTGGCATGAGCTAATCCTGTAACATCCTGAATAGGGCCTATGCATTTCCAGTTTAATTGTATGAAATGACAAGTTTCAAGTACTATGAATAAATTTTTGATACTTTTGGAAACCTAGAAATGCATGAAAATGAAAATGGAAATGAAAATGGAAATGAAAATGGAAATGAAAATGGAAATGAAAATGGAAAATGGAAATGGAAATGGAAAGGGACATTTTTGGAAACTTAGACATTTTTGGAAACCTAATGGAATTAGGAAAGTGAACATTTTGGAAAACCAAACCAAAATAGGAAACTAAACATTTTGGAAACCAAACCAAAATAGGAAACTAAACATTTTGGAAACCAAGCCAAAATAGGAAACTAAACATTTTAGAAACTTGAAAAATACAGAGTCAGCTGAAAATTTTAGGAAACTTAAAATGACCCTAATGTCGAATTTAAGAACCCAAAGGGAGCTTAGGGCCAAGTGACCCTAAAATATAAAGAACATAAACTATGACCCAATAACGGACTTGGAAATGTGGCTGAAGATGCCACCTAAGGCCCTAGGAAATGGCCCAAATGCAAGAGGTTTTGGGGCTGAGTTTGAGTCATCTAGGAAACAAATAAAAGAAATAAAATTTTGTCTCCATGAGTGGAGGTTGGACGGCACAAGGAGGAGGAGTTTCTAATCAATAAAAACTCTTGGCTAATTAGGAGATTTGATGGAGTTTCATATTGATAAAACTAAACCTTATCACAAGTGAAGAATTGGCTGAACTAGGGACTCTAAGGATATTAGATTCGGCCAAAGAAAGAAAAGAAAAGAGCCATTCTCCTCTCTTCAACATCTTGCCGAAACCCTCAAGAGAAAGTAGCAACAATCTTTCCTCTTCTCTTTAGCCGAAATTCCCTTGTCAAAAACTCTCCCCATCTTTTTCTTTCTTTTTCTTTTCTTCTACTATTCAACCACAAAAGCCAAAGCTTTGAGATCCACAATAGTGCCATAGCCGAATAGCATAAGGGATCTTCCGAGATTCAAAACAAGGTAAGTACCTCATTATACAATCGGCAAAAGATCCCTCCTTGATTAAGTAATAGATCAAATCTAACAAGTGATTTCGCAGAATTTAAAGTAAAGATCAACTTCGGGATTTGAGGTAAGTGAGTCTATACATTCGGCCAAGGCCAAATCTCAGTCAATTAGATTAAATTGATCAAAAACTAATCTATTCAGAGATCTAGGAAGTTGCCGATTACAAGGAAAAAGGGAGGTGAAGTTTCGGGATTCTAAAATCCATAAGGTAAGCCCATAAAGGTATTCGGCCAAAGATATGTGATTACTAAGATTAGATCCGTAATTATTAAAAGCCGAAAACTAATTTATGTTGAGGTTTCAAGGTTGGCCGAATATCAAGTGAAGGAAAACAAAGATTTCCGGGATTTGAATAAACATCAAATCGGCATCAAAGGTAAGCCTCTTTACAAATCCTACTAGGATTTGGATATTATAGCTCAAAATAGAATTCATGCTAAGTAATATTTGATAAACCAAATGTAGGAATTAGGATCTAAACACTAGATCTTGCTTTCGAAATCTCAAGGAATCGCTAAACAAATCAGGTGTGTATTCCACACTATTCTTAATAGTTTTATGGTTTAAATATGCTATATATGTTAATGTGAAAGTGAAAGAGATGGCTAAAGTGCCATATTATGGTACAAAGTGCTAAGGTACGTTTTCTTACTTCTACTAGGATTACGAAATAAATGTTATATAAGTGAAAAGTGATGTGAAAGTGAAATAAAAATATGTTATGCATGATATTTATAATTTGGGGCATTGTGATTTATGTGAAAGGGAAGAAGGTGTTGACTACGGTCTCACCAACGTTATAAGTGAAAGTGATGACTTGGTCTCACTAAGTGAATGTGATGACTTCGGTCTCACTAAGTGGTAACCGGTTACATTACAGTGGTGGCTATGCCACAATATTATCGATGGGCGATGAGCACGCCGATTGCAAATGATCGCCTTCGATGGAGTGTAGCGGAAGGAGGGTTGACTTAGTAGTCCCCACGGTGTGTGAGTTGGTACGGGTGGAGTGTAGCGAATGGCATATAGGTTTGGGTTCGGGTTTGCATCATGATTTTGAATTTTTTGTATGCATATGATTTTTATGGTGTGCCTAATTCTATTGTGTTTAGTGTTGGTTACACCGAGTCTATCGACTCACCCGTTGTGGAATATGTTTGGTGATGAGCAAGAATGGACCGGACGGCAGAACTTGTGGTGGCCATGATCGACTTGAAGTACAGTTTAATTTGAATATTTATTTTATTTTAAAGTACTGTACAATTTATTATTTTGGGTTTCATTTTATGTAATAAGGCCACCGTGACGAATTTTTATTTCTACTATAATTACTATGTTATGAGCTTAGGGCTTTATAAAGAGTAAGCCCACTTAATATGAGATGAGTTTAAATATTTTTATCATTTGAAATAAATGGGTTTTGTTATAAAAATAAATTTGTTTTCAACTCAAGCCCAACCCACAACGAGCTATCTTCCAAAACTCAGAGTTTTCAAAATATTCGAATGAATTTGGACCGAGTTACTTCGAGGAACATACCAGATCCATCCATTCTCGTAAGTAGGGTTTGGGGTGTTTCAATTTGTATCGAGCTGGTTCAAACTCTCTACTGCGGGCCTAAGGCCCAAACTATTTTTTTTACAAGGCCAAATGAGTTTTATGAAAGTATTTTTACAAATGGACAGTATAAAGACATGGCCCATAAGTCTCAAACCCATGATCCACCGTAAGTACCCCAACTCTATGTGTGATTACGTGATTTATATAAGGGTAGAAAAGGCATGGAACGTAGAATAGCATGATAGGAACTTGAACCCTAGGATTAGACTACTCAAACACAAACACATAAGATTTAAGGCACTAATCCAACCTATGACTAAGTCAATTAAGCTAGGGTGTGGCAACCATGGTACGCATGTCTAGGAGTGGATCCTAAGAGCTTGGTATTTAAGCGGTCCTAGTGACTCACCTCCTCTTCTTGAATCCTACAGTGCGTGGCTTCGGTTCACCCAAACCTAGAGGACTTAGCGGGTGTGGCAACCCCAGACGCATGTCTAGGAATGGTTTCGATGGGAGCTTGGTATTTAAGCAATTCGCGTGACTCACCTCCTCTCACTCGAATCTCGCCAGTGCGTAGCTTTGGTTCACCCCGACTAAGAAGGCTCACCATAGGCTAAACTCAATAACTAAAACCCGAAAGGAATTAGCCATTTTTTTTACACTTAATATTAAAATTCAAATCACTTTCTTTCTCTTATCCTTAATTCACGAAAACTATTCTCATACACAATTATTTTCAAAAATTTTGATCCATAAAATTACAAAACGCCTTAGTGGTAAAATTACCAAAGTACCCTTAGTTTATAAAATGATTCAACTACTCAACAGTTCTACCAAAATTTCATTATTTTATAAATGTTCAAAACCCTAACTTGCAAACTATCAAAATACCTTGATTTATGGAAAATTACAAAATTGCCCTGACTTACAAAATTACCAAAATGACCTCGAATTTCGTAAAATTTTTTTGCAATATTCCCATTTTGAAGGAGCAATTTTCAAAAAGAACCTCGAGTTTTACAACTTTTGAAATACCACTGATTTATTAAATTTTACAAATTTACCCGATTTGTGAAAAATTACCAAAATACCCCGAGGTCAAAATTACCAAATAACCCAATTTAAAATTTTTTCCAAATTACCCTAGACTTCAAAATTTTCAAAATAATTTTGACAAAACACCAAGGAACATTTTCTCTTGAAAATTTTGAAAATGCCACAGAGGACAAAACTACGAAAATACCGGGTAGAGAAAACAACAACAACAACAAAAACTACAACGTTTCTCCAATGAACGCAAGTTCATACTTGTTTGATAGATGAATGAATGAATGGAAAAGACTGTGTTTGTATGAATACGAAAGAACCACTCTTAAATCCTTTCCATAAAACTCCATCGCCAATAAATAAGTGGAACAAAGACTAATCCATAAAATTTCTTAATCGATCTCGACACTAGAAAATGAGTTCTAGAGGACGCGGTCGTCAAGGACGCCAGATAGAGGAAGAATAAGCGTGTCGAACCCGTTAGATCGATCAAGGTTCGACAATGAGTTACCACCGCCACCACCACCCCCATTTGTTAATGTCGAGCGCGAGCTCGGACGGGATGAGGCCGTGTCGCAGCCATGTTGCAGTATTGAAATGGTGGTCGCACGGTGGAAATTTGGGAGCTCAAAATCAGACCGAGCGACTCCGATCCAACGGGTCGAGGTGTTTCGTGGAGTGTCCGGTGTGGCACCCAAGATCACGCCAGTATTGGTTGGAAGCAATCGAGCGTATTATGGATGAACTCGACGACCCCGAGGAGAAGTTGAAAGGAATGGTAGCCTGTTACGTGATGAAGCATACCAATGGTGGCTAATCGTTTCAGTGATGGTGCCACGGCGGAGGATCGGCGTGGGAGTATGCTAAGGAGGCATACCGTAAGAAGTATGTCGGCACTTTCGGTATATTGATGAGCGGAGGAAAGCTTTTCTAGGACTAGTTCGGGGAACAAATCGGTGGCGGCATATGAGGTGAATTTCGAGGTTAAGCCGATATGCTCGAGGAGTAGTCGCGATCGAACATGAACGCCGTGTCCGCTTTGAGGACGGATTAAGGGATGACCTAAGGTTATTGATAGCTCCACATCGAGCGGAGTTCTCCACGTTGGTTGAAAAGGCTAAGGTAGTCAAGGAATCAAGGACTCGACTAGGCGAATTCAGCGGGAATAGACCTAAGAGAGGTTATGGATCGTCGAAATGTGCGAAAAAGGCCCGTAATCGGGGGTCAAAGGGTCGCAAGTTGATACCGGAGGCGATGTCGGTCTTGTGAATATTGTGGAAGGAAGCACTTTCGGTGAGTGTTGAAAAAGATAGGAGCATGTCTTAAATGTGGGTCTAAGGACCATATGCTCAAGGACTGTCCAAAGATATTAGATGGCGATGTACCAACAACACGTAATGTTAATCAGTGGTAGGGAGGACAGCAACCTCAACGAGGTCGAGGTACGAATAACAGAGTTAATAATGCTGGCAGAGGACGTGGCAGAGGTGCCACCAATACTGAGGCAAGACAACCGGGTTTGGTTTATGCGGTTCGTCGAAGGGAGGATGAAGATGCACCGGACGTCATAACCGGTACGTTCCTCATTCATGGTAAACCCTATTATGCTTTAATTGATGTGGGCTCGACCCATTCTTATGTTGCCTGTAGTGTAGTTGAGACACTAGGCCTAGACTCTAAACTTTCTGATAAAGAGATGACGGTAGTAAGCCCATTAGGTCAAACTATAGTGGTAAATAAGATCTTTCGGAATATACCCCTAGAAATTCAGGGAGCGAGCTTTCGGGCCGACCTAAAGGAATTACCCTTCGAGGAATTTGACCTTATACTTGGTATGGATTGGTTAGTAGAACATCGAGCCGTGTTGGATTGTGCGGCTAAACGAATGGAACTAAGGACCATTGAGGATGAGGTGGTCATTATGATAGGAGAAAGAAGGAACTATTTGACTAATGTAGTTTCGGTGCTTAAGGCGGAAAGGATGGTACGTAAAGGGTACGAGGCGTTCTTAGCCTTTGTAAGTGCGTTGGATGGAAATGAGGAGGGTGTCAAAGTAGTCAGAACAGTAAGGGACTTTGAGGATGTGTTTCCAGAGGAATTACCAGGAATACCCCCAGATAGAGAAGTTGAATTTGGAATAGACTTACTGCCAGGAACAGCGCCTGTGTCAATTGCTCCATACCGAATGGCGCCAAAGGAATTAGTGGAGCTTAAGGCTCAAATCCAAGAGTTATTGGATCGAGGATTTATTCGGCCCAGTGTGTCTCCGTGGGGAGCACCGGTCTTGTTTGTGAAGAAGAAGGACGGAACTATGCGTATGTGCATAGACTATCGTCAACTAAATAAGCTGACCATCAAGAACAAGTATCCCTTGCCAAGGATCGATGACTTGTTCGATCAGCTGAAGGGAGCCGCAGTGTTTTCGAAGATCGATTTACGGTCGGGATACCATCAGTTGAAGGTGAAGGAGGCTGATATCCATAAGACCGCTTTTAGGACAAGATATGGTCACTTTGAGTTCGTAGTAATGCCGTTTGGGTTGACAAACGCTCCAGCCGCGTTCATGGATATGATGAATCGAGTGTTCCAACCTTACTTAGACAGGTTTGTTGTGGTATTCATCGATGATATCTTGGTATATTCCAAGTCGGAAGAGGAGCATGATGAGCATCTCCGAATTGTGTTACAAGTATTAAGGGAGAAGAAGCTTTATGCCAAATTCAGCAAGTGTGAATTTTGGCTTAGAGAAGTTGCTTTCTTAGGACATGTGGTGTCTGCCGAGGGAATAAGGGTGGACCCTAAGAAAATCGAAGCGGTGTTGGATTGGAAACCACCCAAGTCGGTGGCAGAGATTCGTAGTTTCCTAGGGTTGGCCGGCTATTATCGAAGGTTCGTGGAAGGATTCTCGTCAATAGCCGCGCCATTAACAAAATTGTTGAGGAAGGAAGTACCCTTTGTGTGGACAGATAAGCAACAAGAGAGTTTTGAAAAACTTAAAAAGGTGTTAATAGAAGCTCCGGTGTTGATTCAACCCGAGGCGGAAAGGATTTTGTGGTATCTTGTGATGCGTCACATACGGGTTAGGATGTGTTCTTATGCAAGATGGCAAGGTATAAACTATGCGTCCCGGCGCTTAAGGCCGCATAAAGTGAACTACCCAACCCATGACTTGGAATTGGCGTGAAGTGGTTTTCGCTCTCAAGGTGTGGAGGCATTATTTGTATGGAGAAAGGTCGCTGATCTACATGCACCACAAGAGTCTCAAGTATCTGTTGACTCAAAAGGAGTTAAACTTGAGGCAGCGAAGGTGGGTGGAATTACTGAAAGACTATGACTGTTCGATAGAATATCATCCGGGCAAGGCGAATGTAGTAGCTGATGCTTTAAGTAGGAAGGTGGTGACAGACTTAAGAGCAATGTTCGCTCATTTAAGCTTATATGAGGATGGAAGTTTGTTGGCTGAATTACAAGTCAAGCCAACATGGTTGAAAGAAGTAAAAGAGGGACAGTTGGTTGATGAAGATTTGAATGTTAAGCTACAAAAAGCACAGAACGGAGAGTTGGAGGACTATGAGATTAACGATGAAGGAGTATTATGCTACAGAGGGAAAGTCTGTATGCCAAGAGACAAGGAGTTAAGACAGAAGATCCTTCGAGAAGCGCATAGTAGCCCTTATGCTATGCATCCCGGAGGCATTAAGCTGTACAAAGACTTAAGGGAACAATTTTGGTGGCCAGATCTTAAACGAGAAGTTACAGAATTTGTGGGAAGATGTCGGACGTGTCAGCAAGTTAAGGCTGAACACCAAGTTCCATCGGGATTGCTTCAGCCAATTCAGATTCCACAGTGGAAGTGGGAAAGAATTACCATGGACTTCGTTAGTGGGCTTCCCCTTACGCCTACTAAGAAGGACTCGGTATGGGTTATAGTAGACCGTTTGACTAAGTCCGCACATTTTATCCCAGTAAGAATAGACTATCCTCTTCAAAGGCTAGCCAAGTTATATGTGGCAGAAATTGTGAGGTTACATGGAGTACCAATGTCGATCATCTCGATAGAGACCCAAGGTTTACGCCTCGATTTTGGAAGGCACTTCATCAAGCTTTAGGCACCAAGTTGGATTTCACCACGGCCTTCCATCCACAAATGACAGGGCGCATCGAACGAGTAATACAAGTGTTGGAGGATATGTTGAGAGGATGTGTGATGGATTTTCGAGGAAGTTGGGAGGACTACTTGCCTTTAGCGAGTTCGCCTACAACAACAGCTTATCGAGCTAGCATTCAATGGCACCATACGAAGCATTGTACAGACGGAAGTGTTGTACTCCTACTTGTTGGACCGAGTTAGGAGAACGTCGAGTTTTGGGACCGTAGATAGTGGCGAAATGCGAGAGAGAAGGTGGAATTAATTGAACACGGTTAAAAGAAGCCTCGAGATAGATGTAAGTCTTATGTTGACCTCAAATGGAAGGAAATAGAGTTTGAAGTAGGAGACCAAGTGTTTCTAAAAGTCTCACCATGGAAGAAAGTGATGAGGTTTGGTCGGAAAGGAAATTAAGCCCAAGATTCACCGGGCCCTATCGGGTACTAAAGCGAGTGGGACCAAGGCATACCACTAGAGTTGCCACCAGAGTTGCAACAAATGCATGACGTATTTCATGTGTCCATGCTACGTCGGTACCGATCGGATCCCTCTCACATAGTACCAGTAGAAGAAGTGGAGCTAAGGCCAGACTTAACCTACGAAGAAGAGCCGATTCAGATTCTGGAACGTGTCGTGAAAGTACTACGAAGGAAGTCCGTTCCTCTAGTTAAAGTATTATGGCGCAATCATGGATCGGAAGAAGCTTCGTGGGAGCGAGAGGAGACCATGAGACAGAATACCCTCAACTATTTTAGTTAAGAAATTTCGAGGACGAAATTTTGTTTAAGGGGTAGAAGCGTAACATCCCCGAATAGGGCCTATGCATTTCGGTTTAATTGTATGAAATGACAAGTTTCAAGTACTATGAATAAATTTTTGATACTTTTGGAAACCTAGAAATGCATGAAAATGAAAATGGAAATGAAAATGGAAATGAAAATGGAAAATGGAAATGGAAATAGAAAGGACATTTTGGAAACTTAGACATTTTGGAAACCTAATGGAATTAGGAAAGTGAACATTTTGGAAAACCAAACCAAAATAGGAAACTAAACATTTTGGAAACCAAACTAAAATAGGAAACTAAACATTTTGGAAACCAAGCCAAAATAGGAAACTAAACATTTTGGAAACTTGAAAATCTGAGTCACGAAAATTTTAGGAAACTTAAAAATGACCTCGAATGTCGAATTTAAGAACCCAAAGGGAGCTTAGGGCCAAGTGACCCTAAAATATAAAGAACATAAACTATGACCCAATAACGGACTTGGAAATGTGGCTCAAGATGCCACCTAAGGCCTAGGAAATGGCCCAAATGCAAGAGGTTTTGGGCTGAGTTTGAGTCATCTAGGAAACAAATAAAAGAAATAAAATTTTGTCTCCATGAGTGGAGGGTTGACCGGCACAAGGAGGAGGAGTTTCTAATCAATAAAACTCTTGGCTAATTAGGAGATTTGATGGAGTTTCATATTGATAAAACTAAACCTTATCACAAGTGAAGAATTAATGAACTAGGGACTCTAAGGATATTAGATTCGCCAAAGAAAGAAAAGAAAAGAGCCATTCTCCTCTCTTCAACATCTTGTCAAACCCTCAAGAGAAAGTAGCAACAATCTTTCCTCTTCTCTTTAGCCGAAATTCCCTTGTCAAAACTCTCCCCATCTTTTTCTTTTCTTCTACTATTCAACCACAAAAGCCAAAGCTTTGAGATCCACAATAGTGCCATAGCGAATAGCATAAGGGATCTTCCGGGATTCAAAACAAGGTAAGTACCTCATTATACAATCGGCAAAAAGATCCCCTCCTTAATTAAGTAATAGATCAAATCTAACAAGTGATTTCGACAGGAATTTGAAGTAAAGATCAACTTCGGGATTTGAGGTAAGTGAGTCTATACATTCTACCAAGGCCAAATCTCACCAATTAGATTAAATTGATCAAAAACTAATCTATTCAGAGATCTAGGAAGTTGCCGATTACAAGGAAAAAGGGAGGTGAAGTTTCGGGATTCTAAAATCCATAAGGTAAGCCCATAAAGGTATTCGGCCAAAGATATGTGATTACTAAGATTAGATCCGTAATTATTAAAAGTCGAAAACTAATTTATGTTGAGGTTTCAAGGTTGGTCAATATCAAGTGAAGGAAAACAAAGATTTTCGGATTTGAATAAACATCAAATCGGCATCAAAGGTAAGCCTCTTTACAAATCCTACTAGGATTTGGATATTATAGCTCAAAATAGAATTCATGCTAAGTAATATTTGATAAACCAAATGTAGGAATTAGGATCTAAACACTAGATCTTGCTTTCGAAATCTCAAGGAATCGCTAAACAAATCGGTGTGTATTCCACACTATTCTTAATAGTTTTATGGTTTAAATATGCTATATATGTTAATGTGAAAGTGAAAGAGAGTGGCTAAAGTGCCATATTATGGTACAAAGTGCTAAGGTACGTTTTCCTACTTCTACTAGGATTACGAAATAAATGTTATATAAGTGAAAAGTGATGTGAAAGTGAAATAAAATATGTTATGCATGATATTTATAATTTGGGGCATTCGGGATTTATGTGAAAGGGAAGAAGGTGTTGACTACTATTCCGATAGCGTTATAAGTGAAAGTGATGACTTGGTCTCACTAAGTGAATGTGATGACTTCGGTCTCACTAAGTGGTAACCGGTTACATTACGATGGTGGCTATGCCACAATATTATCGATGGGCGATGAGCACGTCATTGCAATGACGCCTTCGATGGAGTGTAGCGGAAGGAGGGTTGACTTAGTAGTCCCCACGGTGTGTGAGGTTGGTACGGGTGGAGTGTAGCGGATGGCATATAGGTTTGGGTTCTGGTTTGCATCATGATTTTGAATTTTTTGTATGCATATGATTTTTATGGTGTGCCTAATTCTATTGTGTTTAGTGTTGGTTACACACCGAGTCTATCGACTCACCCGTTGTGGGAATATGTTTGGTGATGAGCGAATCGTAGGACTACAGAACTTGTGGTGGCCATGATCGACTTGAAGTACTGCTTTAATTTGAATATTTATTTTATTTTAAAGTCTGTACAATTTATTATTTTGGGTTTCATTTTATGTAATAAGGCCACCGTGATTTAATTTTTATTTCTACTATAATTACTATGTTATGAGCTTAGGCTTTATAAAGAGTAAGCCCACTTAATATGAGATGAGTTTAAATATTTTATCATTTGAAATAAATGGGTTTTGTTATAAAAATAAATTTGTTTTCAACTCAAGCCCAACCCACAACGAGCTATCTTCCAAAACTCGAGTTTTCAAAATATTCGAATGAATTTGGACCGAGTTACTTCGAGGAACATACCAGATCCAGTCCATTCTCGTGGGCCGGGTTTGGGGTGTTTCAAATCCAGCTCAATTTGGAAGTGAACGAAAATGCACACGAGCTCTACGGCACTTGGTCTCGATGATGTGAGCTCATCAGCTTGCAACAAATTGGGTGCCCCGGGCGTGCCCGCATCATCCCTCCCCTCTTCAAGACGATTCGTCCTCGAATCGACCTGTTGGTTTCCCGAATAGAATTTCTTTTGACTCAATTTTCCTCGATCAAACGGGATGGATGATATTCGCAACACCTGCAAGAGGTATCCATGAATTAGCAAAATCAATTACAAATAAACTTGCAGCCCAAATATAAGCAAGACAAAACAAATAAATCGTACGCAAACGGGCATAAACACAACGTCATATAAAAGTAACAAAGCCTTATCAAATGTTTGAGACTTAAACAAATAGACTTCAAAACATGCATATGATTTAAACAGAGTCCTTAAAACAACATTATCATGCAAGTAACACATTAAATGATATATATGATCATTACAAGCAAATAGATGAAAAGTGCATTTGATACTCGACATGAAACAACCAAATCTTGCATTGAGGGATATATGAAATCACTTGCACATGAATTATAACAATTATCGAACACAAGAATCTTTTCACAATGAACAAAATGGATAGATCATAAATAGGCAAAATAGATCGATTAAGCATGTAATGATCTAAATGTTTCACAACAACGAAATCAGCAACGCAAAGCTTTTCATCATTCGAAGAGAGCAAAAATGTATCAACGGTTTCAGAAGACTCACCTTTATGCACAGATAGACAAAGATCATTTTTACCTTTCTCGAACATTACCAACCTTCTCTCCGTAGGCATGTAGCGTAGTCGAAGCTTCGCGTTCGATTCAACCATTTTCAAATGGTAGGTGAACAACCATAAGAATTGTTTAAGGAACGAATAAAGATGGAAAACAAAGTTGACAAATTTGTTACCTCATTCAGGAACCTTATATCAAGAAGATGGGAAACTTTCAAATAAGAAGAACCATCTAGATGATACTTGAGTTTTCCACAAATTAAATCAGAACGTATTCCCGATTTAAAAACATGCGTTTGATTATTTAACTCAAAATGTATCAATGGTTTCGAAAAATCAAACAGGTTAAACCAATAAGAATTGTGCAAACTCAAAATTGAACGATCAAAACTCTTGACTTGTTTTAAAACTGCTTTGCAAAAACTCAAAGTTTTCAGATTGGAAAATGAACTAATCTCGTAATATCCACAATCAAACAAAGTTGGGATTAAGAGAAAATCATCGTTATACTTACTCGAGTCTTGCATTTGTTGCATTTATGCCTCTCCACCTTCATACTTCAGATCACAATGATCATTATGGAATAAAGTCATCTTATCATCATTTAAAACATCACAATTATTCGAGGGATGGCCAATGACGAAATCATCCACATAATCACAATCTTTAGAAAGATTCAATGGAGATTGAATCGCTTCAAAATACTTACCTTCCTTACCTTCAATCTCGCGTGATTCAACTTTACCTTTTTTAATCATGTGAAAGCGTCGCTCGTTGGGAAGGTATTGTAGTTGAAGGTCATCATGAAATTGGTCAAGAACCTGGAAAGAAGAAACAAAAGAAGAACAAACTTCAAGATGATTAGTTGAAAAGTCATTCTCCTTTTCTTGCTCGTTCTTTTCTCTCGTTTCTTTTTCAACATCTTTTTCTTTCTCACTTTCTTTCTCTTTTTCTCTCACGATTTCTTTTTCCTCCTTTTCAATTTCCTTTTCTTGATTTTCTTTTGTACACTCTTTTTTACTTGGATTACAACATGGAGATGTTTCATAGGAATTGAAAATAGAAGGATTTGACTCTAAAATCAAGGCAACATTCTCATAGATATCACGATGGATCCTTGGCAGATTCATGGAGCGTGTCATCTTGGGATCATAAGACGAATAACTCGTGCTTGAGTATTCATCTTCGTAGTAGGCTTCACACTCGTTACTCGCTTTGTTTTGCCTTGAATACGAATCATAATATGTACCACTTTGAGAATAATCTTTCGTGGGCGAGTACTCGTAGCTTTCTTCTCGATGTCTCAGGAGTCTTGATGAATACGAATCTCGATGATAATCCTTTCTCACATAATCAAATGAACTTGATGAAGACGAATATTGATAGAAGTCTCTTGATCTTGAAGTCGACGATGAATGGGAGTCATGTCGGAACTCTTTTCTTGAATAATCATCGAAGGTGGGTCTCTGAGATGGTCGCCGATCTGTTTTTCGACTCGTTGTAGTGTGCTTTCGTTGAAATTTTTCCTCCGCTCGGTCCAAACGCCTTTGTATTGGACTTAACTTTTTCTCGAGCATTCGGTCCATTTCGTTCACCAAAAATTGGAAGTCATCGGCGGAGAATTCTTCTTGAAACATGTTTATTGCTGAAAAGAAAGATGTTATAAAGGAAGAAAATAAATAGAAAATTTAAAAATTCCTTACCACCAAAAATCTCACAAGTCACTCACAAAGAAAAAAAATCACTCACGCTCGTGTTTTCTCTCGAATATGGCTCTTTTTCTTAATGTAAGCACTCGTGCCTTTTACCGCTCTTTCTCGCTCTCGTAAGTTCGTACTTTATTTTAATAGACTCATCACGGCTCGAGGGTCGGCTTCAAGTTGTTTCAAGGGTAAACGTTAGGTATCGGGTAGGCTAAACAAAAGAAAAGGGCAAATAGGGGAGGCTAAGTAAAAGAAATTTTTTTTTTTGAAATGATCGGGTAAGATGAGGATGGTAGAAATGAGGGTCTTGGGCATTCAGAGACTGAGGAGTAGAATAGAAAACAAACAAGTACTTCAAAATTCCACACACTTTTTTTTTCTTATTTTTTTCTCCTTTTTTTTATCTTTGATTTTTTTTTCAAATTTTCGTTTTTTTTTCTTTTTGTTTTTTTTTTACTTCACATACAATACATGCTTTTACAATGAAAATAAAATACAATTTTTTTCTTTCATTTTTTTAAACATTCTTTTTTTTCAAACTACGAACCTATTCCGTCTTCACGTACATCATTGAAAATCCTCGTTTGGTAGCTCTGATACCAAATGATACAGTTTCACCTCGGGAGAGTCGAAATGTATGAGAGTTGCCCGATCGTCTACGAGGAGGGATTCAGCCTTCAAAAAATAATTGGAAAATATGGATGAGTTTGCGAAAGCTTTAATTGAATAGTAGATGGTTCGGTTTGATAGAAAGAGATAATAAAAAAATAAATTAGATAAAAGGATAATTTGATGGAGCTAGATGAAGGAACTTAAACAAAGAATCAATTCAACACTAAAAAGTGTCACCCCGGGTTCTATGTTATTTAAGGTGGAAAATGGAATCGAAGGTGGACCACGACCCGTTATCTAGGTAGATAAGAACCGATGGTATAATGGGATGAAAAGAACAAGTCTAGACGCCACAAGCAACTTGATAAGTCTAGGAAACTTGCACGAAATTGAAGAGGAGACTAGTTCACTCGATGAAAAAAGTTCATGTAACTTGATAATATTCAAAATTGTCTATATTCTCTATCCCCACAAATGAAAACTAACAAGGTATTTATAGGCTAACATAGGCTAGCCGAATAGTCACTAGGAAGCCTTGATGGCTAAGCAAAAATTAAACACAAAAATTCCAGAATTTTGGAGAAGGCTTCCTTGTAGTTTCCCATGCATTGAGGACGTCAATGGCCTCTTCTAGAAGGCTTAATTGAGCTGAAAAATCTGGAATAAACTCATCAAGTGGCTATGGGCAGATTCGGCTGAATGGGAGTCAAGTGGACAGCTTCTAGATGGAGCAATTAACTTGGTGGATGATTGCTTGAAGGAGATCAAAGGACAAGTCCAAATTCAGCCTCTTGGAACGTCAAAAGCCATGCTTCATGAAGAAGAAATTCATCCAAGTCCATGTGCAGCCTTTGGAACATCATTAACCATGTTTCTAGAAGAGAAAATGAATTTTGGGACACTTTGAAAATGCATGCAGCAGCTAGGTACGTCCCATGCAATTAGTGACCTCTTAATTAGCCTTCTTTTGGCTGAAAAATCACCATCAATAATGATGAAGATGAATAGCTCTCTTGGATGTATAAATTCAGCCATTTGGGACATTTTGGAGGTATCTTAATGAAGAAGGAAATGGCCAAACGAATTTGGACAGCAAAGGAGCTGAAAAGGCTTGTCTAGGTTCGGCCAACATGGAGAATGAGCTGCGCCTTTTGTTTGAAATATTTCTAGCAATTAAACATGTCTTTAAATGGCTTGCAAGTGTTTAATTCAGCCATTGAAATCCCCTTGACCTTTGCATTGCACGAACAGTCCCAAAGAAATTAAATAAGCTGCTGTCTTGTTTTAATTTCAGCTTAAAAATCTTCATGAATTTAACCCATGCACTTAGTCTTCTTTCCAGCTGAATGGGGGGAGGGGGCTTGAATGGCCAAAAGTTGGCTGTCATAATGCATGCTTCCAGCCGTTCCATGCACCTCTAGATTCATTGATGAATTCGGCCAAGTACATTGCACCAAGGTGCATGAACCTCATCAATGCTTCATGTAAGATTCGGCTGTACCTACAAGAGCATGAATCACACATTAAATCCACTCCAAATCAGTTGAACATAAATTAAACACGTTCATGACATCTTAATAGACACTTAGGACAACTTAAATACACATTTAGCACACATACTAAATTTGGCAGCCCCTATTTAATAGAAAAAATCTGCACTTTAATTTTTGATTTAAAACAACTTTAAAACATGTAATAAAATGTAATAAAATTAATTTGAACTAAAACAAATTAAATTCAACCAATTTAAAATGTTTTGGATGCATTAAAATGCTTTAGGAAAATAAATAAAATAAAATTCAATTTATTAAAAGCAATAATTTAAGCAATCACTCGATGAGTGAAATGAGCTCGAGGAGCTCGAATTGAGTAGCATGAGCTAATCCTACAATTTGGAAGTGAACGAAAATGCACACGAGCTCTACGGACTTGGTCTCGATGATTCGAGCTCATCAGCTTGCAACAAATTGGGTGCCCAGGCGTGCCGCATCATCCCTCCCTCTTCAAGACGATTCGTCCTCGAATCGACCATTGGTTTCGAATAGAATTTCTTTTGACTCAGTTTTCCTTGATCAAATGGGATGGATGATATTCGCAACACCTGCAAGAGGTATCCATGAATTAGCAAAATCAATTACAAATAAACTTGCAGCCCAAATATAAGCAAGACAAAACAAATAAATCGTATGCAAATGGGCATAAACACAACGTCATATAAAAGTAACAAAGCCTTATCAAATGTTTGAGACTTAAACAAATAGACTTCAAAACATGCATATGATTTAAACAGAGTCCTTAAAACAACATTATCATGCAAGTAACACATTAAATGATATATATGATCATTACAAGCAAATAGATGAAAAAGTGCATTTGATACTTGACATGAAACAACCAAATCTTGCATTGAGGGATATATGAAATCACTTGCACATGAATTATAACAATTATCGAACACAAGAATCTTTTCGTCAATGAACAAAATGGATAGATCATAAATAGGCAAAATAGATCGATTAAGCATGTAATGATCTAAATGTTTCACAACAACGAAATCAGCAACGCAAAGCTTTTCATCATTCGAAGAGAGCAAAAATGTATCAACGGTTTCAGAAGACTCACCTTTATGCACAGATAGACAAAGATCATTTTTACCTTTCTCGAACATTACCAACCTTCTCTCCGTAGGCATGTAGCGTAGTCGAAGCTTCGCGTTCGATTCAACCATTTTCAAATGGTAGGTGAACAACCATAAGAATTGTTTAAGGAACGAATAAAGATGGAAAACAAAGTTGACAAATTCGTATTGGAAAATGAACTAATCTCGTAATATCCACAATCAAACAGGTTGGGATTAAGAGAAAAATCATCGTTATACTTACTCGAGTCTTGCATTTGTTGGATTTGCGTCTCTCCACCTTCATACTTCGTATCACAATGATCATTATGGAATAAAGTCGTCTTATCATCATTTAAAACATCACAATTATTTGAGGGATGGCCAATGACGAAATCATCCACATAATCACAATCTTTAGAAAGATTCAATGGAGATTGAATCGCTTCAAAATACTTACCTTCCTTACCTTCAATCTCGCGTGATTCAACTTTACCTTTTTTAATCATGTGAAAGCGTCGCTCGTTGGGAAGGTATTGTAGTTGAAGGTCATCGTGAAATTGGTCAAGAGCCTGGAAAGAAGAAACAGAAGAAGAACAAACTTCAAGATGATTAGTTTAAAAGTCATTCTCCTTTTCTTGCTCGTTCTTTTCTCTCTTTTCTTTTTCAACATCTTTTTCTTTCTCACTTTCTTTCTCTTTTTCTCTCACGATTTCTTTTTCCTCCTTTTCAATTTCCTTTTCTTGATTTTCTTTTGTACACTCTTTTTTACTTGGATTACAACAAGGAGATGTTTCATAGGAATTGAAAATAGAAGGATTTGACTCTAAAATCAAGGCAACATTCTTATAGATATCACGATGGATCCTTGGCAGATTCTTGGAGCGTGTCATCTTGGGATCATAAGATGAATAACTCGTGCTTGAGTATTCATCTTCGTAGTAGGCTTCACACTCGTTACTCGCTTTGTTTTGCCTTGAATACGAATCATAATATGTACCACTTTGAGAATAATCTTTCGTGGGTGAGTACTCGTAGCTTTCTTCTCGATGTCTCAGGAGTCTTGACGAATACGAATCTCGATGATAATCCTTTCTCACATAATCAAATGAACTTCTTGATGAAGACGAATATTGATAGAAGTCTCTTGATCTTGAAGTCGACGATGAATGCGAGTCATGTCGAACTCTTTTCTTGAATAATCATCGAAGGTGGGTCTCTGAGATGGTCGCCGATTTGTTTCTCGACTCGTTGTAGTGTGCTTTCGTCGAAATTTTTCCTCCGCTCGATCCAAACGCCTTTGTATTGGACTTAACTTTTTCTCGAGCATTCGGTCCATTTCGTTCACCAAAAATTGGAAGTCATCGGTGGAGAATTCTTCTTGAAACATGTTTATTGCTGAAAAGAAAGATGTTATAAAGGAAGAAAATAAATAGAAAATTTAAAAATTCCTTACCACCAAAAATCTCACAAGTCACTCACAAAGAAAAAAAATCACTCACGCTCGTGTTTTCTCTCGAATATGGCTCTTTTTCTTAATGTAAGCACTCGTGCCTTTTACCGCTCTTTCTCGCTCTCGCAAGTTCGTACTTTATTTTAATAGACTCATCACGGCTCGAGGGTCGGCTTCAAGTTGTTTCAAGGGTAAACGTTAGGTATCGGGTAGGCTAAACAAAAAGAAAAGGGCAAATAGGGGAGGCTAAGTAAAAGAAATTTTTTTTTGAAATGATCGGTAAGATGAGGATGGTAGAAATGAGGTCTTGGGCATTCAGAGACTGAGGAGTAGAATAGAAAACAAACAAGTACTTCAAAATTCCACACACTTTTTTTTCTTATTGTTTTTTTTTCTCCTTTTTTTTGTCTTTGATTTTTTTTCAAATTTTCGTTTTTTTTTCTTTTTTTTTTTTACTTCACATACAATACATGCTTTTACAATGAAAATAAAATACAATTTTTTTCTTTCATTTTTTTAAACATTCTTTTTTTTCAAACTACGAACCTATTCCGTCTTCACGTACATCATTGAAAATCCTCGTTTGGTAGCTCTGATACCAAATGATACAGTTTTGCCTCGGGAGAGTCGAAATGTATGCGAGTTGCCCGATCATCTACGAGGAGGGATTCAGCCTTTAAAAAATAATTGAAAAATATGGATGAGTTTGCGGAAGCTTTAATTGAATAGTAGATGGTTCGGTTTGATAGAAAGAGATAATAAAAAATAAATTAGATAAAAGGATAATTTGATGGAGCTGGATGAAGGAACTTAAACAAAGAATCAATTCAACACTAAGAAGTGTCACCCCGAGTTCTATGTTGTTTAAGGTGGAAAATGGAATCGAAGGTGGACCATGACCCGTTATCTAGGTAGATAAGAACCGATGGTATAATGGGATGAAAAGAACAAGTCTAGACGCCACAAGCAACTTGATAAGTCTAGGAAACTTGCACGAAATTGAAGAGGAGACTAGCTCACTTGATGAACAAAAGTTCATGTAACTTGATAATATTCAAAATTGTCTATATTCTCAATCCCCACAAATGAAAACTAACAAGGTATTTATAGGACATAGGCTAGCCGAATAGTCACTAGGAAGCCTTGATGGCTAAGAAAAATTAAACACAAAAATTCCGAATTTTGGAGAAGGCTTCCTTGTAGTTTCCATGCATTGAGGACGTCAATGGCCTCTTCTAGAAGGCTTAATTGAGCTGAAAATCTGGAATAAACTCATCAAGTGGCTATGGGTAGATTCGATGAATGGGAGTCAAGTGGATGACTTCTAGATGGAGCAATTAACTTGGTGGATGATTGCTTGAAGGAGATCAAAGGACAAGTCCAAATTCAGCCTCTTGGACGTCAAAAGCCATGCTTCATGAAGAAGAAATTCGTCCAAGTCCATGTGCAGCCTTTGGAACATCATTAACCATGTTTCTAGAAAAAATACACATTTAGCACACATACTAAATTTGGCATTTCTATTTAATAGAAAAAATCAGACTTTAATTTTTGATTTAAAACAACTTTAAAACATGTAATAAAATGTAATAAAATTAATTTGAACTAAAACAAATTAAATTCAACCAATTTAAAATGTTTTGGATGCATTAAAATGCTTTATGAAAAATAAATAAAATAAAATTCAATTTATTAAAAGTAATAATTTAAGCAATCACTCGATGAGTGAAATGAGCTCGAGGAGCTCGAATTGAGTGGGCATGAGCTAATCCACTCAATTTGAAGTGAACAAAAATGCACACGAGCTCTACGGCACTTGGTCTCGATGATTCGAGCTCATCAGCTTGCAATAAATTGGGTTCCCCGGGCATGCCCGCATCATAATACTTATAATCCAGGTTAGAGGAACCACCCCAATTTCTTGT
Source organism: Gossypium rotundifolium (assembly GCA_025506655.1). Classification (NCBI taxonomy): domain Eukaryota; kingdom Viridiplantae; phylum Streptophyta; class Magnoliopsida; order Malvales; family Malvaceae; genus Gossypium; species Gossypium rotundifolium. The sequence goes on from CP106724.1 coordinate 140,127,520, forward strand.
GGGGTGGTCAAAGTAATCAGAGACAACAGCCACCCCCTCTAAACTTCCAACAACAGCCCTACCCACAGGAAAAGAAGCTGAACCTTGAAAAGATGCTGATAAAATTCATAGCGGTATCTAAAACTCGATTTCAAAACATTGAGACAACACTTAAAAATCAACAAGAATCAATTAAAAAATTGAGAACCAGTTAGGGCAACTTGCAATGCTGATCTCCAAACGACCATTAGGTAGCTTGGCAAGTAACACTGATACTAATCCAAAGGAGCAATTCAAGCCATAACAGCTCATGATAGTGAAGGGTTAGTAGAATCTGAATTTGAGCCAAGGCGAGAACTTGTGGTAAGTGAAGGTAAGATTGAGGTAAGCCAAGGAAAGCTAAAACTGGTAATTAAAGAATACAAACCTCGTATACCTTACCCCAATGTGTTGAAGGAAGATGACACAGAAGAACAGTTCTGTAAGTTCCTTAAACTCTTAAAGAAATTACATATTAACTTACCGTTTCTTGAAGCTCTTTCGCGGATGCCAAATTCAAGGAAATTTTTAAAAGAGCTCTTAACGAACAAGTGAAAGTTAGACTAGGAGTTGCATGTGGAACTAAACACAGTGTGCTCAACAATGTTACATAATAGATTACCACGAAAATTAAAAGATCCAGGGAGTTTTACAATTCCATATTTAATTGGTAGTTTATCTGTTGAGAATGCTTTAGCCGATTTAGGGGCAAGCATCAATGTTATGCCATCTAAAATGTTTAAACAGCTAGGTCTAGGGAAACCCAAGCAAACTAGGATGAGTATTCAACTAGCTGATAAGACTATTCGCATCCCTAAGGGTATAATTGAAGATGTACTAGTTAAAGTTGACAAATTCATATTCCCCGTAGACTTCATTATTTTAGATATGGATGAAGACAATAGTATCTCCTTAATTTTAGGAAGACCTTTTCTAGCAACTGTCAAATCTAAAATTGATGTCAGCACAGGTGAATTCATATTTCGTGTAGGTGATGAATCAATTAGTCTTCAAGCTCTCGACTCAGCTAGGACATCAACTGTGAAAGGTGAGGACGTAAATTCCCTTGATAAGCATTTAGTTAAACTCTCTTTTCAGGAAACACCATGTAATTACACTACAGAGCCAGATCCTATAGCTTGTACCAACAAGGAAATATCTCATGAGGAACGACGACTTCGGATCGATGAGCTAGATGAGTGGGAGATACAATTCAAGAAGGAATCAAACGCACACGAAGTGAAACCGAAGGAACCCCCAGAAGAACTTAAAGGAACATCAAATCACTTCAAAATAGGAGAACATGTACTATTAGATAGAATAGACCCACGAATCGCCACATCAAACCTAAAGACAAACGAAGAGATCCCCTTTACGGTAGTTTTCCCTTACAAAATAGTCGAGGTAAGTAATTCTACATTCGGTACTTTTAAAGTAAACTCTACTCGACTCAAACTATATAATGATAGCATGATAAATGATTTTTCACTCCTTAAACCACCGCGAAGGTACGAATGAGAGGTAAGTCTAGCTCAAGACTTTGAACGAGCGTTTCTCGGGAGACAACCCTAGCACTAACCATATTTATTTTCATTTCTTTTTCTTTTAGCACCTAACTACAAACTAACCAAGTTAATGAAGCATAGATTTTCACATCACACGACCTTACACACGACCGTGGTCGTGGCCGTGTGGATGCTACAAATTTTTGTACTGACATGGCAGAGAGAGTATGAGACAGGACAAGAAAAATATCTTTGAATCACGGACTCACTTAACACCATGACCATGTGACATAGCCGTGGCTGACACTGTTGAAACAACATGGGCGTGGCAAATTAAATACCAGGCGTGGGAGAAGCAATTGAACCACCACACAGCCGTGTGACATGGCCGTTTGACACAACACGCCCACGATACATGAGCGTGGGGATGTACCAGAGTTGAAAAATTCCATTTAAAACACCTCTCTCCCCTTCTCACCCATTCCCTATCCACTCTCCACTCCCCTCCATCTTTAGTCTCTTCCTTCTTCATTCCATAAAAGTCTCAATCTACGCTCCAACAATGTCAAAAAATGGAAAGATCTGAGTCCTCTCTCCCTGCGCGAGACCAATCAACATAAGTTCATGCCAACTGCTTCATTAACTCGACAAGCCAAGGGTCTTTGAGACTATTTAACTTTTATTTTACTTATCCCTTCTCCTTTATTTTCCTTTTCTTTATTCTTCATATATTAAATTTAGTTTATTTTGTTTTAGTTTCTTGGTTTTAGGTTCAAAAGGCTGTTAGAGAATCACAACACCACAGCTTTAGAAACCACACCCACCTCGTGAACCATCTACCAATAAGGACTTTTCAGTCTATTCATCTTTTCTTTTGGTCTTATTTTAATTCTTATTTTCTTTCTTGTTATCTTTATTTACTTTAATTATATATTTAGTATAATTTAAATTATTATTATTTCCTAGCTAACTCTTATGAGGTTCCCAATTTCTTCATCTAGCATAGGAAGTATAGGCGCCCCCTCCAACTTATCTTTCATCTACAAATCAAGTTTCCACACTTCCAACTCAAGGAATCCATCCAAAAATTCTGGCAGTTTCACCTCTCTCCCTCACCTTTTGATTTTCTTGTTATATGATTGTTATCTATCTTTGTACATTGATGGCAATGTACATCTTAAGTGTAGGGGGTGAAAGTTTATTAGAAAAAGTGCCTAACTTTTTGCATTATTCTTAAATCCCTGAATGATATTCTGTCTTAAAGTAATTTTCTCATATCACTAATTAGAATGAAATTGTTGTTGATTCATGATTTTTTATTAATATGTTTTAGATTAAGTCATTGATAATTGTGCAATGATGATTTAAACTTTAAGATACAAGAGAATCAAGCATGATGAGTCTATTTTCAAAAAATTCTGTTAGGGTGTCTATGTGGAATCTAAATTGTTACCTTGAAGTTTAAAATTTATGAGGTTGACATCAAAATACCCATAATTTTTGTGAGATTTTGAGCTTTTTAGAGCATACATTGTTTTCGTGCTCACTTTATTGATTATGAGTGTGTCAACATTGATTTGTTATTCTAGAACTTGCTTCGATTATACATGTCAAGACTACACTATTGATTTGATATACAGAGATGATTAAGGCATTTAAGATTTAACCCACTTACTCCACTAAAAGCCTACCCTCATAATTGACCCTTAGTGAACCCCTTTGATCCTAACTACCCTTTTTATTGACTCAAACCACTAATATTAACCCGAAACCCATCTTGTATTTATTATTACCATTCCTTTTGACTACCCTTCTTTTGAGACTTGTTTTGATCAGTTGCCTAATTATATTATTTCAGTGTTAAATTTTTATCTTACATTGTTTTGGTATTTCAAAAAAAAATTAATCAAAGTTTATTCATTATTAGTTATGTGATTAAGCAAGCCTATACGTTTAATTTCAATATCTTAAAGAAGAAGCTCGTATTATTAATATTACAAGTTTTCAATTAATGTAATTATGCATGTTATTAGTTCATTTTCCTAGTTAGATAATTTGTCAATTCAATCTCAATTCTAAACCTTTTAATTCAGCCTTTATCCACACCGTTAACCTAAGCCCCGTTAAACCCATTTTAAAGACCTTTTAATTTGTGATTATCTCATTTTACAGTGGTGGAGATTTGATTTTCATGCAAGCCTATGGGATTAACTTTTCATGTTCGACTTATGGTGCTTTATTTTTAAACCTTAAACACCTTGAGTGATTTAAGTGAATCTTTAGTGAGGATGTCAACTTTTGTCGATTTTGAATTAAAGGTAATTATTCGAATAAGGGGAAACACCTATATTTTCATGCTAAAAACTCATGACTTTGATTGTTTGAATCTTTAGGACTCTTTTAGTTGAATTATCCATGTATAAATTATCTATGAATTATGATGAAACATTATTGATAAATATTACGAATTGAGGAAGTTCGTTTTAATTGTGAGTTGAGAATTTTGCTTGAGGACAAGCAAAAGCTTAAGTGTGGGGGTATTTGATAAACCATAATTTGAACATATTTTAATCCCACATTTAGCATGTTTTTGGATGATTTATCCCCTTAGTTATGGAAATAGGTGCTCCTAATCCTTTGTTTTCATGTTTTATACTCAGTACAGTACCGGGAATGAAAAGAATGAGAAACAGGCCGATAATGGAGAAAATGGGCCAAAGTACGAAATCCACATGGCCTGGACCCAAGACCACACAATCGTGCCCTGTAAAAAGTGTTGATCACGGTCTGGACCCTAAAATACACAGTGGTGCCTCATCAACAGGTTCGATCACATCCTGGCCACGATTTACATGGGTGTGTACCATGGGAGTGTCTCTGCCGTAGATAAGAAGAATTCTATTCGGATTAGGGTACTTAGAGGCAAAGAAACATAATCCAAAAGCCTATATAAAGACCCTAGAGGCCAAACTTTAGAGGGCGTTCAGCTAGGCCAAAGAGTTGAGCCAAAGCAGTTAAATTAAGGGATTTACTCGAAGAAAGCCAGTTGATTCATCTTAAGAAGCCAGAATCATACTCAAGACTGGGGATCTCTCCTTCAATTTCTTTAGGGGTTTTAGGTTTTTCTTATGTTTTGTTTTATATTTTCTTCTGAGATTTTTTTTTATAATTATGAACTAAACCCTTAGATACTTGAGGGGGATGAAACCTAAGACAGATCTTGTTATTGTTATCTGAGCTGTATTATAAATACTTGATTTGTTCTTAACTATGTGTTCTTAATTATTGTTTTGATATTTCCGGGATATTGATTCAAGTGTGATGTGCTTAGGCAGAGGAGAAAGAGACCCTATCTAAGAGTAGATCTAGCATAGTTAGGCGGAGTTGCTCGCGTGCCTAGAGATAGGGTGACGAAAATCTGTCGGATTAGGGTCAAACCTAATATGGGAGTCCATAGATCGAGTTAATACAATTCTAGGGGTTTTAATTAGAAAGAGATTCAATTAATCAACCTAGGGTTAGACGTTAGTAGCCTCGAGAGAGATATTAATATAAATTAGGGAATCCTACGAATAAAGTCAAGTAAATAAATTGTTTGGTTCAGAGTTAGATAACAAGTGAAGTCTAGGTGGATTCTTCCTCGGGTATTGTCTAAATCAATCGATTTTCCTCTCAAGTCTTTCCTTAATTTCTTTTCTTTGTCTTCGCATCTTTAGGTTAGTTGATTAGTTAATTTTAGATTAGATAAAAATTTCCTTAATTCGTAGGCTAAATAATAGAAAGAGAGTTAATATTAGTACTTTTGGTACCTTTGGGTTCGATAATCCGGTCTTGCCGCTAGTTATACTACTGTCCGATAGGTGCGCTTGCCTCCATCGTTGTCTTATTTAGTTTCCAGGTTCGATCATTCTTTTTATAAATTTTTAAGACTTGACAGACATGGTCACACCCACACTATCAGCTCATCTCGGTATATTTAGACTTAGCATTTTGGGTATGTCATGTATAGGGGCTAGACTTAGTGAAATGTTTTGTTGTTATAGCCAAGTGTGTTGGCTCCTTTAAAGATGAACTCTTTTGTATATAGCCATAATTGATGGCTTATTATTACTAATTTATGAAAAGATGAGGTTATTCATGAAAGTGTATGTTGCATGATTAGATTTGCTTGGTAAATGGTTGAATAGGATTTATGTGGTGTGAGTTAGGGTGATAAAAAGAGTTTGGTAAATAGCCTTGTTCTTATACACCATGTAGGCACACAGCCGTGTGTGACACACGGCCTGTCCAATGGGCATGTGACCAGGCCGTGTGTCCCCTGCATGTTAATGTTGCAAGTCAGTGTCGACCACGGGCTAGATACATGGACGTGTGCCTAGGTAGTGTGCCTAGGCCGTGTGTCCTGTAACACCCCAAACCCGATCAATACGTTACGACCAAATCTGGTATGTTACAGAAAAAGAGGTTTTTGAAATTTTAATGAAACATCGAAATCTCCGAAAAGTTTTCGTTGAGTGTCTTCATCTTATAACGATTTAAAACTTTTGTTTGAAGGTTTCGTACCGTCTTTATATTAAATTGATCAAACAAGTTGTAACAACTTCGTTTTACAAAAACTGAAATCAAGGAAATTCATAAACGTGACATTTGAAAATGATGTTGTGATTTTAATAAAATCTTTGAGTTAATTAATTACTCGTAACCCATCTTTTGTTAACACTTTGAAAACTATTTGCTTATGTTTTAACTTAGAAAAACCCCATGTTTGACAGTTTATAGAATATATAATATCAGCATTCAACCAAAACCCAAATTTAAGTTATAGCAGCCTTATTACATAATAAAATCCTGAGCTCAAAATAAGTTTGAATAAAAGAAACGAGTTTACAAGAAAACATTGCATGGCCATATTGAAGTCCACTTCGGCTCCCAAAACTGCGATCTAAGAATTACCTGAAAAATTAAGCAGAGGGGTGAGTCATCGAGACTCAGTGTGTCAATCCCCTTTAACGTAATCGGCTTTAAGCCCACATAGGCCCATTGGGCCTCAGCCCACGCAATACATCAAAATAATCATGCATGCAATGCAGCCCAAACCTAACCTAGTTTTCCATCCTCTAGGTCACCTGAATCATCCAATTACCCGTGGCATTATGCCACCGTGGTCCCAGACCACTTGTGACAGAGTCACAATATATATATATGAACGTGGGGCCAACCCACCGTGGTCCTAGACCACCGTGATGATCTCTGAATAATATACGTAGGGCCAACCCACTATGGTTCCAGACCACTGAGATGAGTCACCGATAAGTATACGTGATTTCAAACCACCGTGACAGAGTCACATAATCACACTTCCCCTTTTAATCATTTTCCAAACGCCCATGTAACATATTGTCATACTGTGATGAATGCAACATAATTTCAATGTATAACATATGATTAGTTTAAACATACAATAATCTGCAAGTGACATAATAGAGGAACTTACCCGGTGTCTCCAACCTTACCCACAAGGGTATCTCACCTATCTAATCAATCGTTTCGACTTTCAGCCAACACAACCATTAACATGAATTAATTAACAAAGTAAAGTGTGAGCATTACACACCCAATTACGCATAAAACTAGACTCTCTACGTCAACGCTCTCACTAGCAGGCATAACGACTATCTGTCTATCCCAGGTAGATGTCGGCTGCCTACCATATCCTGGCGAAAAGTCTCGAACCTCTGACATCGCACGACTTTTAAACTTAGGAGTAGAGACCACAGCTCTGCTCCCCTCAGACTCCTTAGTTGCACCCTCCTTGGATCGACTAGCACTCATATTCATGGTAAGAGTCTTGATCAGTACACTACTATAGCGAAAATAGAGATTGCCCAAGCAATGGGTTTGATTAAAATAGAGTAATTAATAGAGGCTGATCACGAAGGGCAAAGGAGGGCTTTTTACCTTAGAACCCGAATGTAGAGGTGAGATTCGGCAATCAATAGATCCTCAGACTTCTGACTACTAACGTTTGGCTAATGGAGTTTCCCGGAGTCAGCGTTCCAAAACAAGAAAGAAGAGAAGGGATTAGCTAGAATCTAACCATCAAAACCAAGATAGCCATTTGGCTATGACTACACAGAGCTGAAAAGCATGAGAAAGAAATGAGAGAGTCCCCCTTACCTTGCACGATAGGACCCTACTGTGGAAGAGACTTTCGGTAACCCACAGGGATGTTCTTGATATTCGACTGATAATGGTAGATGAGAGACACAAGTTTGGTTTGCCACAAAGGGTGATTCGGGTTTGGAACATAAGAGTAGGATGAAGGAGATGAGCAAAGGTTCGGCTCAAGAGAACAATAAAGAAGACGAAAAAGAATGAAGATGGAAGTGATGTGAAAGAGACAGAAGGTTTCAGCTTAAAGCAAGATGTAGAGAGAAAAAAAGGAATGTTTCAGTTATGGTGAGTAGAAGGTGAGGGAGAGGTTCGGCTAAAGTGAGGCTAGACAAAGCTTCGAATGGGGGATGAAGGAGGACTCGGCTATTCTAGAGTACTTCGAGAAGAAAGGATGCAAGTTGAAAAAAATAAGAGATGAAATGGTTTTGGTAAAAGAAAGAATGGATGCAACATCGAATGCAAAAGAAGATAGAAAGAGTTTTCGAATGAGTTTTGGTAAAGAAAAGACTGAAGACACACACTAGCTCACTTTGGAAGAAAATGGCACACTTCACCTACTAGCAAAACCGAAAATAATTAGCACCCTAGATCCCCTCTCTTTTACTCCCCTTGACCGAATTCACTCCCCCCATACATCTCTAACTTTCGGCCAACTCCACAACCAACACCAAGTCCCACGATTTCCTCCTAATTCCACTCTCCATCACCCGTTTGGATCGGTTTGACTGATTCAAACACCACCATCTCCTCATGTCCACTCATTCAACTATTTTGACTCATTCAACACTCACATTTGAAGAGTCCTTGCCAAATCCATCTTCCCTCCATCCTGGTGCCAAAAATAAAGTTCTATAATGAGGCTTATGGGATTCGAACTCCTTCCCTACTGCTCCCTTGTGACACCACTCCCTTGCTCCTTAGGTGGCGTCACTTGCCACTCTACCACACTCCATCTTGTGTCAATAGACACAAGAAAAACTCTTAAGGCCTGCTTCAAATAGCTCTCCCCCTAAAGTGCCCAAAAAAAAATTTTTACCAAGGCCCTGGCTTGACCCTGAGCCTTTCTAGGACCCCCAAACACACCAAATTAACAAGTAGAACAAGCCAAACACACAGAAGACATTAAATGCAGAACCTCTAATTCCAGGATGTTACAGTTCTACCCCCTTAAAGAAATTTCATCCTTGAAATTTACTTGATCAAAAGAGGTGAGGGTATTGCTGTTGCATCACATCCTCTGTCTCCCACGTGGCTTCCTTTAAATCGTGATTCCGTCACAAAAATTTAACCAACAAAACTGTCTTCCTTCTCAATACTTTAACGTCTCGATCTAAGATCTGAGCTGGTTCTTCTTCAAAAGATAAATTAGGTCTCATTCAATTTCTTCTACTGGCACTATGTGAGATGGATCCGAATGATAGCGCCTTAACATCGAGACATGGAATACATCATATATCTGCCTCAATCCCGAGGGTAACTCGAATTGATAAGCTATTGGTCTCACACGTTTCAACACTCGATAAGGCTCGATGAACCTGGGGCTCAACTTGCCCTTACGTCTAAACCTCAGAACCCTCTTCCAAGGTGAAACTTTCAGAAAAACTCGATCACCCACTGAGAACTTTATATCCTTACGCTTCAGATCTGCATACGATTTCTGTCTGTCGAAAGCTTCCTTCAACCGAGACCAAATCAACTTAACCTTTTCTTCTATTTTCGAAACCAATTCCAGACCCAACAACTGTCGCTCACCCAACTCTGTCCAGTAGGTAGGGGTACGGCATTTACGACCATACAACACTTCATAGGGTGCCATCTGAATACTGGATTGATAGCTATTATTGTATGCGAATTCTGCCAACGGTAGAAAATCTTCCCAACTACCCTTGAAGTCAATAGCACACCCTCTTAGCATATCTTCCAGAATCTGAATTACCCTCTCATACTGACCATCAGTCTGTGGATGAAACGCCATGCTGAAATCCATCTTGTACCCAATGCTTGATGTAATGCCTTACAGAACCGTGATGTAAACCTAGGGTCTTTTCTGATATGATGGACACTGGTACCCCATGTAACCTCACAATCTCTGCTACATACAGCTTGGCTAACTTCTAAAGTGAATAATCAACTATAACCGATATGAAGTGGGTGGACTTCATCAATCGGTCGATAATTACCCACACCGAATCATTCTTAGTAGGCGTAAGAGGTAGCATACTAACAAAATCCATCGTTATCCTCTCCCATTTCCACAGTGGAATCTTCACTGGCTATAACAATCCTGAAGGCAATTGATGTTTTGCCTTTACCTGCTGACACGTTAAGCACCTACTCACAAACTCGATAACTTTTTACTTTAGACCTGGCCATCAGAACTATTCACGCAAATCCCGATACATCTTACTTCCACCAGGATGCATAGCGTATGGGCTACTATGCGCTTCCTGCAGAATCTTCTGCCTTAACTCGAAATCCTTTGGCATACAAGCCTTTCCACGAAAGCACAACACCCCATCACTGTTCAAACTAAAATCTCCTGTCTCACCACCTTCCACTAGCTGGAATTTAGAACTTAATGATTTATTCGACAACTATTGCTCTTTAACCTGACTTATCCATGTAGGCTTCACTTGAATTTCAACTAACAAGCTCCCATCCTCATACAAACTGAGATGAGTAAACATTACCCTCAAGTCTGATATTACCTTACGGCTTAACACATTCGCCACTACGTTAGCTTTACCCGGGTGATACTCGATTGAGCAGTCATAATCTTTCAACAATTCAATCCACCTCTGCTGCCTTAAATTCAGCTCTTTCTGGGTAAGGAGATATTTCAAGCTCTTGTGATCTGTGTAGATAATAGACTTCTCCCCATATAGGTAGTGTCTCCAAATATTCAGAGCGAACACTACTGTAGCTAACTCCAAATCATGCATGGGATAGTTCACTTCATGTGGTCTCAATTACCAAGACGCATACGCTACTACTTTCCCCTCTTACATCAACACACATCCTAACCCTGTATATGACGCATCACAGTAGATGACAAACTCTTTCCCGGCCTTAAGCTGAATCAACACTGATGCCTCCATCAAAATCCTCTTCAATTTCTCAAAGCTTTCATGTTGCTTATCTGACCAGACAAACGGTACCCCTTTCCGTAACAATTTTGTTAAAGGTGTAGCTATCAACAAGAATCCCTCAACAAACCTTCTGTAGTGCCCAACTAGCCCAAGGAAACTTCAGATTTTTGCTACTGACTTTGGTAGTTTCCAGTCCAACATAGCTTCAACCTTTCGGGGATCAACCCTAATCCCCTCGACAGACACAACATGCCCGAGGAAAGTAACTTTCCTCAACCAAAATTCACACTTGCTGAATTTGGGATACAGCTGCTTCTCTCTCAAAATCTGCAAAACTAGCCGAAGATGCAAATCATGTTCCTCTTTCGTCCTTGAATAAACCAAGATATCGTCTATGAACACTACCACAAACCGATCCAAATAGGGTTGGAATACTTGGTTCATCATATCCATAAACGTAGCTGGTGCATTCGTCAACCTGAACGGCATCACTAAAAATTCATAATGACCGTAATGAGTTTGAAAAGCTATCTTACAAATATTCCACTCCTTAACCTTAAGCTGATGATAACCCGACCTCAAATCTATCTTTGAGAAGTCCAAAGTGCCTCGTAACTGATCGAACAGATCATTAATCCTAGGCAATGGGTACTTGTTCTTAATCATAAATTTGTTTAATTGCCTGTAATCAATACACATCCTCATTGACCTATCCTTTTTCTTAACGAATAACACCGGTGCTCCCCATGGTGACACAATTAGTCAGATAAAACCTTGGTCCAACAGTTTTTGAATCTGAGCTTTAAGTTCCACCAGCTCATTCGGTGCCATTCTATATGGGGCAATGGACACTGGAGCTGTCTTCAGAAGAAGATCGACACCAAACTCCACCTCGCAATCCGGAGGTAATCCTAGAAGCTCTTCTGGAAAAACATTAGAGAATTCCTTCACCGTCCTAACATCTCTTACAGAAAACTCCTTGGCTTCCAAAGCACTGACGAAAGTTAAGAAAGCATCACACCCTTTCCGTACCATCCTTTTGGCCTTTAACGCAGACACTACATTGGACAGGTAATTCTTTCTTTCGCCTATCACCAGCACCTTTTTATCCTCGGGAGTTTTTAACACCATGCGCTTAACAGACAATCCAAGTTTGCTCGATACTTAACTAACCAGTCTGTGCCTAAGATCAAATCGAACTCACCGAACGGCAATTCCATCAAGTCAGTCGGGAAAACCATCCCTTGAACCTCAAAAGGAACCTTCCTAAAGAGTTTGTTTACCACTACAGATTGTCTTAAAGGGCTAATCACAGTCATCTCTTTAGAAGCAATCTCAGATTCTATGTTCAAAGTTCCAGACACAGTACTAGCAACATACGAATGTGTAGACCCAACATCTATCAGTGCTGTAAAGGGCAAACCAAAAATAAAGAACGTACCGATTATGATGTCCGATGCATCGCCCTCCTCTCGGCGTCTGGCTGCATAAACCAACCCAGTCATCTCAAGATCAGATTCCCAAAGACCTCCGCCTTGCTCCATGCCCTCGACCATAACCATTTCCTCCCCTAGCTGAATTCACAACCTCTCGGTGGTCACGCCCACCTTCTAGGTCAGACATAACCCCGACCTCTTGGCGTGCCTAGTTTGGCTCTCGTGGACAATCTTTTACCCAATGTTCCTCAGATCCACACCTATAACATCCTTTACTTCTTGCCCAGCACTCCCCTAAATGGAATCTACCACATCTAGCACACTATTGAGTCCGAGCAATAGCAACAGGCTTCGCAACTTGACTCGGTCCATCCAACCTAAGCCTCTTCTGGAAACTCTCAATAAATCCTTACGATCCAAAACTCCTTTTATTCCTATCCCTGTCTTTATTCTGATTCTGTCTTTTAGATCGCTTCACCTCTTCGATTATCTTAGCCTTCTCGACCAAAATAGCAAACTCTCTTTCCCGTTGCGGAGCTATTAGTATTCACAACTCGTCCCTCAGACCATCCTTATCGGACACAATGCTCGTGATCTGTTACAACTATCCCTCGAGCATAACGGCTTAAGTGCAAGAATTCTACCTCATATTCAGGCACTGACTTATTCCCCTGGACCAACTTTAGAAATGCCTTCCTCTGAGCGTCCACATAGCTCGACCCAATATACTTTCCTTGGAATGCTAACTTAAAGAAGTTAACATCCCTTACCATGAGCCACCACTGGTATGCCTCATCTCAAAGAAGAGACACTACTCCTTTCAACTTCTCTTTCACGGTACAGTCAAGATCGTCCATGATCCGTTCCACCACTTCCAACCAGTACTCAGCTACGCTAGGAGCCACACCAGAAATGCCCCTAAACATCTCCGCCCCATTAGCTCGAAGTCGCTCATACACAGATTTTTGAGCTAATGATCTCGTGCTCGCTCCAGCAACCCACTCTAAAACACGTAACATAGCTTGAGACACAACATCATCTCCACTAGTTTGGTCCTAAAATTTTGCTTTCGCAATTGGTGATGCTGGTACCTCACCTTCTGGCCTATGCCCTGACTCTGAAGGTTCAGCCCTAACACCCCGACCTCTACCATGGCCGCGCACAACACGTCCACGTCCTCTAGAACTCATGACTACTGATTCGACTTAATCTGGTTACAAGTTTTATTAATTAGTATTTCTTCCACTATTTATTACAGAGCAGTCTTATGAAAGTAGCATTAGAAGTAGTTTCCACAAGAAATATTTCTAAGGTCTCTATTTCTAAAGTTAAAACTATCTACCGCAATATTTCATAAGTAGCAATAAAAAAAACTTACAGTGCGGATTGGTGCCGGAGACTCGGGTGCCATACTTCCAGAAAAACATGTATTTTCTCAACCACTTTCCAAACCAACTTTTGAAAACATTTTGAACCCCTAACCCACAGCTAAGTTTTGTAAATTTGGCTCTGATACCACAATTGTAACACCCCAAACCCGGTCAATACGTTACGACCAAATCTGGTATGTTACAGGACAAGAGGTTTTTGAAATTTTAACGAAACATCAAAATCCCCAAAAAGTTTTCGTTGAGTGTCTTCATCTTATAATGATTTAAAACTTTTGTTTGAAGGTTTCGTACCGTCTTTATATTAAATTGATCAAATAGGCTGTAACAACTTCATTTTACAAAAACTGAAATCAAGGAAATTCATAAATGTGACATTTGAAAATGATGTTACGATTTTAATAAAATCTTCGAGTTAATTAGTTACTCGTAACCCATCTCTTGTTAACACTTTGAAAACTATTTGCTTATGTTTTAACTTAGAAAAACCCCATGTTTGACAGTTTATAGAATATATAATATTAGCATTAAATCAAAATCCAAATTTAAGTTATAGTGGCCTTATTACATAATAAAATCCCAAGCTCAAAATAAGTTTGAATAAAAGAAACGAGTTTACGAGAAAACATTGCATGGCCACCTCGAAGTCCACCTCGGCTCCCAAAATCGCAATCTAAGAATTACCTCCAAAATTAAGTAGAGGGGTGAATCATCAAGACTCAGTGTGTCAATCCCCTATAACGCAATTGGCTTTAAACCCACATAGGGCCGTTGGGCCTCAACCCACACAATACAATAAAATAATCATGCATGCAATGCAGCCTAAACCCAACCTAGTTTTCCATCCTTTAGGTCACCTGAATCATCCAATCACCCGTGGCATTATGCCACTGTGGTCCCAGACCACTTGTGACAGAGTCACAATATATATATAAACATGGGGCCAACCCACCATGGTCCTAGACCACCGTTACGATCTCTAAATAATATACGTGGGGCCAACCCATTGTGGTTCTAAACCTCTAAGATGAGTCATTGATAAGTATACATGGTTTCAAACCACCGTGGTCGCAGACCACCGTGACATAGTCACTCAATAAATATGTGGGGCCAGCCCACTGTGACAGAGTCACATAATCACACTTCCCCTTGTAATCATTTTCCAAACACCCATGCAACATATTGTCATACTGTGATGAATGCAACATCCTTTCAATGTATAATATATGATTAGTTTAAACATACAATAATCTGCAAGTGACATAATAGCGAAACTTACCCAGTGTCTCCAACCTTGCCCACAAGGGTATCTCACCTATCTAACCAATTGTTTCGGATTTCAGCCAATACAACCATTAACATGAATTAATTAACAAAGTAAAGTGTGAGCATTACACACCTGATTACGCGTGAAACTAGACTCTCTACGTCGACGCTCTCACTAGCAGGGATAACGACTATTTGTCTATCCCAGGCAGATGTTGGCTCCCTACCACAGCCTGGCGAAAAGTCTCGAACCTCCGACACCGCACGACTTTTAAACTTAGGAGTAGAGACTACAGCTCCGCTCCCCTCAGACTCCTTAGCTGTACCCTCCTTGGATCGACTAGCACTCATATTCATGGTAAGAGTCTTGATCAGTACACTACTATAGTGAAAATAGAGATTGCCCAAGCAATGGGTTTGATTAAAATAAAGTAATGAATAGAGGCTGATCACAAAGGGCAAATGAGGGCTTTTTACCTTAGAACTCAAATATAGAGGTGAGATTCAGCAATCAACAGATCCTCAGACTTCTGACTAAGAACGTTTGGCTAATGGAGTTTCCCGAGTCAGCGTTCCAAAACAAGAAAGAAGAGAAGGGATTAGCTAGGATCTAACCATCAAAACCAAGATAGCCATTCGGCTATGACTACACAGAGCTGAAAAGCATGAGAAAGAAATGAGAGAGTCCCCCTTACCTTGCACGACAGGACCATACTTGGAAGAGACTTTCGGCAACCTACATGGATGTTCTTGATATTCGACTGATAATGGTAGATGAGAGACATGAGTTTGGTTTGCCACAAAAAGTGATTTGGGTTTGGAACAAAAGAGTAGGATGAAGGAGATGAGCAAAGGTTCAGCTCAAGAGAATAATAAAGAAGATGGAAAAGAATGAAGAAGATGGAAGCGATGTGAAAGAGACGGGAGGTTTCGGCTTAAAGCAAGATGTAGAGAGAATGAAAAATGAATGTTTCGGTTATGGTGAGTAGAAGGTGAGGGAGAGGTTCAGCTAAAGTGAGGCTAGACAAAGCTTCGAATAGGGGATGAAGGAGGATTCGGCTATGCTATAGTACTTCGACAAGAAAGGATGTAAGTTGAAAAAAAATAAGAGATGAAATGGTTTTGGTAAAAGAAAGAATGGATGCAACACCAAATGCAAAAGAAGATAGAAAGAGTTTCCGAATGAGTTTTGGTAAAGAAAAGACCGAAGATGCACACTAGCTCACTTTGGAAGAAAATGGAACACTTCACCTACTATCAAAACTAAAAATACGTAGTACCCAAGATCCCCTCTCTTTTACTCCCCTTGACCGAATTCACTCCCCCCATACATCTCCAACTTTCGACCAACTCCACAACCAACACCAAGTCCCATGATTTCCTCTTAATTCTACTCTCCATCACCCGTTTGAATCAGTTTGATCGATTCAAACACCACCATCTTCGCATCTCCACTCATTCAACTGCTTTGACTCATTCAACACCCACCTTTGAAGAGTCCTTGTCGAATCCATCTTCCCTCCATCCTGCTGCCAAAAATAAAGTTCCATAATAAGGCTTATGGGATTCGAACTCTTTCCCTACTGCTCCCTTGTGACGCCATCCCTTGCTCCTTAGGTGGCGTCACTTGCCACTCTACCACACTCCATCTTGAGTCAACTGACACAATAAAAACTCTTAAGGCCTGCTTCAAACAGCTCTCCCCCTAAAGTGCCCAAAAACAAAATTTTTATCAAGGCCCTGGCTTGACCCCAAGCCTTCCCAGGACCTCCAAACACACCAAATTAACAAGCAGAACAAGCCAAACACACAGAAGACATTAAATGCAGAACCCTTAATTCTAGGATGTTACATGCCTCTTATGAGATTACTGATGTCACAAACAAAATACCCAAGTTTTTACACACGGGCAAGGACACGAGCGTGTCTAGGCCGTATGAAGGACACGAGCCAAAGACACGGGTGTGTGTTTGACAGTGTAAAATCCCCTTTAGGTTCGAAATGAAAAATAAATTTTACACGGGCTAGGGACATGGGCGTGTGTGACCATACGGCCTGCCCATACGGGCGTTTGACCCTGTTAAGGCAAAATTTCTCTAAGTATACAAAAGTTCCCGATCTGATCCCGAGACCCTCCGTTCGTATGATTAAGGCCTCATAGGCCCATAATAAGGATGTTATGATTGTGAATGAGAAGTTTTAAACTGGAATGAAATTTGATAGCCAAAAGTTGTGCGTTCAAGCAAGATAAGTCCAGTAATGCCTTGTACCTGGTTCCGGTGTTGAACACGGGTAAGGGGTATTACAATAAAACTATTTCAAATCATTGTATATTTTCGTACTTCCCAGATGAATAGACATACAACTACTATGAGCTTCGTTCAAAATCAACTGAATCAACTCTGAATTTCTCAGTATACAAATCCGATCTCAGAATCTCAAACAACCATCAATATCAACTCAAAATCTTGAATCAGAATTCAAACCACACTGAGCTCGTTTTGCCATCATCTCAGTATCACATTTCTGGGCATCACAAATCTGACGTATAAACATTGGTCTCACTTTCAACTCAGCCAAAATCAAACCATCATCACACAAATCCATTTGAACTCTCATTACTCGTAAGGCACATAAAGACTTTCGACTCAAAGCATCAATAACAACATTAGCTTTCCTCGGATGATAATCAATTACTAATTCATAGTCTTTTAGCAATTCCAACCATCTCCGCTGTCGTAAATTCAATTCTTTCTGAGTCATCAAATAATTCAAACTCTTATGGTCAGTATAAATGTGACACTTTTCACCAAATAAGTAGTGACGCCAAATCTTTAATGCGAATACAATAGCTGCTAATTCAAAGATCATGCATTGGGAAGTTCTTTTCATGCGGTTTTAACTATCTAGAAGTATATGCTATGACTTTTCTTTCTTGCATAGCACACAACCTAAACCATTCAACGATGCATCACTGTAAACTATGAATTCTTTACCCGATTTTGGCTGAACTAACATTAGTGCTTCTATCAACAATGCTTTCAACTGTTCAAAACTCTGCTGACACTTTTCTGACCACTCAAATTTAACATCTTTCTGTAGCAATTTCGTCAATGGAGTCACAATCATCGAGAAGCCTTTCACAAACCATCTATAATATCCCCTAATCCTAGAAAACTACGAACTTTGGACACATTTCTCGGAGATTTCCAATCTAAAATTACTGAAACCTTGCTCGGATTAACTCGTATTCCTGCAGCTGACACTATATGTCCCAGAAAACCAACCTCACAGAACCAGAACTCACATTTACTAAACTTTGCACACAATTGCTTCTCATGCAGGTTCTGTAACACGATTTTTAAATGATCCACATGTTGAGTCTCATCATAAGAATAAATCAATATGTCATCTTTGGACACAACCACAAATCGATCTACATACTGTCTGAAGATTCGATTCATCAAATCCATAAAAATAGTAGGAGCATTCGTTAGTCTGAAAGGCATAACTAAGAATTCATAATGTCTGTACCTCATTCTGAAAGCAGTTTTTGGCACATAAGAGTCTTTGACTCATAGCTAATAGTAGCCCAATCTCAAATCATCGATTCGTGGCAAAGGATATTTATTCTTTATAGTCACCTTGTTGAGTTGTCTGTAGTCAATGCACATTCTCATAGTTCCATCTTTCTTTTTCACAAACAACACCGAAGCACCCAGGGCGAGAAACTCGGTTGAACAAATCCTCTATCGGTCAACTCTTGCAACTGAGACTTCAACTCTTTCAATTCTATCAGTGCCATTCTATACGAAGATATCAATATCAGAGTTGTCCCCGACACTAACTCAGTGCCAAACTCAACTTCTCATATCGGAGGTAATCCCGGTAATTCTTCAAGAAACACATCAGGGAATTCACAAACCACAGACACAGATTCAACTTTCTTTTCTGTCACTTTTGTATCTATCACATATGCAAGATATGCTTCACATCCCTTTTTCATATGATTCAAAGCTTTCATAGAAGATATTACAACCGGTAGCCCATTCAAATCACTGGATTCAATTCAAACTATCTCACCATTCTAGCTTTTCAAATCAATACTCTTCCATTTGCAATTCACAATAGCATTATGAAAGGTTAGCCAATCCTTACCCAGAATTGTACCGAATTCATCAAAGGGTAACAACATCAAATTAGCCGAAAAATAAATATCCCGAAACATCAATGGATAGTTCTTGCATACTTTATCAACCAGTACATACTTGCCTAAGGGGTTCGATACTCTAATTACAAACTTAATAGACTCAACAGGTAGAGTCTTACTAGATACTAGGTTCACACACACATATGAATGAGTAGATCTTGGGTCTATCAATGCAATCACATCAGTATCAAAAAGAGTAAAAGTACCTGTAATGACATATGGAGATGACGCTTTTTCGCGAGCGCGAATAGCGTAAGCTCGGGCAGGTGCTCTCGCCTCATATCGCACAGCTATATCTGATGTTCCTCTCTGACTATCACTCACATTTCCAGTGTTTCTGAGTGGTCTACCTCTAGCTTTCATATTACTCGGCCTCGCACTCTAAACATTATCTTTCTCAACTAACTCTAGGAAATCCTGAATAAAATGATCTCGTGATCCACATTTATAGTAAGCTCTATTATTATACTTGCTCCAGCATTCTCCGATATGACGTCTCCTACACTGTCTACACTCAGGCTTATTACTTCTGACACTTCCAACACTTGATTCCATTGGGGTTTGAGTTTTAGGACCAGTATTTTGTTTCACACGATCTTTACTTGAATGTTCGAACGAAACATTTGAGCGATTGGTTGCATCTTTGAATCTCTTTGACGAAGAATGATATGACTTGCTCATCGACCTTTTTCTTTCGTCTCTAACTTCTGAATTTGCTATCTTCTTTTCTTTACTAAGCTCTTCAACTTTGTAGGCTCTTTTAACCAATACTTCAAATTCATTCAAATTAAGAATTCCAACCAACAGTTTAATGTCTTTATTCAATCCTTCGATGAATCGTTTACACATAGTAGTTTCTGTTGAAACATATTCTCGTGCATACTGACTCAATCTTACAAATTCCCTCTTGTACTCTGTAATAGACATACGGCCCTATTTCAGCTCTAGGAACTCTTTACATTTTTGGTCTATAAACCCTTTGACTGATATATTTCTTTCAAAATTTAGCTTGAAAGAAATCTCAAGTGATTCTTTCTCTCGGAACCACATATATCAATGTTTTCCACTAATGATATCCCATATCTCTCAACAATGAAACATCACATTTTAAGCATTCATCAGGAGTACACGATAATTCATCAAACACTCTTACAGTATTCTCAAGCCAGGATTCAGCTCGCTCAGTGTCATCATCAATTGTGGCTCTGAACTCTTTGGTCCCGTACTTTCAAATTTTATCCACAAGAGGCTTACTCAATCGGATTAGATCTGAAACTTGTGGCACCACAGAAACTTGAGGGGGTGGAGGTTGTTGAGCAGCTGGATTCATTTGAACGAACTCCGTAAACCACTCATTCATCATTTGGAAGAAGGCTTGCTTTGCCTCCCCTCGTGACTACTAGCAATCGCCTAGATTCCACCGGCGCTATCCCTTGAGCAGGAGTAGGTGCATTACTCTTGACATCGTCAGCTACTGCTTGATTGGGATCCATTTGCTATACAAAAACACATTTTTAATTGTCAGGAATCATCACACTATCACAGGCATATATATGTCATGTATAGCTAAACTCTCACACACTACGTTAGTCTTAGAATCGACTGAACTGTAACTCTAATACCAATAAAATGTAACACCCTTAACCTATTTTCATCGCTAAAATAAGGTTAAGAGGCATTACCGATCAAATCATAACATTTAACCTTCATTGTTCATACATTATTAAATCATAATCAAACAACGTCATTAAGTCCCTTAATAAGATCTACGAGACCTTAAACATGCATTGGAAAGGGGTCGGGACTAATCCCAGCACATACAAAATTTTTCCAAAACTTAATAATTTTCAAAACTACAGAGGTCACAAGCCCGTCTAGGTGGGCCGTGTGTCTCACACAGCCTCAGAAACGCCCGTGTGTCCAAGTCGTGTCAAAATAGAGCATACATACTGACTTGTCCACACGGTCGAAGACACGCTCGTGTGCTTAACCCGTGGTCGACATTGACTTATTTTACACGGCTAGTCACACGTTCGTGTGTTTAGCCTATGTGCGAGTCTGACTTTTTTCAATTTGAAAACTTAAGAGACACGGTTGAGCCACAAGCCCGTGTGCTCAACCATGTGGGAAAATATAGGCCATTTGCAAGGCCAATTTGCCACCCACACTTTGGCTCACACCTACAAGCATCAATCCATTCCAAAATCATACCTTAAATGCATCCAAAACATACATTTTAACCATCATTTCCACCAACCAATTCAAGCATAAAACATACATTTTCATCTTCTCTAATTCATACCATAAAGATCATTCACATAACCACATTTACACATTATAACCACCATCATCACATATCCAAAATATATACTAAAGGCATTTAACTTTCAAGCCATATCACATGGCAAGAACTAAACATATCAAAACATACCATATTCACTAGCCTATACATGCCAAATACCAAATATACAACTTCCAAAAGTACCAAAGTAGATAGCTGATAGTGTGATTGAGTCGTTGACTATCCCCGGATCTGAGTTAGCTTTAATGACACTGTAAAATAGAGATAAACTTCACACAGTAAGCTAAAAAGCTCAGTAAGTTCGTCATATAATACATTTAACTTAACCATTCAAATTCAATAAACAAAATAACAATCACATGGTTCAATTCACATTGATATGCAATCTCATACATAGTCATTACTCACATAATCATCCATTTATCCATATACGATATCATCAACCACATAGGTTCTGTACATACCTGTGCCAACACTTAGTTAACGATCACTTTTGCTACTCAACGCTCAATACCACATTTCGTTCAGTCTTCATTAATCATTCGATTTACTCGCACACTTAGTGCCAATTTCTTAGCTTAAGCTTTGATATCATCACACACTTAGTGCCTTTACATTAAACTAAATTTAACTCGGTATCGCACACATAGTGCCAATCAATATAGTCAATACTTTTTTTATTTCGCACACACAGTGCCATTCACCATTGTATCAATTCTATTTTGCACACTTAGTGCCACAACACTCAAATCCACACATAGAATTACTAACTCATCAACCACATATATTCATTCATCACATAATATATGAACACGATTTAAACAATTCGTATTATACACAAACTTACCTCAGACGTAGAAATACAGAAATAAGTCGATTAATCGAGCACTTTTTCTTTGCCTCGATCTCGATCCAAATCTCTATTTTCTTGATCTATATAATATTAAACTCAACTCATTCAAACACCAATTCATTCAATTTAATCCAAACACACATATTTAGGGCATTTTACAAAATAGCCCTCATATTTTTACATTTTAACATTTAAGTCCCTAATTCATAAAATCATCAAATACACATAATTTCACTTTATACAAGCTTAACCAAATTTCCCCTAGCTCATACAAGCCCACATATTTCATTTATTTCACATTTTAGTCCTTCAATTTCTCATTTTCACAATTTAGCCCAAAATAATCAAATTCATCAAAAATTCAAAGACAAAATATGTTAATCTATCACATATCTTTCATATTTCATCATTAACTATCACAAAGCTCAAGTATTCATCAATGGCACATCTCAAAATCACTATCAAATTCTAAAATTAAAGCATGGGCTAGCTAGAGCTCAAAGTAACGATCACAAAAACGTAAAAATAACTAAAAATCGAGCTCAAAACATACCTTAATCAAGACTTAGAAGTGCCAAACCCTAGCTTAATCTTTTTCTTTTATTTTCTTACTATTTTTGGCCAAAGATGATGAGAAATGACCATCTAATTGTTTTTTATTTAATATTAACTTATTTAATCATTTTACCATTTTACCCCTTCATTTAAACATTAAAATTCCACTAATATAAGACCATTTTTGTCCATCCCCACTATCAAAGGTCAAATTACAACATAAGAACTTCTCATTTAATAAGCCATGGTAATTAAACACCTTTAATAACTAGCACATAGCTTTTGTATTTTATGTGATTAAGTCCTTTTTGCAAATTAAGCACACAAACGATAAAATTTTCACATAGAACTTTCACATGTGCTTAATCACATACTGTAAACACTAAAAATAATATTAAAATATTTTTTTAAAATCATATTTGTGGTCTCAAAACTACAATTCCGACTAGGGTCTAAATCGGGCTATAACATTCTATCTACTAACACAACAAATTCTTTTAGTTCTAGGACACCAACATACAATCGGATATCTTCATTTAACTCATCCTCAAACCTCTTACAATAATGGCTTCAGTGGATACACACTCTCGAGCGTATTTACTAAGCCTTACAAACTCACGCTCATATTCGGTTATCGTCATTCGACCTTGCTTTAGCTCAAGGAATTCTTTTCTTGTCTGGTCGATGTACATTTGGCTAATATACTTCTTTCGAAACTCTTCTTGGAAAAATTCCCAATTAACTTTCTCCCTTGGTGCAATCGACACAAGGGTGTTCCACCACTGGTAAGCTGAATCTCTTAAAAGAGACACAACACACTTCATACACTCTTCGAGTGTGCAAGATAGTTCATCAAATACCCTGATTGTATTTTCAAGCCATAATTTTGCTCTTTTCAGATCATCATCTTTATTAGCTCAAAACTCCTCAGCTCCTTGTTTTCAATTCTATCAACAGGGGGCTTTTCCCTTCTTACCACTTCTACAACTTGGGGAGCTACAGGGGTAGGCTGAGGAATAGGTGAGGGTGGACGGGGTTGTGTATTCGGGTTTGTTCAAATGAAATCCATATACCAATCATTCATCATATGGAGAAAGGCTTCTCTAGCCTGTTCTCCTCCTCTCTAACTCATAGTCATTGGTTTATTCTCATTTTCAATAAGCACCATCCCTTGGGCGGGAGTCGGCTCATTACTTTCTACATCATCTGCCACTGCTCTGTCGGGATCCATTTACTATATGAAAACATAATTTAAGTTGTCAGGAGTCGTCACACTATCATTATATAAATACTCATACGTATGGCATGTATAGCTAGACTTGTGCTCACGCTACGTTAGTCTGAGAATCGACTAAATCATAGCTCTGAAACTACTAAATGTAAAACCCCTTACCTGTAACCGATGTCGGAATCGAGTATGAGGAATTACCAAACTTAACATACATCATCATACAATATTGGCCTATAAATTTGCAACCCATCTTAAAACTTTTCATTTGAAATCATAAAGTCTCTATTATAGGTCTAAGAGACCCAAAACATACATATGGAGTAGTTCGAGACTAAACCCAAAACTTACAAATACTTAGAAAATTTCTACTCAAAACAAGGCCACACGCCCGTGTGGGCAAGCTGTGTAATCACACACGCCCACGTTCCTAGCCCGTGTGGATTTTATTTTTCATTTCGAACCTACAAGGGTTTTTACACGGCCTGACACACACCCGTATCTTCACCTGTGTGTGAAAACCTTGACATTCTATTTATGACGTCAGTAAACCTCTAGGGATACACGACCTAGTCACATGCCCGTGTGCTAGCCTGTGTAACGAACTAAATTTTTTGTAAATTAGATACAAGGGACACAGACCTATCAACACGCCCTCGGGGCTAACCATGTGTCACACACGGCCTGGACACACGCCCGTGTGTCGACCCGTGTGGACAATTATAAGGCTATTTACCAAGCCAATTGCCACCCTGAAAAGTAACCACACTTATACCATTTCAATGCAACACATACATCATGACAATAAGGCATCTCTAATAACCAAAATCAAGACATCCACACTTTAAACCCACACTACATTCATCATGCAAATACTTTACACATTACTCATTCAATTGCACGAGCTTGCACTTCATGAATTTTGTCATCATTGAATAGATATAACTTAACTAGTATTGGCCAATTCTATGGCCAATTACAAAATGAATTGAATAACATTAATAGCCAACTCCTTGGCTAACCAATATGACATAAACAAAATGACCAAGTACCTATACATGTCATACCCAAAATAACCAAACTTTACTATACCAAAAGAATTGCTTGATAGTGTGAATTGAACTCCGACATCCTTTAATCCCGGAGCTAGCTTGGCGATGCTACAAGGAAAAAGGGAAAAGAGAGGGGGTAATCATAAAGCTCAGTAAGTTTGCATGCAATAAATAGCAACATAGAGTCTTATCATAATATCCACACATTCATCATGAATCAACACAAGATTCTCAAGTAACATTGACATGGCTTACTCATGGTTACTCTTACCAAACACACATCTCATACCAGACTCAATTGTCGTGAGTTTCTCATGAATACCTGTATCACTTCATCCCATAACTTTAGCACTTTTTCCATCTTCATCATAAATCTTAGCTCTTTACTATCTTTAACATAAACTTAACTCTTTACCAGTTGAACCAGTTGGAATATCAAAGGATACCCAGAATTTGTCATACACATAGTGAGATGTCAATGCCATACCCCAGATATGATCTTATATGGGATCACATGTCGATGCCGATGCCATATCCTAGATGTGGTCTTATACGAGATCTCATATCGATGTCGACACCATATCCCAGATATGGTTTTATACGAGATCGTATATCGATGCCATGTCCCAAACATGGTCTTACACGATTTTTTTTATTCGATGCTAATGCTATATACCAGATATGGTCTTATACGGGATCTCAATTTGGTGCTGAGGCCATGTCCCAGACATGGTCTTATGCAAGACCTTATAATCTCATGTCTTGACAATGGTATCCTCTCACTTCCTAAGGTTCAACCGGGACCTCAACATCATAAATCATCATCATATTCTCATCGAAAAGTCATTAATAAAATTCATAGAAATAATATGCATCTTTGTGAAATCGTCAAGAATATTAAAGCATAATAACATGATGTTGAATTATTACACACAAATTTACCTCGGTACCAAAATATATGTAGTTATTCAATTTAGTCCACCACCTTGTCCTTTCATCGGTTTCGGTCTGGACTTCGTGTTTCTTGATCTATAATGACAATTTCACTCTTTTAATGATCAATCGAACCATGAATCATACTTTGGAAAAATTTCAATTTTAGCCTATACTTTCTCATATTTACAAAATGGTCCTAGGCTCGTATAATGAAATACACTCATTTCCTTGGTTACCTAAGCCTAGTCGATATCGAGCTTATAACAGCTCACAATTTCCTTCAAAATTGATTTTTTACTTCAAATTTTATCATCTTTACAAATAGGTCTTTTTTATGAGTTTTCCATAAAAATCACTTAGAAAAAGATGTTTATCATACATCAAACTTTTATATTTCTCCATTAAACATCAAAATACATGTATGTCATACATAGGTAAATTTTTGAACATGAACCCTAGCTCAAATATAGCTAGAAATAGATAAATCGAGCTACAAGGATCTCAAAAATACGAAGAACATTAAAAATGGGGCTAGGATGCACTTACTTTGAGCTTGAAAGTGAAGCAAAACCCTATCTATGGCTCCTTGCAAATTTTGACACTTAGGGAAGAAGATGGACATCGATTTTAACTTCTTTTTCCTTTTTTATTAACATATTAACCAAATGACTAAAATGCCCTTAAGGCCCCTTCCTTGAGATCTTTCCTTCCCATGTCTATTTTTGTCCATCATAAAATATGATGGTCTAATTGCTAAATAAGAACCTATAATAATTTTTCTAATGCCATCTCATACTTGAATCTTCTAGAATCTCATATTTTTCAATCTATGCAATTTAGTCCTCATGGATAAATTGATCACTAATTTATAAAATTTATTCATGAAATTTTCACACAATCATGCAAGCATGCCATGGACCTCATAAAAGTCATAAAACACATATTTCTACTTTGGATTTGTGGTCTCACAACCACTATTCTGATTAGGCCCTAAATCGAGCTATTACAATAAATAGTTTTAAAGGTTAATTATTTAAGGTTAATATAGTAATTATAAATAACTTAAGTTAAAAATAATAAAAAAACATTAAGTCTTCATCTTCATTAAGCAGCACCATCGAAATTAGGGCTTGAAAAACACCATTTGAAAGCTTGGAGTATTCGGCCATGGTATCTTGAGCATGTAAGTCTATTTTTGGTCCTGTTTTTAGATTTTTATATTTTTGTGATCATTGCTTTGTATTCTAGCTAGCTCGTACCTTAGATTTCAAAACTGTTAAAGATTTATCATGTTGCCATTGTTGAATCCTTGAGTAATTTGATGAATTATGATATATTTGGAAGGTTTAATGTTAGATTAATAGCTTTTGTAAAGTGATTTTTTGACAAAAATGTCAAAAAGGGATTAAATTGAGAAAATGTAATGTGGTGGTTAAAAGTGTGAATAAATAAGAAATATGGGCTAATATGAGTACTAGAGAAATTTGGCTAGCATTGGTTGTGGTTAAATTGCATGAATTTGTGATTTTATGAAATAATGACTAAATTGTAAAAGATGTGAAATATTAGGGGCAAATGTGTAAAAATTCCTTAAAATGAAATTTGGACTAAATTGAATAGATCGAATGTTGAATGTGCTAAATTTGATAATATATAGATTAAGATAAGCTGAGATTGGGTTTATATCAGGGAAAAGGAAAAGTGGACGAATAGTCAATAATTTCCATCCAAGAAACTCGAGGTAAGTTCATATAATTAGAATTGAATCTTTAAATACTTGTGAATTATTTGAAATGAAAGTATAATTGAATAAAGGGTATTACTGAGTTTGAATGCCTAATTGATGAGAATTATTTAATACCGAGTCCTGTTTGAACCGTAGAAAGTCGTAGGATACAAGTGACATGTCTCTAGGGTTACCGTTTTGGTCGAGATCCTGCATATGTTGTGGGTTCACCACAACTCGTACGAGCTTACTGATATATCAGCTCGTAAGAGCTTACTATTTTCAGCTCTTCAAAGCTTACCGTTTCATCTCAATAGAGCTTACAGTCCATTAGCTCAGGAGGAGCTTATTGTTCATAGCTCGAAAGAGCGGAAAAGATAATGAATTGACGGATTATTGATTTATATATGTAAAGTATATCACCGAGTATCCCTCGATATTTTAGTAAGTTCAACAGGCATAAATTTTGTTATTGGTTTTGTAATAAAGCTATGTGTTTATATGGATGAATTACTGTTTATACAGATGAATTACTATTTATATGGACGAAGTATTGTTTATAGGCATGAGTTCCTGTTATCGAAAGAATAATTGTTTATATGATTGAGAGTGAATTGTTACAGATGATGTATGTGATATATGAATTTGAAATGATTCGATTTATTGAGTATTAAATTGAGATAATGGATGATTATATGCACTTATGTGACTAACTTAGTGATGAATGATTGTGTTTAGACATTTGGTAATCGAATTGAGTATACCTTAATTACTGACTTGATTATGTATAAATGGTAAGTTTAATTCTAAATTATACGGGCTTACTAAGCTATAAAGCTTACTCTGTTTCTTTTCTATGTTTTATAGAGGTTCGATAGCTTGCTTGATTCAAATAAAGTCAGAGATATGCATCACATTATCCAGTTGCCGACTGGTACTTTTGAACTCATGGATATATGTAAATATATGTAAATATGGCATGGATATATGTAAAGATGATAGTTGTAGTTACTTGAGCTAGTGATTTTGGTGCATGTTGTGGTATAAGATAAAGCCATTTGATTTGGCTTAACTTGGTATAATGCTTTGGTTGCATGTAAGTATTCAAATATGTGTATGAAATGTTATGGATTGGCTTCCTATTGAGTTACAAAATGTTGCAAATTATGCTTGTGCAGGTATATAAAAATAGAGTGGCAAAATGGCTTTGCAAATAGCCTATTTTTGTCCACATGGGCAGAGACACAGGTGTGTGTTTCAACTGTGTGTGACACACGGTTATGTTACACGGCCATGTGTCCCCTAGTGTTGAAATTAAAATGAAGTTAGTATGATCCACACGGTCTCACGTACGGGCGTGTGATCAGCCGTGTGGCATAAGTCAGTATACCCCCTAATTCGTACACGGCCTAGCACACGGGTGTGTGACTTGGTCGTGTTGCATAAGTCAGTATACCCTACAGGTTTGGCACGGCCTAGCACACGGCCTGGAGCATGGACGTGTGTGGCCACTTTGAAGGGCACACGAGCTAGATACACGGGCGTGTGGTTGGCCGTGTGATCCAAGTGAATAACATCACTTGTTTGGACATGGGCTGGGACACAGCCATGTGCTCCCATTTCTAATGTCCACACGATTTGTGACACGGGCGTGTCTGGTGGCCGTGTGAGACACACGACTTGGCCATATGGGCGTGTGAGACACATGCCTCCCCTGTTTTGAGAAAAAATTACTAAGTGTTGAAAAAATTCTCGAGTTATCGGTTTAGTCCTGAACCACTCCCAATGCATGTTTAAGGCCTCGTAGGCTCGTTTAAGAGACACTATGATTGATTATGATGGGATTGTATTTGAATTGATAAAATTGTATATAAAATTTATGTTTAAAAGTGTTTAAAGTCTGGTAATGCTCCGTAACCGTATTCTGATAATGAATATAGGTGAGGTGTGTTGCATGCAAACTTAACTAGCATGAGAGTTACATAGTGCATGACTTTATTAAATGCAGAACACATAGTGCATGTCACAATTAAAAGATGTAGATTAATAATGCAAGACATTAATTAAAGATGCATATAATAAACAAGACATAAGTAAAAGCTGTAAAATTAATTAAACTAAGCAAACAGCCACATGCAAAGCAATGCATGAACTTGGAACGTTATTTTGGGTCCAATAAGGGTTGGACATCTCATTTTGACCCAAACTTGCTGAATCAGGTCCATCATCTCCTCTTTAAACCTTTTTGATCTAGAACGTGTTATAAACCCGATGAGAATTTCAGTTGGATCCTCTCTTGAAACAAGCAACTTGGAGTTTGGTCCACTTAATGAACTCAAATGCACTTCAATCGTTCCCGTGCATGTATCATCCCCTCCCTCTTCAAAATGATTTGTCCTCAAATCGAACCATTTGCTTGAAAAAATTCTTTGTTGATCACAGTTCCTTGAATTATATCTTTCTTCTATTGAGTTGAACACAACTCTTTCTAGAACCTAAAAATCAAAAACATTTTCAAAAACAAAATCAGAATGAAGGATTTCTTTCAATCCATCACTTACATGATCTTGGAACAATTCAAAATGTTCCAATTCATATAAACATAATGAATATCAAGCATTCCTTCCAAATTTTGTAAACTCAAGCTAACTCCGAGATCAAAAAGAAAGTTTTGTCTTACCATTTCAATCTAGCTCAAAAGTTTCATGGCTGGCAACATAGAAGAAACATGAAACAATTGAAAGTTTTAATCATGCAAAACATGCTCAAATCCTTTCAACCATAGTATTCGAGATCAAAGATTTGATTTTGAATTTGTAAGTTATCAAAATTCACATATTTTTTTTTTGAAAATAATGATAAAACATGGAGAAAATGAAAGTGGCCAACACATTTATACAAAATAAAATTATAATGCTCACCTTCTCTCAACAATAACTTAGGAAAATATGCTCTGGGTTTTAACACATGGTTTTGATCACTTATTTTTTAATACAATAAAAAATTTTCTTTTAGCAACAATTCACACATGTTAGATGATGCGAGCACGCCCGGGGCATCTAACATTTTTCAACATGACAAGCTCGGATCTTCGAGACCAAGTGTTGTGGAGCTCATGTGCATTTTTATGCACTTCCAAATTGAGCCGGATTAGCTCATGCTAGCTCAATTCGAGCTCCCTCGAGCTCACTTCAGCTCATCGAGCTGATTTCTTTCTTTTAATAAATTAAATTTTAATTTATTTAAATTTTTCTCAACTATTTAATGCATCTAAAACATCTTAAATGGGTTGAATTTAATTTGTTTTAGCTCAAAGTAATTTTATCACATTTTATTATATGTTTTAAGTTGATTAAAACATAAATTTAATGTGCAGATTTTATGCTTAATTAAAATTTGAAATTCCAATGTGTCCTAATGGTGTCCTTTAGTTGTCCTAAGCTTCACCGATTTTTATTAGTTGTTAAATAGCTTAGATTTAATTTGTTTCAGTTCAATTTAATGTCTTAATGTGATCTTTAATTGCTGGAATTAATTAGCTAAGTTAATGAACTTAATTTGCTTGTAGGTGCATGTAAAGGGACGGTACAAGGAGATTAATGGGCAGCAGCAATTACTTTCATTTAGGGTGATGTTTTGGTTAGCTCAATAGTTTCCTATAGATTCCATTTCAACTTCTCAAGGTGCCCATTTAGCTCACCGAAGTTAATGCAAGAAGGTCAACCATCGTGACAACTTGAGTGAAAAGTCACCATTAAAGTGGAATTTAAGGAGGAATTTAAGGGCATTCATGCATCCTTGGTTGAACAATGAAGAGTCATTCAATTATCTTTCCTTCTTTGATGATTCAGCTGCACCTTGGTGATTTAAAAGCTGCCTCTTGAGCTTCCATTCAGCCAATGTGGACTTGGAACTTGAAGAGTTTTCCTATCTAAAATTTTCAAGTTAATGCTAGTATTAATTTTGCTTAGTCATTAAGGCTAGAAGATGACCATTCGGCTAGCTCAAGCAACTATAAATAGTTGGCCATTTTATTTTGTAAAGGACTTTTGACTTTTTTCCATTTTTTAAAATTTTATGAACTTTGTTCAAAAGAGTGAGATCACTCCTCTCTATCTTTCGTACAAGTTTTGATTTCGACTTATCAAGTTTTCTTGCTTGTGGCGTCAATCGTTCTCTTCCATCTACTTATACCATAGGTTCTTATCTTTATAGATAACGGGTCTTGGTCCATCTTCGATTCCATCATACCCACCTTAAACATTATAGAAATTGGGGTGACACATCTTGTGTTGAATTGTTTCTTGTTTAATCCCTATTCTCCATTTCCACCAAACTATCAAAATAACACCTATCCTTATCCATCTACTTTCTAAAACTGAACCTATCCTTCTCCCTAACCGAATCATTCCCACATTTAAACACCTCCATTCCTAACTTATCCCATTTCTTAAAATAAATTCACTTAAAAGCTTCCGCAACTCTTCCATATTTTCTCATTTTTCCCGAAGGCTTGATTACATCCTTGTAGACGATTGGGAAATTTAAATACGACTCGACTCAACCCAAGGCAGATCGTATCAATTGGTATCAGAGCTATCGTGATATCTATGAGAACGTTGCCTCGATTTTAGAATTAAATCCTTCTATTTTTAGTTCTTTTGAATCATCTTTGTATTGTACTCAAAATGAAAAAGAAAGATCAAATGAAAAAGAAGAAAAAGAAAATAAAAGAAAAGAAATTGAAAAAGAGTTCGTGAGAGAAAAAGAAATCGAGGAAAAAGAAAATAAAATGAGAAAGAAGAAAAAAGATTGAGATAGAAAGAAAAGAACTTGAAACCGAGAAAAAATTGAAACGAGATTGAAAAGAAAAGATCTTGAAAAGAATCAAGAGAAAAGAACGAACGAGAGAAAGAGAGTGAATTTTCAACTAACTCTTTGGATTTTTATTCTTCTTCTGTTTCTTCATTTCAGGTTTTTGAGGAATCAAATGATGACTATCAACTTCAATACCTTTCCGATGAGCGACGTTTTCAATTGGTTGAAAAAGGTAAGATTGAACCACCTAAGCCAGAAGGTAAGGAAGGTAAGTGTTCCAAATCGAGTTTGTCTCCACCAAATTTTTCCAATGATTGTGATCTTGTGAACGAAATCATCTCTTGCCATTACTTCATCTCTTGTGATCATTTAAATGATGGTAAGACGAGACTATTTCAAGAAAATCAATGTGTTACAAATTGTGACGGTGGAGAGACGTATATTCAACGGATGCAAAATACAAGTAAGTATGACGATGAATTTTCTCTTAATCCCAACTTGTTTGATTGTGGTTTTTATGAGATTTGTTCGTTGTCTAATGCAAAATCGTTGAGTTTTTGTAAGTATGTTTTGAAGCATGTTAAGAGTTTTGATCGATTGATCTTGAACATACATAATTCCTTTTGGTATAACAAGTTTGATTTTTTGAAACAATTGGAACATCTTGTTTTAAATAATCAAACGCATGTCTTTCAACCGGGAATATGTCCGGATTTGTCTTATGGAAAATTCAAGTATCATGCGATATGTTTGAAAGAATTCTATCATCTCGATACTTGTCTTTTAATTAAGGTAACGAAATTTGTTAACTTCTTGTTTAATTTGTATTCATTCCTTAAACGAATCTTGTGGTTGTACTTGCGATTTACAATCCATTTGCGAGTTGTTGACTCAAACGCAAAGCTTCAACTATACTACATGCCTATGGAGAGAAGGTTTGTGATGCTTGAACAAGGTAAGAATAATCTTTGTCCTTCTGCGCATAAAGGTATGATTTCTGAACTTGTTGACACATTTCTACTCCCTACGGATAGTGAAAAGCTTTGCGTTGCTGATTTCATTGTTGTGAAACATTTAGATCATTACATGCTTAATCATTTTTTTCTGCCCATTTATGATCTACCTGTTTTATCGAATGATGAGAGGATTCTTACGTTTGATAATTTTGATAGTTTTCTTGTGAAAGAATCCATCTTGCGTTACTTTGAGATGTTTTCGTTCTCTTCGAAAGTTAATAGAACACATGATACCAATTTTGTTTTGATAAATCATTTAGATCATGAAGTGTTTGAATGTGATATTCTGCTTAATGATGGTCTACTTATTTCATGATTGACAAAAGAATTTGTATCATCTGGTATCATCGTGTGTTTGATAAATTTTGTAATTCATGTGTGAGTAATATAGTATATCATTCAATGCAAGAATCGATTGATCAATTTCGTGTGCCATATACGTTTTCTCGATTACTTGCTTGTGACGAATATATCTATCATTTGACATGTTATTCGCATGAAATCTTTGATTTGTGGGTTCCATGTGACTCGAATGCATGTCATGAAGCTTATTCACTCTCGTTGCAAACGTTTGACAAGGCATTGTTCCTATTATATGATAAAGTGATTAAGCCCGTTTACGTGTGGTTTATGTGTTCTGTGACGTTCATATTTGAATTGTATTGTTATTTGAAAATGATTATGCTAATTCATGTTTATCTTTTCAGGTGTTACAATTATCGTCCATCTCGTTTGATCGAGGAAAGTCGAGCAAAAAGAATTTTGTTCGGATAGACCAAGAGTTCGATTCGAGGACGAATCGCCTTGAAGAGGGGAGGGATGATGCGAGCACGCCCTGGGCATCCAACATTTTTCAACATGACAAGCTCGGATCGTCGAGACCAAGTGTTGTGGAGCTCGTGTGCATTTTTATGCACTTCCAAATTGAGCCGGCTTAGCTCATGCCAGCTCAATTCGAGCTCCCTCGAGCTCACTTCAGCTCATCAAGCTGATTTCTTTGCTTTTTAATAAATTGAATTTTAATTTATTTAATTTTTTTTCTACAGCTATTTAATGCATCTAAAACATCTTAAATGGGTTGAATTTAATTTGTTTTAGTTCAAAGTAATTTTATCACATTTTATTATATGTTTTTAAGTTGATTAAAACATAAATTTAATGAGTAGATTTTTATGCTTAATTAAGGGCTGCCAAAATTCCAATGTGTCCTAATGGTGTCCTTTAGTTGTCCTAAGCTTCAGCTGATTTTTATTAGTTGTTAAATAGATTAGATTTAATTTGTTTTAGTCCAATTTAATGTCTTAATGTGATCTTTAATTACTGGAATTAATTAGCTAAGTTAATGAACTTAATTTGCTTGTAGGTGCATGTAAAGGGACGGCACAAGGAGATTAATGGGAAGCAGCAATTACTTTCATTTAAGGTGATGTTTTGGTTAGCTCAATAGTTTCCTATAGCTGCCATTTCAACTTCCCAAGGTGCCCATTCAGCTCACCGAAGTTAATGCAAGAAGGTCAACCATTAGCAGCAACTTGAACTGAAAAGTCAGCCATTAAAGCTGGAATTTAAGGAGGAATTTAAGGGCATTCATGCATGCTTGGTTGAACAATGAAGAGTCATTCAATTATATTCCCTTTCTTGATGATTCGGCTGCACCTTGGTGATTTAAAAGCTGCCTCTTGAGCTTCCATTCAGCCAATGTGGACTTGGAACTTGAAGAGTTTTCCTATCTAAAATTTTCAAGTTAATGCTAGTATTAATTTTGCTTAGTCATTAAGGCTAGAAGATGACCATTCGGCTAGCTCAAGCAACTATAAATAGTTGGCCATTTTATTTTGTAAAGGACTTTTGACTTTTTGCCATTTTCTAAAATTTTATGAACTTTGTTCAAAAGAGTGAGATCACTCCTCTCTATCTTTCGTACGAGTTTTGATTTCGACTTATCAAGTTTTCTTGCTTGTGGCATCAATCATTCTCTTCCATCTACTTATACCATAGGTTCTTATCTTTATAGATAACGGGTCTTGGTCCATCTTCGATTCCATCATATCCACCTTAAACATTATAGAAATCGGGGTGACACATACTTGTGTTGAATCGTTTCTTGTTTAATCCCTATTCTCCATTTCCACCAAACTATCAAAATAACACCTATCCTTATCCATCTACTTTCTAAAACTGAACCTATCCTTCTCCCTAACCAAATCATTCCCACATTTAAACACCTCCATTCCTAACTTATCCCATTTCTTAAAATAAATTCACTTAAAAGCTTTCGCAACTCTTCCATATTTTCTCATTTTTCCTGAAGGCTTGATTACCTCCTCGTAGACGATTGGGCAATTTAAATACGACTCGACTCAACCCAAGGCGGATCGTATCATTAAATAAACAAGATTTAGACATACACACATTCAAACAAGCAAACCTCTCAAATTTCATCCGAACAGGCATGCACATACATGAGGATTTTGCACAAAGATTTAAATAATTCACATAACCATCTTATCAAACAAATTAAGAGTTTTACATGAAAATTCTTTATCACATATGATCAAATTTTGTATATGTTGATTTAATCCAACGACATCAGCAGACTTACCAACACAATACACATCATGAGAAAAACTCTTCATGACAGTACTTGAGACAAAAGGTAACAACCCATTTTTAGTCAAATTAGAACAGTGGTTTTGGGACCACAAATCTGAGGTCAAAATAAATATTTTATTATTATTTTAATGTCTACAGCATGAGATTATGATTTTGTGAAAAATTTATTAATAAATTTTATCGTTTGATTGCTCAATTTGATAAAAAAGACTAAATCGCATAAAGTGTAAAACTTGAGTTCTACTAGCTAAAGGTTTCTAATAGCTATGGAACCTTAAAGTGGAGGTCCTTATGTGGTAATTATCCCCTTAATATGTTAGTGATGATAATGGCTTGGTAATTTTGAAATTTGTGATAATTTTAAAGGTTAATTTTGGTATTTAGTAAATAAAGGTTAAATAAATAAAACAAAACAAAATTTTCACCTATTATCATCTTCTCCAACCGAATGTTAGGGATTGAGAAGCCATTTTTAAGCTTTCAAATTTTGGCAACTTCACTTTGATAATTTGGTATGTATTTTTGTCACGTTTTTAATGATTTCTATGTTTTTGTGATCATTGCAGCTTAATCTAGCTAGCCATGGGACTAATTTGTAAAAATTTTAAAGGTTTAGGGTTTTTCCATTGATGAATATGTGTATATTTTGATGTTTTATGATAAAAAATGTATGGTTGTTGTTAGATAAACAACATTTGTAAACTAATTTTAGTAAAATTTGCCAATTAGGGATTAAATTATGAAATGTGTAAAGTTTGTGATTAAATTGTGAAATAAATGAAAAATATGGGATGCTAGGGAATTAATTGAAAATTAGCTAGCATGGGTTTAAGTTGAATTTCATGAATTTGCATTTTTATGAGATAGGAACTAAATTGTAAAAATGTTAAAATATTAGGGGCAAAAGTGTAAGGTTTATATAATATGTATTTTGGACTAAATTGAATGGAATGATGATTAAATAAGTTAAATTTGATATTATATAGATCAAGAAAAGTAAAATTTAGATTTAGATCGGGGGAAAAATAAGGTGTTGGATTAGTCATCTACTTTGTCGTTTTTACATCCGAGGTAAGTTCGTATGTAATAAGCATTATTATATTTTTGTTTTAAATGCTTTGATATTGCATAAATTGTGAATACAACCTTGTAGACATATTTGACGACGATTAGACAAATGTGAAATATCGGTTGAACCTTAGGAATAGATTAGGATAGGAATGACATGTTATTAGGGGTTATGTGATTTGGATGCTGGTTCGTACATCCTACCGGTGGCTGAGTTATCCGACAGGTTTTGTAGATTCTTGTCAGCTTGTGTGAGTAGACCCGTTGATAGCTCAAGAGTGAGCATTATATGTGATACAAGATTGAGATAGCTTCGACTATATATGTGGCACTTAAGGTGCGAGATTCCTGAGTATCTGATAGAATTTTGAATGGTTCAATAGGTATATCAAAGATATGAAATGGTGAGAAATATATATATATCAGTACATGTATGTATAGAAACTATATAAGCATCGAATATATGGAGATTATGAGTTCATGGTTAATTATGTGATTGAATACATGTTAGCAATGTGGTTAAATGTTTCGTAGCATGCTATGTTCATATTATTGAATGATAATTGAATAGTTAGCTTTGCTTATTATTTCATACGAGCTTATTAAGCTTTATAGCTTACTTTTTTATTTTTGCGTTTTATAGTGAAATCAAAGCTAGCCTAGATTTGAGAATCATCATAGATCTCATCACACTATCAAGCTATGATTTTGGTACTTTTGAACTTATGTTTATGGCTATATGGCATGTATAGGAACTTTGGTCATTTTGGTATATGTTAGTAATGAATTTAGGATTTTGAATTGGCTTGTAAATGTTTAAAGTTTGGTTTGCATATAGCCATGAATGTTGGCTTATTTTAGTTGATTTGGTTGTGTATATATATGTAAATGGCCTTTGTTTAGTGATGATAATTGCCATGCAAATGATAGTGGTAAATGGTTGATAGTTGAGAATTGGTATGCTTGTAAGTTTGGGTAAAATGATGCATATTTAGAAGTATTCACATTGATGAATTGAGAAAGTGAAGTTTGGTATGAAATTGAATGGCATATTGTAGTATTGTGTGCCTTGTATTTGTTGGTATTGAAATGGTATGAATTGTGCTTGATTAAGGTTGGTTGATTGCCTATTTATGCCATATTCCTTACCATTTGATTTGGTGTAGGTATATGTAAATTTGGGTGGCAAAATGGTTTGGTATATAGCCTATTTTTGTCCACACGGGTAGAGACAAGGGCGTGTGTCTTAGCTGTGTGTGACACACGGTCAGGTTACACGGCCATGTGTCCCTTGGTGTTCAATTAGAAATCAAGTCAGTCTGCTCCACACGGCCCAGCACACGGGCGTGTGACTTGGCCGTGTGGCATAAGTCAGTATACCCTACAGGTTTGGCACAAACTAGCACACGGCCTGGCACACGAGCATCGGAAGCCATTTCAAAGGGCACACGGGCTGGTCACACGGGCATGTGGATGGTCATGCGACCCAAGTTAGAGAGTTACACTGGGTAGGACATGACCATGTGATCCCATTTCGAATGTCCACACGGCCTGTGACACAGGTGTGGCTTTGGCCGTGTGAGACATACGGTCAGGCCACACGGGTGTCTGCCCCCTGTATTTTTAAAATTTTCTAAGTGTTCCAAAATTTTTTTCAGTTATCGGTTTAGTCCCGAACTACTCCTAATTAATGTTTTGGGCCTCGTAGGCTCATATTAGGGATAATGTGAATGATGTTGAATGATGATTACATGTAATTTGAAAAAGTGTGTGAAATGTATGTTCGATTATGTAATAAGTCCAGTACTGCTCTGTAACCCTATTCTGACGACGGATACATGTGAGGGGTGTTATAGTCTGTGACACGGGCATGTCTTTGGCCGTGTGAGACACAGACCTGACCACACGGGCGTGTGTCCCCTGTTTATTGAAAAATTTTCCAAGTTTTCTTAAAATCTCTTGAGATATCGGTTTAGTCCTGAATCACTTCTTAAGCATGCTTTGGGCCTCGTAGGCTCGTATTAGAGACTTGATGAATGATTATGAATGACTTGTATTTGAATTTGATAATTTTATGAGAAATGTATGTTCGATTGTGTAATAAGTTCGGTAATGCTCTGTAACCCTATTCTGGTAATGAATACGGGTTAGAGATATTACATTTATTGGTATCAGAGCTACGGTTTAGTCGATTCTAGGACTAACATAGCGTATGTGAGAGTCTAACTATACATGCCATATATAACTTGTGATAGTGTGATATCTCCTTACAGTTTTAAGTTTAAATTGTGTTTTCATATAGTAAACGGATCCCAATCGAGCTGTAATTGATGATGTTGAAAGTAATGTGCCAGCCTCTATTCAAAGAGTAGAGAAATCTGAGTCGAGACTCGTATCGGGTAGTCAGGGAGGAGATTCCAAGGAAGCCTTCTTCCAAATGATGAACGAGTGGTTCACGAGTTTGTTCGAACAAATCTGGCTGCTCAACAACCTTCACCCCCACCTATTCCCTAACCGATCCCTGTAGTTCCTCAAGGTTTGGAACCTTTATGATTGAATAAGATGCCTGTTGATAAAATCCAAAAATACGGGGCTGAAGATGTAACACCCCTAACTCGAGACCGTCGTCGAAAAAGGGTTAAGGGGCATTATCAAATAATCGAAACATTTCACATCCATATCTCAACACATAGTTAATCATCAATCAAACATATTCAATTATAAACATATAGTCCCTTATTGAGGTCTACGAGACCTCAAACACATGTTAGAAAGATGTTGGGACTAAACCAAACATTTATGAAAGTTTTCAGAAATTTAAACATGTTTCAACACTGTAGAGGTCACACGCCTGTGCAGTCAGGCTGTGTGCCTCACACGGGTACCAGACACGCCCATGTGTCCAAGCCGTGCCAAAACAGAGCATATATACTGACTTGTTCCCATAGCCACTAGGCATGCCTGTGTGCTATGGCTGTGTGAAATTAAGCTAGCTACTGATTTGATAACACGGCCACGAGGCATGCCCGTGTGCCACGACTGTGTAACCTGCCTAGGCACACTTTGAAGTGGCCCTTGAGCCACACGGCAAAGACACACGCCCGTGTCCCTTAGCTGTGTAAGCGAAATAGGCCATTTGCAAGGCCAATTTGCCACCCACACAAGAGTCATCCCTACAAGCACAAATCTCATGTATTTAAACATCAATTGGCAACCAAAACAAACCATCATATACACCAAATAATCATCAACAACATCATCCACTTCCTTACTCAAAATCAACACAAATAAGTCCATCCAAATACTAATTTCACAACATAAAGTATACAAGTTAAGCATCATGTAATTCTTACCACAATTCACATTTAATCCATCATTCTCATCAACCAAATAATCATGAAATATACCATATTCATAACTCATTCATAAATTCAACATCATTCGACGTCCAAGCCAAATCATATGGCAAGGATTAAGCCTTTCAAAACATGCCATAACTTCTAGCCTATACATGCCATATTTAAACTATATACAATCTTTCCAAAAGAACCCAAAAATAGATTGCCGATAGTGTGATAGAGATGCTAACGATTTCTAGGTCCGAGCTAGCTTTACTGACACTATAAAACAGAGAAACAAATCACACAATAAGCTTACAAAGCTTAGTAAGTTTGAAATACAATACAATTAACTCATTGAATCAAATCAATGTACAAATTGAACCATCACATAGAAAATTTACCAATGATACACAATTTCAACTATATCCAATACTCACATAGCATTCCATTCATCTACTTTCAATTTCACCAACCATATAGGTATCATACATACCTTTTCCAACACATAGTTACTCATCAGTCATGCTACTCAACCGCTCGACTTTACATTTAGATCAACCA
Organism: Gossypium rotundifolium; assembly: GCA_025506655.1. Classification (NCBI taxonomy): domain Eukaryota; kingdom Viridiplantae; phylum Streptophyta; class Magnoliopsida; order Malvales; family Malvaceae; genus Gossypium; species Gossypium rotundifolium. Next base: position 140,168,675 of record CP106724.1, read on the forward strand.
TTGCTATTCTCTTGCTTTATTCGCACACTTAGTGCCAATTTGCAGACGAAACATAATTTTCATTGCACACTTAGTGCCAATACGTTAAACCGAGCTTATGTCGATATCACACACACAGTGCCAGTTCGATAAGCCAAAGCTTCTATCTTTTCGCACACACAGTGCTAATCATCTCTGTCTCATTTTTAATTTCGCACACTTAGTGCCCTCTAATTTAATTCCACACATAGCATTTCAAATCTCATAGTTATATATATATTCATTCAATTCACATCACATAGATATAGTTTACAACTAGTATTATATCTGAACTTACCTCAGACGTCGAATTATCAAAACGGTCGATTAATCGAACACTTTGTCTTTGCCTTGATCTCATCCAAACCTCTCCTTTCTTGGTCTATACACATTCAAATTCAACTAATTCAATCACCAATTCATTCAATTTAGTCCACACACACTTATTTTGGGCATTTTACAAAATAACCCCCACATTTTCACATTTTGACACTTTAGTCCCTAATTCATCAAATCACAAGATACTCACAATTTCAAATCACATATGCTTAGTCAAATTCTTCCCATGCTAATACAAGCCCACACATTTCATTTATTTCACATTTTAGTCCCTCAATTTACACTTTTCTCAATTTAGCCCAATTACTCAATTTCACCAAAAATCCAAATACAAAATATGTTAACCCAACACTAAGCTTTCATATTTTACCAACTATCAACACAAAGCTCACATGTTCATCAATGGCACATCTCAAAATCAACACCAATTCAAAAAATTAAAGCATGGGTTTTAAAGAGCACAAAGCAATGATTACAAAATCATAGAAATTATCAATAACTAATAAAAAACATACCTTGAATTAAGGCTTGTAATAGCCGAATGTAACAAAGCTTTTCTTCCTTCTTTTCTTTAGTGTTTTCAGTGGACAAAGAGAGCTTCATACGGTGCCATTTTAATGCTAGATTGAAAATTGTTATTATATGCAACTTCTATCAACGGTAAATACTTTTCCCACGTACTTTCAAACTCAAGTATACAGCACCTCAACGTATCTTCGAGAACCTGGATAATCCGTCGAACTGACCATCCGTCTGTGGATGAAATGTAGTACTAAAATGCAACTTTGTGCCTAAAGCTTCTTGCAATTTCTTCCAAAATTGCGAGGTAAATCTCAGATCTTTATCAGATACAATAGATAGTGGCACCCCGTGCAATCTCACAATCTCAGCAATATACAATTTAGCCAATTTATTAAGTGAATAATTTGTTCTCACCGAAAGGAAATAAGCTAATTTCGTCAATCTGTCAACTATCACCCAGATTACATATTTCTTTCCTGGAGACAGACGCAATCCCGACACAAAGTCTATCATGATCCTTTCCCATTTCCTCTCAGGAATCATAATTAGTTGTAACAAGCCAGACAGAACCTGATGTTCAGCTTTCACTTGCTGACAAACTAAACATTTCGACACAAAGTCAGAGATGTCTCTTTTCATACCATGCCACCAATAATACTGTTTCAGATCATTATACATTTTTGTACTCCCTAGGTGAACAGCTAACCGGCAACTGTGAGCTTCATTTAAAATCATCTGAATTAACTCTGAATTCTTCGGAACACAAATTTGATCTCTGAATCTCAAACAATCATCACTATCAATTCAAAATTCCAAATCAACATTCATTTCACACTGATCTCATTTGGCCATCATTTCAACATCACTTTTTTGAGTATCGCAAATCTGACGTACGAACATTGGTCTCACTTTTAACTTAGCCAAAACTGAATCATAACACAGATCTATCTGAGCATTCATTGCTCGTAAAGCACATATAGACCTCCGACTCAAAGCATCAGCAACAACATTAGCGTTACCTAGATGATAATCAATCACAAGTTCATAATCTTTCAGCAATTCTAACGATCTTCTCTGTCACAAATTCAATTCTTTCTGAGTCATCAAGCACTTCAAACTCTTGTGATCGGTATAAATATGACATTTCTCACCAAATAGATAGTGACGCCAAATCTTTAATGCGAATACAATCGCGGCTAATTCAAGTTCATGCGTCGGATAGTTCTTTTCCTGCGGCTTTAACTGCTTCGAAGCATAAGCGATGACTTTGCCTTCTTGCATCAGCACACAGCCAAAACCATTTAACGATGCATCATTGTAAACTATGAATTCTTTGCCTAATTCAGGCTGAACTAACACTGGTGCTTTTGTCAACAACGTTTTCAACTGCTCAAAACTTTGATGGCACTTTTCTGACCACTCAAATTTAACATCTTTCTGTAGCAACTTCGTCAATAGAGTCACAATCATCAAGAAGCCTTTCACAAACCGTCTATAATATCCTGGTAGTCCCAGAAAACTACGAACTTCAGACATATTTCTTGGAGGTTTCCATTCTAAAATTGCTGAGATTTACTTGGATCAACTCGTATCCCCGTAGTTGATACAATATGCCCCAGAAATCCAACCTCATGCAACCAAAACTCACATTTGCTAAACTTAGCATACAATTGTTTCTCGCGCAGAGTCTGTAACACAACTATCAAATGCTCGGCATGTTGCGTCTCATCACATGAATAAATCAGAGTGTCATCGAATACGGTCTGAATATCCAATTCATCAAATTCATAAACATTGCAGGAGCATTCGTTAGTCTAAAAGGCATCACTAATAACTCATAATGTCTATACCTCGTTCTAAAAGCAATTTTTGGCACATCAGATTCTTTAACTCTCAACTGATAGTAGCCCGATCTCAAATCTATCGTAAAAAACACTATAGCTCCTTTCATTGATCAAATAAATCATCAATACGGGGTAACAGATATTTATTCTTGATCGTCCCTTTGTTCAACTACATATAATTGATAAACATCCTCATAGTGCTGTCTTTCTTTTTCGCGAACAACACAAGAGCACCCCAGGTCGAGAAACTCGGTCGTGCAAATCCTCTATCAGTCAATTCTTACAACTGAGACTTCAACTCTTTCAATTCTGTCGGTGCCATTCAATACAGAGCTATTGAGATAGGAGTCGTTCCCAGCACCAATTCAATTCCAAATTTAACTTCTCAAATCAGAGATAATCCTGGTTACTCTTCAGGAAACACATCTGGAAACTTACAAACCACAGGTACCTATTCAACTTTCTTTTCTGACACCTTTGTATCAATCACATATGCCAGATAGGCTTCGCAACCCTTTCTCACATAGTTCAAAGCTTTCATCGCAAATACAACAGTTGGTAACCCTTTCAAATCACTCGATTTAATTCAAACTATCTCACCATTTTGACTTCTCAATTCAAAACTTTTTCTTTTACAATTCACAATGGCATTATGCAAAGTGAGCCAATCCATACCCAAAATTATATCAAATTCATTGAATGGTAGCAACATCAAATTAGTCAAAAACATATATCCCGAAACATCAATGGGCAATTCTTGCACACTTTATCTATTAAAACACACTTACCTAAGGGGTTCGATACTCTAATCACAAATTCAGTAGACTCAACAGGTAAAGTCTTACTAGATACTATATTCTCACACATATAGGAATGAGTAGATCATAGATCTATCAATGCAATCACATCAATATCAAATAGAGTAAAAGTACCAGTAATGAAATCTAGAGATGACGCTTCCTCTCGTGCGCGTATAGCATAGCCTAGAGTAGGTGCTCTCGCCTCTAATCTCACAATTGTATCAGTAATCCCTCTTTAGCTTCCACTCATATTCCTAATGTTTCTAGGTGGTCTACCCCTAGTCGTCACATTTCTCGATCTCACATTCTGAACATTTTCTTCCTCAGTCATCTTTGGGCAGTCTCGATTGAAGTGATCTCGTGATCCATATTTATAACAAGTTTGATTATTATATTTGCCCAAACATTCTCCCACATGTCATCTTCCACACTGTCTACACTCAGGTTTGTTGCTTTTGGCACTTCTAACACTTGATTCAGTTGGAATTTGATCTCATGAACTGATGCTTTGTCTCACGATCTCTACTCGAATGTCTAAATGAAGCATTTGATCGATTTCTTGCATCTCTAAATCTCTTCGTTGAATTTTGAGACATCTTACTCATCAATCTTTTTTTTTTCATTCCAGCTTCAGAATCGACTTTCTTCTTTTCTTTATTGAGCTCCTCAACTTTGCAGGCTCTTTCGACTAACACAACAAATTCATTTATGTCAAGTATCCTAACAAACAGCTTAATATCTTTATTCAACCCTTCTATAAAGCGTTTACACATAGTAGCTTCGTTGAAACACATTCTCGTGCATACAGGCTCAATCTCATAAATTCCTGCTCGTACCCAGTAACAGACATGCGACCTTATTTTAGCTCGAGGAATTCTTTATATTTTTGATCAATGAATCGTTGACTGATATACTTCTTTTTGAATTCAACTTGAAAGAAATCCCAATTGATTCTCTCTCTCGGAACCATAAAAATCAATGTTTTTTACCAGTTATAAGCTGCATCTCTCAACAAAAAAACTGCACACTTAATGCATTCATCAAGGGTCAACGAGATGTCATCGAATAGCCAAATTCTATTCTTAAGCCAAAACTCGACTCGTTTAGCATCGTCATCAATTGTAGTTCTAAACTCTTCAGCCCCGTACTTATGAATCTTATCCACAGGAAGTTTATTCAATTGGATCGGTTCAATCACTTGTGGCACAATAGGTACTTGTGGGGCTGGAGGTTGTGGAGCAGCCGGATTCGTTCGAACAAACTTCAAAAACTATTCACTCATCATTTGGAAGAAGGCTTGCTTATCCTCTCCTCCCTCACTACTATCATTCGCCCTAGATGTGGCCGGCGTTGTCCCTTGAGCGAAAGCAGGCACGTTACTTTCAACATCATCAGAATGCTCGATCGGGATCCATTACTATATGAAAACACATTTCCAACTGTCAGGATTCATCACACTATCGCAATTTATATATATGGCATGTATAGCTAGACTCACACGTGCTACGTTAGTCTGAGAATCGACTAAACTGTAGCTCTGATACCAATAAAATATAACACCCCTAACCCAAGACCGTCACTGGAATAGGGTTAAAAGGCATTACTAAACAATTAGAACATTTCACATCCATATCTCAACACATAATTAATCATCAATCAAACATATTCAATTATAAACATATAGTCCCTTATTGAGGTCTACGAGACCTCAAACACATGTTAGAAAGAGGTTGGGACTAAACCAAACATTTACAAAAGTTTTTAGAAATTTAAACATATTTCAACACTGTAGAGGTCACACGCCCATGCGATCAGACCGTGTGCCTCACATGGCTACCAGACATGCCCATGTGTCCAAGCCGTGCAAAAACATAACATATATACTAACTTATTCCCATGGCCACTAGGCACGCCCGTGTGCCATGGCCGTATGAAATTAAGATAGCTACTGACTTGATCATACGGCCACCAGGCACGCCGTGTGCCACGGCCGTGTAACCTGCCCAGGCACACTTCGAACTGGCCCACGGCAAAGACACACGCCCATGTCTCTTGGCCGTGTAAGTGAAATAGGCCATTTGCAAGGCCAATTTGCCACCCACACAAGGGTCATGCCTACATGCACAAATCTCATGTATTTAAACATCAATTGGCAACCAATAATCATCAACAACATCATCCATTTCCTTACTCAAAATCAACACAAATAAGTCCATCCAAATACCAATTTCACAACCTAATGTATACAAGTTATCATCATGTAATTCTTACCATAATTCACATTTAATCCATCATTCTCATCAACCAAATAATCATGAAATATACCATATTCATAACTCATTCATAAATTCAACATCATTCAACTTCCAAGCCAAATCACATGGCAAGGATTAAGCCTTTCAAAACAAGCCATAACTTCTAGCCTATGCACGACATATTTCAACTATATGCAATCTTTCCAAAAGTACCCAAAAATAGATTATCGATAGTGTGATAGAGATGCTGACGGTCCCCAGATTTGAGCTAGCTTTACTGACACTGTAAAACAGAGAAACAAATCACACAGCAAGCTTACAAAGCTTAGTAAGTTTGAAATACAATACAATTAACTCATTGAATCAAATCAATGTACAAATTAAACCATCACATAGATAATTTACCAATGATACACAATTTCAACTATATCCAATACTCACATAGCATTCCATTCATCTACTTTCAATTTCACCAACCATATAGGTATCATACATACCTTTGCCAACATATAGTTACTCATCAGCCATGCTACTCAACCGCTCAACTTTACATTTAGATCAACCATTGCTATTCTCTTGCTTTATTCACAGACTTAGTGCCAATTTGATGGAGCTCGAAACTAGCTATTATTTTGAAAAAGGTAAGCGCACCTATCGAACAGTAATATAGTTATGGCGAGTCTGGAATATCGTATCCTTAAGGACTAAAATTACTAGTAATGACTATCTTTTTATTATCTAGCCTAATAATTAAGGGAATTTATTTTTAATCTAAAATTAACTAACTAATTTAACTAACTAAATGACTATGAACGCGACGGAGAGTGAATTGGGAAAATACTCTTGGACAACTTATATGAGATAGGCAATACCTAAGGAAGAATCCACCTAAACTTTACTTATTACTTTTGATTCATATGATTTATTCACTTGACTTAATCCATAAAAATCCCTGATTTATGTTAATATCTCTTTCAAAACTAAAAACAATGAACTTTAGGTTGATTAATTGAAATCTCTTTCTAATTAAAGCCCCTATTGTCGCATTAACTCGATCTATGGGTCCCCTTAATATATTTGACTATAATCTGGCATATTTTTGTCGCCCTATTTCTAGGGTTGTAATCAACTGCACTTAATTGTGTTGATCTTCTCTTAAACAGGGACTTTTGCTCCACTGAATAAGCACATTCGACTTGGATTAATAACCTGAATTATCAAAACAAGAATAAAAACTCACAATTAAGAATAAGAACTAGTATTTATCTTATAAATCAAATAATAATAAGATTCGTCTTAGGTTTCATCCCCTCAGGTATTTGAGAGGTTTAGTTCATACTAATAGAAGGAAACATCATAAAATAGGGAAAACCACAAAACATAATGAAAACCCAAAAACTTCTAAAGAACTTGATGGGAGATCTTCAGTCTTGATGGAGATATTCTCCTAAGTTATTCTGACGGTTGTCTTGGAGTATTTTTTTTGCCTTCTATTCGGCATCTATTCAACGTCCCCTTTTAGGTTACCCCCTAGGGTGTTTATATAGGCTTTGGAGCACCTCTCTTGGCCCACAAGTACTCTATTCTGAATAGAATTTATGTTTGCTACAGCAGGGACACGCCTGTGTCACATGCCCGTGGTGGACTCCTTCAGCCGTGGTTGATTTTGCTCACCATACATGACTATGTGACCTACCCGTGGTCAATAGTCCAGGCGGTGTGATTTCTGATGTAGGCCCATTTTGTCCCTTTTTGGCCTGTTTCTCATTCTTTTCGACTCCCAAAGCTCTTCTAGTATAAAACATGAAATTAAGAGATTAAGAGCATCAAATTCATCAAATTCAATGAGAAATCATCTAAAATTAGGCCAAGCATGGGGTTAAAATATGTATAAATTATGATTTATCAAATATCCTCACACTTAAACCTTTGCTTGTCCTCAAGCAAAATCCTCAACTCACAATTAAAATTGAATTTCTAAATTCATAATTCTTATCAATAATGTTTCATCCTAATTCATAGATAATTTATACATTGATAATTTAACTAAAAGAGTCCTAAAAATTCAAACAATCCAAGTCATAAATATTTATAGCATGAAAACATAGGTGTTTCCCCTTACCTAAATAATTACCTCTAATTCAAAATCGACAAGGATTGAAATCCTCACTAAGGATTCACTCAAATCACTCAAAGTGTTTAAGGTTTAATTTAAGCACTCAAAAGTCAAACATGAAAAGTTAATCCCATAGGCTTGCTTGAAAATCAAATCTCCACCACTATAGAATGAGATGATTGTAACATCCTAAAAATGGGCCTATGCATTTTTGATTTAATTATACGAAATGGCATGTCTCATGTGTTATGAATGTATTAGGAACATTTTTTGGAAACTTGGGAATGTAAGAAATGATTTAGAAATGTTAAGTTTCAAAAAGAGGAAAGTGAACATTTTGGAAACTTGAAAATGTAAGGAAATGTCCCAGAAATGTAAGGAAATGTCTTGTCTTGGAAATGTAAGGAAATGTCTTGGAAATGTAAGGAAATATCCTGGAAATGTAAGGAAATGCCTTGTCTTAGAAATGTAGGGAAATGTCCTGGAAATGTAAAGAAATGCTTTAGAAATGTTAAGTTAAAAGAAGGGAACTAAGGCAAGGTGGTCTTAAGAAAATTTATGGAGGAAATATGACACAAAATTGGGCTTGGAAAAATGGCCCGGAGACGCCACTTAGGGCTCTGGAAATGACGCCATATGCTAGGATAACTTGGGCCTAGTATGGCCACATGAAGCCCAAAATAATGGGTTAAAATTCGGCACTCCTAAGGTAAGGAGATGGATGGCATAGGGAGACTAAGGTAGGAGTTTAAGTTGATGTCAAATTCTTTTAGAATTTCGGCTAATCTAGGAAAATAAAGATATGAGAGTGATGGCCAAAAAAGGGGACTCTCTAGGCTTAGTAATTTCAGCAAAAGGAGGAAAACTAAGGCCATTCAAACATTCTTTCTTCTCTTTTTTAAATCTCTGCCGAATTCTCTCTGCCATTATTCTTTATTTCTCTTTTCAATTCTCCACAAAGCCGAAAACAAAATCCCCTAGTCTTGCCGAATTTCTCTAAGTTCTATATCTTCCTTTTCTTTCCTTGTAAAACCGAAATACCCTGTGCTTCCCATCATCAATTCTTTTTCCTTTGCAAAACCAATCAGAAGCCAAAATCAAGATCCTTCTAGCCTACATAGCTGAATATTGCTAAAGGTTCAAGCAAGGATTGCCGATCTCTAAAGTAAGGAGATCTTTCGGGATTTACTAAGTGTCGACTACAAGGAAGGAGAAATTGTTTTCTCGAAGGTACACCATAGGCCGCGTGTTCCCTAGTTATTCGGTGAGTTTTGGGATTTAAAATCCACAAGGTAAGTATCTTTAGCATTTGGCCAAGGCCATGTTGAGTAAATAGATGTGTTTCGTTAATATTTAAACGCCGAAACTAATCTATTCAAGTAATCTAGTGATTGCCAATTTCAAGAAAGAAGGATACAAAGTTTTCGGCATTTGATTAGACATCAATCGGTAGCAAGGTAAGTATTTAAGTGTACTAATCCTACTAGAATTTGGATTTATGGCCAAATGGCTCTTTACTAAGTATTAAATGATTGATTAAATGTAGAGATTTAATATCTAAGGCATTAGATCAAGCTTTTCAGGATTTCAGCGAATTTGTTAAGCGAATCAGATGTGTACCCCACACTAAATCTCAATAGATTTATGGTTTTAATTCATTATATGTGTTAATATGAAAGTGTAAGAATATGGCTAAGGTACCGTGTGTACCCCACACTAAATCTCAATAGATTTACGATTTTAATTCATTATATGTGTTAATATGAAAGTGCAAGAATATGGCTAAGGTACCGTGTGTACCCCAACTAAATCTCGATAGATTTACGGCTTTAATTTATTATATGTGCTAATATAAAAGTGTAAGATTATGGTTAAGGTACCATGTAATGGTACTAAGTACTCAGCTACATTTTCCTACTCCTACTATGAGTATGATAAGTTTTGCTATGGCATATACATGAAATTATAAGAATGTGAATAAGGAATATGATATAGTTAATGCATATTTGTATGAAATGGGGCATATGGGTGATATGTAAAGGGGAAGTGAATGTGGTGACCTAAGACCATGATATCTGAATGTGGTGACCTAAGACCACAATATCTGAATGTGGTGACCTAAGACCACGATATCTGAATGTGGTGACCTAAGACCACGATATCTGAATGTGGTGACCAAAGACCATGAATTTTATAAGGGCGATGAGCACGTCGACTGCAGCGACTGCCTTCGATGGTGTGTAGCGGATGGAGGGTTGACTTAGTAGTCCCCACGGTGTGCAGGAAGGTACGGGTGGTGTGTAGCGGATGGCATATAGGTTTGGGTTTGGGTTGCATCATTATTTTATATCTGCTATATGATTATGTATGTGATGTGATAATATGCCTGAATCTTTTTGGACATAGTGTTTGTGTACACATTGAGTCTGTTGACTCACCCCGTTGTGAGAACCTTTTTTAGGTGACGATCAGTAATGGACCGGGTTGGCAGGAGCTTAAAGGTGGCCATGCACAGCAAGGAATTTATTCAATTTGGATTTTTATTTTATTAAGTACTTTGAATTTATTCTTTTTTTTTGGGAATTATTTGATGTAATAAGGCCATAGTAGAACTACTTTAATTTACTTTTTTAATTAAGCTTACAAACTTTTATTTATTAAAAGATTAAGTAAATTTATTTTAAAACAAAGCCTAAACGTTTTGTCACCTAAAGTAAAGGATTTTAATAATGAAATAAACTTGTTTTCAACTCAAGCCCAACCCAAAACAATCTTTCTTTCAAAACAAATAATTCCCGATCCGGTCAAGGCTCGTGGGCGGGTTTGGGGTGTTTCAATTTGGTATCAGAGCCCAATTTTAAACTCTTGGCCTTGGTTTTAAGGCCCAAAACGTTTTCAAAGTTAAGCCCAAAAGGAATTTTGTGAATTAAGCAGGTTTTTCTGGCATGGCCCACTAAGTCTCCGACCCGAAGTCCACCAGGTAAGTACTTCTGACTTCTGAAGTGATTTGAATATGTAAAATGTATAGGCTTTTATGGCAATGTAGATTAGTGAACTAGGATCTGTTGAACCCTAGGACTAGTCTACTCAAAAACACAAGTACATAAGACTTAAAGACCATTAGACAAACCTGTGATTAAGTCACCGAGCTAGGGTGTGGTAACTGTTATGCGCATGTCTAGGAGTGGATTCAGTAAGAGCTTGGTATTTAAGCAGTCCTAGTGACTCACCTCCTCTTTACTCAAATCTTACCTGGTGCGTAGTAACCGTTCACCCTAACCAAAAGGACTTAGTCATTGGCTAAACCAATGATTAAAACCCGAAAGAGACTAGCCATATTTTTTTATAAAAACCTTAGTTTTTAAATCCTTAAATTAACCCTTCGATTTGCAACAAAATCTATTTTGAAAATTTCTCGAAAAAAAATTTTAGTTTGCCAAAATTACTAAAATGCCCCTGTGTTGTAAATTACTAAAATGCCCTTAGTTTCTAAAATTTCCATATTACCCTCGATTTTAATAAAATTTCCTTACTTTGCAAAAGTGTCCAAAAACTCTATTTTGCGAAAAATTCAAGATACTCTTATTTGGGAAAATTACTAAAATGGCCCTGACTTCCAAAATTACCGAAATAACCCCGATTTCTGAAATTTTTGCAACACCTTTGATTTGGAAAACAAATTTTCAAGATAACCCCCAAGGTTTTGTAAATTCTAAAATACCTTTGATTTGTAAAATATTTTCGAATTAACCCCGATTTATTACCAAAATACCCTTGTAGAAAAAATGACGAAATTACCCCTGGGTGGGGAATGATCAGGAATGCCCAAAGTAGTGAAGTGAATGTTGTGAATGAATGTGTCTCTATCGAGATGGATGAATGTGAATGTGAATGTGAATGTGAATGTGAATCTCTGAATTAGAGTAGTGAACTTGAACTGAGACTTTGTTTAATCGAAAGAACCACTATTAAACTCTTTTTCATAAAACCGTTTGCGGATAAACAGTGGAACAAAGAACTAATGCATAAAACTTTTTAATCAGATTAAATTACGACGTTTGTAATGAGTTCTAGTGGACATGGTCGAGGTAGTATCTAAGAAATGTGTTAGTTTTGTTAAGATCAGAGTGCGCAGCAGAGGCGTAGTGTGATGAGTTAGATTGAACGATAGTAAGTAATTTCGAGGACGAAATTATTTTTAAGGGGGTAGAACTGTAACATCCAGAAAATGGGCCTATGCATTTCTGATTTAATTATACGAAATGACATGTCTTATGTGTTATGAATGTATTAGGAACATTTTTTGGAAACTTGGAAATGTAAGAAATGATTTAGAAATGTTAAGTTTCAAAAAGAGGAAAGTGAACATTTTGGTAACTTGGAAATGTAAGGAAATGTCCCGAAAATGTAAGGAAATGTCTTGTCTTGGAAATGTAAGGAAATGTCCTGGAAATGTAAGGAAATGTCCTGGAAATGTAAGGAAATGTCTTGTCTTGGAAATGTAAGGAAATGTCCTGGAAATGTAAGGAAATGCTTTAGAAATGTTAAGTTAAAAGAAGGGAACTAAGGCAAGGTGGTCTTAAGAAAATTTATGGAGGAAATATGACACAAAATCGAGCTTGGAAAAATGGCCTGGAGATGCCACTTAGGGCTCTGGAAATGACGCCATATGCTAGGATAACTTGGGCCTAGTATGGCCACATGAAGCCCAAAATAATGGGTTAAAATTCTACACTCCTAAGGTAAGGAGATGGATGGCATAGGGAGACTAAGGTAGGAGTTTAAGTTGAAGTCAAATTCTTTTAGAATTTCAGCTAAGCTAGGAAAATAAAGATATGAGAGTGATGGCCAAGAAAGGGGACTCTCTAGGCTTAGTAATTTCAGCAAAAGGAGGAAAACTAAGGCCATTCAAACATTCTTTCTCTTTTTTAAATCTCTACCGAATTCTCTCTGCCATTATTCTTCTTTTCTCTTTTCAATTCTCCACAAAGTCGAAAACAAAATCCCCTAGTCTTGTCGAATTTCTCTAAGTTCTATATCTTCCTTTTCTTTCCTTGTAAAACTGAAATACCCTGTGCTTCCCATCATCAATTCTTTTTCCTTTGTAAAACCAATCAGAAGCCGAAATCAAGATCCTTCTAGCCTACATAGCTGAATATTGCTAAAGGTTCAAGCAAGGATTGCCAATCTCTAAAGTAAGGAGATCTTTCGGGATTTACTAAGTGTCGACTACAAGGAAGGAGAAATTCTTTTCCCGAAGGTACACCATAGGCCACGTGTTCCCTAGTTATTCGGTGAGTTTCGGGATTTAAAATCCACAAGGTAAGTATCTATAGCATTCGGCCAAGGCCATGTTGAGTAAATAGATGTATTTCATTAATATTTAAAAGCCAAAACTAATCTATTCAAGTAATCTAGTGATTGCCGATTTCAAGAAAGAAGGATACAAAGTTTTCGGTATTTGATTAGACATCAATCGGTAGCAAGGTAAGGATTTAAGTGTACTAATCCTACTAGGATTTGGATTTATGGTGAATGTCTCTTTACTAAGTATTAAATGATTGATTAAATGTAGAGATTTAAGATCTAAGGCATTAGATCAAGCTTTTCAGGATTTCAGCGAATTTGTCAAGCGAATCAGGTGTGTACCCCACACTAAATCTCAATAGATTTACGGTTTTAATTCATTAAATGTGTTAATATGAATGTGTAAGAATATGGCTAAGGTACCGTGTGTACCCCACACTAAATCTCAACAGATTTACGGTTTTAATTCATTATATGTGTTAATATGAAAGTGTAAGAATATGGCTAAGGTACCGTGTGTACCCCACACTAAATCTCGATAGATTTACGACTTTAATTTATTATCTGTGCTAATATAAAAGTATAAGATTATGGTTAAGGTACCATGTAATGGTACTAAGTACTCAGTGCACGTTTTCCTACTACTACTATGAGTATGATAAGTTTTGCTATGGCATATACATGAAATTATAAGAATGTGAATAAGGAATATGATATAGTTAATGCATATTTGTTTGACATGGGGCATATGGGTGATATGTAAAGGGGAAGTGAATGTGGTGACCTAAGACCACGATATTTGAATGTGGTGACCTAAGACCACGAGATCTGAATGTGGTAACCTAAGACCACGATATCTGAATGTGGTGACCTAAGACCACGAATTTTATAAGGGCGATGAGCACGTCGATTGCGATGATCGCCTTGATGGTGTGTAGCGGATGGAGGGTTGACTTAGTAGTCCCCATGGTGTGCGAGGATGGTACGGTGGTGTGTAGCGGATGGCATATAGGTTTGGGTTCTGTTGCATCATTATTTTATATCTACTATATGATTATGTATGTGATGTGATAATATGCCTGAATCTTTTTGGACATAGTGTTTGTGTACACATTGAGTCTGTTGACTCACCCTGCTAGGGAACCTTTTTCAGTGACGATCAAGAATGGACCGGCCGACGGAGCTTAAAGATGGCCATGCACAAGAAGGAATTTATTCAATTTGGATTTTATTTTATTAAGTACTTTGAATTTATTCTTTTTTGGGAATTATTTGATGTAATAACGCCATAGTAGAACTACTTTATTTTGCTTTTATTTATTAAGCTTACAAACTTTTATTTATTAAAAGATTAAGTAAATTTATTTTAAAACAAAGCCTAAACATTTTGTCACCTAAAGTAAAGGATTTTAATAATGAAATAAACTTGTTTTCAACTCAAGCCCAACCCAAAATAATCTTTCTTTCAAAACACACAAGTTTTTCCTAAGTAACAAAAGAATTTGAAACGGTTTACACCGGAGAACATACCAGATCCGATCAAGGCTCGTGGGCCGAGTTTGGGGACAAATCAAAATGTCTTTAAAAGGGTTGTAATGGGGTTTGGGTTAAAGGTATGGATAAAGGCTGAATTAGAGGGTTAGGATCGAGATTGAATTGTCAAATTACCTAGCTAGAACAAATAGACTAATATTGAATAATTACATTAATTGAAAACTTATAATAATAACACGAGCTTCTTCTCAAAATGTGAAATTAATTACTTTAAGCTCAACAATATTGAACCAATAATAGATAAATTTCCAATTATATATATTAATAAGAACATTCAATAATAAGATAGAATTTAACAACTGAAATAAAGAACATAGTTAGGCAACTGTTCAAATCAAACCTCGACATAAGGGGAGTCAAAGTAGGGTAAGTAAAAATTTGGTTTTGGGTTGATATTAAATGTTAAGTCAAGAAATAGTTTATTAGGATCAAACGGGTTCACTAGGGGTTAATTATGAAGGCAAGTTTTTTTATGGAGTTAGTAGGGTTAAAACTTACGTGCCTTTATCATCTCTGTATATCAAATCAAAGTGTGGTCTCAACATGAATATTTAAATTTAGGAAAACAACCTAACCAAATTTTTAATTCTAAAAATAGACTTATCATGCTTGATTCTCTAGTATAAATCATTAATGCACAATTACCTCTGACTTATTTCAAAACATATCAACAAAATCATAAATCAATAGAAGTTTCATTCTAATAGTAATATAAGAAAATTACTTAAGAACAAGACAAAATTCAGGGATTTTTTTATACGATTATTGTTGACACCTCCCTACACTTAAGATTTACATTGTCCTCAATGAACAAAGATAAAAATGATAATAAAGTAAGAAAGGCATAAGATAGGGAGGGAAGTGAAACTTCCTAAACTTTTGGATGGAGTCAAAGAGAAAAAATGGGGAAAATTTGGGCCTAGTTGGAGGAGGATACTCCAGTGGTGTGGTCGTTCCGTAACAGCATTGAAACCTTGAAACTACAGGGTCAAAGAAAAGAAACAGTAGTTAGGCATAGATGAACGCAGAGGTGGATACTCTGGTGGAGGTGTGGTGATTCCCTAATAGCCTTTTGAACCTAAATTAAAGAAATCAAAATATAATGATATAAATTAAGAATAAGAAAGATAAAGAGAAGGAAAATAAAGGAGAAGAGAAAAGAAAAAGAAAAAATAAATGGACTCAAAGGTCCTTGTCTTGTCGAGGGAATGAAGCGGTCGGCATGAACTTATGTAGAGTGGTCGCGCACGGGGAAACCATGCTAGGATCCTTTCGCTTCTTCGACATGGGGATGGTGGTGAAAAGAAAGAGTGAGGGAAAGGGAAAAAGGAAAATGAAAGGAGAAATATAAAGAAAAAGAGAAGGGGTGTGGTGGTTAGGGTTTGGAAGAAGAAGAAATTGGGGAGAAAGTGAGAAGGGGGTTTTAAATAGAAATTAGGGATCTGGTGGCTGCCCACACCAGTATGCCATGGGCGTGTTAGGTCTCACGGCTGTGTGGTGCCTCGTCATTTCTCCCATGCCTGCATAGAGGTTTCCACACTCATGTAGATTTCTCAGTGTCATCCACAGCTGTATCGCACAGCCGTGGCATTTTTATCACAGCCCATGTTTTGGGAAAAGTTTTGTCCTGTTTCCACACGGCCACGGCCACGTCGATTTGCCTATTCGTGGTTTCCACATGGCCACGACCACGCCCGTGTGTAAGGCCTTGTGGGTAAGAAATCTTGCGCCTATTAAACTGGTCAATTTTTAGTTAGGTGCTATAAATTGAAAATATGACATTAGTGAAGTTAGTGCTCGAGTTGCATCCCCAGAAGCGCTCGTTTAAAGTCTTAAGCTAGACTTACCTCTCATTCACATAATCATGGTGGTTTGAAGAGTTGAAACTCCTCATTCTTGCTATCAATTTGGTTATCGATATATAGTTTAAGTCGAATGGTGTTTGCCTTAAAAGTGTCAAATGTAGGATTAGTTACCTCGACTGCTCCTTATAAGAAGACATTCAATACTGTGAAAGCAATCTTTTTGTTTGTATTAAGGTTCTAAGTGGCGATCTGAGGGTCTTTCTTATCCAACAATACCAGACCTCTGATCTTAAATGGGGTTATCCCATCCTTAATTTTGACATGGTTTTGCTTTGGTTCATTGTGTTTCCCTGGTTTCTCCTTGTCTTGTGTCTTCCACTTGTCTTCTTTGTTATTTCTTTGTTAGCACAAGGTCTAGGATCTGGCTCAGTTGTGTAATTTCATAGTGCTTCCTGAAAAGAAGATTGAACCAAATGGTCATCAATAGAATTTATGTTCTCACCTTTATTGCTCGATGTCCTAGCCGAGTGAAGAGCCTAAAGAGTGATCGTTTCGTCACCTGCACAAAGTGTGAGTTTACCTGTACCAACATCAATTCTAATTTTAGCAGTTGCTAAAAAGGGTCTTCTTAAAATTAAAAGAACATTGTTATCTTCATCCATATCTAAGACAACAAAGTCTACTGGGAATATGAATTTATCAATTTTTACTAGTACATCCTCAATTATACCCCTAGGAACTCTGATAGTTTTATCAGCCAATTGAATGCTCATCCTAGTTTGTTTGGGTTTATCGAGACCTAGCTGTTTAAACATTTTATAAGGCATAACATTGATACTTGCCCCTAAATCAGCTAAAGCATTGTTAACAGATAAACTACCAATTAAGCAAGGAATCGTAAAACTCTCTGGATCTTTTAACTTTTGTGATAGTTTATTTTGTAAGATTGCTAAGCACACTACACTTAGCTCCACATGCGATGCCTCGTCTAAATTCTATTTGTTTGTCAAGAGCTCTTTCAAAAATTTCCTTGAATTGGACATCTACGAAAGAGCTTCAAGAAACGGTAAGTTAATATGTAATTTTTTCAAGAGTTTAAGAAATTTACTGAATTGTTCATCTGTGCAATCTTTCTTCATTGTATTGGGGAATGGCACACGAGGTTGGTACTCTGTAATTACCAGTTTTGGTTTATCATGGCTTACCTCAACTTTACCTTCCTCTACCACATTCTCTTGCCTCAATTCTGGCTAATCTAACCCTTCACTATCGTGAGCAGTAACGACATGAAGTTGCTCCTTTGGGTTAGTTTCAGTGTTGCTTGGAAAGCTGTCTTGTGGCCGTTCAAATATGAGCTTAGCGAGTTGTCCTAATTGGTTCTTAATCCCTTAAATCATGCTTGCTGATTCTTGAGTTTTGTTTCGGTGTTTTGGAAATGGGTTTCTGACACCGGGGTAAATTTTGTTAGCATCTCCTCAAGGTTCGGCTTTTTCTCTTGTAGGTAGGGTTACTGTTGAAAGCCTGGAGGGGGTTGTTGTCTCTGATTTCCTTGGCCACACCATGAAAAGTTTGGGTGGTTCTTCCAACCTGGATTGTAAGTGTTACTATAAGGGTTATTTTGAGGTCTAGAGTTATTACCCATATAGTTCATCTGTTCATTTTCTATGCCAGGGTTGTAGGGTGCATATTCTGTATTGTTCGTCCCTCATCCATATGTATCGTACTGCATCACTGGATGTACCTACGAAGAACCATACAAACCATCAATCTTTTTATTTAATAGTTCTACCTGGTTTGATAGCATGGTCACTGCGTCGAGATTGAAAACACTGGTGGCTTTTGTTGGCTTTGTCCTCATAACTTGTCACTGATAGTTATTCAGTGTCATCCCCTCTATAAACTCATAAGCCACTTCAGGGGTCTTGTTATTTAGGGTTCCACTGGCAGTTGAATCAATCAACTGCCTAGTTAAGGGTTCACACCGTTATAAAAGGTTTGAACGTACAACCACAAAGGTAACCCATGGTGAGGGCATCTTCTTAGTAGATCCTTGTATCTCTCCCATGCATCATAAAGTGTTTCTAAATTCATCTGCACAAAAGAAGAGATATCATTCCTCAACTTAGCCATTTTGGCTGGCGAAAAATATTTATGTAAAAATTTTTCGATCATTTGGTCCGATGTAGTGATTGATCCTCGTGGTAATGAGTTCAACCACTGTTTGGCTTTATTCCTTAATGAGAAGGGAAATAACCGAAGGTGAATGGCATCATAAAAAATGCCATTAATTTTGAAAGTGTCACAAAACTCTAAAAAATTTTCCAAGTGATTGTTTGGATCCTTATCCTATAAACCATCAAACTGAACAAATTACTGAATCATCTAAATAGAAGGTCTAACAAGGAGTAGGATTTTGATTCACCAGGTTTGCGCCAACCACAGGAGGTAGCGGATTATTATCATCCGTCTCTTCGGTAGTATTGGTTTTGTCTTTTTGCTCTTCTTCTATGTATTGTAAGCTTCACCTTATTTCTCTTCGGTTTCTGTAAGCGGTAGCTTCAATATCACTGTCAAAAAATAATGGTCCTGACGGGTTTCTTCTAGTCATATACTAAAATTACCTGCCAAAAGCAAATAAAAGAAAAATTAGCAAAAAATAAAAATAAATTGTAAATAGTAAAAATGGATAAAGTAATAAAAATTTAGTGTTCCTAATATCTTAGTCCCCGATAACGGCGCCAAAAACTTGATGGAGCTCGAAACTAACTATTATTTCGACAAAGGTAAGCGCAGCTATCGAACAGTAATATAGTTATGGCGAGTCCAGAATATCGTATCCTCAAGGACTAAAATTACTAGTAATAACTATCTTTTATTATCTAACCTAATAATTAAAAGAATTTATTTTAATGTAAAATTAACTAACTAATTTAACTAACTAAATGACTATTAATGCGATAGAGAGTGAATTGGGAAAATACTCTTGGGCAAATTATATAAGATAGGCAATACCTAAGGAAGAATCCACCTAGAATTTACTTATTACTTTTGATTCATATGATTTATTCACTTGACTTAATCTGTAGAAATCCTTGATTTATGTTAATATCTCTTTCAAGACTAAAAACAACTAACTCTAGGTTGATTAATTGAAATCTCTTTCTAATTAAAACCCATATTGTCGTATTAACTCAATTTATGGATCGCCTTATTAGATTTGACTCTAATCCGGTAGATTTTTGTCACCCTATTTCTAGGGTTGCAATCAACTCCGCTTAATTGTGTTGATCTTCTCTTAAACAGAGACTTTTGCTCCACTGAATAAGCACATTCGACTTGGATTAATAACCTGAATTATCAAAATAAGAATAAAAACTCACAATTAAGAATAAGAACAAGTATTTATCTTATAAATCAAATAATAATAAGATTCGTCTTAGGTTTCATCCCATCAAGTATTTGAGAGGTTTAGTTCATACTAATAGAAGGATACATCATAAAATAGGGAAAACCACAAAACATAATGAAAACCCAAAAACTTCTAAAGAACTTGATGGGAGATTTTCAGTATTGATGGAGATCCTTCTCCTAAGCTGTTCTCGACGGCTGTCTTGGAGTATTTTTTGCCTTCTATTCGGTGTCATTTCAACGTCCCCTTTTAGGTTACCCCCTAGGGTGTTTATATAGGCTTTGGAACACCTCCCTTGGTCCACAAGTACCCTATTCCGAATAGAATTTGTTTTTGCTACGGAAGGGACACGCCTGGTCACATGCTTGTGGTGGACTCCTTCGGCTGTGGTTGATTCTACTCGCCACACATGCTCGTGTAATCTACTCGGGCTCGATAGCCCAGGCCGTGTGATTTCTGATGTAGGCCCATTTTGTCCCTTTTTGGCCTGTTTCTCGTTCTTTTCAACTCCCTAAGCTCTCCTGAGCATAAAACATGAAATTAAGAGATTAGGAGCATCGAATTCATCAAATTCAATGAGAAATCATCCAAAATTAGGCCAAGCATGGGGTTAAAATATGTGTAAATTATGGTTTATCACAATTTATAGACAAAACATAATTGTCATCACACATTTAGTGCCAATATGTTAAATTGAGCTTATGTCGGTATCGCACACATAGTGTCAGTTTGATAAGCCGAAGCTTCTATCTTTTCGCACACATAGTGCTAAACATCTCTGTCTCGTTTCTAATTTCGCACTCTTAGTGCCCTCTAATTCAATTTTGCACACAGCATTTCAAATCTCATAGTTAAAAATATATTCATTCAATTAACATCACATTGATATAGTTTACAACTAGTATTATATTCGAACTTACCTCAGACGTCGAATTATCGAAACGATCGATTAATCGAGCACTTTGTCTTTGCCTCGATCTCGATCCGAACCTCTCCTTTCTTGGTCTATACACATTCAAATTCAACTCATTCAATCACCAATTCATTCAATTTAGTCCATACACACTTATTTAGGGCATTTTACAAAATAACCCCACATTTTCACATGTCGACACTTTAGTCCCTAATTCATCAAATCACAAAATACACACAATTTCAAATTACATATGCTTAGCCAAATTCTTCCCATGCTAATACAAGCCCACACATTTCATTTGTTTTACATTTTAGTCCATCAATTTACACTTTTCTCAAATTAGCCCAACTTACTAAATGTCACCAAAAACCCAAATACAAAATATGTTAACCCAACACTAAGCTTTCATATTTTACCAACTATCAACACAAAGCTCACATGTTCATCAATGGCACATCTCAAAATCTTTACCAATTCACAAAATTGAAGCATGGGTTTTAAAGAGCACAGAGCAATGATTACAAAATCATAGAAATTATTAAAAACCAATAAAAAACATACCTTGAATTAAGGCTTGTAATAGCTGAATGTAACAAAGCTTTTCTTCCTTCTTTTCTTTTTTGTTTTCGGTGGAAAAAGATGAGCATATTCATCTTATTTTAGCCTTTTGTTTGTTTAAAAATCAAATTATTAATCTATTTACTATATTAACCTTTTACTAAACATATATACATATATACATTAAGGGCATTAATGTCTTTTATCCATCTACTAACTTGTAAAGTGGTTTAATTGCCTCACAAGGCCTCCACATTATAAAGACAATAACAATTAAGCACTTTACAATCAGCACACAACATTTTACACTTTATGTGATTAAGTCCTTTTCGCAAATTGAACACATAATCGATAAAATCTTCACTCAGAAATTTCACACAGGCTAAACCACATACTATAAACTCAAAAAATAATATTAAAATATTTTTTTGACCTTAGATTTGTGGTCTCAAAAGCACTATTTCGACTAGGGTCTAAACTAGGCTGTTACAACTTTCCCCCTTAGGGATTTTCGTCCCCGAAAATCTTACCAGTAAATAGATGTGGATATTGCTCTCTCATAACATTCTCAGGCTCCCACGTAGCCTCTTCAACTCCGTGTTTGTGCCACGACACTTTCACTAAGAAAATTCTTTTATTTCTCAACTCTTTGGTCTCTCGTGCCAAAATTTGAATCAATTCTTCACTATATGACAAATCTGACTAAATTTCAACCTCAGTAGGAGTAATCACATGAGACGGACCAGATCTGTATCGACGGAGCATCGACACATGAAACACATTATGAATCTTTTCTAACTCTGGTAGCAACATTAATCTATAAGCAACCAGCCCAACTCAGTCAATGATCGCATATGGCCCGATGAACCTCGGACTCAACTTGCCCTTTCGGCCAAATCGAAGTATTTTCTTCCATGGAGACACTTTCAGAAACACTTTGTCACCAATCTCAAATTCAATATCCTTCCGTTTCAAGTCTGCATAAGACTTCTAATGATCTGAGGCTGCTTTCAAACTGTCACGAATTACTTTCACTTTCTACTTAGTCTCTTTTATTAGATCAACCCCGTGAATCTTTTTCTCACTCAGCTCAGTCCAATACAATGGAGTTCGACATATTCGATCGTAGAGAGCTTCATACTATGTCATTTTAATGCTAGATTGAAAACTGTTATCATATGCAAATTCTATCAACGGTAAATGCTTTTTCCACGTACTTTCAAACTCAAGTATACAGCATCTCAACATATCTTCGAGAACCTGGATAATCCGCTCAAACTGACCATCCGTCTGCGAATGAAATGCAGTACTAAAATGCAACTTTTTGCCTAAAGCTTCTTACAATTTCTTCCAAAATCACGAGGTAAATCTCAGATCTCTGTCAGATACAATAGATAGTGGCACCCATACAATCTCACAATCTCAGTAATATACAATTCAGCCAATTTATTAAGTGAATAATCTATTCTCACTGAAACGAAATGAGTTGATTTCATCAATCTGTTAATTATCACCCAGATTGCATCTTTCTTTCCCAGAGACAGAGGCAATCCCGACACAAAGTCCATCGTGATCCTCTCCTATTTCCATTCAAGAATCATAATCGGTTGTAGCAAGCCTGTAACATCCTGAATTTTTGGGCCTATGCGTTTAGTGTGTGTGTGGATATGTTTAAAGTGTTACTTTAACTGTTAAGGGTCCAAATTGGGCTCAGACTTAGGCAGAGGCCTTGGTTAAATTATTTTGTTTGGGCACTATAGGGTTAAAAAGGTAGCATTTGTGTTTAAAACACCAAAGTGGGCTGGTGGCCCAATATTAAGTGACATTGCAAGGGAGATAGAGGGTGCCGTCACTAGCAGTTGAAAGAGGCCCAAGTTTGGCCGCAAGGAGCCCATGTCTTTGGGCCAATTTTGGCACTTAAAAGAGCAAGGAGGAATGGACGGCATTAGGGCTTATTTTTAGGGGGGATTTAATGATAATATTGTACTGATAATAGAAGAAAGAGGTGGTGTTATCTAGGAGTCTTTTGAAGGTGTGAAGAGATTTAGATAAAGGAGAAAAGTTAGGAGCTATCTGGTGAGAGCAGAGTTGGCCAAAATTCCATCACCTAGAGGAGTAAAGAAGTCGGTTTCTAATTGCCATAGGGGGTGCCAAATTTTCCCTTTTTATTTGCTTAATTCTTAGTTATCAGGAAGGGCACTTTCGGTTTTGTTAGGTAAGTGCCAAAATTTCTATAAATAGGGGGGATAGCTCATCAATTTCGGCATTTGAACCCTACACTTTTCTTCATTCTTTGTGCCAAAATTCTCAGTCTCTCCCTCTGCTATTTCTGTTAATTTTTTTGCTAAAAGTCGAAACCCAAGTCCATCTTTGCAAAACTTTTCTTTTGATTCCTACAAAAGCCGAAATCTCTTCTTCATTCTTTTCCTTTTTAGCCAACTTCTCCATAAGCCAGAATCTCTTAGGAGTTGCCAATTTTCTTCTCTTCTAATAGGCTAGGTGCTGATTTCTCCATAAAATCAGGATTTGCTAGGGTTGCCGAATTCTCTGTAAAGGTAGGTGCGATTTCCTCTAATCCATTCTTTTTCTCTTTTGGTTTTTAAGAGATAAGATCGAATGGCCACTTGGTTGTTAAGACTGTCAATTGAGGCTAATATTTCCTTTCTTTTTGGCATTTGGGTGACCTTCGGGATTTGAAGGAAATCTGTTCGTTTAGATCTAAGAGCCAAAAATCGCTATTCTCTTATTCTGGGATTTTAAGGTAAGGGATATCTTTAGATTTTTGTTGGATTCGCTATCATACCTGTAATCCTAGCCATAGGTTATGGTTTAACAACCTTATCTCAATATAGTAGTTCTGACAAGGACTTGTAATGGAATCAAATGTGGATCAGGCAAAGGAGGGGACTAGATCTGAAAACCCAATCCCTAAGTTTAGGAAACACGCGGTGTCAGCTGTTCGAGATCGCCACCGGGTTGTGGACCGCTTCAACAACACCTTAGGTAAGTAGCGATGATCGACTTCGATAGTGTCGACATAGAAAGTGTCATCCTAACGGTAACTGTGTGTAGATCTCTAACACACACTCTCTAACCGTTCTTTATGTGTTATGGGCTAAAAGCCGTAAAGTGGTCGTAGACAATCGAATAAAACCCTAAAAGGGTTAGGCAAGGATGCCAGGTACGCAATCATAGAAATCTCTATGTATATCGAAATATATGAAAGTCTGTATGATTTTTTTTTACGTATGTATTTATGGGGTGGGAATATGGTAATGAAGGGGAAGTGCATAATGGGTCACATGGTGATCGGTGGTAGAAATCCCACAAATATAAATGTTAGGTCACATAGTGATCGGTGGCTATGCCACGTTTAATGATTTCTGATTAACAGAAATAGGCAGTACGGCTGTCGTTATGGTGTGTAGTGGATGGAGGGTTGATTGTAAAAATCCCCAATGTGTGATGGTTGGTACGGGTTGGTGTGTAGAGGATGAAATTCTAGGATGGGTTGGGCTATTCATTATTTATTGTTTATCATGTATTTATGATTGTTGCCTCCATGTATGGGCCAAGGCCCATAATGTGTTTGTAGGCCTCAAGTCAGTGTGTTCGAGATTTATACACTGTGTCTTGGTGACTCATGCTTTCATTTTCTCTACTCTTTCAGATGAGCAGTAGATCGTGGACACGGGAGCTAAGACGGACTCGAGGGGCCATCGAGTTTTTATTTTATAGACTATTTCAGTTTTTCATAAAGTTTTATTTTATTTTGGGAAATAATGATGTAATAATGCCTCATATCAGTAATTTTAATAATTGAAATTCATGAAATTTTGTCAAAGGTTTAATTTTTCAAAATAATAAGAGTACGAGGTTTTTATATATCTATATATATATATGATATTTATTTATTCAAATTAACTTAAGATTTTCGAACCAACCCTTAGCAAAAGTTTTCAATGTACCCGTAGCATACCAGATCCGGTCAAAACTTATGGGTCGGGTTTAGGGTGTTACATTTTGGTATCAAAGCCCAGTTCAAAACTAGGGCTGTAAAATAGGCCTAGTAATGTTTTGAAAATTTGTTGGGAATATTGAGAAAAATGTTTTGGATGAAGATATGGCCTTCGAGTCTACCGGCACCCGATCCACGCAGGTAAGTATTTTAAACTCTTGTTGTGATATACATGAGGGCTTAATGGGCTTGATGGACGTAGGCTAGTATATTAGAAATCAATGGACTTTAGGCTTAGTTTAAATCACTCTCTAAATTCATAAGATTTAATCCAACCAAACAAACCTTTGAACAAGTCGCGAGATTAGGGTGTGGCAGCAGGCATACGCATGTCTAGGATTGGATTCAGGGAGAGCTTGGTATTTAAGCAGTCCTAGTGACTCACCTCTTCTTCGCTAGAATCTACCTGGTGCGTAGTGACTGTTCACCTTAGCCATGAGGACTTGTTGACGGGCCAAAATTTATAATTAAAACCCAAAAGAGACCAGCCACCCTATTTTGTAAAATTACTAAAATAACCTCTAATTTTGAAAATTTTTGAAATACCCCGATTTGTAAAATTACTAAAATACCCCTAATTTGTAAAATTATCAAAATACCCCCGGACCGCCAAATTACCGAAAAACCCTCGAATTGTAAAATTATCAAAATACCCTTATTTTGTAAAAATCACCAAGAAAACCCTATTTTGGAAAAAAATTACTAAAATACCCTTATTTTGTAAAAATCACCAAGAAAACCCTATTTTGGAAAAAATTACAAAAAAACCCTATAGGTTAAAATTATGAAAATACCCCTGGGTAGTGAAATTATGAAAATACCCTTACATGATGAATGTGAGTTCATGGATGTTGTTTGTATGTTGATGGTTGAATGTATGTGTCTCCTAGAACTAGGAGATACAGACTTAAGATTGAACTCATTGCGAACTCAAAAGAACTACTTTTAAACCTACTATTCTTAAGATTGTTCGTGGTTAATTAGTGGAAGAAAACTAATAATTCATAAAATTTCTAACCAGATAAACGCGAATCTATAGAATGAGTACAAGGGTTGTGGATGTCCGCCGCGTGGTCGTGGCAGGGGAAGGATGACTGTGTCAGAATCGGTAGGATCTGGTCATAGATTTGGAAATGAGATACCAATTCCACCAACTGTTGAGGGGAATTCGGGACTGCATTTGCCGAGATGAGTGGTGTCTCAAAGGTGTTAAGGGTTTTGGAGAGAGTTCTTGAGGCGTGTATGGTCACATGAGCCCAAAATCATCTTGGAGTGACTTAGAAGTAACCCAAGCGAAGTGTTTAGGGAAATCTCTGGTATAGCCCTGAGCTCAGCTGAGTATTGGTTAGAGGCGGTTGAACGCATAATGGACGATCTGGATCTCATGGAGGAAGAGAAATTGAAAGGAGTTATATCTCTCTTAAGGGATGAAGCCTACCAATGGTGGCTCACGGTTAAGGATGGTACAGTGGCTGACCGCATCACATGGGAGTTCTTCAAAATAGCATTCCAGAACAAGTACATTGGATCGAGCTATGTGGATACGCAGCACAGGGCATTTCTGAATCTGGTCCAGGGGAGTAGGTCAGTGGTTGTGTATGAAGCAGAATTCTTACGCCTTAGCCGTTATGCTAGAGGGATGGTAGCCACAGACCATGAACGCTATGTTCATTTTAAAGATGGTCTGAGGGATGATCTGCGAGAATTGGTAGCCCCACAATGGGAAAGGGAATTCGTTGTCCTGGTGGAAAAGGCGAAGATAGCTGAGGAGGTTAAGCGGATAAGGCAACTAAACCAGGGTAGTGATAGGAGTGGAAGCAAGAGAAACTTAGGATCATCTGAGGCAGTGGGGCATGCTCAGAAAAGACCCAGGCAATATGGGCCGAGACGAGATAATAGACTTGCTGCTGCTAGTCAGACACCGAAGTGTGCTCGATGTGGTAAATTCCATGCAGGTGAGTGTTGGGCGGGCAGTGGAAAGTGCTTTAAGTGTGGGTCTTTTGACCATCAAGTTAGGAACTATCCGCAGCAAAAAGGCAATGAAGGGCCCATGGGTCAAGGGAATGTTCAACTTGGTAGAGGAGGTCGCAGGGTAGCCAGAGGTGGTAACGATTCTGGTCGGGGCCGTGGAGCAGCAGGCTGAGGGCCAGGAAACACTGAGGCAAGATAATCGGGGTTAGTCTATGCTGTCAGACGTCGAGAGGAGGCTGACGCACTGGATGTCATAACCGGTACGTTCTTAATTTCTAGCTTGCCCTATACTGCATTAATTGACATGAGATCGACACATTCATATATTGCTAGGAGGGTATCTAAAACTTTAAGTGTAGATGTTGAGATTTCCTCTAGGAAGATGACTGTAGTAAGCCCATTAAGACACTCTGTGGTGGTAAATAAGATTTATCGGGAAATACCTTTAGAGGTTCAGGGGATAGTTTTCTGAAAGGATCTAATGGAATTACCATTTGGGAGTTTGATTTAATCCTAGGCATGGATTGGCTTGTGAAGTATCAAGTTAAACTAGATTGTGCAGCTAAGCGTATGGAGTTAAAAACGCCTGAGGGTGACGAAGTGTTGGTAATACAAGAAAGGGGGAACTGTCTGTCGAATGTGGTCCGCCCTAAGAGCAGAAAGGATGGTGAGGAAAGGATGTGAGGCAGTCTTAATGTTTGTTCGCTATGGAAACTAAGGAACTAACGGTTGGAGACGTTAGGACGGTGAAGGAATTTCCTGATATTTTCCCCGAAGAGCTTTCGGGATTACCTTCGGATAGTGAAGTGGAGTTTGGAATCGATCTTCTTTCGAGAACAGCGCCGGTATCAATAGCTCCATATCGAATGGCACCAAAGAAGTCGGTGGAGTTGAAAGCGCAGATTCAAGAGTTGTTGGATAAAGGGTTTATTCGACCTAGTGTGTCACCGTGGGGAGCACTGGTTTTATTCGTTAAGAAGAAGGATGGGTTAATGCATATGTGTATTGACTATCGCCAATTGAATAAGTTAACGATCAAGAACAAGTACCCGTTGCTGAGGATCGATGACTTGTTCGATCAGTTGAAGGGGGCCTCAGTCTTTTCGAAGATAGATCTGAGGACAGGGTACCATCAACTTAAGGTCAAGAAGGTTGAAATTCATAAGGCAGTCTTTAGGACTCACTATGGTCACTATGAGTTCATGGTGATGCCATTTGTGTTGACCAACGCGCCAGCATCATTTATGGATATGATGAACCGAGTGTTCCAACCCTACTTGGATCGGTTCGTCGTGGTGTTCATAGATGATATCCTAGTTTATTCAAGATCGGGAGAGAAGCATGACTCACATCTGCGAATGGTTCTACAGATTCTAAGGGAAAAGTGGTTGTATGCCAAATTCAGTAAGTGTGAATTTTGGCTGAAGGAGGTTACTTTTCTAGGGCACGTTGTGTCGGTTGAGGGGATTAGGGTAGACCCTCGAAAGATTGAAGCGTGTTGGAATGGAAACCACCTATGTCTGTGGCCGAGATTCAAATTTTTCTAGGTCTGGCTGGATACTATCGAAGGTTTGTTGAAGGATTCTCTTTAATTGCGGCACCGTTGACTAAGTTATTACGGAAAGGAGTTTCATTTGTTTGGCCTGATAAGCAGTAGGAGAGTTTCGAGAAGTTAAAAAAGATTTTGATGGAAGCTCCGGTGTTGATCCATCCAGAGGCTGGGAAGGAATTTTTGATTTATTGTGATGCTTCACACACGGATTAGGATGTGTGTTGATGCAAGATGGAAAGGTTGTAAAGTCGCATCTCGTGATTAAGATCGCACGAAGCAAATTATCCCACCCATGACTTGGAGTTGGCGGCGGTGGTTTTTGCTTTGAAGACTTGGAGGCATTATCTTTACGGAGAGAAATCTATCATTTTCACTGATCATAAGAGCTTAAAATACCTGTTGACCCAGAAGTAGTTGAATCTAAGGCAAAGGAGGTGGATTGAGTTGTTAAAGGATTATGACTGCTCGATTGAGTATCATCCGAGTAAAGCTAACATAGTAGCAGACGCTCTAAGTCGTAAAGTAATATCTAACTTAAGAGCAATGTTTGTTCACCTTAGTCTATATGATGATGGAAGGTTATTAGCTGAACTTCAAGTGAAACCCTTATGGGTCGATCAGGTTAAGGAGAAGCAGCAGACTGATGAGTTGTTAAAGGAAATGTTTTCGGTAGGGTCAAGTGATGAATCGATAAAATTTAGTATTAATCAAGATGGGCTGTTATGTTTCCAAGGGAGAGTGTGCATGCCGAGGGATCCTGAGTTGAGGCGTAGGATTTTGCAAGAAGCGCATGGTAGTCCATACGCTATGCACCCTGGCAGGAGTAAGATGTATCGGGATTTGAGAGAGCAGTTTTGGTGGCCAGATTTAAAGCGTGAGGTAACTGAGCTTGTGGGTAGGTGTTTGACACCCAAAGAGTCAAGGTGGAGCATCAGTTACCATCAGGGTTATTACAGCTGGTAAAGATTCCACAATGGAAGTGGGAAAGGATCACAATGGACTTTGTTAGTGGGCTACCCCTCACGCCTACTAAGAAAGATTTGGTTTGGGTGATTGTTGACCTTTTGATGAAGTCTACTCACTTCATACCAGTGCGGGTCGATTACTCTTTGCAAAAGTTGGCTAAGTTATACGTAGTGAAGGTGGTAAGGTTGCATGGAGTACCGGTATCGATCATATCAGATAGGGACCCTAGGTTCACCTCGCGATTTTAGAAGGCATTGCATCAAGCGTTAGGAACAAAGTTGGATTTCAGTACAGCATTCCATCCTCAGACCGATGGGCAGTTTGAGCAGGTGATTTAAATCTTGGAGGACCTGTTGAGAGGATGTGTCACTGATTTCAGAGGTAGTTGGGAAGAGTCTTTACTGTTAGTAGAGTTTGCTTACAACAATAGTTACCAGTCAAGTATTCAGATGGCGCTGTACGAAGCTTTGTATGGGCGGAAGTGTCGTACTCCTACTTGTTGGACGGAATTAGGGGAATGTCGAATTTTGGGTCTGGACTTGGTCACCGAGACGGAGGAGAAGGTGGAAGTGATTCGGGCTAGACTAAAAGAGGCGACGGATAGACAGATGTCTTATGCTAACTTAAAGCGTAAGGACATAAAGTTTGCAGTAGGTGACAAGGTGTTCTTAAAGGTGTCACCGTGGAAAAATGTGCTAAGATTTGGACGAAAGGGGAAATTGAGTCCCCACTTCATCGGACCTTACTGAGTGTTGAAACAAGTAGGACCAGTGGTATATCAGCTTGAGTTACCCCCGGAGTTAAGTCAAATTCACGATGTATTTCACGTCTCTATGTTAAGACGTTACCGTTCGGATCCATCTCATGTAGTGCCTATGAAGGAAATCAAGGTAAGACCCGATCTATCCTTCAAAAAGGAACCGGTGGAAATTCTGGTGGGATATCAAGGTGTTACGAAGGAAAACAGTTCCATTGGTTAAGGTGTTGTGGCAGAATCATGGTTGTGAAGAGGCAACTTGGGAACCCGAGGAAGCAATACGACAGCAATACCTTCATCTTTTCTGATCAGTAATTTCGAAGATGAAATTTCTTTAGGGGGTAGAACTGTAACATCCTAAATTTTTGGGTCTATGCGTTTAGTGTGTGTGGATATGCTTAAAGTGTTACTTTAACTGTTAATGGTCCAAATTGGGCTCAGGCTTAGGCAGAGGCATTGGTTAAATTATTTTGTTTGGGCACTATAGGGTTAAAAAGGTAGCATCTGTGTTTAAAACATCAAAGTGGGCTAGTGGCCCAATATTAAGTGACATTGCAAGGGAGCTAGAGGGTGCCTCACTAGCAATTGAAAGAGGCCCAAGTTTGGCCGCAAGGATCCCATGTCTTTGGGCCAATTTTGGCACTTAAAAGAGCAAAGAGGAATGGACAGCATTAGGGCTTATTTTTAGGGGGGATTTAATGATAATATTGTGTTGATAATAAAAGAAAGAGATGGTGTTATCTAGGATCTTTTGAAGGTGTGAAGAGATTTAGATAAAGGAGAAAAGTTAGGAGCTATCTGCTGAGAGCAGAGTTGGCCAAAATTCCATCACCTAGAGGAGTAAAGAAATCGGTTTCTAATTGCCATAGGGGGTGTCAATTTTTCCCTTTTTATTTGCTTAATTCTTAGTTATCAAGAAGGGCACTTTCGATTTTGTTAGGTAAGTGCCAAAATTTCTATAAATAGGGGGGATAGCTCATCAATTCTGGCATTTGAACCCTACACTTTTCTTCATTCTTTGTGCCGAAATTCTCAGTCTCTCCCTCTGCTATTTCTGTTAACTTTATAGCTAAAAGCCGAAACCCTAGTCCATCTCTGCAAAACTTTTCTTTTGATTCCTACAAAAGCCGAAATCTCTTCTTCATTCTTTTCCTTTTTAGCCAACTTCTCCATAAGCCGGAATCTCTTAGGAGTTACCGATTTTCTTCTCTTCTAATAGGCTCAGTGTCGATTTCTCCATAAAACCAGGATTTACTAAGGTTGCCAAATTCTCTATAAAGGTAGGTGCCGATTTCCTCTGATCCGTTCTTTTTCTCTTTTAGTTTTTAAGAGACAAGGTCGAATGGCCACTTGGTTGTTAAGACTGTCAATTGAGGCTAATATTTCCTTTCTTTTTGGTGTTTGGGCGGCCTTCCAGGATTTGAAGGAAATCTGTTCGTTAAGATCTAAGAGCCAAAAATTGCTAGTCTCTGATTCCGGGATTTCAAGGTAAGGGATATCTTTAGATTTCTGTTGGGTTCGCTATCATACCTGTAATCCTAACCATAGATTATGGTTTAACAACCTTATCTCAATATAGTAGTTCTGACAAGTACTTGTAATGGAATCAAATGTGGATCAGGCAAAGGAGGGGACTAGATCTGAAAACCCAATCCCTAAGTTTAAGAAACGCGCGATGTCGGCGGTTCGAGACTAGCCACTGGGTTGTGGATCGGCTTCTAAACAACACCTTAGCCAAGTAGCAATCGTATCGACTTCTGATAGTGTCGACATAGAAAGTGTCATCCTAACGGTAACCAGGTGTGTAGATCTCTAACACACAATCTCTGACTGTTCTTTATGTGTTATGGGCTAAAAAGCCGAAAAGTGGCTGTGTAGACAGTCGAATAAAACCCTAAAAGGGTTAGGCAAGGATGCCAGGTACGCAATCATAAAAATCTCTATGTATATCGAAATATATGAAATTCTGTATGATGTTTTTTTTTATGTATGTATGCATGGGGTGGGAATATGATAATGAATGGGAAGTGCATAATGGGTCACATGGTGACCGTTGGTAGAAATCCCACAAATATAAATGTTAGGTCACACAGTGGTCGGTGGCTATGCCATGTTTAATGATTTTTGATTAACAGAAATAGGCAGTACGACTATCGTTATGGTGTGTAGCGGATGAAGGGTTGATTGTAAAAATCCCCAAGGTGTGATGGTTGGTACAGGTTGGTGTGTAAAGGATGGGATTCTAGGATGGGTTGGGCTATTCGTTATTTATTGTTTATCATGTATTTATGATTGTTTCCCCCATGTATGGGCCAAGGCCCATAATGTATTTGTGGGCCTCAATCGGTGTGTTGGGATTTATACACCGAGTCTTGGTGACTCACACTTTCATTTTCTACTCTTTCGGATGAGCGGTAGATCATGGACACGGAGTCGAGACAGGACTCGAGGGCCATCGAGTTTTATTTTATAGACTATTTCAGTTTTTCATAAAGTTTTATTTTATTTTGGGAAATAATGATGTAATAAGGCCCCATAGTTATATTCATCTCAGTCATTTTAATAATTGAAATTCATGAGATTTTGTCAAAGGTTTAATTATTCAAAATAATAAGAGTACGAGGTTTATATATATATATATGATATTTATTTATTCAAATTAACTTAAGATTTTCAAACCAACCCTTAGCAAAAGTTTTTAATGTACAACCCATAGCATACCAGATCAAGTCGAAACTTATGGGTCGGGTTTGGGGTGTTACAAAGCCGAACGGAATTGATGTTCAACTGTTACTTGCTGACAAACTAAACATTTCGACACAAAGTCAAAGATGTCTCTTTTCATACCATGCCACAAATAATACCATTTTAGATCATTATACATTTTTGTACTCCTTGGGTGAACAGCTAACCGACTACTGTGAGCTTCATTTAAAATCATCTGAATCAACCCTAAATTCTTTGGAACACAAATTCGATCTCTAAATCTCAAATAGTCATCACTATCAATTCAAAATTTTGAATCAACATTCAATTCACACTGATCTCGTTTGGCCATCATTTCAACATCACTTCTCTGAGCATCGCAAATCTGAGTACAAACATCAGTCTCACTTTTAACTTAGCCAAAACTGAATCATCACACAGATCTATCTGAGCATTCATTGCTCGTAAAGAACATATAGACTTTCGACTCAAAGCATCAACAACAACATTAGCTTTACCTGGATGATAATCAATCACAAGTTCAATCTTTCAACAATTCTAACCACATTCTCTGTCGCAAATTCAATTCTTTCTGAGTCATCAAGTACTCAAACTCTTGTGATCAGTATAAATATGACATTTCTCACCAAATAGATAGTGACACCAAATCTTTATTGTGAATACAATCGCGGCTAATTCATGGTCATGCGTTGGATAGTTCTTTTCATGCGGCTTTAATTGCCTCGAAGCATAAGAGATGACTTTGCCTTCTTGCATCAACACACAGCCCAAACCATTTAACGATGCATCACTGTAAACTATGAATTCTTTGCCCAATTCAGGCTGAACTAACATTGGTGCTTTCGTCAACAACGCTTTCAACTGCTCAAAACCTTGATGGAACTTTTTAACCACTCAAATTTAACATCTTTCTGTAGCAACTTCGTCAATGGAGTCACAATCATCGAGAAACCTTTCACAGATCGTCTATAATATCCCGCTAGTCCCAGAAAACTATGGACTTCAGACATATTTCTCGGAGGTTTCCATTCTAAAATTACTGAGATTTTACTTGGATCAACTTGTATTCCCGCAGCTGATATAATATGCCCCAGAAATCCAACCTCATGCAACCAAAACTCACATTTGCTAAACTTAGCATACAATTGTTTCTCGCGTAGAGTTTGTAACACAACTCTCAAATGCTCGGCATGTTGCGTCTCATCACATGAATAAATCAGAATGTCATTGATGAACACCACAACAAAACGATCTAAATACGGTCTGAATATCCGATTAATCAAATCCATAAACACTGCTGAAGCATTCGTTAGTCCAAAAGGCATCGCTAAGAATTCATAATGTCCATACCTTGTTCTAAAAGTAGTTTTCGGCACATCAGATTCTTTAACACTAAACTGATAGTAGCTCGATCTCAAAATGATGTAGCTCATTTTAGCTGATCAAACAAATCATCAATACGGGGTAACAGATATTTATTCTTGATCGCCAATTTGTTCAACTACCTATAATCGATACATGTCCTCATAGTGCTGTCTTTTTTTTCACGAACAACACAGGAGCACCCCAGGGTGAGAAACTCGATCGTACAAATTCTCAATCAGTCAATTCTTGCAACTGAGACTTCTCCTCTTTCAATTCTGTCGGTGCCATTCTATACAGAGCTACTGAGATAGAAGTCATTCCTGGCACCAATTTAATTCTAAATTTAACTTCTCGAATTGGAGGTAATCTCGGTAACTCTTTAGGAAACACATCTGGAAATTCACAAACCACAGGTGCCAATTTAACTTTCTTTTATGACACCTTTGTATCAATCACATATGCTAGATAGGCTCTGCAACCCTTTCTCACATAGTTCAAAGCTTTCATCGCAGATACAATAGCTGGTAACCCTTTCAAATCACTAGATTCAATTCGAACTATCTCACCATTCTGACTTCTCAATTCAATACACTTTCGTTTACAATTCACAATGGCATTATGCAACGTGAGCCAATCCATACCCAAAATTATATCACATTCATTGAATGGTAGTAACATCAAATTAGCCAGAAAGCATATATCCTGAAACATCAATGGACAATTCTTGCACACTTTATCCACCAAGACACACTTACCTAAGGGGTTCAATACTCTAATCACAAATTCAGTAGACTCAATAGATAGAGTCTTACTAGATACTAGATTCACACACACATAGGAATGAGTAGATCATGGATCTATCAATGCAATCACATCAGTATCAAATAGAGTAAAAGTACCAGTGATGACATCTAGAGATGATGCTTCCTCTCATGAGCGTATAGAATAGGCTCGAGCAGGTGCTCTCGCCTCCGATCTCACAGCTGTATCAGTGGTCCCTCTTTGGCTTCCACTTATATTCTCGACATTTTTGGGTGGTCTACCCCTAGCCATCACATTACTCGATCTCACTATAACACCCCAAACCCGGCCTAGGAGTTAGGCTGAATCTGGAATGTCACATTAAAGGCACAATTCAAAATGATTTTACTAATTAACAATTTGAGGCCCAAAAGCCCAAAATCCTTGAGTCTTGTTAAGTTATGATAAAAGCCCATTTTATTATTTTAAGCATTTTAGAAACCAAGTTTAAACATACGAAATTTACTTAGGTTTAATACTTAAGTGAACAGTTGAAAACAGCAAACCCAAAATCCAAAGTCAAATCGGAGTACAATGCCTTATTACATCCAACTAAAATAAAGCAATTAAAACCATGTTTTTTGAAACAAATAAATAAAAATTTAAACATCTTGTAGTGTGGCCATCTCCAAGTCCTCTCCCACATCAGGCCGTCTACTGAGGATCACCTAAAACATTAAATAAGGGTATGAGTTTTGAAACTCAGTGTGTACAACCCTTGGCAATCAAATCAATATACAAATATTCACATTGGGCCTAAGCCCTATCAAAATCGGTGGTCTTGGCCTTAGCCCACAATGACCTCATATCATATCATATTATAAGCAAAACAAGGTAATGCAAAACCCTCTCCAAAAATCCATCTGCTACACACACCATTTCCCTTCCAACCAATACACACCTATGGGGATTTCTAAATCGACCCACCCATCCTCTACACACCAAAAGTAGCACTCACAGCGGCACTATTCAACGTCGCAGCAAAGCTACTAATCATATAATGGGCTTAAAGCCACCGGTGGATCCACAGTCGTCAAGCAACTATGCGATCCTCAAATTCTTCCTTCATACCATAATTCCCACCCATATGCATCCTAAACAGAATACCGTATGAATGCAACATGCACATGAGTAACATCCACAAAACTCATACTCATCACATAGGGGTATTTTCTCATTTCACAACCCAAGGGTATTTCCATAAATCTACTCTGTAGGGGTATTATCGTAAATTTCTAAATAAGGGTATTTTGGTAATTTTACAAATTAGGGTTATTTTGGTAATTTCATAAATTGAGGGTATTATGGTAATTTTCCAAACTAAGGATATTTTGGTAATTTTCAAATATAAGGGTATTTTAGGTATTTTTAAATTAGGGGTATTTTAGTAATTTTACAAATTTAGGAGTATTTGGTCCCTCTCAGGTTTTAATTATGAACTT
Organism: Gossypium rotundifolium; assembly: GCA_025506655.1. Lineage (NCBI taxonomy): Eukaryota > Viridiplantae > Streptophyta > Magnoliopsida > Malvales > Malvaceae > Gossypium > Gossypium rotundifolium. The sequence goes on from CP106724.1 coordinate 140,205,717, forward strand.
TGGCCCATTAACAAGTCCTTGCGGTTCAAGTGAACAGACACTATGGACCAAGTAGGATTCCAGAGAAGATGAGGTGGGCCACTAGGACCGCTTAAGTACCAAGGTCTCCCTAGATCCAATCCTAGACATGCATATGTCCATTGCCACACTCTAACCCAGCGACTTGTCCACAGACATGTTTAATTATTACAAGAGTTTTATGTTATTCAAAAGTTTGTCAAACTAGGCCTAAAGTCTATTAAAACCCTAACATATATTTCTAGAATCTCATAAAGCCCATTAAGCCCATTTCATGCCATATAGCCATGAGATAATATGTGATATACTTGCTTGAATGAGTTATGAGCATATGTGATATTTAAGTTGTGGATTATGAGTAAGTAATGGCTGAACAATTGAGCCAAAGGATATGTGATAAATTTGCAAATAAGGAATAATAATGTTATTGTATCAATGTGGCTATGTGCATTTTATGTTAAGTTTATTTGTACATGGCTTACTAAGCTTTTGAAAGCTTACTTTGTGTGTGTTTGCTCTGTTTTATAGATCGTCAAAGCTACTGAAGGCTCGGGGATCATCGAGGATCGTCATCACACTATCAAACTCAATTGTGGTACTTTTGAATGTGTATATAGCTAAATATGGCATGTTTAGGCTAGTCATTTTGGAATATGTTTGGGATGTAAATAGCCATGTGATGTGGCTAGATAAATATTGGTAATATGCATGAGTAATTATCGTATACGATACATGTTTTGGTATGGCTTGATGGCAATCAAATGGTCTTATGAATGGCAAGTTTATTGATGGATTGATGCCATAGTGAATTGGTGAAATTGTGAACGAATCATGCTTGGTTTTACATGTGATTTAGTTGTGCTAATTGGCATACAAGTTGGCATGATTAGAAATGTAATTGAATTGGATGATAAGTTGAACATTTGACATGATTTTGGTTGCCAATTGTGTATGGAATAATTTTTTACTGAGCTTGTAAGGATGACCCATGTGTGGGTGGCATTTTGGCCTTGCAAATGGCCTATATTTGCCCACACGATTGAGAACACGGGCATGTGGCTCAAACTTATTCTTCGTGGTTTTAATTCAAAACAAGTCTGGCTCGACCATGGGCTGGACACACGTGCGTGTGACTGGCCGTGTGGTACAAGTTAGGATCGACCACAGGTGGGGCACACGGGCGTGTCTCAGGCCGTGGGGACAAGTCAGTATGTATGCCCTGCACACGAGTGTGTGGCCTCTGTAACTTAGAAATTTTTAAATTTTGAGAATTTTCATATGTGATCGATTTAGTCTCGATCCTATTCTAAAACATGTTTAAGGTTTCGTTGACCTATTTTAAGGACACTTTGATTTGATTTGTCAGATAAATTTATGAATTGTTTGTAAAAGTTTTAGATTGTCCAGTAATGCCTTTTAACCCTAAATTGGTGATGGTTATAGGTTAGGGGTGTTATAGTTTTTGAAGTTCATTCAAACGAATCCGACTACTGCACAACCTCCAACCCCACAAGTGCTTGTTATGCTACAAGTTGTAGCTCCAAATTGATTGAATAAACATCCTATGGTTAAAATCTAAAAGTACAGGGCTGAAGAGTTTAAGCCACCATTGATGATGATGCTGAGCAAGATGAGTTTTGGCTCAAGAATACAATTCGAGTGTTCAATGAGATGTCGTTGACCCCTAATGAATGCATTAAGTGTACAATTTTCTTGTTGAGAGATACGGCTTATAATTGGTGAAAGACGTTGACATCAGTGGTTTCGAGAGAGAGAATCACATGGGATTTCTTTCAAGTTGAATTTCAAAAGAAGTATATTAGCCAACGATTTATAGATCAGAAATGTAAAGAGTTTCTAGAGCTGAAACAGGGCTGTATGTCAGTTATAGAGCATGAATGGGAGTTTGTGAGACTAAGCCAATATGCGTAAGAATGTGTTTCGACCGAAGCTACTATGTGCAAACGTTTCATTGAAGGGATGAATGAAGACATTAAATTGTTGGTTGGAATACTTGACATAAATGAATTTGTCGTGTTAGTTGAAAGTGCTTGCAAAGCTAAGGAGGTCATTAAAGAAAAGAAGAAAGCCAATTCTAAGGCTAGAGATGAAAGAAAAAGATCGATGAGTAAGTTTTCTCAACCTTCAATGAAGAGATTTAGAGATGCAAGCAATCAATCAAATGCTTTGTTTGGACATCTGAGTAAAGATCGTACGAGACAAAGTGTTGGACCAAGAGCTCAAATTTCGACTGAATCAGGTATTGGTAGTGTTAAAAGAAATAAGCCTGAGTGTATATAGTGTGGAAGATGACATGTGGGAGAATGCTGGGGCAAGTGCAATAATAGAACTTCCTACAAATGTGGATCACGAGATCATTTCATTCGAGACTGCCCAAAGTTAGCTGAAGAAGAAAATGTTCAGAGTGCGAGACCGAGTAATATGATAGATAGGGTAGACCTCCCAAAAACACCAGAAATATGAATGGAAGTCAAAGAGGGACTATCAACACAGCTGTGAGATTAGAGGTGAGAGCACCTGCCTAAGCCTATGCTATACGCACATGAGAGGAAGCGTCATCTCCAGACGTCATCACTGGTACTTTTACTCTATTTGATATTGATGTGATTGCATTAATAGATCCAGGATCTACTCATTCCTATGTGTGTGTGAATCTAGTATCAAGTAAGACTCTACCTGTTAAGTCTACTATTCGTGATTAGAGTATCAAACCCCTTAGGCAAGTGTGTCTTGGTGGATAAAGTGTGCAAAAACTGTCCATTGATGTTTCGAGATGCTTATTTTCCGGCTAGCTTGATGTTGCTACCATTCGATGAATTTTATATAATTCTGGGTATGGATTGGCTCACTTTGCATAAGGCTATTGTGAATTGCAAATGAAAGAGTATTAAATTGAAAAGTCAGAATAGTGGGATAGTTCGAATTGAATGTAGTGATTTGAATGGGTTGCTGGCTTTTATATCTGCGATGAAAACTCTGAACTATGTGAGAAAGGGTTGTGAAGCTTATCTGGCATATGTGATTGATACAAAAGTGACAGAAAAGAAAGTTGAATCTGTGCATGTGGTTTGTGAATTCCCTAATGTGTTTCCTGAAGAATTGCCAGGGTTACCTCCAATCTGAGAAGTTGAATTTGGTACTGAATTAGTGCCGAGGACTACTCCTATCTCAATAGCTCCGTATAGAATAGCACCAACAGAATTGAAAAAGTTGAAATCTCAGTTGTAAGAGTTGGCTGATAGAGGATTCGCACGACCGAGTTTCTCGCCTCGAGGTGCTCCTGTGTTGTTCGTGAAAAAGAAAGATAGCACTATGAGGATGTGTATTGATTTTTGACAGTTAAACAATGTGACGATAAAGAATAAATATACGTTGGCTCATATTGATGATTTGTTCGATCAGTTGAAAGGATCTAGAGTGTTTTCTAAGATAGATTTGAGATCAGGCTACTACTAGTTGAGAGTAAAAGATTCTGACATTCCGAAAACTACTTTCAGAATGAGATATGGGCATTATGAGTTTTTAGTTATGCCTTTCAGACTAACGAATGCTCGTGCAGTGTTTATGGACTTGATGAATCGGATATTCAGACCATATTTGGATCATTTTGTTGTGGTGTTCATTGATGACATTTTGATTTACTCATGATATGAGACGCAACATACGGAGCATTTGAGAGTTGTGTTACAGACTCTGCGCGAGAAAAAATTGTATGCTAAGTTTAGCAAATGTGAGTTTTAGTTGTGTAAGGTTGTATTTTTGGGGCATATTGTATCAGTTGCGGGAATACGAGTTGATTCGAGTAAGATCTCAGCTATTTTAGAATGGAAGCCTCTGAGAAATGTGTCTGAAATTCGTAGTTTTCTGGGACTAGCAGGATATTATAGACGGTTTGTGAAAGGCTTCCCGATGATTGTGACTCTGTTGACGAAGTTGTTACAGAAAGATGTTAAATTCGAGTGGTTAAAAAAGTGCCAGCAGAGTTTTAAACAGTTGAAAGCGTTGTTGACAGAGGCGCCAATGTTAGTTCAACCGGAATTGGGTAAAGAATTCATAGTTTACAGTGATGCATCGTTGAATGGTTTGGGTTGTGTGCTGATGCAAGAAGGCAAAGTCGTCGCTTATGCTTCAAGGAAGTTAAAACTGCATGAAAAGAATTATCTGACTCATGATCTTGAATTAGCTGTGATTGTATTTGCATTGAAGATTTGGCGTCACTACCTATTTGGTGAGAAATGTCATGTTTTTACTGGTCACAAGAGTTTGAAATATTTGATGACTCAGAAAGAATTAAATTTGCGACAGAGAAGATGGTTAGAATTATTGAAAGATTACGAACTTGTGATTGATTATCATCCGGGCAAAGCTAATGCTGCTGCTAATGCCTTGAGTCGAAAGTCTTTATGTGCTTTGCGAGCTATGAGTACTCACATAGATCTATGTGATGATGATTCAGTGTTGGCTAAGTTGAAAGTGAAGCCGATGCTCATACGTCAAATTTGTGATGCTCAGAAAAGTGATGATGAGATAATAGCAAAACGAGCTCAATGTGATTTTAATTCTGATTCAAAATTTTGAGTTGATAGTGATGATTGTTTGAGATTAAGGGATCTGATTTGTGTTCCGAGGAATTCAAAGTTTATTCAGTTGATTTTGAATGAAGCTCACAATAGTCGTTTGACTGCATCCGGGGAGTACATAATGTATAATGATTTGAAATAGTTTTATTGGTGGCATGGTATGAAACGGGACATTTCTGACTTTGTTTCAAAATGTTTACTATGCCAGCAAGTTAAAGCTGAACATCAGTTCCATTTGGTTTGTTGCAGTCGATTAGGATTCCTGAGTGGAAATGGGAGAGAATCACATGGACTTTTTTTCGGGATTACCTTTATCTCCGGGAAAAAAAGATACAGTTTGGGTGATAGTTGATAGATTGACGAAATCAGCTCATTTCGTTCCGGTGAGATTGCACAGGATGCCACTATCTATTGTATCTGATAGAGATTTGAGATTTACCTCGCGATTTTAGAAGAAATTGCAAGAGGCTTTAGGCACAAAATTATATTTTAGCATTACATTTCATCCGCAAACAGATGGGCAACCCGAGTGGATCATTAAGGTTCTCAAAGATATGGTAAGATGTTGTATTCTTGAGTTCGAAAGTACTTGGGAGAAGTATTTGCCGTTGATTAAATTCGCATACAATAATAGTTTTCAATCTAGCATTAAAATGACACCGTATGAGGCTCTTTATGGTCGAAAATGTCGAACTCCACTATATTGGACTGAGCTGAGTGAGAATAAGATCACAAGGTTGATTTAATAAAAGAGACTGAACAGAAAGTGAATGTGATTCGTGACAGTTTAAAAGCGGCCTCATATCATCAGAAGACTTATGAAAACTTGAAATGGAAAGATATCAAATTTGAAGTTGGTGACAAAGTGTTTTTAAAAGTGTCTCTGTGGAAGAAAATACTTCGATTTGGCTAGAAAGGCAAGTTGAGTCTGAGATTCATTGGGCCGTATGAAATCATTGAAAGAATTGGGCCAGTTGCTTTTAGATTGATGTTGCTACCTGAATTAGAAAAGATTCATAATATATTTCACGTATCGGTGCTTCAATGATACAGATCTGATCCATCGCATGTGATTACTCCTGCTGAGGTTAAGATCCAGTCAGATTTGTCGTTTAATGAAGAATAGATTCAAATTTTGGCACGAGAGAGCAAAAGTTGAGAAATAAGAAAATTTCATTAGTGAAAGTGTTGTGGCACAAACACGGAGTAGAAGAGGCTACGTGGGAGCCTAAAGATCCTATGGGAAAGAAATATCCACACTTATTCATTGGTAAGATTTTCGGGGACGAAAATCCCAAAGGGGAGGAGAGTTGTAACAGCCCGTTTAGACCGTAGTCGGAAAAGTGGTTTCAAGACCACAAATTTGAGGTCAAAAAAATATTCTAATATTATTTTTGATGTTTATAATATGTGATTGAGCATGTGTGAAAGTTCTATGAAAATTTTATCGATTGTGTGCTTAATTAGCAAAAAGGACTTAATCACATAAAATATAAAAGTTGTGTGCTTATTGTTAAAGTGCTTATTTGGTATGGCTTTTTAAATGGGAGGTCCTTATGTTGTAAATGGACCATTAATGGCTTGGATGGACAAAAATGGGTTAGGAAGGTGGAATTTTAAATGAAATACATTAAGGGTAAAATGGTAAAATGCCAAATAAGTTAATATTAATTAAACAAACATGAAATTGCTGGCTATAGTGTTCATCTTCCATCGAATATGAGAAAGAAAATAAAGGTTTGAAGCTTCTTTAATTTTGGCACATTCATATCTCAATCGGGTATGTGTTTTGTTTCGATTTTTGATAATTTATACGTTTTTGTGATCGTTGCTTAGTGTACTATCAAACCCATGCTTAAATTTTAGAAATTGATGGTGATTCTGAGATATGCCATTGATGAATGCTTGAGCTTTGTGATAGTTGATGATGAAATATGAAAGACATGTGAATGATAAACATATTTTGTCTTGGAATTTTTAGTGAAATTCAATAATCTAGGCTTAATTATGAAAATGAGAAATGGAAGGACTAAAATGTGAAATAAATGAAATGTGTGGACTTGTATGAACATAGAGAGAATTCGGCTAGGCATGGGTGAAGTGAAATTTTGTGTATTTTGTGATTTTGTGAATTAAGGACTAAAGTGTCAAAATGTGAAAATGTGAGGGCTATTTTGTAAAATGCCCTAAATATGTGTATTTGGACTAAATTGAATGAATTGGTGATTGTGTAACACCCTAAACCCGGCCTAGACATTACGACCGGATCTGGCATGTCACATAAAAGTGTTGTTTAAGAAACTGTGCGTTCGTTAAAAACTTCGTAATCTTTTTGAAACTCTGAGCTTTGTTGTTTGTGAAAATTAATATTTGCTTTTATGGTTTTCTTGTAAAAACATTGTCTTTTATATTATTATTGTTATTATTTCAAAAAACTTGTTTAAAACCGAAATTAGGTTCAGTGAATTGTGAAAATGTGATATTTTAGAAACAGTTATTGTCGTTTTAAGAAAATCCAGAGTTTAATCGCTTAAAGTTTGAACATAATTGAAATGCAAGCTTAAAAGAAAAATTAAAGTCCAATGGCCTTATTACAAAATAAAAACCCAAATTAAAATAAATCTCAAAATAAAGTAAAATGAAAATTTACTAAGGTTTGGGAGAAATACACCGATATATGGCCACCACAGAGTCCTCCATAGCTCCAAATCCTCAACACTGGGGATCACCTGCAAGGTTAAAGCAGAGAGGTGAGCTACGAGAACTTAGTGTGCAATTGATACGATCCGCCTTGGGGTGAGTCGAGTCGTATGTGAGTTGCCCAATCGTCTACGAGGAGTAATTGAAAAGTTGTCGGGAAAAGGGTGAAATAAGGTTAAAGTTGCAAAAGCTTATCAAAAAGGTTAAGATTTGGATAGGAGATGGAGATAGGTTCGTTTAACAAACGAGAACAAAGGATAAATGTTAGGTGATATTTTGGTTAAATGATAAGAGATATTTGACGGAGAGGGATATAAGAACTTAAACAAAGAATCGATTCAACACTAGGAAATGTCACCCCAGGTTCTATATTTGTTTAAGGTGAAAAATGGGAGTAGGGAAACCTCGACCCACTACTTAGAAAAGTAGGAACCTTGGTATAAAGGTGAACGCCACACTATATAATAGTGATAAGTTCGGATAGAAGAAAACGGGTTGACGCCACTAAAAACTAGATAAGCCAACGAGTCTTCAACGAAATATGAGAGAAAATAATCTCACAAATTGAGCAGCATAACATTAACAAATTCCATAAGTTCTTCCATCAATAGGTAGATTACATGTATTTATAGTGTCATAGAAGCTAGCTGAATGGTCACTTCTAATGAAGCTAATAATAAGCTCAAACGAAAAGTCTCAACTTTTGAAATTCTAGCCCAAATAACTCCATCTTCAATGTGAATAATTTCTTCAATTAAGTGGCTGTCAAAGTCCTTTGAAGTCTCCATGACCAATTGAAAAGTCACCTAACTCCATCCTTCAATGTGAGTAATTTATTTAATTAAGTTTCTTTGAAAACCTTTTGAAGTCTCCATGAGCAACCGAAAAGTCACCAGCATCTTTGATGGAGAATTGAATGATGTGATTATTTGCTTTCAAAGTCTTTTGAAGTCTCCATGTCCAACCGAAAAGTCACCAGCATCTTTGATGGAGAATTCATTGCATGAAGTGATTACTCATAAAGCAATCGGTTATGGATGTAAAAAACAAAGAGGCTGCCGAAATTAAAGAAGAATAATGCTCTTCTTTAATATAAAAACAACTTCTTAATGATGTATTAAGCCCCTTTATATCAGCCCCCCTCTTGTGTAACTGAATTCACTTGAAAAGCCATCCTATTGAATTCATAATGACCTTTTGAAATAATGGATGTGAGTTGAAAAGTCACCGCAATTGACACATGTAACCGACACATTAATGCAATTATTAAACTTAAAACAAATTAACAACTAACTTAATTAAATAAGCTAACACTTAACATCATTTATTCTAGCAACTAGCTTAATTAAATAAACTAACATTTAAACATCATTTATTCCAAAGAACTAGCTAAATTAAATAAAGCATCATTAAATGAACTTAACTCATGCATCAATAAATTAACCTAGTAACTAAATTAATTAAAGAAACAAACTATTAAATTAAATTCATTAAAAGAACTCAATTTAGTTAAACTAAGTTGAGTTTAATTAATGACCAGCAACCATTTATTGAACTAAGATGCTTAAATGCATGATTTAAAATGCAAACTAAATACACAAATGAGTTACTTAATGCATGACTTAATTAAATGCAGAACACATAATGCATGTCATAAATAAAATATGTTGATCAATAATGCATGACATTAACTAAAGATACATTTAATTAAACAAGACATAATTAAAGACTAAAGTATTGAGCTGATTCAAGCTCAAATAAGCTGAATTTGAACTGGATGGAGCTCGTGGAGCTGGAAACGAGATGGGATCAGCTTGCCAGTAGTGCAATGCTCGACTCGGGATACTTGTCTGATGAAGTTCGCAGGGCGTGCTCGCATCATTCTCCCCTCTTTAAGGCGACTTGTCCTCAAGTCAAGTCATTGGTTTTCCGAATAGAATTCCCTTTGCTTGGTTTTTCCTCGGTCAAATGGGGCGGATATTAATCGGGTCACCTGGAAAGGATAACCATGAATTAGCAAGAGATGTTTCAAATACACTTGCAATTCAAATGTGAGCAGCACCAAACAAGTAAATCGCATGCAATTGAACAAAATCAAATTATCATATAAAAGAAATAATGCCTTGTCAAATTTTTGAAACAAGATTAAGTAGGATTCAAAGCATGCATACGATTTGAATGGATTCCACAAGTCAAGAATATCATTCGAATAATGAATCAAATGATAAACATAAGCATCACAAATGTGTAGTTGAGAAAATTCACATGGCTCATGAAATTGAACAATCGGATCTTGCATTGTACGATATATTCTCTCTCTCACACATGAATTATAAAAATTATCGAACACAAGAATCTTTTTGTCAACCATCAAGACAGATAGATCATAAACAGACAGAATAGAAATTTAAACATATCATGACCTAAATGTTTTACAAAAATCAATTCATTAACGCAAAGCTTATCATCATCCGAAGAGAATAAAAATTTATCAACAATTTCAGAAAACTTACCTTTAGCAGTAGAAAAATAAAGATCGTTCTTACTTTGCTTGAACAATACAAACCTTCTCTCCTTAGGGTTGTAGTGTAGTTGTAGTTTCGCGGTTGAATTAACCTTTCCCAAACGAATTGCAAACTTCATGGACAACCAAAGAAATTGTTTAAGGAACGAATGTAAATTGAAAACAAATTGAACAATTTTCGTTACCTTATTCAAAATCCACAAATCAAAATGATGGAAATTTTTCACACATAATTGACGTTGCTTGATTTTCCAACAAGATGAATTTAAACAAATTCCCGGTTTGAAAACGTAATTTTGATTAATCATGCCAAAGTGTAGTAATGGTCTCGTCAAGTTAAACATGTCAATCCATAAAGATTTTTGCATACACAATATCAAGCAATCAAAACTCTTTTCAAACTTTAAAACGGATTTGCAAAAACTTGATGATTCCATAAAAGGGAACAAATTATTCATATAATTATTGTAGTCGATCAGATTGGGATTCTTACATGAAATCTCATTGCCACGTAAGATCAAGTTTTGATTGAACACTACCTTATCTTCGAGTTGGTTAATGTAAAGTTTGGAGTTAGAAAAACTCATCTCACTACCGTTTAAAACTTCAACAATATTCGAAGAAGGATAATTAACCATTCCTTGGCTCAAAGCTTTTACAAAGGTAAAGTCATCAAGGGGTATATGCACATTCAAGGAAGATAATGGAAACGCAGGGGTGAAGGAATCCTTACCTAACTTACCTTTGAACTCGCACGGTTTATTCTCGACTTCAGCCTTATCTTTGTTGATCATTTGAAAGCGTCTTTCGTGGGGAAAGTATTGAAGTTGAGAGTTATTGCTCGGCCTTTCGAAAACCTAAAAACTAGGGATAGAACAAGAAAAACTTTCAAGGGGGTTAGTTGAATCACTCCTCACTTCTTCTTGCTCGTTCTCTTCTTTCACTTCTTTTTCCAACTCGATTTTTTTTTCAATTTCTTTCTCTTCAATCTCTTTTTCTTCAAGTTCTCTCAATTTTTCCACGCTTTCTTTTTCAACTTCTTTTTCTGTATCAAATTCTTTTTTTTTTCATAGGCTTTTTCAATGACTTTTTCACTCTTTTCTTTCTTTTCACTATCTTTGAATTTTTCAATTGAGTCTCACAATTTCACTTGATCTTCGTATACTTGTCTCGGTGTCAAAGGTGCCAAAGTGATGTTTTTACCTAAATGCTTGAAAGTGTATCGGTTGGTGTAGCCATCATGTATCACCTTTAGATCGAATTGCCATGGACGACCTAGTAATAAGTGTCTGGCATGCATGGGAACCACGTCACAAAGAACTTCATCTTTATATTTTCTAATGGAAAACGGAACCAACACTTGTTTAGTCACCTTTAACTCCCCTCCTTTGTTAAGCCACTGAAGCTTGTATGGACAAGGATGTTTCATTGTGGCCAAACCAAGTTTCTCCACCATTAATGTACTAGCAACATTGGTACAACTTCCGCCATCCATAATAAGACTACATGCTTTGCCTTGCACAAAACAGCGTGTATGGAAGATGTTCTCACGTTGTTGTTCGTTCTCCACACTTTGCAAACTTAGGCTACGTTTGATCACTAGAATCTCACCTTCAACGGCATATTCAAATTCATCCTCCTCTTCACTGGCAGAGGTGTCAAATTCCTCATCTTTCTCTTCTTTTGACTCTATGTCACCATTGGCTCTCAACACCATTGTACGTCAGTTAGGGCATTGACTAGCTATGTGACCACGTCCCAAGCACTTAAAGCACTTGATGTCTCTTGCATGATTTGGATTGGAAACTTCCTTTCCTTTGCTAGATTCATCGATGGGCTTGTTAAACTTAACAGATGCATTTTGATCCTTCAAACGGTTAGAAAAATCTCTTTTACTCGTACCTTGTCCCCACTTGGAAGTGTTTGCGAAGTTGGAATGGGTTTGTATAGAGCCTTTCTTCTTGAGTTGTTTTTCTATTTTAATTGCAAAATGGATCATGTTGTTCACCTCGACATAGTGTTGAAGCTCCACCACATTAGCAATTTCTCGATTTAACCCGGCTAGGAATCTGGCCATCGTTACCTCTCGTCCTCTTCCACGTTTGCACGAATCATTACAATTTCCATTTCTTTGAAATAATCTTCTACACTTTGGTGGCCTTGTGTAAGATTTTGCAACTTTTGGTATAACTCCCGATGGTAAAAAGATGGAATAAATCTCTTTCTCATCACTGCTTTCATTTCAAGCCATGTAGAAATCGGCCTTTCTCCATTACGTCTTCGATTGGTTGTTAGTTGATCCCACCACACCATGGCGTAATCGGAAAATTCGATTGCTGCCAACTTGAATTTCTTGGTCTCTGAGTAGTTGTGGCAGTTAAACACTAACTCGATTTCTTTTCCCACTCCAAATAGGCCTCCGGATCGGACTTGCCTCGGAAGGGTGGTATGGAGAGCTTAATGTTCTTCAAATCGTCGTCCACTTATTCTTGTCCCCTTCGACCTCAATTTCATTGTACCCTTCGCTGATCACTTAAATTAGACCCTTGGTCACTTTTGGATTCACTAGTAAAGGGATCATCTTCTTGGAACCTTGGGCAGCCCCATTCCCTTCATGGACCTCGAGGATTTCTCTCTCGTTGGGCTCTCTCTTCAACATGATCTAGTCTCTCTTGAATGGGTTCGAGCTTGCGGTCGAATAGACGCTCAACCTCAAGCAATAAGGCTTGAAGATTAAGATCCGGTACATTGCAGACTGGTTGCCATTCGGGCCTTTCTTCCATATTTTGATTTGGACTTCTCGACATAAGAAAGTGTTTTTTTTTAAACCTCACCACAAACCTCACTAGTCACTCAAAAGAAGAAAGAAAAAAAATATTGAACACTCACACTCGTGTTTCACTCAATTTTAGGCTTTTTCTCTAATAAGTCACTCGTGCCTTTTACCACTCAAATCCATCTCTCAAAATTCTGGAAGGTTGCCTTAGGCTTATTAGCAACTTGTAGGTCGGCTTCAAGGGGTGCAAACAAAGGAAAATTCGTTATAGGTCAAGGTAGGCTAAAAAAAAAATTTGAAAGATGTGGCGTTAGAGAAGTTGGAAAATTACTAAATAATGGAAATAAGAATGTTGGATGATCGGGCTAGGAAGATAAAATATTGGCTTCAGGAACTCAGAAATTGAGAAGAAGAATGGAAAATTAACAAAGTCACAACGCTTCCCTTTTTTTCTTTACTCTTCTTTTTTTTCACCTCAAATGCACGGAAATAACACAATTACAACTTCGAGATTACAACTTTAATTTTTTTTTGAATTTTTTTCAATTTTTTTAATTTTTTTGAATTTACGTACCTACTTCAGATTTACGATGTTCGACAAAGCTCTTCATTTTCTAGCTCTGATACCAAATGATACGATCCGCATCGGGGTGAGTCGAGTCGTATTTAAATTTTCTCAATCGTCTACGAAGGAGTATTATTGATGTGTTTAAAAGAAAGGAAAAATGGTTTGTTTTTGGATAATGGCAGCAACTTGGGTTGAAGAAGAAATAGGTAGATGAATGGTTTGACGATTGAAACAAGAAAGAACCCTTAATATAAGATTAAGGACCTGAATCTTATAGGTTTCAAAGGAAAGGTTAAATTGAATTAAAATCAAGACTCACTATCTAGCAAGATAGGAACCTATGGTATTGATTTGAACGCCACACCCAATAGGATGATAAGTTTAAGAACAAATTCAGATTGACGCCACTAGTTAAAAGATAAGTCAATTTGAACCTTGGAGAATTAAGAGATTGGATAACTCACAATCTAAAAATTTCATAAGCATCAAAAGTCCCCTCTACAAGCTAATAACAAGGTATTTATAGTGTTTACATGTGGTTAGCTGAAGAGTCATATGTATTCAGCTTTATTATGCATTTAATTGGCTGAAATAAAATCTAATCAATAGGTAAAAACTCTTGAATTCCTCTAGCCAAATAACAACAATTTTATGACTCCTAATGAGCTGATTTCAATGAGTTTGAATGCTTGGTTTCATGCTTCCTTAGTAGTCGAATGGTCACCAGCAACTTAATGAGAAGTTGTAACTCTTTTGTGATCTTTTAAGCCTCAAATGGTTATCGAAGATGAATAGGCTGCTGCCAAAATTAATGGGGATGTAATGCTTCCATCAATGATGATAACAGCTCCCTTTAATGTTAAATAATGCTGCCCCATGTGTGTGTAACCATTTTCATTTGAAAAGTCACATTAACTCTTTCTAACTTCCCTTGAGTGTAACGGTTTTTAGCTGAAAAGTTTCCTACATTCAAACACATTAAACAAACAAATTAATGACATTTAAACACTTATTAAACATTACTTTAACTTAAACACGTTAAACACTTGACTTTATTAAATGAACTAGAAGTTAAGACTTCAATTAATGCAGCAACTAGTTAATTTATGGAAGCAGAATTAAATTAACTTAAACTCATGCTTCATTAAAACATCCTAGTAACTAGATTAATTAATAAGCCTCTTATTAAATTAACTTAAACTTAGACTTCATTAAAACATCCTAGTAACTAGATTAATTAATAAGCCTCTTATTAAACACTACTTATTTAATTAAACTAAACCCTTTATTTAAAGCTAATTTAAAAGTTTTATTTTTTTTAAAAAAAATGCATGAATTAAATCAAGCTAAACACAAGCTGAATGAGCTAAATATGAGCTTATTTCAACTTGCAAAAGCATGCACATTAGGCTTATTCCCGATTCTCCTCATTTTGTCCAGCCATTAACTTGCTCCACTTTTGCTCAACTAAGGTAGTAATGACCTCCTTGAAACATTTTGCGTGTTTCGGTGATGGGTCCTTGTGGCAACTCAATGGCTCTTTGTTGGAACTTGGTGTGACCTGAATCATGGCCGTATCAGTAATTCCCTAATCAGTCATTAACTGGGCCAGAGCCTATATAGAAGCAGACTGGGCCGAAGCTTATACAGAAACAGACTGGGTCGAAGCCCTATTCGGTAACAATCTGGGCCTTAGCCCTATAAACATGATCATGCAAACAAAATATGCAGCCCAACCTAATAATCCATCCGCTACACACCCCCGTACCAGCCCAACACACCTGTGGGGACCAAGTCAACCCACCCTGCCAAAATACACTAATATTGCAGACAAGTTGCTAATACAAAATTTGAGGCAAAGCCACCAGAATAACAGAATATACGTGGCATAGCCACCAGATAGAATGTGGTAGAGCCACCAGATTACACTTCTCCGATCATCAATGTCCCAATCCCATGCAGAATGTCATGTATGCAAAGCATATATCAAAAATGATGTATGAAATAAATTACCATCATAACTAGTTAAACAGAATACACACAATCATACTAATCGACCCCTAGGGGTATAACATAGTTTTACCCACCAAGGGTATTTCAGTAATTTTACCCTCCAGGAGTATTTCGATAATTTTGCATTTAACGACCTTTTTAAAGGCCTACTGTCACCTCGAGTGACACGAACCCCTTTTTGGGTCTCCACAGAACTATTGGGCCTAAAATCCATTTTAGGCCCAAACGAGCCCACACACTCGTGTGGCCCAAAATGCATGGTTTCGATTTTAGGTTTGCAGATTTTGCATACGGATCTATCATTTGGTAGTTTTCCAACAATTTTACCCAAGTGGGTCGGATAGCCCATTAGACCCATTTCGGCCTGGTTAGGCCCGTTACAGCCTCAGTATTGCGAGAGTGCTCGTGACACTCCCGATGACCTACCATCATTATTCGTATTTCGATTTGCCACTACAAGCGTTCGCATGCACGAGTGGTCACAGATGACAGTTTTTTGACTTTTCAGCTTTCGGCCGAAACATAGAACTTTGCAAGCATGCATTCGGAGGGGTGTGAGATTACACACCTTATTTGAAATATGTAACACGATACTCTTCGAGGCACCTAAGGATACAATCGGTTAATAGTTAGTCTAAAACCTTAATGCAACTTCTTCCAAGTATTGAGATTGATTAACAATCTACATCACTTACCAACAATGCAAGAAATCCACTACAAGGGATAGGTGTTTAGTCGGCCCTCTGATTAAGCACGCCGAGACCCTAGCAGTGTCTTGGTCGTGCCAAATCAAGGCATGTATACTGACTTTTCCACACGGCCACTAGGCACGCCCGTGTACAATGGCCGTGTGCTCTAATGACATATACTGACTAAATTACACAGCTACCAAGCATGCCCGTGTGCCATGGCCATGCACTCTTAGCTAGTTTCTTCCATTTTCCCATGGCCATTAGGCACGCCCGTGTGCCATAGCCATGTAGGAAAAACAGGCCATTGTCAAGGCCATAATGCTATCTTTACAAGAGTCGTTCTCTACAATCAAATTACCAAATCATTTCATACATAATTTTTGCAACCAAAACATATCAAAAAATCATTAATTCTTCACCTACAATTGCAACTTCAACCATGCCAATTTGTACAACTAACACATATGCAATTAAGCATAATTCATCCATCTTTTTCATTCATATATCCATTCCTTTGATCAATCAAACATGTTCATGGTACATTTTATGCTTACCAAATCTTTAACCATTTCATAAGCTATCTAGCCATGCCAAAACATACATCATTTTCATATTTTCTCAAGCATATTACTAATACTTATCTAGCCACATCTCATGGCTATTATACACATTTCAAACATAACCAAAATGACTAGCCTATACTTGCCATATCTAGCTATATACATATTCCAAAAGAACCAAAATAAGTTGAGTAGTGTGATCATAATCCTCGACGGTCCCTAAGCCTTCAGTAGCTTTAACGATCTATAAAACAGAGCAAATACACACAGAGTAAGCTTTCGAAAGCTTAGTAAGCCATATCCAAATAAATCTAACATACAATGCATATAACCAAATTAATACATTGGTATTTATAGTTCTCATAGCCAATCCATCACATGATCTTTGGCACACTTACTTATATAAAGCTTGCCACAACTTCTATTCACATATCATATGTGTACTTAGCTCATTCAAGCATAATTTCACATATCATCTCATTATTCCATTACAGATATTCACTTTAGTAAGTTCATATAGATACTTACCTTTTATACACACTTAGTGTACATATCAAATGTAACTGAAATAGATTTACAGATCACATAGTCATTCGTATCTTTGATTTGCCCATTGAACCATTCGGAGTCTAATAGGATACTCAGAATGATCAGAATAGTTATACAATGCCAACGTCCCAGATGAGGTCTTACATGTACTCAAATATCGATGCCACTATCCCAGACAGAGTCTTACACGAGTCAATACGATGCCAATGTCCTAGACATGGTCTTACACGTAAGTCTCATATAGATGCCAACGTCCCAGACATGGTCTTACATGTAAATCTCATATCGATGCCAACGTCCCAGACGTGGTCTTACATGATATCACTTAACAGACACTTATGCCTATCTATTCCTAAGTTCAAACGGGACTTCTCGAACTTTGATAACAAATCGATTCTATCTCAGAATTCATGTATACATCATCTCATATGTATTCATCAATATCAATAGTCATAAATACATACATAATTCAATTCAAACATGTTTATTTTATATTGACTTACCTCAGATTCGGATATTCGTTCGGACTCATTTAATCAACTTCCTTTGCTTTCCCGTGATCTAAGTCCGTTTTCTTCAGTTCTTGATCTTGAATCAAAGATTTTAATAGTCGAAACCTAGCTTAGATATTTTCTTTCTTTTTCTTCAAACTTTCGGCACCATAAAGATGATAACATTCCTCTTTTCATTTGTTTATCTATTACAAACACATTATTTTACATTTTACTATTTTATCCTTTCATTAAACATATAAGACAAATAACAATAAGGTTATTTTGTCATTTAATTACCCACTATCTTATAATTGCCTTAATTGCCTCATGAAACCTTCACACTTATAAAGACATAACAAATAGGCATCTTTTCATAAAATATGCAAATTTGCATTTCAATGCAATTCAATCCTTTTGTTAAATTAAGCACACAGACAGAAAAATTAACTTTCGAAACATTCACAATTGCAAAAACACATATCAACGGCATAGAAAATAATATTAATATATTATTCAGACTTGAATTTGTGGTCGCGAAACCACTGTTCCGACTAGGGTACTAACTGGACTGTTACACTACTTGTGATAAATTGAATGAGTTTATGTTTCAAGGTGGAAAAAAGGCTTGGAAAACAGCCTCTAAGTGTCCACACGGGTAGACACACGGGCGTGTGTCTAGGCCGTGTGTGACACATGGTCAACCCTATGGATGTGTTAATAGGCCGTGTGTCCCCTACATTTTTATTGCGAGAATTCAAATTGTCATACGGGCGTGTGCCTAGGCTGTGTGCTTCTTAAGGGGTTGCTAACGTCATAAACAGAATACCCCTAGTTTTCACACATAGGTGAGGACATGGGTGTGTCCAGGCCGTGTGAAGGACATGGGCTATGATACAGTTCGCCTCCGGGAGAGTCGAAATGTATGTGAGTTGCCCAATCGTCTATGAGGAGGGATTCAGCCTTCAAAAAATAATTGGAAAATATGGATGAGTTTGCGAAAGCTTTAATTGAATAGTAGATGGTTCGGTTTGATACAAAAAGATAATAAAAAAATAAATTAGATAAAAGGATAATTTGATGGAGCTGGATGAAGGAACTTAAACAAAGAATCGATTCAACACTAAGAAGTGTCACCCCGGGTTCTATGTTGTTTAAGGTGGAAAATGGAATCGAAGGTGGACCACGACCCGTTATCTAGGTAGATAAGAACCGATGGTATAATGGGATGAAAAGAACAAGTCTAGATGCCACAAGCAACTTGATAAGTCTAGGAAACTTGCACGAAATTGAAGAGGAGACTAGCTCACTCGATGAACAAAAGTTCATGTAACTTGATAATATTCAAAATTGTCTATATTCTCTATCCCCACAAATGAAAACTAACAAGGTATTTATAGGCTAACATAGGCTAGCCGAATAGTCACTAGGAAGCCTTGATGGCTAAGCAAAAATTAAACAAAAAATTCCAGAATTTTGGAGAAGGCTTCCTTGTAGTTTCCCATGCATTGAGGACGTCAATGGCCTCTTCTAGAAGGCTTAATTGAGCTAAAAAATCTGGAATAAACTCATCAAGTGGCTATGGGAAGATTCGGCTGAATGGGAGTCAAGTGGATAGCTTCTAGATGGAGCAATTAACTTGGTGGATGATTGCTTGAAGGAGATCAAAGGACAAGTCCAAATTCAGCATCTTGGAACGTCAAAAGCCATGCTTCATGAAGATGAAATTCGTCCAAGTCCATGTGCAGCCTTTGGAACATCATTAACCATGTTTCTAGAAGAGAAAATGAATTTTGGGACACTTCAAAAATGCATGCAGCAGCTAGGTACGTCCCATGCAATAAGTGACCTCTTAATTAGCCTTCTTTTGGCTGAAAAATCACCATCAATAATGATGAAGATGAATAGCTCTCTTGGATGTATAAATTTAGCCATTTGGGACGTTTTGGAGGTATCTTAATGAAGAAGGAAATGGCCAAACGAATTTGGACAGCAAAGGAGCTGAAAAGGCTTGTCTAGGTTCGGCCAACATGGAGAATGAGCTGCGCCTTTTGTTTGAAATATTTCTAGCAATTAAACATGTCTTTAAATGGCTTCCAAGTGTTTAATTCAGCCATTGAAATCCCCTTGACCTTTGCATTGCACGAACAGCCCCAAAGAAATTAAATAAGCTGCTGTCTTGTTTTAATTTCAGCTTAAAAATCTTCATGAATTTAACCCATGCACTTAATCTTCTTTCCACCTGAATGGGGGGGCCTTGAATGGCTAAAAGTTGGCTGTCATAATGCATGCTTCCAGCCGTTCCATGCACCTCTAGATTCATTGATGAATTCGGCCAAGTACATTGCACCAAGGTGCATGAACCTCATCAATGCTTCATGTAAGATTCGACTGTACCTACAAGAGCAAGAATTACATATTAAATCCACTCCAAATCAGTTGAACATAAATTAAACACGTTCATGACATCTTAATAGACACTTAGGACAACTTAAATACACATTTAGCACACATACTAAATTCAATGAGCCCCTATTTAATAGAAAAATCTGCACTTTAATTTTGATTGAAAACAACTTTAAAACATGTAATAAAATGTAATAAAATTAATTTGAGCTAAAACAAATTAAATTCAACCAATTTAAAATGTTTTAGATGCATTAAAATGCTTTAGGAAAAATAAATAAAATAAAATTCAATTTATTAAAAGCAATAAATTTAAGCAATCATTCGATGAGCTGAAATGAACTCGAGGGAGCTCGAATTGAGCTGGCATGAGCTAATCCGGCTCAATTTGGAAGTGAACGAAAATGCACACGAGCTCTACGGCACTTGGTCTCGATGATTCGAGCTCATCAGCTTGCAACAAATTGGGTGCCCCGGGCGTGTCCGCATCAGGCTATTGACACGGGCGTGTGTCCAACCGTGTGGAAAATCCTGAAGGTTCAAAATAAAAATAAATTCTACAAGGGGTAGGGACATGGGCGTGTGAGAACACAAGGGCATTCCCAAGTCACACTAGCGTGTGACCCCTGTTTAGACAAAAATTTTCTATGAGAGTAAAAGTTTTCGGTTGAACCCCGTAACCTTTCGAATGTATTTTTAAGGCCTCGTAGGCCCATGAAATGTATTTTATTAGTAAGAAAGAAAAGTTTTAAGATGGAACAAATTTTATAGCCCGATATTACATGTTCAAGCAAGATTAAGCATGGTAATGCCTCATATCCGATCCCGATGTCAGACACGGGTAAGGGGTGTTACAAGAAAAATCACAACGAAAACTCACATTTGGGTTAGTTAGGACATTCCTCACTTTTGTTTGATCACTTTCTTCTTTTTCAACTATACTTTCTCTTTCTTCTCTCTTGCACTCTTTTTCAATTCTCTTTTCAAGCTCACATTCTCTTTCAGTCTTTTTTTCCTTTTTCATTCTCTTTTCTCACAGCTTCTTTTCTCAAACACTCTCTTTTTATTTCCTTTTCTTTTTCTCCCATTTCTTTTTGTTCTCTCAATCTTCTTCACTTTGCTTTCATTTTATTTCATAAAAAGTCTTCTCTCACTTTTCTCAATTTCTTTCTTTTCTCATTTTTTCTTCTTTTTCTCTCAAACTCTTTTAGTTTTCACTCATTTTCTCGAATTATCAACTCTTGTTTTTCTTTTCTAGCCATTTCCTTTCATCTCATACTTTCTTTACAAGATGGGGTTGAAATGAAAGAATCGAAAATGACTTTCTTTGGTCACACTGGAATGTTTTACACATGAAACACGATCTCCTTTTCATGATTGAAACTCCATGGATGAGTACTTTGGTGCACTCGAAGAGATACTTGTGCCTTCTCGTTTGTTACCTAGAAAGGCTTTAAACTCGTGGTTTGCTTTATTCCAAATTGAATTCCTCAACGAATAGGAACCACAACATGGATCTCTTCTCAATAAATCATAGGACTCCTTGATGATCTTGCTTTTATATGACCTAATTTTTTTGTATTTGCTTAGTTTCAGATCGCATAATCCTTCTCATTTATTTCAACAAAATTTTCAATTCCAACTCAGAAAGTTCTTTGGACATGATTTCAGCAAAGGATTAGAAAACAAAAGAAGAGTTAAATAGAATATGAACCTCACTAAATTCAAAATCCTGACAAATTATTTCGGAAGAAAAAAATTCACTCTGCTTGTGTTTCATTCAAATTTGGCTTTTTCTCGCTCTTTTAATCTCACCACTCGTGCCTTTTTCCTCTCAAGTTCTTCTCAAAGTTCTGGATCAAACTAGTTAATATTTGAACAAGGAACACTTGCAATAGTCAGTTAGCAACAAACGATTGATATGTGGTAGGATAGGTTCAAAAGAAAAAGAGAAAGGGAAAAGGTAACAAGGTAACAATGTTTTAATCGAAAGATTTCAGTAATGTGAGAACTTGTTGGAATATATAAGATATACTCCAAGATATAATTTTTTTTTACAATTGTTTTCAACTTCAAATCGTTGTTGTTTTTATTTCAATTTTTTTTTGCACTTTAATTTTTTTCTTTTTTTATATTTTGAAACTTCTAATACGATACCTGGATTAGATTTTTGTAGCTCTGATACCAAATGATGCGTGCTCATAATCATGAATGTGATTACAAGACGTTGAGTTGCCCGAACATCTAATGCTGTATCATTTTGAAATAGACTTTAAGTTGAAAATGGGACTAATAGTTATTGATCCAATGGAAAGGATGGAAATGGTATTGGATGGATAACTTGTACAAAATGGACACTTAGAAATGAACCAACAATATGAAATACTGTGACCCAATTTCTATAAAGTGAAAGTCTTTGAAGAAGAAGAAGTAAACTGTGACCCGCTATTTAGCAAAATAGGAACCGATAGTATGTTAGAATGCCACAAGTCAGAACAAAGAAAGGAAGTGAGAAGTTTAAAAGAAAAGGGTTTGATGCCACAAGGAGTACCTTGATAAGTCTAAGTAAGTTCTTTCAAGAACAATGAAATAGAATTCTCACAATAACAAAAAAATATTCATTCAACATAGTCTTTTTACAAGCTATTTATAGGCACTAATATGACTATTCAAATTCGACATTCATACTAGCTATTAACAAAATATTAAAATTCAGTTATAACTCTTTATAGGCAGCCAAAGAGTCATGTCTTTTAACTTGATTCATGCATAGCTAAAAAGTCATGCCTCTTCACTTGATGAAGGCCTAATGGTCCTTTAAATGTGTTGCTTGATGTCCCTTCATTTTCCCCTTAACGAAATGACTTAATGCTTGTGTATTCATCTCTTTAATTGGCACCATAACTAGCTTTGAGTGCATGAAACCGATCAGACTTGAAGATTCACTCAGCCACCATAATGAGCTTTGAGTGCTTCAATATCCACCAGAACCGTTCCCTTTATGCACCAACAATTAAGTGACCAAATGCATACTCTTTTATGCCAAAATTGAACAACCATTTGAATGTGATAGCATTTGATTCTTCTTGGCAAATGAACAACTCTATTGTAGCTTTAAAATGTGTGACCGGCCTTTTGGACTTTCCTACAACAAACTATTGAACACACAATTAATTTATTTAAGAAAATTAAACACATTATAACTTATGCATTAAAAAGTAACAGCCAAATTAAATAACATACTTATATAAACAAACTCAAACGTATTTAACAACTAAGATGCTTAAATGCATTATTTAAGATGTAAACTAAATGAAAAAATGAGCTACTTAATGCATGACTTTATTTAATGATGCAAACTTTAACTAACATAGGAGTTACATAATGCATGTCATAATTTATGATGCAAACTTAACTAATATGAGAGTTACATAATGCGTGACTTTATTAAATGCAGAATACATAGTGTATGTCACAATTAAAAGATGTAGATTAATAATGCAAGACATTAATTAAAGATGCATATAATAAACAAGGCATAATTAAAAGCTGTAAAATTAATTAAACTAAACAAACAGCCACATGCAAAATAATGCATGGACTTGGAACGTTATTTTGGGTCCAAGACATCTCATGTTTGACCCAAACTTACTGAATCAGGTCCATCATAACCTCTTTAAACATCTTTGATCTAGCACGTGTTATAAACTCAATGACAATTTCAGTTGGATCCTCTCTTGAAATAGGCAACTTGGAGTTTGGTCCACTTAATGAACTCAAATGCACTTCAATCATTCCTGTGCATCTATCAATGGGCAATTTACTTGGTGGTATGTGATTTTGGCTCCAATTTTAATAATTTTTATGTTTTTGAGATTATTACAACTAGGTGTACTTAGCTCGTACCTTTGATTTTGAAACTATTAAAGATTTTTAATGTTTCCATTGATGAACCTTGTGATTTTAGATGTTAAATGATGTATTTGAAATATTAAATGTTATTTAAAAGTATTTTATTAAGTGATTTTTTATGAACTTTCTAATTAGGAACTAAATTGTTAAAATAGTAAAAGTACAGGGATTTGATGTAAAATTGTTACAATAATGGGCTATATTGGATGCCATAAGTATTCGGCTAGGCTCAATTTTGGGTAAAAATGGTTAATTTTCATGTTTTAGGCTCATAGACTAAATTGAATAAAAGTAAAACTTTAGCGGTAATTTTGTAAAAATGTCAAAAATGACTAAATTATAAAAAATAAATTTTTTTTTTTACTGTCTAAATTAATAGATTGAATGAAGTTATTAATTTAGATCAAGATCGGGTGGAAAATGTAACAGTTCGATTTATACCTAATCAGAATAATGGTTTTGTGACCACAAATCAGAGTCAAAAAAATATTTTGTAACACCCCAAACCCGGTCTATGCGTTGAGACTAGATTTGGTTTGTTACATGATTCGTGCTATTCTTAAATCTTTAATGAGTTGAAAACTACAATTTTATTTACTGAGGTTTAAAATTTGAAGAGTATTTGATTTTGATAAATATTTGAAACATTAGTTGAAAATCATTGTATTATTAAAACCGTTAGGAGATTTGTTAAAGAGTTAACAATAAAAAGAATTATTTATAAAAGAATTTCATATACTTGAAAACCCAAATTTATTTTTATAAAGCATCATATAATCATAGCCCATGATTTAAAAGTCCAAAATAAAGTTTAAATTCCAAACACACATAAAATCCATAAGTTATTTATAGAGGCCATTTATTACAACATCCCAAAATAGTAAAAATAATTATTAAAAGTTCAGAGTTTTAAATAACCCATATTTAGCAGTATGGCCTCCACGTAGTCATCCTCGGCCCAAGTCCACATCAGTTTCCATTACCTGAGATGGAAAGAATTTAAAGGGGGTGAGTTACTTAGAACTCAGTGTGTAACTCACTTACCACCATTATTGGACCAGATCATCAAGATATTAAGCTGGGCTTGAGCCCAATTCAGAATTCAACAATATATCATGAATTTAAAATAATTAATAATGCATGAAAAATGTAATTCCCAACCCAAACCTAATATCCAACCGCTAACACCCCCGTACCAACCATCACACCTGTGGGGATCAAGTCAACCCACCCCGCCATCACACCAATCGTAGGCATTAAGCCTTTTTATAATTGTGGCATAGCCACCGAACTAGAGGCAAAAAGCCGATATTGTGGCAGAGCCACCGAACTAGAGGCAATAAGCCGATATTGTGGCAGAGCCACCGAACTAGAGGCAATAAGCCGATATTGTGGCAGAGCCACCGAACTAGAGGCAATAAGCCGATATTGTGGCAACTGGCCATTCTTCTCTTCATATATCCCACCCATGCAATTATACATGTACTTTAAAATATAAAATTTATTAACAATACATAACATGGTGGGTTTATCAATAACATTTCATTTGGCCCTTAATTATAGCAATTTGTCCATTTAGCAATTTAGTGGGCTTTGGCCCATTTACCAAACTAGAGTGTTTTGGCTAAATTTTAACGAACTAGAGTGTTTTGGCCCGATTTATCGAACTAGAGTATTTTCGGCCCATTTTCACGAACTAGAGTATTTACGGCCCATTTTCACGAACTAGAGTATTTACGGCCCATTTTCACGAACTAGAGTATTTACTACCCATTTTCACGAACTAGAGTATTTACGACCCATTTTCACGAACTAGAGTATTTACGTAATAACAAGTAATATCTCGAGGCGTTTTAATTTTCACGATTTTGTCGCTTTTACGTATTTTGTCATAATATCATTTTTTTACGTTTTACCGATCTAATCGTTTTACGATTTACTACCATACCGAAATTTAACATCCAACCGAGAAAATAATGAGTGTGAAAATTACACACCTCGATACCGTGAGTACTAACCCTTCTCGCTCCTCGGCACCTAAAATATATTTTGATTCGTTAGACAACTAACTCGTAAAAATAAATCTTAATCGATAATAGATCCGAAATCTTACCCTCTTGATTTTGAATCACTTGATTTTGGCTTTTCCTCGCTTATCGATTCACTAGCACGAGAATCCACCAACGATAACGGCTCGGAGGTTCGTACTACTTGAATAATGGACTTCTTTCGAAGATGGCCCGCAACCCGTGGAAAATCCCGGACTATCAAACCGCTCTTCGTTTGAATGGGGATTTACAGATCCACCCTCTTACGATAACCGAACACCCCTTTTCTTCCTATTTTGAAAGTCTTCAAGATCCAAAGGAATTTAGTTAGATCTAAAATAATATCAATAATTCTAGAGATTTTAAAGAGTAGGATTTCCTTACCACAATAAAACGTTTCCAACGTTTCTCCCGATCACTTGAGTTCCGATCTCCGTTATTGCACTAAATAATAATAACGAAAGAGACGTTATTAGAATGAACGTTATATTGATTCAAAAAGTCCTTCAAATCACCATTACCATTCGGCCATAGTACCTTAATAAATCGAAAATGGAAAAGAACCCTTACCTATAATCCACGGTCGAAAGGAAAGAATGGAGAATGGTGTCTAAATGATGAAGGATTCGGCTATGTATGTTCAAGGAAAAGAAAAATATTTGGTTTATAGGCACAATAGCATTCGGCCAAGAGAGTGAAGATGGAGAGAATTTTCGATTGAAAAAGAAATAATATAAGAACGAAAGGATGATGGTGATGTTGTTGCTTGATGTCAAAGAGAAAAGAAGAGAAGAAAAAAAAAATGAACTTTAGGTGCTGGTATATTCGGCCATGGCAAAAGAAAGAAAAAGATGATTCTTTTTGGTATGGATGATTTCGCACAAGAAGAAAAGGCACAAAGAATTGGCTATCGAGATAAGCAAAAAGGAATAACCAAATGGTCACAAAATTTGAGCTTTACTAATGCCCTATTCGCCAAGATGAGAGTTGAGAGGAGTAAACAAAGAAAAAATCTGCACAATGTGCAAAGAATGACCAAAGAGAAAAGAATGAGATTTTAGCCAAACTAACAAAATTTTGGCTCTCCTCCCTTACCAATATTGCCGTCCAAAGACATGGTCAAATGGCCATGATTTCTTTCCAAATTTTCCCTTGATAAGTGCCTTATGTTCCCCTATCTTTCCTTAAGTCTTTGATTCCATGCCATAAATTAGTTGTTTCCTTAATCCATTGATACACTAACCAAAAATACATGGTCAACACCTTCCTTATATGTCCCTTGCCGACACTTCCTAGTCATGAGCGTAAAATTAAAAGCAAAATTTATTTAGGTGCCATACAAGGGATTCGAACCTCTTCCTCTTACTTGAACCCATGCGCCAACTCCACCATGCCATATGCTCATTTTATGACACTTTTAGCACATAATTTAGCTTAAGTCTTAATCACCTTTGTTTCACTTCAATAAATCTCAATTTAATAAATTTTATTTCTTCTTCAAATTATGCTTTACCCTCTAGGGCTTTAATAAGCACTAAAATAAAAGTAAAAATTTTTCCTTAAAAAAATCTAAACACCAATTCATGCAATTTAATTACTCGGATTTTTAGGGTGTTACAACTCTACCCTCCTTAAAGAAAATTTCGTCCTCGAAATTTACTCCGTTGAAAAAGGTGAGGTATTGTTGTTGAATTGCATCCTCTGGCTCCCACGTAGCTTCTTCCACTCCGTGGTTACGCCATAGAACTTTGACCAACGGCATGCTTTTCTTCCTTAGTACCTTGACATCTCGGTCTAGGATTTCCACCGGTTCTTCTTCAAAGGACAAATCAATTCACTCAATTCTTCTCTAGGTATAATGTGCAAAGGATCCGATCTATAACGCCTCAACATAGAAACATGAAAGACATTATGAATTTGATCTAACTCCGGAGGTAACTCAATCGATATGCCATCGACCAACACGCTCAAGACACGATAAGGTCCAATATATCTAGGACTTAGCTTGCCCTTCCTTCCAAATCAAGATCTTTTTCCAAGGAGATACCTTCAAGAAAACCCGATCTCCCACACTATACTCGATGTTCCTTCGCTTCATCTGCGTCGACTTACTCTTCATCTCGAGGCTTCTTTCATCCGTGCTCGAATAACTTTTACCTTATCCTCGGTCTCGATATCATCTCGGGACCTAACATCATCTTTCGCCCAACTCACCAACAAATAGGAGAGCGACACTTACGACCATACAATGCCTCGTAAGGTGCCATCTGAATGCTAGACTGATAGTTGTTGTTATACGCGAATTCTGCCAGTGGTAGATAATCCTCCCAACTACCCCTGAAGTCGATTACACATCCTCTTAACATATCTTCCAATATCTGAATTACTCTTTCCGACTGACCATCAGATTGAGGATGAAAAGCCGTACTGAAATTCAACTTTGTCCCTAAGGCTTCGTGCGAGCTTTCCGAATCGTGATGTAAACCTAGGGTCCCTATCCGATATAATAGATACAGTACCCCATGTAACCTCACAATTTCGGATCGTAAAGTTTCACCAATTTACGCAATGAATAATCCGTACGAACTGGCAAGAAATGAGCGGTCTTCGTCAACCGATCAACAATTACCCAAACGGAATTTTTCTTAGTAGGTGTTAACGGTAACCCACTAACAAAATCCATAGTTATCCTCTCCCATTTCCAAAGAGGAATCTTTATCGGTTGTAACAATCCAGACGGTAATTGGTGTTCTGCCTTCACTTGCTGACAAGTCAAACATTTTCCCACGAACTCAGTAATCTCACGCTCAACCCCGCCACCAATCATTCACGGAGATCTTGATACATCTTATTTCCTCCGGATGCATAGCATAAGGGCTACTATGCGCCTCGTAGAATCAGCTTGCCTCAAATCTAGATCCTTGGGCATGCATACTCTCCTCGAAAGCACAACACACCCTCCGTGTTTATTCCAAAATCCTCAATTTCGCCATTTTCAACTTGTCGCAATAAAGGTCCCAACTTCTCATCGATGTCTGCTTTTCCTTGATTTGCTCCACCACGAGGCTTCACCAAGTTCGCTAACAAACCGCCATCCTCGTCATGCACTCAAATGGGCAAACAGAGCTCTTAATTCGAGATATCGCTTTACGACTTAACGCGTCGGCTACCACGTTAGCCTTTCCGGATGGTATTCGATGGAGAAATCATAATCTTTTAACAATTCTACCTATCTTCTTTGTCTTAAATTCAACTCCTTCCGAGTAAGGAGGTATTTAAGACTCTTGTGATCCGTAGATTATGGACTTCTCACCATAGAGATAGTGCCTCCAAATCTTTAGAGCAAAGACAACGGCACTAACTCCAAATCATGAGTAGGGTAGTTTACTTCGTGTGGTCTCAATCGACGAGAAGCATAGGCCACCACTTTTCCATTTTGCATCAATACACAACCTGACCCGTGTGAGACGATCACAATAAACAAGTGAATTCTTTTCCGACCTCGGGTTAAATTAAACTGGAGCTTCATCGGGATCTTCTTCAATTTCTCAAAACTCTCTTCTTCTTTTCGGTCCGTATATACGGAGCTCCCTTTCGCATTGCTTTAGTTAGGGTGCAGCAATCAATGAAAACCCTCTACAAAACGCCTATAGTATCCACCAAGCCTAAGAAACTCCGAATTTCAGCTCATCGATGTTGGTGGTTTCCAATCCGAATAGCCTCAATTTTTCGAGGATCCACCCTTATTCCTTCCTACCGATACCACATGACCAAGGAAAGTTACCTCCTTTAGCCAAAATTCGCATTTACCAAATTTGGCATACAATTGCTTATCACGAAGTAGTTGTAATACTATCCGCAAATCTTTGGTCATGTTCCTCCTCATTTCTCGAATAAACCAATATATCATCTATGAACACTACCACAAACCGGTCTAAATATGGTTGAAAGACTGGTTCATCATGTCCATAAATGCAATGGTGCATTGGTTAATCCAAACGGCATCACTACAAACTCATAGTGTCCGTAACGTGTCCAAATGTCGTCTTATAAATGTCCGCTTTTTCACTTTAAGTGGTGATAACCCGACCTTAAATCAATTTTGAGAAAATCAAGCTCCTTCAATTGATCAAACAGTCGTCAATTCTCGGCAGAGGATATCGATTCTTGATCGTCAATTTATTCAACTGTCGTAGTCAATGCACATACGCATCGATCCATCCTTCTTCTTGATTTAACAAAACCGGTGCTCCCCACGGAGACACACTTGGTCGAATGAATCCCGATCCAAAGCAATTCTTGAATTTGAGCTTTGAGCTCACCAACTCCTTCGGTGCCATTCTATAGGGAGCAATGGACACCGGAGTCATCCCTGCAAAAGCTCAATGCCAAATTCTACTTCCCGATCCGAGGTATACCGGAAGTTCTTCAGAAATACATCGGAAATTCCTTCACCGTCCTCACATCATTCACGGATAATTCTTTGGCATCCAAAACACGATAAAGGCTAGAAATGCCCTGCACTTTCCGCACCAACTTCTCACTTTTAATGCGCTACCACATTTGCCGATAGTTCTTTCGTTCACCAATCATTATGACTTCCTTATCATCCCGGTCCTTCGACATTCGTTTTTCAGCACAATCCAATTGCGCCGATGGTTAACCAACCATCCATGCCTGAATGAGATCGAACTCACCAAAGGTAGTTCCATCAAATTTGCTAAGAATACTTCCTCTTGAATTTTTAAGGGCACGTCTTTAAATATTTTATTAACGATTCGATCGTCTAGAGGACTGATTCATCATCATCTCATTTTCGATAATTTGATTCTAAATTGATTTCAGGATATGGCACTAGATACATATGAATGAGTAGAGCCAATATCTATTAAGGCAATAATGTACATCAAAATGAAGAACGTCATTGTTATCACATCTGTGCATTGCCGTCTTGCGGCGTCTAACCGCATAGACCATCCGTGCTATCTTGCATCTACATTTCCTCTATTACCATTTCCTCGACCGGTGCACCTTGACCACGACCACCCCCATTACCACCACGACCTGGTCCACGACCTCTCGGTGGTCAGCGATTACCCGACCGGTATTGTGCATCATTATTACGGACTTCTTGAGTCGTATCCATTCGTCGAGGACAACTTTTGTAATCGATGTTCCATTGAACCGCATTTGTAGCATGCACCGCTTTTCCTCAACATTCCCAAAATGCCTTTTCCCACACTCGGTGCAATCTCGACTTCGATTATTTGCTACCGGGGTTACGCCTTGAACCGATTCATCATTCCGGTTTCTTGAAATCTCTTTGAAGATCCAGATCACGTGTCTCTCTCTTGTTTGGGATCTTTCTCGATTACGCCATTCGAGTTCTTAGCCTCTTGGCTATTTTGGCCTTCTCCACAAGAGTCGAAAAATTCCTAACTTGTCATGGAGCAATCGTAACCCTCGACTCATCATTAAGTCCATCCTCAAACGCATACACAACGTTCATGATCTGTTGCTACAATTGTCCGCATAACGGCTCGGACGTAAAACTCAGCCTTCATATGCCGCCACTGGCTTACTTCCTTGGACAAGATTCAAATTCCTTCCTTCGAGCATCTACATAGCTCGTTCCGACGTATTTTCCTTGAAAGGCGCTTTAAAGAATTCCCGATTAATCGGTCTGCTTGGTGCCTTCTCGAACAAAGTGAGCCACCACCGACACGCCTCATCTCTCAATAAGGATACACCCTCTCGCTTTTTGCTCACCGTGCATTCCATATCATCCATAATCCGCTCCACGACTTGAGCGAAGATTCACCACATTCGGGCTACACCGAGACTCCTCGAAAACTTCGCATTATTTGCCTTAAGTCGCCTCAAATTGACCCACGAGTTGTTGGCCCAATTCTAGTTCCAATGACCCTTTCCAAGACTCGTAGCATTGCTTGAGTCAATGCATGATCTTCTTCCATGTGATCGCGTGATCCGGTCTCACTTTCAATTGACGCAGTGCGTCTACTCGCATATGATTTGGTGCTTCACCAGTAGCACCTCGACCTCTACCACGGCCACGCCTATCGCGTCCCACGACCACGTCCTCTTGTACTCATGATTGCTTGTTCGCTTATCGATTACAAGTTTTATGAATCGTAAATTTTGTTTCGTGTTTATTAGCGATATTTTATGAGATTTAAGATATAAAGTTGTTTTTCGCAACATTTCCTATAGTCTCAATCTCTACGGTTTTCACGCCTAAAACTAGAAGTTCTAGAGTGTTCCTATGATCTTATCATAGTAATCATTAACAATAATACTTACTTGACTTGTCACGGATGCTTGTGGTGCCATCTTGATCTAAAAATATCATTGAGCATTTTCATACGAAATTATTTTTGAACCCAAACCACAGTAGAGTTTTTGAAGTTGGCTCGATACCACTAAATGTAACACCCCAAACCCGGTCTATGCGTTGAGACTAGATTTGGTTTGTTACATGATTCGTGCTATTCTTAAATCTTTAATGAGTTGAAAACTACAATTTTATTTATTGAGGTTTAAAATTTGAAGAGTATTTGATTTTGATAAATATTTAAAATCATTGTATTATTAAAACCGTTAGGAGATTTGTTAAAGAGTTAACAATAAAAAGAATTATTTATAAAAGAATTTCATATACTTGAAAACCCAAATTTATTTTTATAAAGCATCATATAATCATAGCCCATGATTTAAAAGTCCAAAATAAAGTTTAAATTCCAAACACACATAAAATCCATAAGTTATTTATAGAGGCCATTTATTACAACATCCCAAAATAGTAAAAATAATTATTAAAAGTTCAGAGTTTTAAATAACCCATATTTAGCAGTATGGCCTCCACGTAGTCATCCTCGGCCCAAGTCCACATCAGTTTCCATTACCTGAGATGGAAAGAATTTAAAGGGGTGAGTTACTTAGAACTCGGTGTAACTCACTTACCACCATTATTGGACCAGATCATCAAGATATTAAGCTGGGCTTGAGCCCAATTCAGAATTCAACAATATATCATGAATTTAAAATAATTAATAATGCATGAAAAATGTAATTCCCAACCCAAACCTAATATCCAACCGCTAACACCCCTGTACCAACCATCACTGTGGGATCAAGTCAACCCACCCCGCCATCACACCAATCGTAGGCATTAAGCCTTTTTATAATTGTGGCATAGCCACCGAACTAGAGGCAAAAGCGATATTGTGGCGAAACCACCGAACTAGAGGCAATAAGCGATATTGTGGCGAGCCACCGAACTAGAGGCAATAAGCCGATATTGTGGCGAAGCCACCAACTAGAGGCAATAAGCCGATATTGTGGCAATGCCATTCTTCTCTTCATATATCCCACCCATGCAATTATACATGTACTTTAAAATATAAAATTTATTAACAATACATAACATGGTGGGTTTATCAATAACATTTCATTTGGCCCTTAATTATAGCAATTTGTCCATTTAGCAATTTAGTGGGCTTTGGCCCATTTACCAAACTAGAGTGTTTTGGCTAAATTTTAACGAACTAGAGTGTTTTGGCCCGATTTATCGAACTAGAGTATTTTCGCCCATTTTCACGAACTAGAGTATTTACTACCATTTTCACGAACTAGAGTATTTGCGCCCATTTTCACGAACTAGAGTATTTACTACCCATTTTCACGAACTAGAGTATTTACGGCCCATTTTCACGAACTAGAGTATTTACGTAATAACAAGTAATATCTCGAGGGTGTTTTCGTAATTTTCACGATTTTGTCGTTTTTACGTATTTTTGTCATAATATCATTTTTTTACGCTTTTACCGATCTAATCGTTTTTATGATTTACTACCATACCAAATTTGACATCCAACCGAGAAAATAATGAGTGTGAAAATTACACACCTCGATCTGGTGAGTACTAACCCTTCTCGCTCCTCGACACCTAAAATATATTTTGATTCGTTAGACAACTAACTCGTAAAATAAATCTTAATCGATAATAGATCCAAATCTTACCCTCTTGATTTTGAATCACTTGATTTTGGCTTTTCCTCGTTTATCGATTCACTAGTCACGAGAATCCACCAACGATAACGGCTCGGAGGTTCGTACTACTTCGAATAATGGACTTCTTTCGAAGATGGCCCGCAACCCGTGGAAAATCCTTGATTTGCGAAACCGCTCTTCGTTTGAATGGGGATTTACAGATCCACCCTCTTACGATAACCGAACACCGCCTTTTCTTCCCTATTTTGAAAGTCTTCAAGATCCAAAGGAATTTAGTTAGATCTAAAATAATATCAATAATTCTAGAGATTTTAAAGAGTAGGATTTCCTTACCACAATAAAACGTTTCCAATGTTTCTCCCGATCACTTGAGTTCCGATCTCCGTTATTGCACTAAATAATAATAACGAAAGAGACGTTATTAGAATGAACGTTATATTGATTCAAAAGTCCTTCAAATCACCATTACCATTCGCCATAGTACCTTAATAAATCGAAAATGGAAAAGAACCCTTACCTATAATCCACGGTTGAAAGGAAAGAATGGAGAATGGTGTCTAAATGATGAAGGATTCTACTATGTATGTTCAAGGAAAAGAAAAAATATTTGGTTTATAGGCACAATAGCATTCGCCAAGAGAGTGAAGATGGAGAGAATTTTCGATTGAAAAGAAATAATATAAGAACGAAAGGATGATGGTGATGTTGTTGCTTGATGTCAAAGAGAAAAGAAGAGAAGAAAAAATGAACTTTAGGTGCTTGGTATATTCGGCCATGGCAAAAGAAAGAAAAAGATGATTCTTTTTGGTATGGATGATTTCGACACAAGAAGAAAAGGCACAAAGAATTGGCTATCGAGATAAGCAAAAGGAATAACCAAATGGTCACAAAATTTGAGCTTTACTAATGCCCTATTCGCCAAGATGAGAGTTGAGAGGAGTAAACAAAGAAAAATCTGCACAATGTGCAAAGAATGACCAAAGAGAAAAGAATGAGATTTTAGCCAAACTAACAAAATTTTGGCTCTCCTCCCTTACCAATATTGCCGTCCAAAGACATGGTCAAATGGCCATGATTTCTTTCCAAATTTTCCCTTGATAAGTGCCTTATGTTCCCCTATCTTTCCTTAAGTCTTTGATTCCATGCCATAAATTAGTTGTTTCCTTAATCCATTGATACACTAACCAAAATACATGGTCAACACCTTCCTTATATGTCCCTTGCCGACACTTCCTAGTCATAAGCGTAAAATTAAAAGCAAAAATTTATTTAGGTGCCATACAAGGGATTCGAACCTCTTCCCTCTTACTTGAACCCATGCGCCAACTCCACCATGCCATATGCTCATTTTATGACACTTTTAGCACATAATTTAGCTTAAGTCTTAATCACCTTTGTTTCACTTCAATAAATCTCAATTTAATAAATTTTATTTCTTCTTCAAATTATGCTTTACCCTCTCTAGGGCTTTAATAAGCACTAAAATAAAAGTAAAAATTTTTCCTTAAAAAAAATCTAAACACCAATTCATGCAATTTAATTACTCAATTTTAGGGTGTTACATATTTTAAGATTATTTTCTGAGTCTATAGCATGTGAATTGGTATGTGTGAAATTTCTGTGATTTTGTTTGATCATTTGTGTGTTTAATTTGCAAAAAGGACTAAATTATCGAAAATGTAAAAGAGGCTTTCTATTTGACTAAGTGTCGAATTGTTGTGTCTCTCTAAATGTGAGGTCCTTATGTCATAAATGGACCATTGATATGGTTAATGGACAATAATGACCATCCACTAAGTGTTTATAAATCATATTAATTAAGGTTTAATAAGTAATTTAAAAATAAGGTTAATATTAAATAAAGCAAGCATGAAACATGGTCATTCTCATCTTTCTTTCACCAAAATAAGAAAAGAAAAAGAGGGTTTTTAAGCTTTTGTTGCATTCGACCTTGGTATAGTTTGATTGAGGTACATAATTTGTTCGTTTTTGATAATTTTTACGTTTTTGTGATCGTTGCTTCGTGTTCTCTTAAGCCCATGTCTCAATTTCTAAATTTGATGAAGATTTTGAGTTATGCCATTGATGATTTTGTGAGCTTTGTGATGTTAAATGGTGGAATATGAAAGCTTGATGTTAGATTAATATGTTTTGTCTTTGGATTTTTGATGAATTTGACTATTTTGGGCTAAATTGTGAAAATGAGAAATTGAAGGACTAAAATATGAAATAAATGAAATATATGGGCTTATATGAACTATATGAATATTCGACCAAGTATGGGAAACATGAAATTATGAGTATTTTATGAATTTACGAAATAGGGACTAAAATGTCAAAATGTGAAAATGTGAGTGCTAATTTGTAAAATGCCCTAAATGTGTGTATATGGATTGAAATGAATGAATTGCGTTATTAAATAGTTAAATTTGAATGTGTATAGATCAAAAACCAAAGAAAATAGAATTAGATCGGGGAAAGTCGAAAGTAGTAGAATAGCCGTTCGTTTCTATTCTTTTTCGAACGAGGTAAGTTTATATACAAATAAACATGTTTGAGTTGATTTATCCATGTTTAAATGAAATTGAATTTTGATGAATGATTATGGAAGATGCATATGTGAAATTCGAGAAAGTTTTGACAATGTGTCAAAGTCCAAAAAGCCCTGTATGAACCATAGGAATAGTTAGGATACATATGTCACGAGATAGGGTCCAATATGTGTTATTGTGTAAGACCACGTCTGGGACGTTGGCATCGATTTATTATTTACGTGTAAGACCATGTCTGGGACATTGACATCATATATGATTTCATGTAAGACCCTATTTGGGACAGTGGCATCGATATTTGATTACATGTAAGACCACGTCTGGGACATTAGCATTGTATGAGCTCTCAAAAATATCTGGGTATCCTTATAGATTCCAAATGGTTCAACAGGCACTTCGAGAAATGAATGGTTATGAGAAATGTGTATACGATGCAGGTTCATTTGAAAATGTATGCAAAGTTTGAGTATGAAAAGAAAGTATATGTGAAATTGTGGAATTGAGATACATGTATGAAAAAATTGAAATAAAATGTGTTATGATCAAATGAACTACATGGATATGTGATATGTTGGTAAGCAAGTGATTGGAAACAATTGAGCCAAAAGAAAAATATGAATTTGCTATTGTGCTGTGCCATAGTCTTTGTGAATGAAATGGTTTATAAATGTTCTATATGATAAGTTTATTTGTATATGGCTTACTAAGCTTTTGAAAGCTTACTTTGTGTGTGTTTGCATTGTTTTGTAGATTATAGAAGCTACTGGAAGCTAGGGGATCGTCGAGGATCATCACCACACCATCAAACTATACTTTTGT
The DNA here is from genome assembly GCA_025506655.1 of Gossypium rotundifolium. Lineage (NCBI taxonomy): Eukaryota > Viridiplantae > Streptophyta > Magnoliopsida > Malvales > Malvaceae > Gossypium > Gossypium rotundifolium. The sequence goes on from CP106724.1 coordinate 140,242,977, forward strand.
ACCTTTTGAAAATATACATATAGAAGTATGGCATGTATAGGCTAGAGAACTTATGTTATGTTTTGAAATATGTAAATATATATGTAGCCATGTGATGTGGCTTGTTAATGAATGTGATTATGGATGAGTTTAGGTCATGTTATGTGATGCAAAGATTTGTTGTTTTGATGGAGGTTAGAATATTGAAAATGACATGTTTTGGTTTCTTTTAGGTCATAAAATGATGATTGTTGGATGCTTGTTGGTTTGACCCAAAATGGGTGGCAATTTGGCCTTGCAAATGGCCTATAATTGCCCACACAGTTGAGCACACGGGCGTGTGTATTTCACAAGGGCTAGACACACGGGTGTGTGACAGGCCGTGTGACTCAAATCAATGTTGCAGACGGGCTAGACACATGGGAGTGTGATAGGCCGTGTAATTCAGGTCAATTTTGTACACGGGCTGAGGCATGGTCTAAGGCACGGCCATGTGTAGCACACGGCCTAGCGACATGGGCGTGTGCCCTGTTTTGAATGAAAAATTTCTTAGTTCCGCAAAGATTTTGTATGAGATCAGTTTAGTCCCAAACCTTCTCTAAAGCATGTATAAGGTTTCGTAGACCTTTTAAAGGGACAAAGCGATTGTGAATGATGATGAATTATTGATGCACGATGTATGTTTGTAAAATATATGTAAAATGTTCCAATATGTCTGATAATGCCTCTTAACCCTAATCTGGCGACAGATACGGGTTAGGGGTGTTACAATTGGTTGGTATCAGAGCTACGATTTAGTCAATTCTAGGACTAAAGTTACGTGTGAGAGTCTAGCTATACATGCCATATATACGAACTGTGATAGTGTGATGAATCCTAATAGATAAAATGTGTTTTTCATATAGTAAATGGATCTCGAATGAGCCGTAGCTGACGATGTAGAAAGTAATGCGCCTACTCACGCTCAAGGGACAGCGCCGTCTGATTCTAAATCGGGTACTAATGGTCAGGAAGGAGATACTAAACAAGCCTTCTTCCAAATGATGAATAAGTGGTTCATTCAGTATGTTAGAGTGAATCCGGCTGTTTCTCAACCTCCGCCCTTGCAAGTTCCTATAGCTCCCCAAGTTATGGATCCGATTCGTCTGAATAAACCTCCAGTTGATAAGATTAGAAAGCATGGAGCTGAAGAATTCCGTGCTACTACTGATGATGATGCTGAGAGAGCTGAGTTTTGGCTCGATAATACGATTTGAGTATTTGAAGAAATGTCATGTACCCCTAAAGAATGTGTGAAATGTGTCATTTTTTTGTTGAGAGATGCAACTTACCAATGGTGGAAAACTTTGACTTCTATCGTTCCGAAAGAACGAGTTACTCGAGATTTCTTTCAATCAAAATTCTGAAAGAAATATATATCGGTGAAAGATTTATTGATCAAAAATGAAAAGAGTTTCTTGAATTGAAATAGGGCTGTATGTCTGTTACAGAATATGAGCGAGAATTTGTGAGACTAAGTCAGTATGCACGAGAATGTGTCTCGACTATGGCAATAATGTGTAAGAGATTCGAAGGCGGCTTGAATGAAGATGTCTATTTGTTAGTCAGAATTCTGGAAATAAAAGAGTTTGTTGTGCTTGTTGATCGAGCATGTAAAGCTGAAGAACTCAGAAAAGAGAAAAGAAAAGTTGAATCAAAAGTCAGAGATGTGAGAAAGAGATCCTCAAATAAATCATTTCAGTCTGCATCAAAGAAATTCTAAAATCAGTTTAGCAATTCAAAGGCTAATGTGGGGCATTCGAGAAAAGATCGTGCTAGATCACATTCGAGTTTCGAACTCCAGCTACTTTGATTGCAAGTGTTAGAAATGTTAGATCTGAGCAACCCGAGTGTAGACATTATGGTAAAAGACATTTGGGCAATTATTGATTAAAGGATCGAGCTTGCTTCAAATGTAGATCTTTAGATTATTTCATCTGAGACTGTCCTGAGTCTGATGAGATTGTTTAGAATTTGAAGTCAAATAATGTTTCAGCTAGGGGTAGACCTCCCAGAAACACGAAAAATATAAGTGGCAGCCAGAAGGCTATAAACGATTCAGCTGCGAGATCTGAGGCGAGAGCACCTTCCAGTGCTTATGCTACTAGAGCTCTTGAGGAAGCTTCGTCTCCAGACGTCATTACCGGTACTTTACTCTTTATGATACGTCTGTGATTGCATTGATTGACCCAGGGTCTACTCATTCATATATATGTGTGAACTTAGTATCCAGTAAGACTTTGCCTATAGAGTCTACTAAACTTGTAATTAGAGTATCGAATCCCTTAGGCAAGTGTGTTCTGGTTGATAAAGTGTGCAGGAATTGTTGGTTGATGTTTCGATATATCTACTTTTCGGCTGATTTGATGTTATTACCCTTTGATGAGTTTGATATAATTCTAGGTATGGATTGGCTAACATTGCATGATGCTATTGTCAATTGCAAAAGGAAAACTATTAATTTGAGATGTCAGAATGATAAGATAGCTCGGGTTGAATCTAATGATTTGAATGGGTTACCAGCTGTGATATCAGTGATGAAAGCTCAGAGTTATGTGAAAAAGGGTTGTGAAGCTTATTTCGCTTATGTGATTGATTCGAAAGTGACAGAAAAGAAAGTTGAATCTGTACCTGTGGTTAGTGAGTTCCCTAATGTGTTTCCTGAAGAATTACCGGGATTACCTCCGATAAGAGAAGTTGAGTTTGGTATTGAATTAATGCCGGAGACAACTCCTATCTCAATAACTCCATATAGAATGTCTCCAGCAGAATTAAAAGAATTGAAGTCTCAGTTGCAAGAATTGACAGATAGAGGTTTCGCATGACAGAGCTTTTCACCGTAGGGTGATCCTGTTTTGTTTGTGAAAAAGAAAGATGGCACGATGAGAATGTGTATTAATAAAGTAACCATTAAGAATAAATATCCTCTGCCTAGAATCGATGATTTGTTTGATGAGTTGAAAGAAGCTTCTGTGTTTTCAAAGTAGATTTGAGATCAGGATATTATCAGTTGTGAGTAAAAGATTCATACATTTTGAAAACTGCTTTCTGAACGAGGTACGGGCATTATAAGTCTTTAGTTATGCCTTTCGAACTAACAAATGCTCCTGTTATCTTTATAGATTTGATGAACCAAATTTTTAGATCGTATTTAGATCGATTCATTTTGTATTCATTGATGACATATTGATATATTCACGTAATGAAACTGAGCATGCCAAACATTTGAGAATTGTGCTACAAACTCTGAATGATAAGCAATTGTATGCAAAGTTTAGTAAATGTGAGTTTTGGTTGCACGAAGTTGGCTTCTTAGGGCGTATTTTTTCAGTATCTAGTATACGAGTTGATCCGAGCAAAATTTTAGCTATTTTGGACTAGAAGCCTCCGAAAAATGTGTCTAAAGTCTCAATTTTTGGGACTTTCTGGTTATTACCGACGGTTCGTAAAAGGCTTTTTGATGATTGCAACTCTGTTGATAAGATTGCTTCAGAAAGATGTGAAATTTGAATGGTCTGAAAGATGTCAGAAAAGCTTTGATCAGTTGAAAGTTCTATTGACTGAAGCTCTAGTGCTAGTACAACCAGAATCGAGTAAAGAATTTGTGATATATAGTGATGCTTCGTTGAACGGTCTGGGATGTGTTTTAATGCAGGAAGGCAAAGTTATAGCTAATGCCTTGAGACAATTGAAACCGAATGAAAAGAATTATCTGACGCACAATCTTGAATTAGCAACCACTGTATTTGCATTGAAAATTTGGCACCACTATCTTTTCAGTGAGAAATGCCATGTATTTTTAGATCATAAAAGTCTAAAGTATTTGATGACTCAGAAAGACTTGAATCTGCGATAGAGAAGATGGTTAGAATCGTTAAAAGTCTACGAGCTTGTGATTGATTATCATTCGGGAAAAGTAAATGTTTTTGCTGATGCTTTGAGTCAAAAATCACTCTTTGTGCTATGTGCGATGAATGCTCATTTAGTTCTGTCTGATTATGGTTCAATTTTGGCTAAATTGAAAGCGGGGCCGTTGTTCTTACAACATATTTGTGACGCTCAGAAAGTTGATAATGAAATGTCAAAAAAAATGAGCTCAATGTGATTTGAACTCTGATTCTAAATTTTGAGTTGATGTTGATGATTGTCTGAGATTCCGAGATTGAATTTGTGTTCCAAGAAATTCAGAATTGGTTTAGATGATTTTGAATGAAGCACATAGTAGTCGTTTATCTGTTCATCCGAGAAGTACAAAGATGTATAATGATTTGAAGCAACTTTATTGGTGGCCTGGAATGAAAAGAGATATCTCTAACTTTATTTTGAAATGTTTAATCTATCAGCAAATTAAAGCAGAACATCAGGTGCCATCTGGTTTATTACAGCCAGTTATGATTCCCGAGTGGAAATGGGATAAAGTAACGATGGATTTTGTTTTGAGTTTGTCCCTAACTCCGAGAAAGAAATATGTAATACGGGTTGTAGTTTTATTCTGGTGCGATTTGATTACTCACTTGATAAGTTAGCTGAGCTATATATTTCTGATATTGTGAGGTTGCACGAAGTGCCATTATCTATTGTGTCTGACAGAGATCTGAGGTTTACTTTGCGATTTTGGAAGAAACTGCAAGAAGCTTTGGTACAAAATTACACTTCAGTATGCTTTTCATCCGCAAATGGATGGTCAATCCTAGTGACTTATTCAGATACTCGAGGACATGTTGAGATGTTGCATTCTTGAGCTTGATGGTACGTGGGAACAATATTTGCTATTGATTGAATTTACGTATAATGATTGTTATCAATCGAGCATCAAAATGGCACCGTATGAAGCTTTGTATGGTAGAAAATGCCGAACACCTCTGTATTGGTCAGAGCTTAGTGAGAATAAGATTCACGGGGTTGAATTGATGAAAGAGACTGAGTAGAAAGTGAAAGTAATCCGTGATAATTTGAAAGCAACATCTGATCGTCAGAAATCATACGCAGATTTGAAACGAAAAGATATTGTGTATGAAATCAGGGATAAAGTGTTTTTGAAACTGTCTCCATGAAAGAAAATACTCCGTATTGGCAAAAAGGACAAATTGAGTCTGAGATTCATTAGGCCGTATGAGATTATTGAGCGTATCGAGCCGGTTGCATATAGATTGTCGCTACCACCTGAGCTAGAAAAGATTCATAATGTGTTTCATGTATCGATGCTTCGACGATACAGATCTGATCCCTCGCATGTAATTTCTCCGTCTGAGATAGAGATTCGGTCTGATATGACTTATGAAGAAAAATTGATCCGAATTATAGCTCGAGAGGTTAAAGAATTAAGAAATAAGAAAATTCCTTTAGTAAAAGTATTGTGGCATCGACACGGTGTAGAAGAGGCTACGTGGGAGCCCAAAGATACTATGAGACAGTAATATCCGAATCTGTTCAACGGTAAGATTTTCGAGGATGAAAATCCCTAAGGGGGAGAGTTGTAATTGTCTGATTTATACCCTATTCAGAATAGTGATTTCGAGACCACAAATCTAAGTCAAAAAAATATTTTAATATTATTTTCTGAGTCTACTTTATGTGAATTGGTATGTGTGAAATTTTTGTGATTTAATTTGATGATTTGTGTGTTTAATGTAATAGTCCAATTTTAGACCCTAGTCAGAACAGTGGTTTTGGGACAACGAATCCGAGTTAGTGAAATATTTTAATATTATTTTATGTGCCTTTGATATGTGACTAAGCATGTGTGAAAGCCTCATATCAAAATTTGATCATTTGTGTGTTTAATTTGATAAAAGGATTAAATTGCATTGAAGGCAAAATTTGCATGCTTTATGAAAAGACACTTATTTGGTGTGGTTTTTGAATGAGAAGGCCTTGAGAGGCAATTATGCCAATATTTAGATAGTGGATGTTTAAAAGACACTAGTGACCTTATGTATATATGTTGTTAATGCTTATTAAAAGGGTTAATATGGTAAAATGTATATTAATATGTTTGTAATAAAACAAACAAATTAAGGTATGTTTTGACTTTATTTTTTGATGATTTTTATGTTTTTGAGATTGTTGCTTAGTCTACTATCAAGTCCATGTTGTAATTTGAAGAATTGATGATGTTATAAGATATGCCATTGATGAAATGGTGAGCTTTGTGATGAGTTTAGGTGTTAAATGAAAGATATGTGTTAAATGAACATGTTTTGTTCTTGAATTTTTGATGAATTTAGCTAATTAGGGCTAAATTATGAAAATAGTATTTTGAGGGATTAAATTATGAATTTGATGAAATGTTTAAACTTATATGAGATACATGAGCATTCGGCTAAGCATGGATATATGGTGATCTTGTATATTTGATGTTTTGTGAAAAATAGACTAAATTGATAAAATGTGCAAATGTGAGGGTTAAGTTGCAAATAGACCTAAATGTATGTTTTTGGATTGAATTGAATAAGTTGATGAATGAAAGGGTTAAATTTGAATATGTATAGATCAAGAACTAAAGAAAACGGACTTAGATCGCGGGAAAGCGAAGGTAGTAGAATAATCGAGTCCGAACGAATATCCGAATTTGAGGTAAGTCAATATACAAATAAATGTATTTATATTGAATTATATATGTTCTTATGACTATTCATAATGATGAATATTTATGAGATGATGTATACATGAATTCCAAGATAAAATCGATATAGTGATAATGTCCGAGAAGTCCCATTTGAACCTAGGAATAGATAGGGTAGTCTATGTCATGACATAGGTGTCTATTATGTGATATCATGTAAGACCACATCTAGGACATTGGCATTGATTCGAGATATCATGTAAGACCACATCTGGGACGTTGGTATTGATTCGAGATTTCATGTAAGACCACGTCTGGGATGTTGGCATCGATATGAGATTTACGTGTAAGACTATGTCTGGGACATTGGCATCGTATTGATTCATGTAAGACCCTGTCTGGGATAATGGCATTGATAAACCATAAAATACACATATTAGTCCCTCATTTAGCATGTTTTTTGGATGATTTATCCCTTTAATTATGGAAATAGGTGCTCCTAATCCTTTGTTTTCATGTTTTATACTCAGGAGAGCACCGGAGGATGAAAAGAATGAGAAACGGGCCAAAAATGGAGTAAATGGGCCAAATTACAAAATCAACACGGCCTGGGCCCAAGACCACACAGTTGTGCCTCTTTAACAGGTTCGACCACGGCTTAGCTTCGATTTACACAGGCATGTGCCATGGGCATGTCCCTGTCGTAGTAAAGAAGAGTTTCATTCGGATTAAGATACTTAGAAGCAAAGAAAGCCAATCCAAAACCCTATATAAAAACCCTAGAGGCCAACCTTCAAGGGGGCATTGAGCTAGGCCAAGGAGCCAAGCCACAGGGGCCGAATTGTGGGATTCACTCGAGGAAAGCGAGTTGATTCATCTCAAGAAGCCAGAACCATACTCAAGACTGAGGATCTCTCCTTCAATTCCTTCAGGGGGTTTTAGGGTTTTCATTATGTTTTGTTTTATATTTTCTTCTGAGATGTATTCTTTTACAATTATGAACTAAACCCTCAGATACTTGAGGGGATGAAATCTAAGAGGATCTTGTTATTGTTATCTAAGCTGTATGATAAATACTTGATTTGTTCTTAACTATGTGTTCTTAATTATTGTTTTGGTATTTTTGGGATATTAATTCAAGTGTGATGTGCTTAGGCAGAGGAGAAAGGGACCCTGTCTAAGAGTAGATCTAGCATAGTTAAGCAGAGTTGCTCGCACGCCTAGAGATAGGTGACAAAAATTTGTCAGATTAGGGTCAAACTTAATATGGGAGTCCATAGATCGAGTTAATGTAATTCTAGGGGTTTTAATGAGAAAGAGTTTTCAATTAATCAACTTAGGGTTAGACGTTAGTAGCCTCGATAAAGGTATTAATATAAATTAGGAAATCCTACGGATCAAGTCAAGTGAATAAATTGTCTGGTTCAGAGTTAAATAACAAGTGAAGTCTAGGTGGATTCTTCCTCGGGTATTGTCTTAATCAAATGGTTTTTACCACAAGTATTTTCCCCAATTCTTTCTCTTTGTCTTAGCATCCTTATCTTAGTAGTTAGTTAATTAAACAACAATTCCCTTAATTATTAGGCTAAATAATAAAAATAAATTTAGTATTAGTACTTTTGGTTCCTTTGGGTTCGACAATCTGATCTTGCTACTAAACTATACTATTGTTCGATAGGTGCGCTTGCCTCGAATCGTTGTCACAGTTAATTTTTAGGCTAGATCATTCATATTATAAATTCTTAAGACTCTGACACACGATCAAGTTTTTGGCATTGTTTTCGGGGAATTGAAATATTAAGAAAGCTCAATTTTTATTACTTTAGCCATATTTTATTTTATTTTATTTTTGCAATAAAATTTTAGTTTTACTTTTCTAATTTTCTTTTTCTTTTTCTTTTCCTGGTAGGTACCTCTAGTTTATGACTAGAAGGAACCAGATAGGACCCTTGATTTACGATAGTGATATCGAAGGTACGGTTCGTAGAAATCGTAGAGAAATAAGGCGAAGCTTAAACTAAATACAAGAAGAGCAAGAGAACAAAATTAATACTACCGAAGAGATGGCTGAGAATAATCCGCTACCTCCAGAGGTGGCCGTAAATCATGCTCCTCGAACTATGTATGATTATGCTAAACCTAATTTAATAGGAACTGAGTCAAGTATTATTAGACCTGCTATAGCTGCTAATAATTTTGAACTGAAACCTAACACTATTCAAATGATACAACAATTTGTTCAGTTTGATGGTTTGTAGGATAAAGACCCAAATAATCACTTGGCAAATTTCATAGAATTTTGTGATACTTTCAAAATTAATGGCATTTCTAATGATGCCATCTGTATTTGGTTATTTCCCTTCTCTTTGAGGAATAAAGCTAAACAGTGGCTAAATTCTCTTCCACGAGGATCAATCACTACATGGGAACAAATGACCGAAAAATTTTTATTAAAATTTTTTCTGCCGACTAAAATGGCCAAATTAAGGAATGATATCTCTTCTTTTGTACAGATGGATTTAAAAACATTATACGATGCATGGGAGAGATACAAAGATCTATTGAGAAGGTTCCGACACCATGGATTACCCTTGTGGCTATAGTTCCAAACTTTTTACAATGGTGTGAACCCCTCAACCAGGCAGTTGATTGATTCAGCCTCCAGCGGGACCTTGAATAACAAAACACCTGAGGTGGCCTATGAGTTTATACAGGAGATGTCACTTAACAACTATTAGTGGCAAGTTACAAGGACAAGGCCAACAAAAACAGCCGGAGTTTTCAACCTCGACGCAGTCACCATGCTATCAAATCAGGTAGAGATGTTAAATAAAAAAGATTGATAGCTTATGTGGTTCTTTACGGGTACATTCAGTTATGCAGTACAATACAAACGGAGGATGGATGAACAATATAGAATATCTGCATTACAACCTAAGCGCTGAAAACGAGCAAGTTCACTATATGGGTAACAATTTTAGACCTCAAAATAACCATTATAGTAGTACTTACAATCCAGGTTGGAGATACCATCCCAATCAATGACAACAACCTTACCCACAAGAAAAGAATCCAAACCTTGAAGATATGCTAACAAAATTCATAGAGGTGTCAAAAACCCATTTCTGAAATACCGAAATGATATTGAATAATCCAGCAAGCATCAATTCAAGGACTTAAGGATCAAATTGAACAACTAACCAAGTTAGTTTCTGAAAGGCGACCAGAAAGTTTACCTAGTAAAAAAGAGCATGTGAAGGCAGTTACACTAAGGAGCGGAAAGGAGTTGGTTGAAACAAAGAAGAAGATACCACATGAAACTGATAAGACAAAGGATGAGGAAGCAAATAAGAATGCAATTCCAGCACCTAAAGAAATTAAACCACCGATCCCATATCTAGCAAAATTGAAGAAAGATCGCTTAGACGCACAATACGGTAAATTTCTTAAACTTTTTAAACAATTACATATCAACTTATCTTTTGTTGAAGCTATTTCATAGATGCCGACATACGCAAAATTTCTAAAATATCTCCTCACAAATAAAAGGAAGTTTGAAGAAATATCAACAGTGGAACTTAATGAAGAATGTTCAGCCATCCTCCAAAACAAGCTACCAACCAAATTGAAAGACCCAGGATGTTTCACTATTCCCTGCTTAATTGGTAGTCTAAACATAGAGAAAGCACTAGTTGATCTAGGTGCCAGTATCAATTTAATGCCTTACAAAATGTTTAAACAACTTGGTCTCGGGGAACCTAAACCCACTAGGATGAGTATTCAGCTAGCTGACACATCTGTTAAATATCTTAGGGGAATTATTGAAGATATTTTGGTAAAATTTGATAAATTTATATTCCGTGTTGATTTTGTTGTGCTTGACATGAATGAGGACGTTGAGGTGCCTTTAATTTTGGGACATTCCTTTTTAGCTATTGCTAGGGCTGTTATTGATGTAGGTGATGGTAAACTTGTGCTAAGGGTAGGTGATGAGGAAATTATTTTTCAAATTTACGATGCTATGTAATATTCTAGAGAACAAGATGATTCCTGTTATTTTATTGATGCCATTGATCATTTTATTCAAGATTCTTTGCAGGAAATCATACATGACGACACGATGGAACTGTGTCTTACCCAAGATGAGGGGGTAGATAATGATACCAATGAGTTCAATTTAATACATTTTCCTCTAAACAAACAAAAGAAGAGGGCATTGAAATCAACGATAAACTAAAACAAAAACCCTCTATTGATGAGCCACCCAAATTAGAATTAAAACAGTTGCAAAAACACTTAGAATATGCATTCCTTGGGGATAATTCTACGCTACAATAATTATCTCTTCAGAACTGGAACCAAAAGAGAAAGACGAGCTGCTACAGGCACTAAAGGAGCATAAAGGAGCCATAGCTTGGAAAATTTCTGACATTAAAGGGATAAGTCCATCGTTCTGCACCCATAAAATTTTAATGGAAGATGAATATAAACCATGCATGTAACCTCAAAGACGATTGAATCCTAACATGAAGAAAGTTGTTAAGGCTGAGGTAATTAAACTTTTAGACGCTGGAATCATTTATCCTATTTCTGACAGTACTTGGGTAAGCCCTGTGCAGGTTGTTCCAAAGAAAGGAGGCATGACTGTTGTAACCAACGAAAAAAATGAATTGATTCCTACAAGAACAGTTACAGGTTGGAGAGTTTGCATTGGTTATAGTAAGTTGAATGATGCTACAAGAAAAGATCACTTCCCTCTACCATTTATTGATCAGATGTTAGAAAGATTATCTGGGCATATGTACTACTGCTTCCTTGACGGACTCTCCGGCTACTTCCAAATCCGAATAGCCCCTGAAGATCAAGAAAAGACAACATTTACATGTCCATACAGTACGTTTTCTTGTCGTAGAATGCCTTTTGGATTATGTAATGCTCCTACTACTTTTCAGCGCTGCATGCTGGCCATCTTTGATGAACTTGTGGAAGCCATTATGGAGGTATTTATGGACAACTTTTCAGTATTTGGTAGTTCTTTCCATCTTTGCCTTAAAAATCTAAAATGAGTTCTAATGAGATGTGAGGAAATAGACCTTGTGCTAAATCGGGAGAAGTGTCACTTTATGGTTTGAGAGGGGATTGTGTTAGGACATAAAATTTCTAGTAAAGGGATTGAGGTAGATAAAGAAAAGGTTGAAATCATAGAAAAATTACCTCCTTCTAGTTCAGTTAAGGCTATTAGAAGGTTTTTAAGACATGCTGGATTTTATAGAAGATTTATTAAAGAATTTTCTAAAATAGCTAAGCCTTTAACAAAATTACTAGAAAAAGATGTACCTTTCAATTTCGATCAGGAATGTTTAGATGCATTTAATATCCTCAAAGATAAATTAATAAATGCTCCAATTATAATTGCACTTGATTGGAATTTACCCTTTGAACTAATGTGTAATGCGAGTGATTTTGCAGTAGGTGTAGTTTTGGGATAGCGAAGAGACAAGCACTTTCAGCTGATTTGTTACGCTAGCAAGACATTAACAGCCACACAAGAAAATTACACCACCACAGAAAAAGAATTGCTACCTGTGGTTTTTGCATTTGATAAATTTAGACAATACTTGATACTATATAAAGTTGTTGTTTACACTGACCATTTAGCTCTTCGCTATCTTTTAACTAAATTTGATGCAAAACCTTGACTTATAAGATGGATTTTACTCTTACAGGAATTTGATTTGGAAATTCAGGATAAGAAAAGAGCTAAAAATCTTGCAGTAGATTATCTTTCTAGGCTTGAAAACCCACATATCAAAGAACTCGACGAGAGTGAGATAAACAAATTGTTTCCTGAAGAACAACTCTTTTCTATAACTGACTCCAAGGTACCTTGGTTTGCAGATATTACAAATTACTTAGTTGCTAACATCTTACCAAAAAGGTTAACACATCATCAAAAGAAGCGATTCTTTGCTGATGCGAAAAACTATTTTTGGGAGGATCCTTTTCTTTTCCATATTTGTGCAGATCAAGTAATTCGAAGATGTGTTACAAAAGCAGAAGCAAGCAAAATCCTAGAACATTGCCATTCAGGACCTTCAAGAGGACATTACAGCTGGATTAAGACAGCACACAAAACACTTAAATCAGGTTTTTATTGGCCAACTCTATTTAAAGATGCCAACAGGTATGTTGCTTCATGTGATAAATGTTAGAGAACAGGTAATATCTCTAAACGCGATGAAATGCCTCAAACATATATGCTATCTTGTGAAATATTTGATGTATGGGATATTGATTTTATAGGTCCATTTCCTAGTTCATTTGGAAATAAATACATCTTAGTAGCAGTAGATTATATGCCAAAATGGGTGGAAGCTCAAGCTTTACCTACTAACGATGCTAGAGTAGTAGTAAGGTTTCTTAAGAAACTCTTCTCTTGATTTGGAACACCCAAAGCAATTACTAGTGATAGGGGTACTCACTTTTGTAATACTCAATTCGATAGAGCCTTAAAGAAATATGGAGTACACCACAGGACAGCTACCCATTATCATCCTCAAACCAACGGACAAGTGGAAGTAGCAAATTGAGAACTTAAGCATATTTTAGAGAAAACAGTAGAATCAAACAAAAAAGATTGGGCATTAAAAGTAGGTGATGCTTTATGGGCCTATAGAACAGCTTTTAAAACTCTCATAGGAACATCCCATACAAACTTGTCTATGGAAAGAGTTGTCATCTACCATTTGAGTTAGAGCACAAAGCTTTTTGGGCTATAAAATTTTTAAATTACGATCTTAAAACTACAGGTGAAAAAAGGATGATGCAGTTGAACAAGCTTGATGTATGGCGAGCTAATGCCTACTGGAACTCATGACTATATAAGGAGGCAACAAAGCGCCGCCATGATGCTCGTTTAAAACAACCAAAGCAATTTGAAGTAGGAGTTTAGTCCTGCTATACAATTCAAGGTTAAAATTGTTCCCTGGAAAGCTAAAATCAAGATGGTCAGGTCCATTCGTAATCAAAACTATTTTCCCTTACGACACAATAGAGGTAACTCATCCAACTCGTGGCACATTAAAGGTAAACGATCAACGACTGAAAATTTATAATGGTGAAGATTTTATGGATATGAGAGAGAAGCTTCAGCTCCGTGAACCTTCATTTAGAAATGAAAACAGGGTAAGTCTAGCCTAAGACTTTAAATGAACGCTTCTCGGGGGCAACCCGAGCACTAACTTCACTAATATCATATTTTTATTTTTAACACTTAACTGCAAATTAACCAATTTAATAAGGTACAGGTTTCCCTACCACACGGCCTTGCACACGGGCGTGGCTATGGCCGTGTGTATACCACAAGCAAGCACATCGACATGGCGAGGCCGTGCAGACCAAGGATGAAACAATCCCCAAAACACGAGCTACGACAAAACACTACGACCGTGTGATTAGGCCATGGTCGAAATTGAGTAAATAACACGGGCATGCAACACACCCGTTCCCCATAACCATGGCCAAATCTATCGAATGAACACGAGCATATGACACACCCGTGCCCCATAACTGTGGCCAAACCTGTCGAGTGAACATGGGTGTGGGGAAGAATGAAACGGGCGTGGGAGAAGCAAAGCAAGCTAGGCATGCCCGTGCGATACGGGCGTGGGACGCAACACAGGCACACCAGACACCTGAACATTCGAAACACACGGGCTAAAAACGATTCACACTCCCACGCCTGTGTACCCTTTTTTCTATATAAACCCTCACTATTCATTTGTTTCCCAAATCCTTCCTCTCAAACCCTAGTCGTTTTCCTCTTTTCCCCTCTCCCAAGTCCGGCCACCGTTCCTTTCACTTCCCCTCACTCCTTTCTCTCCCTTCCCCAAACTCTCCTTCCTCATCCACATGCAGTCCACGCCCATGCGATGTTACCACGCCCGCGCAATCATCCATGACCGTGCGCCATCTCCCTACCTCTATCGGTTCACATTACTTCCTCCATTCTATACTTTGTTGCTAATTTTATTTAATCCATGTTTATTCTCTTTTAGAATTTTGATTTATTCATTTCTTTAAATCTTTAGTATTCATTTTAGATTATTATTGTTGATATTCATTTTTGCTTAAGTGTTCTGAATGTTGCACATCTAATATTAGGAGAATACTTAGGAAAAAGCTTCCATGTTAATATTGTGAGGCATTAATATTGGATTCATGAATTCTATCATAGCAAAAATTTGGATGATATTCTTCAAATGTTCTTACAGGAACATAATGTCATCATCCCGCAAAAAGAAAATCGCAGTCCCTGTTTTGAAAAAATGAAAGGGACCCAGCTTATCATCCTTGAGTGCCTCAACCAAATACGACACCCATTCCTATGGTTTCTTCCGAGAACTCAGGAGGATCTTTATCAGATACTACGCGCAAGACCTCTCGGTGTAGGAAGGTGTATCAATTGGACCGCCCTAGAGCAGGTCCAGCTAGCAGACGAGGTTTGGGCCCTATTATTCACAGATCTGTATGGGGCAATTTTTTGACATCATCGAGCCCACATACCTGGAGGTCACTCTGGAACTCTATTCTACTTTCCACCTTCAAACAGTGATGACTAACTTCGATGACTCTGGCACTACCAATTTCGTCTCGGAGGTCTAGTCCGTGAGATGAGTACCCACAGTTCGGAGCTGCTTTGGGACTCTACACTGACGAATTCATGGAAGATGATCACCACCACATCCATAACTCTCCGATTGCTTGTCGGAAAGATCTAGTCCCTGGATCAAACATATATGACCCTAGTCGCTCCAAAGCAACAGCTCTCGCCACACCATTGAGGTACACACACGCTATCCTAGCTCATACACTGATAGGGAGGAGAGAGAGCATCAGCGTCGTAAACACTCACGATGCCTATTTCCTATGGTGCATGGTGAACGGGCATGTGTTCGACCTCTCCTACTTCATAGCTCATGCCATCCAACATCAGACGAAGCAACATAGGAGAGGGGTCATCTCTATGGGTCCATACATCACGCGCCTCACTCAGCACTTCAAACTCCTTAACACAGCCGCTCAGACTTCCTCACTTACCCTGATAGGACAGATGTCCCCATAGGGCATCCAAACAATGTTACACATGAGGATGATCGAGCGTCGCCATGGGATGCATCCTCTCTAGTACCGTCTTGCTCATACCACCGAGGAGGAGGATCCTGAGAACATTACTGATGATGTTCCCCCACCACACGAGGCACCACCACCAAGAGCGAGCCATCGCCCAGTTCATGGGGCAGCTTCTTTTGCAGACATATTCGAGCGCTTATCATGATTCGAGCAGCAATGTTTTCAGCACTTCGACCATATCGACACCACCCTCCACCAGATATGTCAGCACCTGCATATTTTATCGCTGCCCCCACCTCACGACCCAGCCGATGACGAGGACCTTTGAGTCCTTTTATTTACTTTATTTTTCAATCTTAACATTTATTTTTCATTTTTAGTTTATTTTTGTTTTTTTAATTAAAATTTTTACCTTGCTTATTTAAAACTTTTATTAGTACAGTTTAATTTCTTCTATCACTGGCTGTCTAACTCTCGAGTATCTCTAACAACATCTATTAAATAGTACTCCCTAAAAATTTAACTGATGACTTCATAGTTTCAAAAGGTACAATGTGCCACTCCAGGAACGAACATATAACCGGAGTATTCTCAACCACCTTCACTTATGCTTAGTCATCATATTAATCATTAATCATCCTCAAGGATTCCATCCAAAAAAAAATTCAGGAAGTTTCACTTCTCTCCCTCTCTTTTGATTTGTGAATATTTATCTTTTTACATTGAGGGCAATGTACATTTAAGTGTGGGGGTGAAAATTATTTAGAAAAAGTGCCTAACTTTTTGCATTATTCTCAATTCCTTGAATGATATTTTATCTTAAGTAATTTTCTCATATCACTAATTAAAATGAAATTCCTGTTGATTTATGATTTTTATTGATATGCTTTATATTAAGTCATAGTTAATTGTGCATTGATGATTTAAACTTTAGGAAACTAGAGAATCAAGCATGATGAGTCTATTTTCAAAAATTAAAATTTTGTTAGGTTGTCTACCTGAATCTAATTATTACCTTGAAGTTTAAAATTTACAAGGTTGTCATCAAAAACCCATAATTTTTGTGAGATTTTGCGCCTTTTAGAGCATATATTCTTTCGTGTTCACTTTTTTGATTATGAGTGTATCAACATTGATTTGTTATTTTAGAACTTCTTTCGATTATACATGTCGAGACCACACCTTTGATTTGATATACAGAGATGATAAAGACATTTAGGATTTAACCCACTTACTCCATAAAAGCCTACATTCAAAATTAACCCCTAGTGAACCCCTTTGATCCCAACAACCCTTTTTATTGATTCACCTACTAATATTAACCCAAAACCCATCTTGTATTTGTTATCACCATTCCTTTTGACTACCCTTTTGATCGAGACTTAATTTGATCAGTTGGCTAATTATTTTATTTCATGAGTTGAATTTTTCTTATATTATGTATTTATTAATTTGTTCTAAAATAAATAAATAAATAAATTCAAAGTATATTTATTATTAGTTCCGTGATTAAGTGAGCTTATACATTTAAATTCAACATCTTGAAGAAGAAGCTCGTATTATTAGTTTCAAATTTTCAATTGATGTAATTATTTAGGATTAGTTCATTTTTCTAGTTAGGTAAATTGTCAATTCAATCTCGATTCTAACCCTCTAATTCAGCCTTTATCCACACTTTTAACTAAACCCCGTTACAACCCTTTTAAAGACCTTTTGATTTGTGTATCATCTCATTTTATAGTGGTGGAGATTTGATTTTTAGGCAAGCCTATGGGATTAACTTTTTATGTTTGACTGTTTAGTGCTTTATTTTGAACCTTAAACACCTTGAGTGATTTAAGTGAATCTTCAGTGAGGATGTCAATCCTTGTCGATTTTGAATTAAAGGTAATTATTTAGATAAGGGGAAACACCTATATTTTTCATGCTACAAACTTATGACTTTGATTGTTTGAATCTTCAGGACTCTTTTACTTAAATTATCCATGTATAAATTACCTATGAATTATGATGAAACATTATCGATGAATATTATGAATTGAGGAAGTTCGTTTTAATTGTGAGTTGAGATTTTTGCTTGAGGATAAGAAAAAGCTTAAGTGTGGGGGTATTTGATAAACCATAAAATACACATATTTTAATCCCACATTTAGCATGTTTTTGGATGATTTATACCTTTAATTATGGAAATAGGTGCTCCTAATCCTTTGTTTTCATGTTTTATACTCAGGAGAGCACTGGAGGATGAAAAGAATGAGAAACGGGCTGAAAATGGAGTAAATGGGCCAAATTATAAAATCGACATGGCCTGGGCCCAAGACCACATAGCTGTGCCTCTTTAACAGGTTTGACCATGGCCTGGCTTCGATTTACACAGGCGTGTGCCACGGGTGTGTCCTTGCCATAGCAAAGAAGAGTTTCATTCGGATTAGGGTACTTATAGGCAAAGAATGTAACACCCCTTACTCGTAATCCCCGCCGGAATCGGGCATGAGGCATTACCGTACAAAACTACTTGATCGCCACTTAGGCTCAACGCGACTACTCTCCTCAAGTCACTATAACAACCCCATTTTCGACTTACGAGACCTCACTTGTACCTACGAGGGCTCTCGAGACTAAATCTGGAACTCTTACGATCCATAAAATTTTTCTCCCATCTAAATAGGGATTACACTCCCGTGTTAAGTGACACACACGCCCGTGTATGGTCACCCACACCCATGTGCTCAAACCGTGCCTAAGAACCCTAGCATTCTGCCAAAGTCCCAAGGCTAGGGCACACGCTCATGTGGAATGGAACATGCCCGTGTACCCTAAAGATGTGCCCGTGTTATCCACCCATGGTCGACACTGACTAATCTCACACGGCCTAGACACACCCGTGTGGATAGTCCGTGGTCTATTCTGACTTAAAATGTTAACATGCAGGGGACACACGGCCAAGTTACACGCCTATGGGTTAACTGTGTGCCACACATGGCTTAGACACACGCCCGTGTGTCTAGCCACGTGGACAAGAACAAAACCATAAGACAAGTTCTATTCACTCCACTAGCATAAGACACATGCACTCATACAACACATCCATAATCAACTCATATTGGAATGCAATCACACATGGGTAACTACATCTTTTTATATGTTAAAACAACCAACAACTATGGCAAATTGACAAAATAATTATCTGCACAAGAGCCAATACACTTATAGCCAAAATAACAAAATAATCTAACTAGTCTAGCCCCTATACATGCCATACACAAAATCACTAAGTCTAAATATACCGAAGTGAGCAGATAGTGTGGGCGGTCTCCTAATTTTCACCGTATCCCCGCTCGGCTCTTAAGCTCTATAAAACAAGGGAAAGAAAGAGGAGTAAGCTTTAAGCTTAGTAAGTTTACATGTAAACAATATAACATTTTAACATGTATTCAACAATTTCATGGCTTTATATACTAAACAAGAAACAATCTACATTCATGATCATGCTTACTCATTTCGTCTATTCACACATTTCAACCATATCACTAGCAAAATGCATACATTCATTAACAGGTTCCCCTGCACTTAGCATCACAATGTTACAATATACAATACCTCACAATCTCTTAGTCTATTACTTAGAGTCAATTTACTTGATGGTTCCGCACTTAGCCCACCATTAGTTTTTATTAGGGTGGTAACCCACTTACGGTGGTATCGCACATAGCCCACCAGATGATAAGTAGACGATGGTATCACACAAAGCCCATCGTAAATAAGCAATAAGGTGGTATCGCACTTAGCCCACCAAAAAAAATAAATCGATGATGGTATCGCACAAAGCCCATCGTAATTAAGCAATAAGGTGGTATCGCACTTAGCGCACCATCGAGTGTTGTCTTTACACTTTTATACGACTATTTCTTCATTCATACAATAATTATTCAATGGCTGCCACATTCAATCCACTTGAATCATATATGTTCTCAATCATGTTATAAACCAATTAGCAGCACAATGTATATGAGTAAATTGTATTGTTTACACATAAACTTATCTCGATGCAAAACGTGTTAACTGGCGATTTACTCAATCACCTTGCCTTTCCCACGGTCAAGGTTGATTCCATGCTCTTCTTGATCTATAACAATGAAATTCATTCACTTAGATCATTCTATGATCATAATACATCAATTTCTACACTTGGGCAAAAATGACCATTTTGCCCTTGTACATTGGTAAAATTACGATTTTGCCCCTAGGCTCATAATTTATTTTTCAACACATTTTCTCATTAAAAAAGACTATCTGAACATTTATTTCTCTTACAACTACTCAAAATTCCAACTATTTCATGCATTTATGACACAATCTCACTCTTTGCATTTAAGTCCTACTTAGGTGTTTTCATGCAAACATCTTTCACAGAAGTTATTTCTCATCTCCCTAACTTTCATTTTCTTCCATAAAAACTCAATTAACATCATAAATACTCCCATGGCAAGTCCCTAGACTTTTAACCATATTGCAAATTGGTCCCCTCATTAGCTAGCTTAAGCTTTGGGGACTCCAAAAATACAAAAATCATCAATTAAAACCACCTAAATCACTTACTAGTAAGGAGATAGCTTGGCTGAAAGTTTGAACCCCCAAAAGCTCTATTTCCTCTTCAATTTTTGGTGGGAAGGAGGGTGAATAGTGAAAGATGATAACATTTTTTACTCATCTTATTTTATTTATTAGCCACCTTACATCATCAAATTTGACCAAAATTTAATACACTTGTCTCCTAGCTTATATGGCCGGCCAACACACATCCAATGGCCTAATTTCACTTTAAAATCCTCCAAATTACATTCTATAGCTATTAAGTTCTCCTACCTTGAAAAATATATTTTTTGCACTTTATGCGATTTAGTCCTTTCTCATAATTAAGCATGCTATTGTTAAAATTAAAGCACCAAAATTTCCATATAACCATATATTAATACCATAAAACATAAAGTAATACTAAAATAAATTTCCTCAACCTTGAATTAGTGGTCCCGAGACCACTATTCCGACTAGTCCCAAAATCAGGCTATTACAAAGAAAGCCAATCTAAAAGCATATATAAACACCCTAGAGGCCAACCTTCAAGGGGGCGTTTGTCTAGGCCAAGAAACCAAGCCAAAGGGGCTGAATTAAGGGATTCACTCGAAGAAAGCCAGTTGATTCATCTCAAGAAGCCAAAATCATACTCAAGACTGAGGATCTCTCTTTCAATTCTTTTAGGGGGTTTTAGGGTTTTATTTATGTTTGGTTTTATATTTTCTTCTGAGATGTATTCTTTTATAATTATAAACTAAACCTTTCAAATACCCGAGGGGGATGAAACCTAAGACCAATCTTGTTATTATTTTATGAGTTGTATGATAAATACTTAATTTGTTCTTAACTATGTATTCTTAATTCTTGTTTTGATATTTCTGAGATATTGATTCAAACATTTATGCTTTTAGGTAGAGCAGGAATAGACCATGTTTAAGAGTAGATCTAGCATAGTTAAGCAGAGTTAATCGCAACCCTAGAGATAGGATGATGAAAATCTACGGATTAGGGTCAAACCTAATATGGGAGTCCATAGATTGAATTAATACAATTCTAGGGGTTTTAATTAGAAAGAGATTTCAATTAAACAACCTAGGTGTAACATCCTTAAAGTGGGCCTATTCATTTATATGATAGTCTAATATGTTAAATTGAGATTGTAAAGGTTGGGCTAACTTTTTGATTAAATATTTGAATTAGGGTTAAAGTTAGTGCTCTGGGTAATTTAAAGTGAAATATTGGGCTTTAAAAATTTGGTTAGGTGGCTGATAAATGGTGTTAGCGTATAATTTAAGAAGATGGTTAATTAAGTGACAAGTTGGGCTTGTGGCCCAAATAATTAAAGTGCTTTTAGTGGGCATAAGGTGGCGTCATAAGGGGGAGGAGTTTGGGCCCTTGTAGATTGGGCCTTAGGAGATGGGTTAAATTCGGCACTTAAATGGGAAGGGGGTGGACGGCATTAGGCTACTAATTAAGAAGCTTTATTTCTTTTTATTTAAGTAATAAAAGATGATAAACAAGGAGGGAGGAGTTGGCTTTAGTGAGGGCTCTTCAAAAGGGTAAGATAAAGATTGAGGTTATCAGGTGAGATGAAGGCTATTAGGAGGGAAAGAGTTGGCAAAAACTCCAACTCTATGTGTTGGTGTGTGTGTGCGAATTTAATAGGGGGAAATCATCTTTTTCTTCCATTTGCTTCCCTTTCTCTCATACTTTTCCCTCTCTAGCCGAAACTCTTCTCACTCACTTGCCTTGATTTTTCTTTTCTAGCCGAAACTCCTTAGTGTTCCTCCTCTCCTTAAAAACACTTGGAAAGTTGAAAACTCTTAGTGCCTATCTTTTTCCTCTACAGCCGAATCTACAAGGGAGATCTTTGTTTTCCCGAAGGTGCACTGTAAGCCGTATACTCCTTAGTAATCTGGTGAGTTTTGGGATTTCTCCTTTTCTGTGATTCCTTTATTTTTATCAAACTCCTAATCTAAATCATTATTTCCAAGGCCTTTTCGATTATACTCTTTACCCTTGAAGCCGAAACTATCCCATTAAAGTCGATTTGGTGGAAAAATCAAAGGTAAGAAGTGGTAAGTGTGGCTAAATGGCCTTCCATGATTTTCTGTGCTAAGGCCGAATACTATGTGGGGTTAGGTTGAATATGTGTAACGATTGGTTTGATATTTGGTTGATGGCCGAATGTAGGAAGGTTGGTGGTGACAATTTCTAAAGGATATTCAGGATTCGGCTAACTAGGTAAGTGTTAGTTTTAAAGGTTACATTTAACTAATGAGTTAGATCTCATCGTTATTTGGTTTAGTGATTAAGGGATTGTTATGGACTCAACTAATAGTCAAGCAGAGAAGGTTGGATCTGTAAAATCGTTGCCCAAATTCAAGAAGCGATCTATTTCGGTAGTGTGAGATTGGCCAATGGGGTGTGGGCCAAAATCAAAGTCAGATCGTGGGCCAATAGTAGTTGTTTCAATTGATAGTAACGTAGATATAGCAAAAGCCTTAGTACGCAAATCAGGTGTGTAACACTTCCCCACCGTCTAGATCTGATTAATAATAAATATATATGTAACATCCTAGATTAGGGGTTATGCGTTCGTGCATAATTCATGAGATAGTGGGATCAGTGGGTGTGTTGGATGTGTTCTGAAGAGTTTCAAGAACCCTAAGATGAAAGGAAATGAAAGGAAATGTAAGGAAATGAAAGGAAATGTAAGGAAATGTATGGAAATGTATGGAAATGTATGGAAATATATGGAAATGAAAGGAAATGTATGGAAATGTATGGAAATGTGTGGAAATGTAAGGAGATGTATGGAAATGTAAGGAAATGCTTTAGAAATGTTAAGTTTTGGAAACTAAACTAAAATAGGAAAGTGACCATTTTGGAAACCGAAGTAAATTAGGAAAGTGAACATTTTGGAAACCAAGCCAAAAGAGGAAACTAAACATTTTGGAAACTTGGAAAATACAGAGCCGCGCGAAAATTTTTGGAAACTTAAAAATGACCCTAGAATGTCGAATTTTAGAGCCCAAAGGGGAACTTAGGGCCAAGTGACCCTAAAAATATAAAGTACATGAAATGTGACCCAATAACGGACTTGGAAATGTGGCTTGAAGATGCCACCTAAGGCCTTAGAAAATGGCCCACATGCAAAAGGTTTTGGGCTTGAGTTCGAGTCACATAAGAAGCAAATAAAATAAGTTTTATTTTGCTTCTAGAAGCCCAAGAGGTGGACGGCACAAAGCTTGCAAAGAGGAGTTTCACTCTCTTTAAAACTCGACTAATTAGAAGATCATAAGGACTCTTAAGGGAAGAGTTTAATTCTCTTTAAAATTGGCTAAATAGGTGGATAAATGAAGAATTATTCTTTAATTAGGAAAATAAGGAAGAGTGGTGGCCAAGTAAAAGATTCTTGGCCTAGTAAATTCGGCTATAAAAGGAGGGACTAGGGCCATTCATTATTCATTCTCCCTCTCTTTTCCTCTGCCGAATATTCTTCTTGAGCATCCATTCTTTTCTTCTTTTCTTTTAACCTCCTAGCCGATTTCCTTCTAAGCCTATTATTCCTCTCTTCTTTCATCTTTGAAACCAAATACATAAGGGAATCATAGTCGATTGTTCATCAAGTCTCTAAGCCGAATCTCTGAAGGTTGAAGTGAAGGTGCAATTGATTCCTTCAAATAAGGGTAAGATCCAAGTTTAGTTTCCCATTCTTTTATATTCTAGACTTATTGAAATTTAGAGACTAATTTCGATTATTAATCTTGGCCGAATCATGGAAGAAGAAATTCTTTTCCTGAAGGTACACCATAGGCCACGTGTTCCCTAGTTATTCGGTGAATTTCGGGATTTAAAGTCCATAAGGTAAGCATCTAAAAATATTCGGCCAATGTTTGTAAGATTATCTAGATCAATTCTTTAATTATTGAAAAGCCGAAAACTAACCCATATTGAGATTCAAGGGTGGCCGAATATCAGGTAAAGGAAAAACCAAGTGTTCGGGATTTGAATAAACACCTAATCAGCCTCAAGGTAAGTCTTTTTACAAATCCTACTAGGATTTGGATATCATAGCCAAATAGAATTTATGCTAAGTAATAAAGGATGAATCAAATATAGGGACTAAGGATCTAAACTTTAGATCTAGCTTTTCGGAATCTCAAGGAATCGCTAAACAAATCAGGTGTGTACCCTTACTATCCTTCGATATTTTATGGCTAAATATTTTTAATATATGATATGAATAATAACGTGAATGTGGCTATGTACCACAAATGTGGCAAAAAGTACCCAGGTACGTTTCCTACTTCTGATAGGATTGTGAAAAATGTTATTTTATAACATGCGAATATATGTATATGAACATGAAATTAGTTATGCACAATATATATATTTTTGGGGCATTCGGATTTATGTGAAAGGGGAGAACAGTGTTGACTTGGTCTCACCAACGAAGGTGTTGACTTGGTCTCACTGTGAAATATGTTGACTACGGTCACATTGCGAAATTTTGGTAACCGGTTACAATAGTGTCTAATGACACAACGTATAAATTTGATTATAGTGTCTAATGACACAACGTATATGGGCGAATGCCTTTGATGGAGAGTAGCGGATGGAGGGTTGACTTAGTAGTCCCCACGGTGTACAGGTTGGTACAGGGGAGTGTAGTGGATGGCTAATTAGGATTGGGTTTGGGTTGCATCATAATTTCATTTTTATATGGATATGATGTTTTGAACATGAATGCTGATTTGTTGAATGTTAGTCTTGTGTGCACATTGAGTCATTGACTCACCCGTTGTGGGAACTATTTTGGTGATGAGCAGGTGAAGGACCAGGGCGGTGAGCGTTGAGGTGGCCATGCTACATTCGGAGAATTTATTTAGTTTGGACTTTATTTGATTTAGTTACTTTTATTTTATTTTGGGTTTTACTTGATGTAATAAGGCCATAAGGCCAGTTGGATTTTCTTTATTTCCGCTTATTCATGTTGATTGTGTTACAATTTATTTTTAATTAAAGTTAAGAAAAACAAAATTTATTTCTTTCAAAATAATAAACCTAAAATTATTTTGTCACCTCACTTAAGTTGGATTTTCAAAATTTATTAAATGGGTTCCAATCTAAGCCCAATCCAAACAACATTTTTCTAAAATTTTACAAATTTTCTCTAAGTATCGAATCTTTTTAAACCGGTTTACTTTAGGAACATACGGATCCATCCATTCTCGTGGGTAGGGTGTGGGGTGTTTCAATTAGTATCGAGACCAATTTTAAACTCTCGGCACGTGGGCTAAGGCCCAAAACGTTTTCAAAGCGAGCCAAATGATTATCTTTGAAAATAAGCGGGCTTACGGCATGGCCCTAAGTCTCAAACCATGATCCACCGGTAAGTACCCCTAACTATATGTGTGATTACATGATATATGAATCAGATAAAGGTAGAAAAGGCATGGAATGTAGAATAGAATGATAGGAACTTGAACCCTAGGATTAGACTACTCAAACACAAAACCACATAAGACTTAATGCATTGAACAAACCTATGGCTAAGTCAACTTTGAGCGATGGTGTGGCAACCTCATGCGCATGTCTAGGAATGGTTTTGGTGGGAGCTTGGTATTTAAGCGATCCGCGTGACTCACCTCCTCTCCACTCGAATCACCGCCAGTGCGTAGCTTTGGTTCACCACGACCAAGAGGGCTCGGTCATAGGCTAAACATAATGACTAAAACCCGAAAGGGAACTAGCCATGTTTCAAACCTTACTATTAAAATTCTTAAATCATTTTTCCTTAATTCACAAAAACTATTTCTTATACACAATTTTCTCCAAAAATTTCCAACTTACAAAATTACGAACATACCCTAGTGGTAAAATTACAAAAATGCCCTCGGTTATAAAATGTTCAACTACTCAACAGACTTTACCAAAATGTCATTATGTTATAAAGTCCAAAACCCTAATTTGCAAACTATCAAAATACTGTGACTTTTGAAAAATTACAAAATTTCCCTAACTTACCAAAATTTCCAAAATGACCCCGATTTCCAAAATTTTTGCAACTTCATCGTCTTTGGAAAATAAATTTCTCAAAAAGAACCCTCAAAGTTTTGCAACTTCTAAAATATCCCTGATTTATTAAAATTTTACAATTTACCTGGTTTGTGGAAAAATTACCAAAATACCCCCAAGGTCTAAAAATTTTGAAATACCCTCGGATTTTAAAATTTTTCCAAATTACCCCGAGACTTAGAAATTTTCAAAATAATTTTTGACAAAAACATCAAGGAACATGTTTCTTCTGAGAAATTACGAAAATGCCCCTATAGGACAAAATTACGAAAATACCCCCGGGTAGTGGAAAAATAACAAATGAAAAAAACTACAACGTTTCTCTGAATGAACTAAGGTTCATAATTGTTTGATGGATGTGTGAATGAATGAAAAGGCTGTGCATGTATGAATAAGAAAGAACCACTTCTAAAAATTCTTTCCATAAAACTTCTTGGGGTAATCAAGTAAAACAAGGACTAATTCATAAAACTTTTAATTAAATCATGACGTTAGAAATGAGTTCTAAGGAGCGTGAACTTAGAGAATGTGCCTAGAAAGTATGATAGTTCTTTAAGATCGAGTCTTGTGACAATAGCGTAGTGTGGTGAGTTAGGTATGCGGATGAGCGATAGTAAGTAATTTCGAGGACGAAATTATTTTTAAGGGGTAGAACTGTAACATCCTAGATTAGGGGTTATGCGTTCGTGCATAATTCATGAGATAGTGGGATCGATGGGTGTGTTGGATGTGTTCGAAGAGTTTCAAGAACCCTAAGATGAAAGGAAATGAAAGGAAATGTAAGGAAATGAAATGTATGGAAATGTATGGAAATGTATGGAAATGGAAATGAAAAGGAAATGTATGGAAATGTATGGAAATGTGTGGAAATGTAAGGAGATGTATGGAAATGTAAGGAAATGCTTTAGAAATGTTAAGTTTTGAAAACTAAACTAAAATAGGAAAGTGACCATTTTGGAAACCAAGTAAATTAGGAAAGTGAACATTTTGGAAACCAAGCCAAAAGAGGAAACTAAACATTTTGGAAACTTGGAAAATCTGAGCCATACGAAAATTTTGGAAACTTAAAATGACCCCGAATGTCGAATTTTAGAGCCCAAAGGGAACTTAGGGCCAAGTGACCCTAAAATATAAAGTACATGAAATGTGACCCAATAACGGACTTGGAAATGTGGCTGAAGATGCCACCTAAGGCCTTAGAAAATGGCCCACATGCAAAAGGTTTTGGGCTTGAGTTCGAGTCACATAAGAAGCAAATAAAATAAGTTTTATTTTGCTTCTAGAAGCCCAAGAGGTGGACGGACACAAAGCTTGCAAAGAGGAGTTTCACTCTCTTTAAAACTCGACTAATTAGAAGATCATAAGGACTCTTAAGGGAAGAGTTTAATTCTCTTTAAAATTCGCTAAATAGATGGATAAATGAAGAATTATTCTTTAATTAGGAAAATAAGGAAGAGTGGTGGCCAAGTAAAGGATTCTTGGCCTAGTAAATTCGGCTATAAAAGGAGGGACTAGGGCCATTCATTATTCATTCTCCTCTCTTTTCCTCTGCCAAATATTCTTCTTGAGCATCCATTCTTTTCTTCTTTTCTTTTAACCTCCTAGCGATTTCCTTCTAAGCCTATTATTCCTCTCTTCTTTCATCTTTGAAACCAAATACATAAGGGAATCATAGCCGATTGTTCATCAAGTCTCTAAGCGAATCTACGAAGGTTGAAGTGAAGGTGCAATTGATTCCTTCAAATAAGGGTAAGATCCAAGTTTAGTTTCCCATTCTTTTATATTCTAGACTTATTGAAATTTAGAGACTAATTTCGATTATTAATCTTGGCGAATCATGGAAGAAGAAATTCTTTTCGAAGGTACACCATAGGCCACGTGTTCCCTAGTTATTCGGTGAATTTCGGGATTTAAAGTCCATAAGGTAAGCATCTAAAAATATTCGGCCAATGTTTGTGAGATTATCTAGATCAATTCTTTAATTATTGAAAAGCCGAAAACTAACCCATATTGAGATTCAAGGGTGGCGAATATCGGTAAAGGAAAAACCAAGTGTTAGGATTTGAATAAACATCTAATCACCTCAAGGTAAGTCTTTTACAAATCCTACTAGGATTTGGATATCATAACCAAATAGAATTTATGCTAAGTAATAAAGGATGAATCAAATGTAGGGACTAAGGATCTAAACTTTAGATCTAGCTTTTCGGAATCTCAAGGAATCGCTAAACAAATCAGGTGTGTACCCTTACTATCCTTCGATATTTTATGGCTAAATATTTTTAATTTATGATATGAATAATAACATGAATGTGGCTATGTACCACAAATGTGGCAAAAAGTACCAAGGTACGTTTCCTACTTCTGATAGGATTGTGAAAAATGTTATTTTATAACATGCTAATATATGTATATGAACATGAAATTAGTTATGCACAATATATATATATTTTTGGGGCATTGAGATTTATGTGAAAGGGGAGAACAGTGTTGACTTGGTCTCACCAACGAAGGTGTTGACTTGGTCTCACCAACTAAATATGTTGACTACGGTCACATTGCGAAATTTTGGTAACCGATTACAATAGTGTCTAATGACACAATGTATAAATTTGATTATAGTGTCTAATGACACAACGTATATGGGCGAATGCCTTTGATGGAGAGTAGCGGATGGAGGGTTGACTTAGTAGTCCCCACGGTTATGCAGAGTTGATGCGGGGAGTATAGTGGATGGCTAATTAGGATTGGGTTTGGGTTGCATCATAATTTCATTTTATATGGATATGATGTTTTGAACATGAATACTGATTTGTTGAATGTTAATCTTGTGTGCACATTGAGTCTGTTGACTCACCCGTTATGGGAACTATTTTCGGTGATGAGCAGGTGTGGACCGGGCGGTGAGACATTGAGGTGGCCATGCTACATTCGGAGAATTTATTTAGTTTGGACTTTATTTGATTTAGTTACTTTTATTTTATTTTGGGTTTTACTTGATGTAATAAGGCCATAAGGCCCAGTTGGATTTTCTTTATTTCCGCTTATTCATGTTGATTGTGTTACAATTTATTTTTAATTAAAGTTAAGAAAAACAAAATTTATTTCTTTCAAAATAATAAACCCTAAAATTGTTTTGTCACCTCACTTAAGTTGGATTTTCAAAATTTATTAAATGGGTTCCAATCTAAGCCCAATCAAACAACATTTTCTAAAATTTTACAAATTTTCTCTAAGTATCGAATCTTTTTGAAACGGTTTACTTTAGGAACATACGGATCCGGTCCATTCTAAGTGGGGGTGTGAAATGTTTCAATATATATGCATATGTGTTCATAAGATTTTCATGTTACATTAAAAAGCTGAAATCTTGAATTTAAACGACAGACCCTCAGGTTAGTAAATAATCTGACTATATGTTACAAGCAAACTGTTGTACATTTTTTAAATTATTGTGCATGTTGCATGGGTTGGGTGATGAAAGGAGGAAGTCATATGTACATGTCTATGAGTATGATTTTTACCATGAATTACTGTAGCGGCTAATGCCGTGAAGCATTATCTGAGCTTGCCATTATATGTTATAAGGGCTTCGGCCAATATATGTTGATGAGAAGCATGACTGCCATCTTGGAGAGTAGCGGTGTGGGTTGATTGTAGAAATCCCCAATGGTGTATTGGTTGGTACGGGGGTGTGTAGTGGATGAAAACCTAGGCAATTGGGTTGGGCTTTGCATATTACTTGTTATCCATGTAAATGAAATTGTTGCTATGTTGTATGAGGCCCAAATCTAGTGGTGCATGAGGGTTGCACACTGAGTCCACGACTCACCCCTTTGAACTAACCTTTCAGGTGACTATTAGTGCATCGGACCGGGCTGGAGTGAAGCGCAAGGTGGCCATGCAAAAGGAGGTGGATCCAGCGACAAGTTTCCCATATTAGTTTTTTTTTTAAAGTATTTTATGTTATGGATTTAAACTACATTGTAATAAGGCCATGGGCCATTAGTTTACATTTTAGTTTTATTATGGGCCTTTATCATTTATTCTTGTTTTAATTTTTTTTTAAAGGACATGTAATCTAGTTTTGGGCTTTTGCTTATTAAGGCACATTTTATGTAATTCTTGTTTGGGCTTTTTGTCAACACGATTTGTTTTACTAAAAATTTTCTTAGTGACAAACCAGATCCGGTAGTAGTGTTTGGGCCGGGTTTGGGGTGTTACAAATTGGTATCAGAGCCCGATTCAAAACTCAGCTTTGGGATTTTGGGCCCAAAAGATTTTCTAAAAATGGGTTTTTAAAACATGGATTTTTATTAGCAATGGTTTATTAG
Source organism: Gossypium rotundifolium (assembly GCA_025506655.1). NCBI lineage: Eukaryota > Viridiplantae > Streptophyta > Magnoliopsida > Malvales > Malvaceae > Gossypium > Gossypium rotundifolium. Next base: position 140,273,685 of record CP106724.1, read on the forward strand.
TTCAGCATGGCACCTGCGTCTTCGGCCAAGTTCGCCAGGTAAGTACCCTAAACCATTGTGTGATATAAATGTGGGCTTAATGGGCTTATGGGACGTAGACTATTTAGGTTAGAACTTGATGGACTCTAGGATTAGACAAACAAACTCTTAAAATCCATAAGACTTAACTTCATTAAACAAAACTTGTAAACAAGTCACAAGACTAAAGTGTGGTAACAAGCATATGCATGGCTAGGAGTAGATCCGGAAGAGCTTGGTATTTAAGCAGTCTGAGTGACTCACCTTCTCTTCGCAGGAATCTCACCTGGTGCGTAGTGATTGTTCACTTTAGCCATGATAGGGTGTGGCAATAGGCATAAGCATGTCTAGGAGTGGATTCAGGGAAAGCTTGGTACTTAAGCAGTCTTAGTGACTCACCTCCTTTCCACTAGAATCCTACAGTGCATAGTGACTATTCACCCTAATTACAGTATGTGTTGACAGGCCAAAACTACAATTAAAACCGAAAGGACCCACCACTGTTTTTCTCACAAAAATTTTTAGAATATCCTTACTTTGAAAAAAATACCTATGATTTGCGAATATACCCCGATTTACAAAGTCAACACAATTTTTCCATAGAAAACAAAAACAACAGCAACAACAACATCAAAATATCCTTGATTCGTAAAATTAAAATATTACCCCTAAGTTGTAAATGACCAAAATACCCCTAATTGGCAAAATTACTAAAACACCCCCAGATTTTCAAAATTTTTGAAATAACCCAGATTTTCAAAATTACTAAAATAACCCTAGATTTTCTAAATTATCGAAATACCCTTGAATTTGTAAAATTATCGAATTACCCCCAAATTTGCAAAATTACCAAAATACCTCTAAGTTGGAAAATTACCAAAATACCCTTATTTTGCCAAATCACCCGAACCTTATTTTGAAAAAATTACGAAAATACCCTTGTAGGATAAAATTACAAAAATACCCCTAGGTAGTGAAATGACGAAAATACCCTTAGGTAATGAATGTTACTTGTATGAACGTAGTGTGTGCATAATTCCTAGAATAGGAAGACCAAAAGCGTAGATAGGTTGAATTCAAAGAATCACTTTTAATCTATGTTTCATAAGGCATTAGGGACAATTAGTGGAAATAATTAATGACTCATAAAATTTTTAAATCGGATAAGCGAACTAGAAGAATGAGTACAAGAGGTCGAGAACGTCCGCCACGTGGATGCAGATGAAAGCGGGATGACCGTGTCGAACCCGTAGGATCGGTCATGGGTCGAAAAGTGACATCTGGGTTCCACCAATTCTTGAGGTGGAATTTGAGGACTAGACAAGAGGAGAGGGCGTGGTGTCTCGAAATTTGTCTTGAGGGTTTTAGAAAGAGTGGCCGAGAAATTTGGTATGGGCGGAGGAGCCCAAAAATCATGCTGAGAGGTTGAGGAACAATGGGGCGAAGTATTTAGGGGAGTCTCTGGCGTATCCCCAAGTTCCACTGAATATTAGTTGGAGGCAGTGGAACATATAATGGATGACCTAGACTTCACGGTGGAGGAGAAGCGAAGGGGTCGTGTCTCTTCTTGAGGCGAGGCCTACCAATGGTGGCTCACAGTGAAAGAGAATGCGTCAGCGGACTGATTGATTGGGATTTCTTTAAGGAGTCATTCCAGGGAAAGTACGTTGGGGCTAGTTATATGGATCCTCAAAGGAAAGCATTCCTGAATTTGATGCAGGGGAGTAAGTCTGTGGCTGAGTATGAGGATGAGTTTCTACGCCCGAGTCGTTATGCTCGAGGAATGGTAGCAACAGAGTATGAACGATGCGTTCGGTTTTGAGGATGGGCTAAGAAATGAGCTAAGGGTTTTGATCACACTGCAACGAGAGAGAATTTTTGTAGTTCTAGTAGATAAAGTTAAAATAGCTGAGGAAGTGAAACGGGTGGAGAAACAATAGAAGGATAAGGATCAGGCGGGGAGTAAGAGGAGTTTTGGACCCTCCAAAGAATCGAAATTTTTAAAAGAGGCCTAGGGTGATGGGCCAGCTCGTACTCCATCGGGCCAGAGTCAAGCATGTTTCATATGTGGGAGAACCCATTTTGGGAGTGCAGAGTGAAAACCGGTGGATGCTTTAGGTGTGGATCCACAAAACATTTGAGGAGGGATTGTCTCCAGGTGGATCGTGGACAGCCAACGGGTCGAGGTTCTGATCAGACTAGGAGGGGTGATCAGCTTGGACCAAGGGGTAGAGGTACAGCTAGAGGAAGAAATGGACCCAGTCGGGGTCGTGGAGCACCAGACAGTGCAGTGTCTGGATGCAAAGGCGGTGGGTTTAGTTTATCTGACTCCATAGAAGGAGGATAGTGGCCTTGAATGTTATAACCAGATGCGTTTCTTATCACCGATAACCCTTTTCTTGCTTTAATTGATATTGGATCAACCCACTCCTATGTTGCATGCTCACTATCTGAGACTCTAAGTATAGATTATGAGATAACCACTAGGAAAATGATCGTGGTTAGTCCCCTAGGACAATCTAGGGTAGTGGACAAAATTTGTTTAGGAAGTACCTTTAGAGACTCAAGGGTAGTGTTCTGGCAGACTTGATGAAATTGCCATTTAGAGAGTTTGACCTCATCTTGGGAATGGATTGGTTAACTAAGCATCGTGCCAATTGGACTGTGAGAACAAGCGTATGATGTTGGGTACCCCGGAAGGCGGGGAAGTGGTTGTGTTAGGAGAAAGGAGGAATTACTTGTCCAAAGTGATATCCTCCTTAAAAGTAATTAAGATGATTCGGAAGGGATGTAGTGCATATTTGGCTTTTATTAGTGTGATGAATGCTAAGGAGGTGACTGTTAATGAGGTCCGAACAGTCAAGGAGTTCGCGAATGTTTTTCGAAAAAATAACAGGATTACCCCCGGATCGCGAGGTGGAATTTGGAATAGACCTGCTTTCGGGTACAGCTCTAGTATCTATTGCTCCTTATAGAATGGCGCCATAGAAATTGGTGGAGCTCAAGGCTCAGATTCACGAACTATTGGATCGTGGGTTCATTCGACTGAGTGTGTCTCCATAGGGAGCACCGGTCCTGTTCATAAAGAAGAAGGACGGATCCATGTGTATGTGCGTGGACTATCGTCAATTGAACAAGTTGACGATCAAACACAAGTACCCATTACCGTGGATCGATGACCTGTTCGATCAGCTCAAAGGAGCATCAGTCTTTTCTAAGATTGACTTAAGGTCTGGATACCATCAATTAAAAGTTAAAGAAGGGGACATTCATAAGACGGCGTTTTGGACTCGGTACGAGCATTATGATTCTTGGTAATGCCGTTTGGATTGACAAACGTACCAGCGGCCTTTATGGATATGATGAACCGGGTGTTTCAGCCATATCTTGATCGGTTCATTGTGGTGTTCATAGACGATATCCTGATTCACTCTAAGTTGGAGAAGGAGCGTGACAAACATCTTCGCGTGGTGTTGCAAACTCTGAGGGAGAAGCAGCTGTTTGCAAAGTTCAGTAAGTGTGATTCTGGCTGAAGGAAGTGACTTTCTTAAGGACATGTGGTTTAGGCCGAGGGAATCAGGGTGGACCCTCAAAAGATAGAGGCTGTATTGGATTGAAAACCACCAAAGTCTGTGCCGGAGGTTTAGAGTTTCTTAGGTTTAGCAGGGTATTACCGAAGGTTCATTGAAGGGTTTTCTCTTATAGTGGCTCCTCTAACTAAGTTGCTGAGGAAGGGAGTATTGTTTGTATGGACTGACAAACAGCAAGAGAGCTTTAAGAAGCTAAAGAGAATCCTAACGGAAGCGCCTGTATTAATTCAGCCAAAGGTAGGAAAGGAATTTATCATCTATTGTGATGCGTCGCACACGGGTTTAGGGTGTGTGCTGATGCAAAAAGGAAAGGTGGTGGCATATGCATCTCGACAGTTGAGACCGCCTGAGTTGAACTACCCTACGCATGACTTGGAGTTGGCGGCGGTAGTGTTTGCCTTAAAGATTTGGAGGCACTACTTATACGGGGAAAAGTCGATAATTTACACCGACCATAAAAGTCTGAAGTACCTCCTTACCCAGAAGGAGCTAAATTTGAGACAACATAGGTGGATCGAGCTCCTGAAGGATTATGATTGTTTGATCGAATATGAACCTGGTAAGGCGAATGTGGTAGCAGATGTGTTAAGTCGCAAGGTAGTATCGGAGTTAAGAGCCATGTTTGCTCATTTGAGTTTATTCGATGATGAGAGTTTGCTGGCTGAGTTGCAAGTAAAGCCAACATGGGTAAGTCAGGTTAAGGATAAGCAGTTAGGAGATAAAGACTTGAATGCTCGACTTTTGCAAGTGAGGGATGGTGAAATGGAGGACTATAGTCTGAACAAGGATGGAGTTCTGTGTTATCGTGGGAAGATTTGCATGCCTAAGGATGATGAGCTAAGACAGAGGCTTTTTTGGGAATCACATAGTAGCCCCTATGCTATGCATCCTAGAGGAGTCAAGATGTATCATGATTTGCGAGAGCATTTTGGTGGCCAGGTTTGAAGAAAGAGGTAACAGAAGTCATAGGAAAATGCTTGACGTGTCAGCAGGTCAAAGCTGAACACCAATTGCCATCGGGATTGTTGCAGCCGGTGAAGATTCCCCAATGGAAATGAAAAGAATCACGATGGATTTTGTTAGTGGGTTACCCCTTACACCCACTAATAAGGATTCAATTTGGGTGATTGTTGATCGACTGACAAAGTCTGCTCACTTCATACCGATTCAGGTGGACTTTTCTTTACAAAAGCTGGCTAAATTGTATGTGGCTGAGGTTGTAAGATTGCATGGTGTACCAGTGTCGATCATATCAGATAGGGACCCTAGGTTCACGTCACGATTTTGGAAGGCTTTTCATCAAGCAATGGGAACAAGGTTAGACTTTAGTACCGCTTTTCACCCATAGACTGATGGTCAGTCCGAGAGGGTAATTCAAATCTTGGAAGATATGCTAAGGGGTTGCATCATCGACTTTCGGGGCAATTGGGAAGAGTATTTGCCCTTGGCAGAATTTGCGTATAATAATAGTTATCAAGCTAGCATTCAGATGGTGCCTTATGAAGCGTTATATGGAAGAAGATGTCGTACTCCAACATGTTGGACGGAGTTTGGTGAACGTAAGGTGTTAGGTCCAGAGCTAGTTTTAAAAATTGAGGAGAATGTGAAGTTAATACGGGCTCGACTAAAGGAAGCGTCGGATCGACAAAAGTCTTACGCAGATTTAAAGTGGAAGGAGGTGGAATTCGCGGTAGGTGATCAAGTCTTCTTGGATGTATCTCCATGGAAGAAGGTAATGAGGTTTGGTCTAAAGGGGAAGTTAAGTCCACGGTTTATTGGGCCTTACCGTGTACTAGAATGTGTGGGCCCAGTGGCTTATCAGTTGGAGTTGCCTTCGGAGTTGGAGTAGATACATAACGTGTTCCATGTCTCGATGCTGAGATGTTATCGATCTGACCCATTGCACGTAGTCTTGGTAGAAGAGACGACAGTAAAGTGGACTTGTCCTTTGAGGAGGAACCAGTACAAATTCTGGATCGAGATGTGAAAGTATTGAGAAGGAAGTCAGTTCCATTGTTAAAGTTTTGTGGTAGAATCACGACGCAAAAGAGGCGACATGGTTGCCAGAGGATGTTATACGCCGATATCCCATCTTTTACGACGAGTAAATTTGAGGCCAAAATTTATTTTAAGGGGTAGAAGCGTAACATCCTTAAAGTAGGCCTCGCATTTATATGATAGTCTAATATGTTAAATTGAGATTGTAAAGGTTGGGCTGACTTTTTGATTAAATATTTGAATTAGGGTTAAAGTTAGTGCTCTGGGTAATTTAAAGTGAAATATTGGGCTTTAAAAATTTGGTTAGGTGGCTAATAAATGGTGTTAGCTTATAATTTAAGAAGATGGTTAATTAAGTGACAAGTTGGGCTTGTGGCCCAAAGAATTAAAGTGCTTTTAGTGGGCATAAGGTGGCGTCATAAGGGGGAGGAGTTTGGGCCCTTGTAGATTGGGCCTTAGGAGATGGGTCAAATTTGGCACTTAAATGGGATGGGGGTGGACGGCATTAGGCTACTAATTAAGAAGCTTGATTTCTTTTTATTTAAGTAATAAAAGATGATAAACAAGAAGGGAGGAGTTGGCTTTAGTGAGGGCTCTTCAAAAGGGTAAGATAAAGATTGAGGTTATCAGGTGAGATGAAGGCTATTAGGAGGGAAAGAGTTGGCAGAAACTCCAACTCTATGTGTTGGTGTGTGTGTGCCGAATTTAATAGGGGGAAATCATCTTTTTCTTCCATTTGCTTCCCTTTCTCTCATACTTTTCCCTCTCTAGCCGAAACTCTTCTCACTCACTTGCCTTGATTTTTCTTTTCTAGCCGAAACTCCTTAGTGTTCCTCCTCTCCTCAAAAACACTTCTGAAAGTTGAAAACTCTTAGTGCCTATATTTTTCCTCTACAGTCGAATCTACAAGGGAGATCTTTGTTTTCCCGAAGGTGCATTTGTAAGTATATACTCCTTAGTAATCTGGTAAGTTTTGGGATTTCTCCTTTTCTGTGATTCCTTTATTTTTATCAAACTCCTAATCTAAATCATTATTTCCAAGGCCTTTTCGATTATACTCTTTACCCTTGAAGCCGAAACTATCACATTAAAGTCGATTTGGTGGAAACATCAAAGGTAAGAAGTGGTAAGTGTGGCTGAATGGCCTTCCATGATTTTCTGTGCTAAGGCCGAATACTATGTGGGGTTAGGTTGAATATGTGTAACGATTGGTTTGATATTTGGTTGATGGCCGAATGTAGGAAGGTTGGTGGTGACAATTTCTAAAGAATATTCAAGATTCGACTAACTAGGTAAGTGTTAGTTTTAAAGGTTACATTTAACTAATGAGTTAGATCTCATCGTTATTTGGTTTAGTGATTAAGGGATTGTTATGGACTCAACTAACAGTCAAGCAGAGAAGGTTGGATCTGTAAAATCGTTGCCCAAATTCAAGAAGCGATCTGTTTCGGTAGTGTGAGATTGGCCAATGGGGTGTGGGCCAAAATCAAAGTCAGATCGTGGGCCAATAGTAGTTGTTTCAAGTGATAGTAATGTAGATATAGCAAAAGCCTTAGTACGCAAATCAGGTGTATAACACTTTCCCACCGTCTAGATCTGATTAATAATAAATATATATATGTATATGTGTTCATAAGATTTACATGTTACATTAAAAAGCCGAAATCTCGAATTTAAACGACGGACCTTTAGGTTAGTAAATAATCTGACTATATGTTACAAGCAAACTGTTGTACATTTTTTAAATTATTGTGCATGTTGCATGGGTTGGGTGATGAAAGGAGGAAGTTATATGTACATGTCTATGAGTAACAATTTTTACCGTGAATTACTATAGCGGCTAATGTCGTGAACTGTTATACGGGCTTCGGCCATTATATGTTATAAGGGCTTCGGCCAATATATGTTGATGAGAAGTATGACTGCCATCTTGGAGAGTAGCGGTGTGGGTTGATTGTAGAAATCCCCAATGGTGTATTGGTTGGTACGGGGGCGTGTAGCGGATGAAAACCTAGGCAATTGGGTTTGGCTTTGCATATTACTTGTTATCCACGTAAATGAAATTGTTGCTATGTTGTATGAGGCCCAAATCTAGTGGTGCATGAGGGTTGCACACTGAGTCTCGCAACTCGCCCTTTGAACTAACCTTCGGTGTGACGATTAGTGCATTATCTGGTAGGAGTGAAGCGCAAGGTGGCCATGCAAAGGAGGTGGATCCGTGACAAGTTTCCCATATTAGTTTTTTTAAAGTATTTTATGTTGTGGATTTAAACTACATTGTAATAAGGCCATGGGCCATTAGTTTACATTTTAGTTTTATTATGGGCCTTTATCATTTATTCTTGTTTTAATTTTTTTTAAAGGACATGTAATCTAGTTTTGGGCTTTTGCTTATTAAGGCACATTTTATGTAATTCTTGTTTGGGCTTTTTGTCAACACGATTTGTTTTACTAAAAATTTTCTTAGTGACAAACCAGATCTGGTAGTAGTGTTTGGGTCGGGTTTGGGGTGTTACAAATTGGTATCAAAGCCCGATTCAAAACTCAGTTTTGGGATTTTGGGCCCAAAAGATTTTCTAAAAATGGGTTTTTAAAACATGGATTTTTGCTAGCAAAGGTTTATTAGTTCAGCATGGCACCTGCGTCTTCAGCCAAGTTTGCCAGGTAAGTACCCTAAACTATTGTGTGATATAAATGTGGGCTTAATGGGTTTATGGGACGTAGATTATTTAGGTTAGAACTTGATGGACTCTAGGATTAGACAAACAAACTCTTAAAATCCAGAAGACTTAACTTCATTAAACAAAACTTGTAAACAAGTCACAAGACTAAAGTGTGGTAACAAGCATATGCATGGCTAGGAGTAGATCCGGAAGAGCTTGGTATTTAAGCAGTCTGAGTGACTCACCTCCTCTTCGTAGGAATCTCACCTGGTGCATAGTGATTGTTCACTTTAGCCATGACAGGGTGTGGCAATAGGCATAAGTATGTCTAGGAGTGGATTCAGGGAAAGCTTGGTACTTAAGAAGTCTTAGTGACTCACCTCCTTTCCACTAGAATCCTACCTGGTGCATAGTGACTATTCACCCTAGTTACGAGTATGTGTTGACAGGCCAAAACTACAATTAAAACCCGAAAGGGACCAGCCACCTGTTTTTCTCACAAAAATTTTTAGAATATCCTTACTTTGAAAAAAATACCTATGATTTGCGAATATACCCCGATTTACAAAGTCAACAGAATTTTTCCATAGAAAACAAAAACAACAACAACAACATCATCAAAATATCCTTGAATCGTAAAATTAAAATATTACCCCTAAGTTGTAAATGACCAAAATACCCCTAATTGGCAAAATTACTAAAACACCCCTAAATTTTCAAAATTTTAAAATAACCCCAGATTTTCAAAATTACTAAAATAACCCCAAATTTTATAAATTATCGAAATACCCTCGATTTGTAAAATTATCAAAATACCCCTAGATTTGCAAAATTACCAAAATACCCCTAAGTTGGAAAATTACCAAAATACCTTTATTTTGCCAAATCACCCGGAACCTTATTTTAAAAAAATTACGAAAATACCCCTGTAGGATAAAATTACAAAAATACCCCTAGATAGCGAAATGACGAAAATACCCTTAGGTAATGAATGTTACTTGTATGAATGTTGTGTGTGCATAATTCCTAGAATAGGAAGACTGAAAACTGTAGATAGGTTCGAATTCGAAAGAATCACTTTTAAACTATGTTTCATAAGACTATTCAGGGATAATTAGTGGAAATAATTAATGACTCATAAAATTTTTAAATCAGATAAACGCGAACTAGAAGAATGAGTACAAGAGGTCGAGAACCTCTGCCACATGGACGCAGTAGAGGCAGGATGACCGTGTCTAAACCCGTAGGATCGGGTCATGGGTCAGGAAGTGAGATACCGGTTCCACCAGCTACTGAGGTGGAATTTGAGGACCAGACAAGAGGAGAGGACGTGGTGTCTCAGGCTGGACTGAGGGTTTTAGAAAGAGTGGCCGAGGCTGGTATGGGCAGAGGAGCCCAAAAATCTGTGCCTGAGAGGTTGAGGAACAATGGGGCAGAAGTATTTAGGGGAGTCTCTAGCGTATCCCCAAGTTCCGCTGAATATTAGTTGGAGGCAGTGGAACATATAATGGATGACCTAGACTTCACGGTGGAGGAGAAGCTGAAGGGGGTCGTGTCTCTTCTTCGAGACGAGGCCTACCAATGGTGGCTCACAGTGAAAGAGGGTGCGTCGCGGACTGATTGGTCGGGATTTCTTTAAGGAGTCATTCGAGGAAAGTATGTTGGGGCTAGTTATATGGATGCTCAAAGGAAAGCATTCATGAATTTGGTGCAGGGGAGTAAGTCTGTGGCTGAGTATGAGGATGAGTTTCTACGCCCGAGTCGTTATGCTCGAGGAATGGTAGCAACAGAGTATGAACGATGCGTTCGGTTTTGAGGATGGGCTAAGAAATGAGCTAAGGGTTTTGATCGCACCACAACGAGAGAGAATTTTTGTGGTTCTAGTAGATAAAGTTAAAATAGCTGAGGAAGTGAAACGGGTGGAGAAACAATAGAAGGATAAGGATCGGGGCAGGAGTAAGAGGAGTTTTGGACCCTCCAGCACAACTGGAAATTTTCAAAAGAGGCCTAGGACTGATGGGCCAGCTCGTACTCCATCGGGCCAGAGGCAAGCATGTTTTATATGTGGGAGAACCCATTTTGGGGAGTGTAGAGTGAAAACTGGTGGATGCTTTAGGTGTGGATCCACAAAACATTTGAGAGGGATTGTCTCCAGTTGGATCGTGGGCAGCCAACAAGTCGAGGTTCTGATCAGACTAGGAGGGGTGATCAGCTTGGACCAAGGGGTAGAGGTACAGCTAGAGGAAGAAATGGACCCAGTCGGGGTCGTGGAGCACCCGACAGAGGTACAGGTAATATGGATGCAAGGCAGCTGGGTTTAGTTTATACGGCTCACCGAAGGGAGGACGATGACGTAATAAATGTTATAACCGGTACGTTTCTTATCATTGATAACCCTTTTCTTCTTTAATTGATATTGGATCAACCCACTCCTATGTTGCATGCTCACTATCTGAGACTCTAAGTATAGATTATGAGATAACCACTAGGAAAATGATCGTGGTTAGTCCCCTAGGACAATCTAGGGTAGTGGACAAGCTGTTTAGGGAAGTACCTTTAGAGACTCAAGGGGTAGTGTTCCCGGCAAACTTGATGGAATTGCCATTTGGAGAGTTTGACCTCATCTTAGGAATGGATTGGTTAACTAAGCATCGTGCCAATTGGACTGTGAGAACAAGCGTATGATGTTGGGTACCCGGGAGGCGGGGAAGTGGTTGTGTTAGGAGAAAGGAGGAATTACTTGTCCAAAGTGATATCCTCCTTAAAAGTAATTAAGATGATTAGGAAGGGATGTAGTGCATATTTGGCTTTTATTAGTGCGATGAATGCTAAGGAGGTGACTGTTAATGAGGTTCGAATAGTCAAGGAGTTCGCGAATGTTTTTTCGGAAAAAGTAACAGGATTACCCTTGGATCGCGAGGTGGAATTTGGAATAGACCTGCTTTTGGGTACAGCTCTAGTATCTATTGCTCCTTTTAGAATGGCGCCATAGAAATTGGTGGAGCTCAAGGCTCAGATTCAAGAACTATTGGATCGTGGGTTCATTCGACTGAGTGTGTCTCCATGGGGAGCGCCGGTCCTATTCGTAAAGAAGAAGGACGGATCCATGCATATGTGCGTGGACTATCGTCAATTGAACAAGTTGACAATCAAACACAAGTACCCATTACCGTGGATCGACGACCTGTTCGATCAGCTCAAAGGAGCATCAGTCTTTTCTAAGATTGACTTAAGGTCTGGATACCATCAATTAAAAGTTAAAAAAGGGGACATTCATAAGATGGTGTTTTGGACTCGGTACGAGCATTATGAGTTCTTGGTAATGCCGTTTGGATTGACGAACGTACCAGTGGCCTTTATGGATATGATGAATCGGGTGTTTCAGCCATATCTTGATCGGTTCGTTGTGGTGTTCATAGATGATATCTGGTTTACTCTAAGTTGGAAAGGAGCGTGACGAACATCTTCACGTGGTGTTGCAAACTCTGAGGGAGAAGCAGCTATTCGCAAAGTTCAGTAAGTGTGAGTTCTGGTGAAGGAAGTGACTTTCTTAAGGACATGTGGTTTAGGCCGAGGGAATCAGGGTGGACCCTCAAAAGATAGAGGCTGTATTGGATTGAAAACCACCAAAGTCTGTGCCGGAGGTTTAGAGTTTCTTAGGCTTAGTAGGGTATTACTGAAGGTTCATTGAAGGGTTTTCTCTTATAGTGGCTCCTCTAACTAAGTTGCTGAGGAAGGGAGTATTGTTTGTATGGACTAACAAACAGCAAGAGAGCTTTAAGAAGCTAAAGAGAATCCTGACGGAAGCGCCTGTATTAATTCAGCCAGAGGCAGGAAAGGAATTTATCGTCTATTGTGATGCGTCGCACACGGGTTTAGGGTGTGTGCTGATGCAAAAAAGAAAGGTGGTGGCGTATGCGTCTCGACAATTGAGACCGCATGAGTTGAACTACCCTACGCATGACTTGGAGTTGGCGGCGGTAGTGTTTGCCTTAAAGATTTGGAGGCACTACTTATATGGGGAAAAGTCGATAATTTACACCAACCATAAAAGTCTGAAGTACCTCCTTACCCAGAAGGAGCTAAATTTGAGACAACATAGGTGGATCAAGCTCCTGAAGGATTATGATTGTTCGATCGAATATCAACCTAGTAAGGCGAATGTGGTAGCAGATGTGTTAAGCCGCAAGGTAGTATCGGAGTTAAGAGCCATGTTTGCTCATTTGAGTTTATTCGACTATGGGAGTTTGCTGGCTGAGTTGTAAGTAAAGCCAACATGGGTAAGTCAGGTTAAGGATAAGCAGTTAGGAGATAAAGACTTGAATGCTTGACTTTCACAAGTGAGGGATGGTGAAATGGAGGACTATAGTCTGAACAAGGATGGAGTTCTGTGTTATCGTGGGAAGATTTGCATGCCTAAGGATGATGAGCTAAGACAGAGGCTTTTTTGGGAATCACATAGTAGCCCCTATGCTATGCATCCTAGAGGAGTCTAGATATATCGTGATTTGCGAGAAGCGATTTTGGTGGCAGTGCGAAGAAAGAGGTAACAGAAGTCATAAGAAAATGCTTGACGTGTCAGCAGGTCAAAGCTGAACACCAATTGCCATCAGGATTGTTGCAGCTGGTGAAGATTCCCCAATGGAAATGGAAGAGAATCACGATGGATTTTGTTAGTGGGTTACCCCTTACACCCACTAAGAAGGATTCAATTTGGGTGATTGTTGACCGACTGACAAAGTATGCTCACTTCATACCGATTCAGATGGACTTTTCTTTACAAAAGCTGGCTAAATTGTATGTGGCTGAGGTTGTAAGATTGCATGGTGTGCCAGTGTCGATCATATCAAATAGGGACCCTAGGTTAACGTCACGATTTTGGAAGGCTTTTCATCAAGCAATGGGAACAAGGTTAGACTTTAGTACCGCTTTTCACCCATAGACTAATGGTTAGTCCGAGAGGGTAATTCAAATCTTGGAAGATATGCTAAGGGGTTACATCATCGACTTTCGGGGCAATTGGGAAGAGTATTTGCCCTTGGCAGAATTTGCGTATAATAATAGTTATCAAGCTAGCATTCAGATGGCGCCTTATGAAGCGTTATATGGAAGAAGATGTCGTACTCCAACATGTTGGACGGAGTTTGGTGAACGTAAGGTGTTAGGTCTAGAGCTAGTTTTAAAAATTGAGGAGAAAGTGAAGTTAATACGGGCTCGACTAAAGGAAGCGTCGGATCGACAAAAGTCTTACACGGATTTAAAGCATAAGGAGGTGGAATTCGCGGTAGGTGATCAAGTCTTCTTGAATGTATCTCCGTGGAAGAAGGTAATGAGGTTTGGTCGAAAGGGGAAGTTAAGTCCACGGTTTATTGGACCTTACCGTGTACTAGAATGTGTGGGCCCAGTGGCTTATCAGTTGGAGTTGCCTTCGGAGTTGGAGTAGATACATGACGTGTTCCATGTCTCGATGCTGAGATGTTATCGATCTAACCCATTGCATGTAGTGCCAGTAGAAGAGATAGAAGTAAGGCTGGACTTGTCCTTTGAGGAGGAACCAATACAAATTCTGGATCGAGATGTGAAAGTATTGAGAAGGAAGTCTGTTCCATTGGTTAAAGTTTTGTGGTAGAATCACGACGCAAAAGAGGCGACATGGTTGCGGAGGGATGTTATCATGACAAATATCCCCATCTTTTCGACGGAGTAAATTTCGAGGCCAAAATTTATTTTAAGGGGGTAGAACTGTAACATCCTTAAAGTAGGCCTATGCATTTATATGATAGTCTAATATGTTAAATTGAGATTGTAAAGGTTGGGCTGACGTTTTGATTAAATATTTGAATTAGGGTTAAAGTTAGTGCTCTGGGTAATTTAAAGTGAAATATTAGGCTTTAAAAATTTGGTTAGGTGGCTAATAAATGGTGTTAGCTTATAATTTAAGAAGATGGTTAATTAAGTGACAAGTTGGGCTTGTGGCCCAAAGAATTAAAGTGCTTTTAGTGGGCATAAGGTGGCGTCATAAGGGGGAGGAGTTTGGGCCCTTCTATGGCCGATTGGGCCTTAGAAGATGGGTCAAATTCGGCACTTAAATGGAAAGGGGGTGGACGGCATTAGGCTACTAATTAAGGAGCTTTATTTCTTTTTATTTAAGTAATAAAAGATGATAAAAAAGGAGGGAGGAGTTGGCTTTAGTGAGGGCTCTTCAAAAGGGTGAGATAAGGATTGAGGTTATCAGGTGAGATGAAGGCTATCAGGAGGGAAAGAGTTGGCAGAAACTCCAACTCTATGTGTTGGTGTGTGTGTGCCGAATTTAATAAGGGGAAATCATCTTTTTCTTCCATTTGCTTCCCTTTCTCTCATACTTTTCCATCTCTAGCCGAAACTCTTCTCACTCACTTGCCTTGATTTTTCTTTTCTAGCTGAAACTCCTTAGTGTTCCTCCTCTCCTCAAAAACCCTTCTGAAAGTGAATACTTTTAGTGCCTATCTTTTTCCTCTATAGCCGAATCTACAAGGGAGATCTCTGTTTTCCCGAAGGTGCATTGTAAGCCGTATACTCCTTAGTAATCCGGTGAGTTTCGGGATTTCTCCTTTTCTATGATTCCTTTATTTTTATCAAACTCCTAATCTAAATCATTATTTCGAAGGCCTTGTCGATTATACTCTTTACCCTTGAAGCTGAAACTATCCCATTAAAGTCGATTTGGTGGAAAAATCGAAGGTAAGAAGTGGTAAGTGTGGCCGAATGGCCTTCCATGATTTTCTATGCTTTGGCTGAATACTATGTGGGGTTAGGTTGAATGTGTAACGATTGGTTTGATATTTGGTTGATGGCCGAATGTAGGAAGGTTGGTGGTGACAATTTCTAAAGGATATTCGGGATTCGGCTAACTAGGTAAGTGTTCATTTTAAAGGTTACATTTAACTAATGAGTTAGATCTCATCGTTATTTGGTTTCGTGATTAAGGGATTGTTATGGACTCAACTAGCAGTCAAGCAGAGAAGGTTGGATCTGAAAAACCGTCGCCCAAATTCAAGAAGCGATCTATTTGGTGAGTGCGAGATTATTAGCAGGTGTGGGCCAAAATCAAAGTCGAGATCATGGGCCAATAGTAGTTGTTTCAAGTGATAGTAACGTAGATATAGCAAAAGCCTTAGTATGCAAATCAGGTGTGTAATACTTCCCCACCATCTAGATCTGATCAATAATAAATATATATATGTATATGTGTTCATAAGATTTACATGTTACATTAAAAAGCTAAAATCTCGATTTAAGCAGCGGACCCTCGGGTTAGTAAATAATCGACTATATGTTACAAGTAAAATGTTGTACATGTTTTAAATTATTGTGCATGTTGCATGGGTTGGGTGATGAAAGGAGGAAGTTATATGTACATGTATATGAGTAACGATTTTTACCATGAATTACTATAGCGGCTAATCTGTGAATCTATTATCTGAGCTTTGGCCATTATATGTTATAAGGGCTTGACCAATATATGTTGATGAGCGACATATGACCGCCATCTTGGAGAATAGCGGTGTGGGTTGATTGTAGAAATCCCCAATGGTGTGTTGGTTGGTGCAGGCGTGTAGTGGATGGAAACCTAGGCAATTGGGTTGGGCTTTGCATATTACTTGTTATCCATGTAAATGAAATTGTTGCTATGTTGTATGAGGCCCAAATCTAGTGGTGCATGAGGGTTGCACACTGAGTCTCGCGTCTCACCCGTTTTGAACTAACCTTTCAGGTGACGATTAGTGCATCGGACCGGGCCATAGTGAAGCGCAAGGTGGCCTTGCAAAAGGAGGTGGATCAAGTGATAAGTTTCCCATATTAGTTTTTTTAAAGTATTTTATGTTATGGATTTAAACTACATTGTAATAAGGCCATGGGCCATTAGTTTACATTTTTGTTTTATTATGGGCCTTTATCATTTATTCTTGTTTTAATTTTTTTAAAGGACATGTAATCTAGTTTTGGGCTTTTGCTTATTAAGGCACATTTTATGTAATTCTTGTTTGGGCTTTTTGTCAACACGATTTGTTTTACTAAAAATTTTCTTAGTGACAAACTAGATCCGGTAGTAGTGTTTGGGCCGGGTTTGGGGTGTTACACTAGGGTTAGACGTTAGTAGCCTCAAGAGAGGTATTAATATAAATTAGGGAATCCTACGGATCAAGTCAAGTGAATAAATCGTCTGGTTCAGAGTTAAATAACAAGTGAAGTCTAGGTGGATTCTTCCTCGGGTATTGTCTTAATCAATTAGTTTTTCCCATAAGTATTTTCCCCAATTCTTTCTCTTTGTCTTAGCATCTTTAGCTTAGGAGTTAGCTAATTAAACAATAATTCCCTTAATTCTTAGGCAAAATAATAAAAAAAAGTTAGTATTAGTACTTTTGGTTCCTTTGGGTTCGACAATTAGGTCTTGCCACTAAACTATACTACTGTTCAATAGGTGCGCTTGCCTCGAATCGTTGTCACAGTTAGTTTTTAGGCTAGATCATTCATATTATAAATTTTTAAGACTCTGACATTCAATCAGGCATCAAAATCTGATTACATGTAAGACCACGTCTAGAATGTTGGCATTGTACACTAATCCGAGCACTCTGAGTATCCTATTAGATTTTGAATAGTTTAACGGGAAAATCTGAGATACGAACGACTATGTGATTGGTATTTTCGTTTCAAGTACGCTTGTTATGTACACTAAGTGTGTATGAAAGGTAAGTATCTACATGAACTTACTAAGATGGATATGTGAAATGAAATGTTAGAATGATATGTGAAAAGATGCTTAAAAGAACTATGTGTATATGTGACATTGAGTTGAAGAATGTGGTAAGATATGGCTAAGTAAATGAGCGAAAGAAATATATGTGATGAATTTGCTATGAGAACCATAAATGTCATTGTATCAATATGGTTATGTGCATTTTATGTTAAGTTTATTTGTATATGGCTTACTAAGCTTTTGAAAGGTTACTCTATGTGTGTTTGCTCTGTTTTATAGATCGTCAAATCAACTGAAGGCTCGGGACCATTGAGGATCATCATCACACTACCTAAGCTCATTTTGGTACCTTTTGGAAATGTATATATTAAATATGGCATGTATAGGCTAGTCATTTGGTATATGCTTGAGATGTAAATAGCCATGTGATATGGCTAGATAAATGTTGGTATTGTGTTTGAGTAAATATGATACATGATGTATGTTTGGTATGGTTTGATAGCTAATGGAATTGCCAAGGCTATGGTAAGCATATGAATGCATTATGAGTATGTATGTTTGAGCAAATAAATGGTCAAGTTTATGGTAAGTGAGGATGAAATATGTTTGAAAGTATATGTGTTTTAGTGAGGCAAAGTGGTATGATTGGAAATGAGTTTGTATATGAAGATATGTTGATTGTTTGACTTGTTTTTGGATGTCAAGTGTGCATGAAATGAATTGGTAATTTTGCTTGTAGGTTTGACTCTTGTGTGGTGGCACTTTGGCCTTGCAAGTGGTCTGTTTTACCTACACGGCCATGGCACACGGGCGTGCCTAGTGGCCATGGGTATAAGTCAATAGTTATACTAAGTGTACACGGCCTAGGCATACGGGCGTGCCTGGTATCCGTGTGAGAAAGTTAGTAGCTAGCCTAATGTTACAGGGCTAAGACACACGGGCGTGTCTGGTAGCCGTGTGGAAAAGTCAGTATACATGCTCTGATTTGGCATGGCCAAGACACATAGGTGTGTCTAGTAGATGTGGGAGGCACACGGCCTGCCCACATGGGTGTGTGACCTCTGTAACTTAGAAAAGTTTTAAATTTTTGAATTTTAGTATGTGTTCAGTTTTGTCCCGACCCTATTTTATAGTATGATTAAGGTCTCGTTGACCTATAAAAGGGACACTTTGATTGCGATTGATGAATGGTTGTATGAAATGTATGTAAAATTTTTTGATCTATCTGGTAATACCTTTAACCCTAATCTGGAGATGGATACGGGTTAGGGGTTTTACATTTGGTTGGTATTAGAGATACGATTTAGTCGATTCTTGGACTAATGTAGCGTGTCAGAGTCTAGCTATACATGCCATATATCTGAATTGTGATAGTGTGATGAATCCTAACTTGTAAAATGTGATTTTCATATAGTAATAGATTCCGAAAGAGTTGTAGCTGATGATGTAGAAAGCAATGCGCCTGCTCCCGTTCAAGGGACAGCACCATCTGATTTACGATCGGCTACGAGCGGTAAAGAGGGAGAAGCTAAACAAGCTTTCATCCAAATGATGAGTGAGTGGTTCACTCAATTTGTGAGAAATAACCCAACTATTTCACAAGCTCAGCCCTTGCTTAATCCCCCTCAGACATCTACTATGCCTTTGACTATGAATCTGAATCTGTTGAACAAGCCTCCGATCGACAAAATCTGTAAGTATAGGGCTGAAGAGTTCAGGGCTACCAGTGATAATAATGTCGAAAAAGTTGAGTTCTGGTTAGAAAACACTATTTGAGTATTTAATGAAATGTCATTAACTCTGAAAGAAAGTATTAAATGTGTTGTTTCACTGCTACGAGATGCAGCTACCACTGGTGGAAGACTTTGATTTCTGTAGTTCCAAAGGAACGAGTCACTTGGGATTTCTTCCAGTCTGAGTTCAGAAAGAAATATATTAGTGAAAGATTCATTGATCAGAAATGAAAGGAACTTTTGGAACTAAAACAGAGTCATATGACTGTTATGGAATATTAATGAGAGTTCGTGAGACTGAGTTAGTATGCTCGTGAATGTGTATCCACATAAGCAATAATGTGCAAAAGATTTGAAGATGGCCTTAATGAAGATATACGCTTGCTGGTCTAGATTTTAGAGATAAAAAAGTTTGTTGTGCTTGTTGATCGAGCGTGCAAAGTTGAGGCACTCAGGAAAGATAAAAAAAAAGCTGAGTGTAAAGCTAAAGAGGTGAGAAAAAGATTTTTGAGTAAATCATTTCAGTCTCCTTCAAAAAAATTTTGAGATGAGCATAGTCGTTCAAAGGTTAATGTGGGACATTCTAGTAGAGATTGAGCTAGATCACAGTTGAGCTCTAAAGCTCCAGGAACTTCAATAGCAAGTGTCAGAAATGTTCGATCTGAGAGACCTGAATGTAAGCATTGTAGAAAAAGGCATCCGGGAAGTTGTAGATTAAATGATCGAGCCTGCTTTAGATGTGGATCATTAGATCATTTATCTGTGACTGTCCAGAGTCTATTGAGCCAGAGATTGTTTAGAATCTGAGATCTGATAATGCTCTAGTAAGAGGTAGATCTGCCAGAAATGCAAGAAATGTTAGTGGTAGTCAGAGAACTTTGAGAGATACTGTTGTGAGATCCGAAGTTAGAGCACTTGCCAGAGCTTATGCTATAGGAGCTCGTGAGGAAGCTTCATCTCCAAATGTTATAATAGGTACATTTACACTTTATGATACTTCTGTGATTGCATTGATAGACCCTAGTTCTATTCATTCGTATATATGTATGAACCTAGTATTCAGTAAGACTTTTCCTGTTGAGTCTACTGAGTTTGTTATAAAAGATCGAACCCCTTAGGTAAAAGTGTCCTGGTTGACAAAGTATGCAAGAATTGTCCATTAATGTTTCGAGATATATGTTTCCCTGCTGATTCGATCCTCTTGCCATTTGATGAGTTTGATATCATTTTGGGTATGGATTGGTTGACATTACATGATGCTGTTGTGAACTGTAAAAGAAAGATTATTGATTTGAGATGTTCGAATGATGAAATAATTAGGGTTGAGTCTAATGATTTGAATGGATTTCCTGCTATGATATCTGTATTGAAAGCTCAGAGTTATATGAAAAAAGGGATACAAAGCTTATTTTGCTTATGTGATTGATTCGAAAGTGTCTAAAAAAAGTTGAATCAGTGCCAGTTGTTTGTGAGTTTTCTGATGTATTCCCTGAAGAATTACCAGGACTGCCTCCTATACGTGAGGTTGAATTTGGTATTGATCTGTTGCCTGGTACTACACCTATTTCGATAGCTCCATATAGAATGGCACCAACAGAGTTAAAAGAGTTAAAGTCACAACTGCAAGAGTTGACTGACAAAGGGTTCGCTAGACCGAGTTTCTCACCTTGGGGTGCTCCTATTCTATTTGTGAAGAAGAAAGATGGCACGATGAGAATGTGTATTGATTATCGTCAATTAAACAAAATGACTATAAAGAATAAATATACGTTGCCCAGGAATGACAATTTGTTTGATCAGCTAAAAGGAGCCACTGTGTTTTCAAAGATAGATCTGAGATCGGGTTACTACCAATTGAGGGTAAAAGACTCAGACATTCCAAAAATTGCTTTCAGAACGAGGTACGGGCACTATGAGTTTTTAGTTATGCCTTTCAGACTAAAAAATGCTCCTGCTATTTTTATGGATCTAATGAACAAAATTTTCAAACCGTACCTAAATCGATTTGTTGTTGTATTCATTGATGACATTTTGATTTATTCAAGGAATGAAACTAAGCATGCCGAGCATCTGAGGATTGTGTTGCAAACTCTACGAGAAAAGCAAATGTATGCGAAATTCAGCAAATGTGAATTCTAGTTGCATGAAGTTAGTTTTCTGGGACATATTGTATCGGCCTCAGGAATACGAGTTGATCTGAGCAAGATTTCTGCTATTTTGGAATGGAAACCTCTGAAAAATGTGCCAGAAGTCCGTAGCTTTCTAGGACTCATTGGTTATTATCGAAGATTTGTGAAAGGATTTTCGATAGCAACTCCATTGACTATACTACTTCAAAAAGATATAAGGTTTGAATGGTCCGATAAATGTCAGAAAAGTTTTGATCAGTTAAAAGCCCTTTTGACTGATGCTCCAGTTTTAGTACAGCCAGAATCGGGTAAAGAATTTGTAATATACAGTGATGCTTCATTAAATGGTATGGGATGTGTTCTAATGCAAGAAGGCAAAGTCATAGCTTATGCCTCGAGACAACTAAAGCCTCATGAAAAGAATTATCTGACACACGATCCTGAGTTAGCTGCGATTGTGTTCACATTAAAGATTTGGCGTCACTACCTTTTCAGTGAAAAGTGTCATGTGTTTTCAGATCATAAAATTTTGAAATATCAGATGGCTCAGAAAGATTTGAATCTACGACAGAGAAGATGGTTAGATCTATTAAAAGATTATGAACTTGTAATAGATTATCATTCGGTAAAGCTAATGTCGTTGCCGATGCATTGAGTCAGAAATCACTGTTTGCACTACGTGCCTTGAATGCTCAATTAGATCTGTCTGATGAAAGTTTAGTGATAAGCTGAATTGAAAGCAAAACCATTATTTTTACAGAAGATATGTGATTCTTAGAAAGTTGATGATGAAATAATGACGAAACGAACTCAGTGTGATTCGAACTCTGATTCTAAATTTTGACTGGATGATGGTAAAGTTGATGATGAAATAATGACGAAACGAACTCAGTGTGATTCGAACTCTGATTCTAAATTTTGACTGGATGATGGTGATTGCTTGAGATTTTGAAATTAAATTTGTGTTCCGAGAAACTCAGAATTGATTCAGTCAATATTGAATGAAGCACATAACAGTAGTTTATCTGTTCATCCAGAAAGTACAAAGATGTATCATGATCTGAAACAACACTATTGGTGGTCTGGTATGAAACGAGATATATCTGACTTTGTGTCAAAATATTTAATCTGTCAGCAAGTTATGGCTGAACATCAGGTTCCGTCTGGGTTTCCACAACCGATTCTGATTCTCAAGTGGAAATGGGATAGAGTGACAATGGATTTTGTTTCGGGATTACCTCTGACTCCCAGAAAGAAAGATACAATTTGGCTTGTAGTTGATCGATTGACAAAATCTGCCCATTTTATTCCAGTACGATTTGATTATTCACTTGATAGATTAGCTGAGCTTTATATTTCTGAGATTGTGAGGTTGCATGGGGTGCCACTATCCATTGTGTCAGATAGAGATTCGAGGTTTACATCACGATTCTAGAAGAAACTACAAGAAGCTTTAGGCACGAAATTACATTTTAGTACAGCTTTCCACCCGCAAACGGATGGTCAGTCTAAAAAAATTATTCATATTCTTTAGGATATGTTGAGGTGTTGCATCCTTGAGTTTAATGGTTCGTGGGAACAATATTTGCAATTGATTGAATTTGCGTATAACAACAGTTTTCAGTCGAGCATTAAAATGGTACCATATGAAGCTTTGTATGGACGCAAATGTCAAACACCTTTGTGTTGGATTGAGCTCAGTGAAAATAAGCTACACGGGGTTGATTTGATAAAAGATACTGAATAAAAAGTAAAAGTAATCCATGATAGTCTGAAATCAGCATCTGATCGTCAAAAGTTTTATGCAGACTTGAAATGAAAAGAGATTGAATTTGAGATCGATGACAAAGTGTTTCTGAAAGTGTCTCTGTGGAATAATGTACTTCGATTTGGACATAAAGGAAAATTGAGTTTGAGGTTCATCGAACCTTATGAAATCATCGAGCGTGTTGGACTGTTGTGTACAGATTGTTGTTGCCATCTGAGCTTGAAAGGAGACACAATGTATTCCATGTTTCAATGCTCCATAGATACCGATCTGATCCATCACATGTGATTGCTCCATCTAAAATTGAAATTCAATCTGATATGACATACGAGGAAGAACCGATCCGTATTCTAAATCGTGAAGTAAAAGAATTAAGAAACGAGAAAATTCCTTTAGTGAAATTATTATGGCATCGACACGGAGTAGAAGAGGGTACGTAGGAGCCTGAAGATTCAATGAGATAGCAACATCTGAATCTATTTAACGGTAAGATTTTTTAGGACGAAAATACCTAAGGGGGAATTGTAACAGTCTGGTTTAGACCCTAGTTAGAACAGTGGTTTTGGGACCACGAGTCTAAGTCAGTGAAATATTTTAATATTATTTTCTGTGCCTTTGATATGTGACTAAGCATGTGTGAAAGCCTCGTATAAAAATTTGATCATTTGTGTGTTTAATTTGATAAAAGGATTAAATTGCATTGAAGGCAAAATTTGCATGCTTATGAAAAGACACTTATTTGATGTGGTTTTTGAATGAGAAGGCCTTGAGAGGCAATTATGCCAATATTTAGATAGTGGATGTTTAAAAGACACTAGTGACCTTATGTATATATGTTGTTAATGTTTATTAAAAAGGTTAATATGGTAAAATATATATTAATATGTTTGTAATAAAACAAACAAATGAAAAGATGAATGTTATCATCTTATTTTACTGCCAAAAGTTTGAAGAAAAAGAAAGAAAATATACAAGTTAGGGTTCGACCATATCTAAGCTCAAATTAATGTATGTTTTGACTTTGGTTTTTGATGATTTTTATGTTTTTGAGATTGTTGCTTAGTCTACTATCAAGCCCATGTTGTATGTCATAGCCCAGTTTTTCCCCGGCTAACAAGCCCAACTAAACAAAATTAAAACCCAACTAACCTATAAATAGACCCAAGCATTACAACCCAAAATTAAACCCCAAACCAGACCCAAATCAAACTAACCCACTAAATTACCCTAACCCAATCAGCCCGATTAAAACCTAGCCCAAAACCAAATCAGACAAAAACAAAACCCTAGGGCCACTTCCCTTTGCACTTGAACAACACCTTACAGGGTCTTCATCTCCACCGCCCAAGTCACATCGCCACTTGCACCGTCGCCTGCAATAATAAATAGAAAAGACAGGATATTAGTCAAGTTGTAAACAATGGCTATAAAAGCCAATCTAATTTCATTGTAAAGAGGGATTTTTGAATACAAAAAAGATAGATATTTCAGATTCACAAACAATCAAGTGATTAAATACAAACGCAAAAACAGAGATTAAACTCTGAAAGAAAAAACTAGAATCAAAATCGAAGAATAGAGGTGTTTCTTCTTTTTTTATTTTCGAAATTCTTTTTTTTTCCTTTTTCTTCTTTTTGGCATATACATATATCTATATATTATATAAAAAAAGGAGGAAAAAAATAGAACTTTACCTTTTCGGGGCTCCAATCGCTATGCACAATGGCGCAATTGACGAAGCTGCTGGAGAAGACAATAGAAGGCGTAGTGCCCTTGAACCTACAGAGAGAAAAAAAGAAACAGAGAATTAGTTTTTTTTTAGAAACAAGGGAAAATGAAATTTTTTGCAAAAGTTTGGCTTATATAGCCAATTGAAACGATGCCGTTTTGGTCGGCGTCCGTAAGCCCCAAAATGACGTCGTTTCACCTTGGCCCGACCCGATCCGACCTGCCTACTCGAAGATCCGCGTGTTTTGCAAAAAAAAAAGGGATATTTATGCGCTTAGTCCCTCCACTTTTTTCACCATTTTTCAATTAATACTATTCATTTCTTTTGTCTTTGTAATTTTGCCCCATAACTTTCGCGTTTGTTTCATTTTGGTCTCGTCGATTGCATGTTTACGCAAGGTAGGAATTTTTCCTATTTGGTCCCTCCTTGTATGTACGCCGATACAATTTAGCCCTTCCACGCTATTTTATTTTTTCAAATTTACCCCGAACTCGCTTTTAATCCAATTTTAGTCCTTTTCTTCTTTACTCATTTATTATTTTTTTCATCATTATCACATTATATCTAGTATTATATTTAATACTATATTATTATTATTATTTATCTTTCATTATCATGTTACTAATATTATTTTTACTTATATTATTATTATTGTATTATTATTAATGTTATTTAATGTATTATTTTCATGTTCATTTCATTATCACTTATATTATTATTCTCACATTATTACCATTATTTTATATTTTACTATTTTATTATTTAATTATCATCATTATTGTTATTTTATTTTCATTATTATTGCTATTACTATTATTTGATATTATCATTATTATTAGTAGTAGTAGTATTTTTACCTATGTTCATCATCAAACAAAATACATTTAAGTAAAATTATCATATTTCATTTAAAGTTTTTAAAATAAAGGCAATGTTTTGTATTTAGAAATTTGGGGAATAGTGTAACACCCTAAAAATCCGAGTATTTATATATTGCTTGATTTGGTGTTTAGATTTTAAAGGAAAATTTCTTACTTTTATTTTCGTGTTTATTGAAGTCCTAAAGAAGAGTATAGCATAATTTGGGTAAGGAATAAATTTAATATTTGAGAATTTATTGAAGAGAAGCAAGTGTCATTAATACTTAAGTTAAATTAAGTGTTAATGAGTGATGAAGTTGAGTACATGGCATGGTGGTGTTGGCGCATGAATTGTAGCATGAGGGGAGAGGTTCGAATCCCTTGTTTAGCATCTAGATGAATTTATTTTAAATTTTTCTGCTCATGTATAGCAAGTGTCGGCCAAGTGCATATATGGTAAGTGTTGACCATGATATTTTTGGTTAGTATATCAAAGGATTAAGGAAATTGTTAACAAGGAAGGAATCAAGAATTTAAGGAAAGGTATGAAGATATGGGGCAAGTATCAAGGAAATTATTATGGAAACAATATCATGGCCATTTGACCATGCATAGGGATGGCAATTTGGACTATAGGGGGAGCCAAATTTTTGGTGATAGTTTGGCTAAGAATTGAAGTTTCTTTTTGGTCATTCCTAGCAACTTTGTGCAAAATTTTGCATTCCTCTTCTCAACTTTTTCCTTTGGCGAAATTGAACTTTGGTAAAGCTCTAATCTTTTGACCATTTGGTCATTTTGCTTATTGCTTTAGCATTTGTTTTGTGCCTTTTATTTGAGTGCCGAAATCACCTATACCAAAAGCCATTCTTTTCTTTTCTTTTTACCATTGCCGAATGTACCTAGCTCCTAAAACCATCTTTTCTTCTCTTCTTTTGAAAACCAAAATAACATCATCACCATCTTTTCTCTTATTTTATTTCTTTTCAATCGAAATTTTCTCCATTTACACTCTCATGGCGAATGCTAATGTGCCTATAGCAAATTCATTTTTCTTTTTTTTGATTCTTCATAGCCAAAATCTTCATCAATCACAAACACCATTCTCAATCCTTTCTTTTCGTAGTGGAAAATAGGTAAGGGATTCTTTTTCATTTTGATTAGTTAATAGTGATATGGCGAATATTGATGGTGTCATGAAGGACCATTTGGATTGAAATAAGCGTTCGTTCTATTAATGTTTTATTCGTTATAATATAGTGCAATAACGGAAGATCGAAACTCAAGTGTTCAAGAGAATCGTAGAAACGTTGGAATCGATTTATTGTGGTAAGGAAATCACATCCTTAAAACCTTTAGTATTATTTCGATATTATTTTAGATTGGATTAATGTTCTTTTGATCTTGAAGACTTTCAAAATAGGGAAGAAAAGGCGGTGTTTAGTTATATTAAGAGGCGGATCCACTATTCCCCTAAGTTTAAGCGAAGAGCGGTTTGACGGTCAAGGATTTTCCACGGGTTGCGGACCATCTTAGAAGGAAGTCAATTATTTGAAGTGGTACGAACTTGAGCCTTTATCGTTGGTGGATTCTCAGCGTATAACGAACCAATAAGCGAGGAGAAAATCAAGTGATTCAAAATCAAGAGGTAAGGTTTTGGATCTAATATCGATAATGTATTTTTTAGACAAAATAGTGTTCTAACGGATCGAAATATGTTTTAGGTGTCGAGGAGAGAAGGATTAGTACTCTCGGTATCGAGGTGTGTAACTTCACACTTTTCTCGGGTTGGATATCAATTTCGGTATTAAAGTAAAATCGTAAAACGACTAGATCGGTATGAAGCGTAACAACCGATATTTCGATTAAAATACATGAAAACGACTAAAATCGTGAAAATTACGAAAATGCCCTCGAAATTACTTGTTAATATGCAAGTTGTATGTTTCAGTAAAATGGGCGTAAAATATGCTAGATCGATAAATGGGCCAAAAACTCATTAGATTGATAATCGGGCGAAATCTACATTTGATTGTAAATTGGGCGAAATCTCTAGATCGATAAATGGGCGAAAACTCTACTAGATTGATAATCGGGCGAAATCTACTTTGATTATAAATTGGGCGAAATCCTGCTAGATCGATAAATGGGTCGTAAACTCTATTAAATTGTTAAGCGGACTAAAATACTTACTAGATCGATAAATGGGCGAATTCTTGCTAGATCGTAAATTTGGGCCTAGTTGATAAATAGTTAATTAGGCCAAAGTGTTATTTATGGGCCTTAATAAAGATTTGGAAATATTAACTCTTGTTAATGGGCCTTTTAATAAAATTATTGTATGACCATAGTTTACTATTGCATACATATTGCATGGGTTGGGAAATGATGAAGAGAAGAAGGCTGTTGCCAAAATCTAGTTCGGTGGCTCGCCACAAAATTATAGCTTTTGCCTCTAGTTCTAGTTGGCTCGCCACAAAATAATAATTGGCTCAATGCCTCTAGTTCGGTGACTTTGTCACAATCTAGTTTAATGGCTATGCCACAAAATATAAATTGGCTTAATGCCTATGATTGGTGTGATGGCGGGGTGGGTTGACTTGATCCCCACAGGTGTGATGAGTTGATGCAGGGGTGTGTAGCGGGTGGAATTAGGTTTGGGAGGAAAATTCATTTTACATGCATGTTATTAATTATGTATTCATTATGCTGTTATTAATTATGTGTTGATTCTGCTTAAGGGCTCAAGGCCCAAATCCATAATTTGAAAATCTGGCCCAGTGAACAAAGTAAGTGAGTTATACACTGAGTTCTAAGTAACTCACCCCCTTAAATTTTCCATCTCAGGTAATGGAAATTGACGTGGACTTGGGCCGGGGATGACTTCGTGGAGGCCATACTGCAAAACATGGGTTTATTAAACTCTGAACTTTTTAATAAGTATTTTACTATTTTGGGTTAATGTAATAAGGGCCTCTATAAATAATTTATGGATTTTTATGTGTGTTTGGTTTTAAACTATATTTTGGACTTTTAAATATGGGCTATGATTATATGATGTTTTTATTAAAATAAATTTGGGTTTTCAAATATATGAAATTCCTTTATAAATATTTTATTATTGTTAACTCTTAAATAAATTACCTAAGGGTTTTTGATAATACAATGTTAATAATGTTTTTCAACTAATGTTTTCTAATATTCATCCAATTAAAATACTCTTGATTTTTATTAAACCCATAAATAAAAATAATATTGTAGTTTTCAACTTATTGAAGATTTTAAAATAGCTCGATTCATGTAACAAACCAAATCTAGTCTCAATGCATAGATCGAGTTTGGGGTGTTACATTTAATGGTATCGAGCGATTTCAAAAACTTCATACGTGGTTTGGGTTCACAAATAAATTTTGTATGAAATCGTTCAATTATATTTAAAGATTAGTATGGCACCACAAGCATCCGGCAACAAGTCAAGTAAGTATTTATTGCTTAATAATTACTATGATGATCATAGGAATACTCTAGAACTTCTAGTTTTAGACGTGAAAAATCGTAGAGATTGAGACTATAGGATATGTTGCGAAAAACAACTTTACCTCTCAAATCTCATAAAACATCGTTAATAAACACCGAAACAAATTTTCTGATTCATAAAACTTGTAATCAGATAAAATGAGCAAGCTATCATGAGTACTAGAGGACGTGGTCGTGGACGCGGTAGACGTGGCCGTGGTAGAGGTCGAGGTGCTACAACTCAAGCACCAAATCATATGCCGAAATGGGCCTTTGCGTCAATTGAGAGTGAGACGGGATCACGCGATCACATGGAAGAAGATAATGCATTGACTCAAGCAATGCTGCGAGTCTTGGAAAGGGTCGCTGGAACTAGAATTGGGCCAACAACTCGTGGGTCAATTTCAGAGCGACTTAAGTCCAATAATGCAGAAGTTTTTAAAGGGGTCTCCGGTGTAGCTCCAAATATGGCTGAATACTGGCTCGAAGCTGTGGAACGGATTATGGATGATATGGAATGCACTGTTGAGCAAAAACTGAGAGGAGTTGTATCCTTGTTAAGAGATGAGGCGTATCAGTGGTGGCTCACTGTTCGAGAAGGCACCGAAGCTACACTGATTAATTGGGAATTCTTTAAAGCTGCCTTCCAAGGAAAATACGTTGGAACGAGTTATGTAGACGCTCGAAGGAAAGAATTTCTGAATCTTGTCCAAGGAAGTAAGACCACAGCGACATATGAAGTGAGTTTTTACGTCCCGAGCCGCTATGCGGACAATTGTATCAATAGATCATGAGCGATGTATGCGTTTGAGGATGGACTTAATGATGAGTTGAGGTTTCGATTGCTCCACACAAGTTAGAAATTTTCCACTCTTGTGGAGAAGGCCAAAATAGCCGAGGAGGCTAAGAATTTAGAACAGCGAGCAGAGAAAGATTTGAAATAAGAGAGACCACAATGATCGGTTCTTCAAAGAGATTCGGAAGAGACCTCGGAATGATGAACCGGTTCAAGGTAGAACATCGGTAGCAAATAATCGAAGTCGAGATTACTACTGAGTGTGGGAAAAGACATTTTGGAGAATGTTGGAGGAAAGCGGCGCATGTTACAAATGCGGTTCAATGGATCATCGATACAAAATTATCCTCGGCGTATGGATACGACTCAAGAAGTTCGTAATAATGATGCACAACCGCCGGAGGTAATCGGCAGACCACCGAGAGGCCGTGGACACAGTCGTGGTGGTAATGGGGCTGGTCGTGGTCAAGGTGCACCGGTCGAGGCAATGGTCCTAGAGGAAGCGCAGATGCAAGATAGCTGGGTGGTCTATCACGGTTAGGCGCGCCAGAGGGCGGCAATGCACCGATGTGATAACTAGTACGTTCTTCATTTTTGATGTACCTATTATTGCTTTAATAGATATTGGCTCTACCCATTCATATGTAGCTAGTGCCATATCTGGAAACCTGAATTTAGAATCTGAAATTACCGAAAATGAGATGATAGTAATCAGTCCTTTAGGACAGTCGATAATTGTTAATAAAATGTTTAAAGATGTGCCCTTGAAAATTCAAGAAGAGGTATTCTTAGCAAACTTGATGGAACTACCTTTCGTGAATTCGATCTCATTCAGGGCATGGATTGGTTGGTTAACCATCGAGCGCAATTGGATTGTGCTGAAAAATGAATGTCAGTAAGAACCTCGGATGAGAAGGAAGTCATAATGATTGGTGAGCGAAGGAATTACTTGGCAAATGTGGTATCTGCATTAAAGGTAGAAAAGTTGGTTCGAAAAGGATATGGAGCATTCCTAGCCTTTATCTGTGCTTTGGATGCCAAAGAGTTATCTGTGGATGATGTGAAAATGGTGAAGGAATTTCCCGATGTATTTCCCGAAGAACTTTCTGGTATACCTCCAGATCGGGAAGTAGAATTTGGTATTGAGCTTTTGCCTGGGACAGCTCCAGTATCCATTGCTCCTTATAGAATGGCACCGAAGGAGTTGGTGAGCTTAAAGCTCAAATTCAAGAATTCTTTGGATCGGGGATTTATTCGACCAAGTGTGTCTCCGTGGGGAGCACCAGTTTTGTTCGTCAAGAAGAAGGATGGATCGATGCGTATGTGCATTGACTACAAGACAATTGAATAAATTGACGATCAAGAATCGGTATCCTCTGCCGAGATTTGCGACCTGTTTGATCAATTAAAAGGAGCTTGATTTTCTCAAAATTGATTTGAGGTCGGGTTATCACCACTCAAGGTGAAAGAAGCGGACATTTATAAGGCGGCATTTCGGACATATTACGGACACTATGAGTTTGTAGTGATGCCGTTTGGATTAACCAATGCACCAGCCGCATTTATGGACATGATGAACCGAGTCTTTCAACCATATTTAGACCGGTTTGTGGTAGTGTTCATAGATGACATATTGGTTTATTCGAGAAATGAGGAGGAGCATGACAAGCATTTGCGGATAGTATTACAGCTACTTTGTGATAAGCAATTGTATGCCAAATTTAGTAAATGCAAATTTTGGCTAAAGGAAGTGACTTTCCTTGGTCATGTGGTATCAGCCGAAGGAATAAGGGTGGATCCTCAGAAAATTAAGGCTATTCTGGATTGGAAACCACCAACATCGGTAGCTAAAATTCAGAGTTTCTTGGGTTTGGCTGGATACTATAGACGTTTTGTAGAGGGGTTTTCATTGATTGTTGCACCCCTAACTAAACTGTTGCAGAAGGGAGTTCCGTATTATTGGACTGATAAGTAGCAAGAGAGTTTCGAGAAATTGAAGAAGATCCTGACGGAAGCTCGGTTTTGATTCATTAGGAGGTGGAAAAGAATTCACTGTTTATTGTGATCGTCTCACACGATGCAGGTTGTGTGTTGATGCAAAATGGAAAGGTGGTGGCCTATGCTTCTCATCAATTGAGACCACACGAAGTAAACTACCCTACGCATGATTTGGAGTTAGTGCTGTTGTCTTTGCTCTAAAGATTTGGAGGCACTATCTCTACGGTGAGAAATCATAATCTACGGATCACAAGAGTCTTAAATACCTCCTTACCCAAAAGGAGTTGAATTTAAGACAAAGAAGATGGGTAGAATTATTAAAGGATTATGATTTCTCAATCGAATATCATCCTGGAAAGGCTAACGTGGTAGCCGACGCATTAAGTCGCAAGCGATGTCGATTTGAAAGCATTGTTTGCCCATTTGAGTCAGTATGAGGATGGTAGTTTGTTAGCGAACTTGGTGAAGCCTCGTGGTGGAACAAATCAAGGAAAAGCAGACATCGGATGAGAAGTTGGGACTTTACTTGACAAGTTGAAAATGGTGAAATCGAGGATTTTGGAGTAAACACGGAAGGTGTGTTGTGCTTTCGAGGAAGAGTTTGTATGCTAAGGACTCGGATCGAGACAAATGATTCTACGGAGGCGCATAATAGCCCTTATGCTATGCATCCGGAGGAAATAAGATGTATCGAGATCTCCGTGAAATGATATTGGTGGCGAGGTTGAAGCGTGAAATTTCAAAATTTGTGGGAAAATGTTTGACTTGTCAGCAAGTGAAGGCAGAACATCAATGACCGTCTGGATTGTTACAACCGGTAAGGATTCCTCTTTGGAAATGGGAGCGGATAACTATGGATTTTGTTAGTGGGTTACCTTTAACACCTACTAAGAAAAATTCCGTTTGGGTAATTGTTGATCGTTTGACGAAGACTGCTCATTTCTGCCGGTTAAATGCGGATTATTCATTCTGAAGTTGGCGGCTATGTATCCGAAATTGTGAGGCTGCATGGGGTACCCGTGTATATTATATCGGATAGGGACCCTAGGTTTACATCCCAATTTTGGAAAGCTTTGCATGAAGCTCTGGGAACAAAGCTAAACTTCATTACGGCTTTTCATCCTCGGTCGATGGTCGATCGGAGAGAGTAATTCGGATATTAGAAGATATGTTAAGAGGATGTGTAATCGACTTGAGGGTAGTTGGGAGGATTATCTACCACCGGCGTAATTCGCGATATAACAACAACTATCGGTCTAGCATTCGGATGGCACCTTACGAGGCATTGTATGGTCGTAAGTGTCGTTCTCCTATTGTTGGACCGAGTTGGGCGAACAACAGTTGTTAGGTCTGAGTTGATATCTGAAACAGAGGATAAGGTAAAAGTTATTCGAGCACGGTTGAAAGAAGCCTCAGATAGACAGAAGTCGTATGCAGACCTGAAGCGTAAGGACATCGAGTATGCTGTAGGGGATCAGGTTTTCTTGAAGGTCTCTCCTTGGAAAAAGATCTTGAGTTTGGAAGGAAGGGCAAGCTA
This sequence comes from Gossypium rotundifolium, assembly GCA_025506655.1. Taxonomy (NCBI): domain Eukaryota; kingdom Viridiplantae; phylum Streptophyta; class Magnoliopsida; order Malvales; family Malvaceae; genus Gossypium; species Gossypium rotundifolium. Next base: position 140,306,757 of record CP106724.1, read on the forward strand.
AGTCCTAGATACATTGGACCTTATCGTGTCTTTGAAGCGTGTTGGTCCGATGGCTTATCGATTGAGTTACCTCCTAATTGGATCAAATTCATAATGTTTTCATGTTTCCATGTTGAGGCATTATAGATCGGATCCTTCGCACATTATATCGGTAGAAGAATTAGAGTTGAATTCAGATTTGTCTTTTGAAGAAGAACCAGTGGAAATCTTAGACCGAGATGTCAAAGTGCTAAGAAAGAAAACCGTGTCGTTGGTCAAAGTTCTATGGCGTAACCACGGAGTGGAGGAAGCTACGTGGGATCCTGAGGATGCAATTCGGCAACAATACCCTCACCTCTTTCAACCAGGTAAATTTCGAGGACGAAATTTTCTTTAAGGAGGGTAGAGTTGTAACACCCTAAAAATCCGAGTATTTATATATTGCTTGATTTGGTGTTTAGATTTTAAAGGAAAATTTCTTACTTTTATTTTCGTGTTTATTGAAGTCCTAAAGAAGAGTATAGCATAATTTGGGTAAGGAATAAATTTAATATTTGAGAATTTATTGAAGAGAAGCAAGTGTCATTAATACTTAAGTTAAATTAAGTGTTAATGAGTGACATAAGTTGAGTACATGGCATGGTGGTGTTGGCGCATGAATTGTAGCATGAGGGGAGAGGTTTGAATCCCTTGTTTAGCATCTAGATGAATTTATTTTAAATTTTTCTGCACATGTATAGCAAAGTGTCGGCCAAGTGCATATATGGTAAGTGTTGACCATGATATTTTTGGTTAGTATATCAAAGGATTAAGGAAATTGTTAACTTAAGGAAGGAATCAAGAATTTAAGGAAAGGTATGAAGATATGGGGCAAGTATCAAGGAAATTATTATGGAAACAATATCATGGCCATTTGACCATGCATAGGAATGACAATTTGGACTATAGGGGAGCCGAATTTTTGGTGATAGTTTGGCTAAGAATTGAAGTTTCTTTTGGTCATTCCTAGCAACTTTGTGCAAAATTTTGCATTCCTCTTCTCAACTTTTCCTTTGGCGAAATTGAACTTTGGTAAAGCTCTAATCTTTTGACCATTTGGTCATTTTGCTTATTGCTTTAGCATTTGTTTTGTGCCTTTTCTTTGAGTGTCGAAATCACCTATACCAAAAGCCATTCTTTTCTTTTCTTTTTACCATTGCTTAATGTACCGCTCCTAAAACCATCTTTTTCTTCTCTTCTTTTGAAAACCAAAATAACATCATCACCATCTTTTCTCTTATTTTTATTTCTTTTCAATCGAAATTTTCTCCATTTACACTCTCATGGCCGAATGCTAATGTGCCTATAGCCGAATTCATTTTTCTTTTTTTTTTTTTGATTCTTCATAGCCGAAATCTTCATCAATCACAAACACCATTCTCAATCCTTTCTTTTTGACCGTGGAAAATAGGTAAGGGATTCTTTTTCGTTTTCGATTAGTTAATAGTGATATGGCCGAATATTGATGGTGTCATGAAGGACCATTTGGATCGAAATAAATGTTCGTTCTATTAACGTTTTATTCGTTATAATATAGTGCAATAACGGAAGATCGGAACTCAAGTGTTCGAGAGAATCGTAGAAACGTTGGAATCGATTTATTGTGGTAAGGAAATCACATCCTTAAAACCTTTGTATTATTTCGATATTATTTTAGATTGGATTAATGTTCTTTTGATCTTGAAGACTTTCAAAATAGGGAAGAAAAGGGCGGTGTTTAGTTATATTAAGAGGGTGGATCCACTATTCCCCTAAGTTTAAGCGAAGAGCGATTTGACGGTCAAGGATTTTCCACGGGTTGCGGACCATCTTAGAAGGAAGTCAATTATTTAAAGTGGTACGAACTTACGAGCCTTTATCGTTGGTGGATTCTCAGCGATAACGAACCAATAAGCGAGGAGAAACGAAAATCAAGTGATTCAAAATCAAGAGGGTAAGGTTTTGGATCTAATATCGATAATGTATTTTTAGACAAAATAGTGTTCTAACGGATCGAAATATGTTTTAGGTGTCGAGGAGCGAGAAGGATTAGTACTCTCGGTATCGAGGTGTGTAACTTCACACTTTTTCTCGGGTTGGATATCAATTTTGATATTGAAGTAAAATCGTAAAATGACTAGATCGGTATGAAACGTAACAACCGATATTTCGGCGAAAATACATGAAAACGACTAAAATCATGAAAATTACAAAATGCCTCGAGAAATTACTTGTTAATATGCAAGTTGTATGTTTAAGTAAAATGGGCCGTAAAATATGCTAGATCGATAAATGGGCCAAAAACTCTGTTAGATTGATAATCGGGCCGAAATCTCTGTTTGATTGTAAATTGGGCCGAAATCTCTGCTAGATCGATAAATGGGCCGAAAACTCTGCTAGATTGATAATCGGGCCGAAATCTCTGTTTGATTATAAATTGGGCCGAAATCCCTGCTAGATCGATAAATGGGCCGTAAACTCTATTAAATTGTTAAACGGACTAAAATACTTGCTAGATCGATAAATGGGCCGAATTCTTGCTAGATCGTAAATTTGGGCCCTAGTTGATAAATAGTTAATTAGGCCAAAGTGTTATTTATGGGCCTTAATAAAGATTTGGAAATATTAACTCTTGTTAATGGGCCTTTTAATAAAATTATTGTATGACCATAGTTTACTATTGCATACATATTGCATGGGTTGGGAAATGATGAAGAGAAGAAGGCCTGTTGCCAAAATCTAGTTTGGTGGCTCTGCCACAAAATTATGGCTTTTTGCCTCTAGTTCGGTGGCTCTGCCACAAAATAATAATTGGCTCAATGCCTCTAGTTCGGTGACTTTGTCACAATCTAGTTCGGTGGCTATGCCACAAAATATAAATTGGCTTAATGCCTATGATTGGTGTGATGGCGGGGTCGGTTGACTTGATCCTCACAGGTGTGACGGTTGGTACGGGGGTGTGTAGCGGGTGGAATTAGGTTTGGGAGGGAAAATTCATTTTTACATGCATGTTATTAATTATGTATTCATTATGCTGTTATTAATTATGTGTTGATTCTGCTTAAGGGCTCAAGGCCCAAATCCATAATTTGAAAATCTGGCCCAGTGAACAAAGTAAGTGAGTTATACATGAGTTCTAAGTAACTCACCCCTTAAATTTTCCATCTCGGGTAATGGAAATTGACGTGAACTTGGGCGGGGTGACTTCGTGGAGGCCATCTTGCAAAACATGGGTTTATTAAACTCGAACTTTTTAATAAGTATTTTACTATTTTGGGTTAATGTAATAAGGGCCTCTATAAATAATTTATGGATTTTTATGTGTTTGGTTTTAAACTATATTTTGGACTTTTAAATATGGGCTATGATTATATGATGTTTTATTAAAATAAATTTGGGTTTTCAAATATATGAAATTCCTTTATAAATATTTTATTATTGTTAACTCTTAAATAAATTACCTAAGGGTTTTTGATAATACAATGTTAATAATGTTTTTCAACTAATGTTTTCTAATATTCATCCAATTAAAATACTCTTCTGATTTTTATTAAACCCCACAAATAAAAATAATATTGTAGTTTTCAACTTATTGAAGATTTTAAAATAGCTCGATTCATGTAACAAACCAAATCTAGTCTCAATGCATAAACCGGGTTTGGGGTGTTACAAATAGTGCCCTACGTGCTGGGTTGCGATTTTTCGTTTAACTAAATAACTAAACATTTCATTTAAAATTGTTAAAATAAAGGCAATGTTTTGTATTTAGGAATTCGGGAAATAGTGCCCTAACGTGCTGGGTTGCGGTTTTCTGTTTAACTAAATAACTAAACATCCTTTTAATAAACTTCGTAAATCATGAGATAACTTTGATCGCGAAGGTTTAAAATATCGTGTCCTAACGTGCTGGATGTAATGTTTGTATCCTCTCGGGATAAAGAAATCTTGAATTTCAGCCTAAATTATCCAAACATTTTCTAAAGGATCCGTATTTTAAAATCTTTTCAAATTTCTGACATTAAGACACTAATTAATCAATTTGGTACCAATTTTAGGCGTATCAAGGGTGCTAACCCTTCCTCGTGCATAACCGACTCTCGAACTCGTTTTCTGGATTTCGTAGACCAAAATCGTTATTTTGATAAATGAAACTATTTATTGAAAACAACTGTTTTACGAGGTGACCCGATCACACCTCAACAAAAAAGATTGGTGGTGACTCCCTATTTTTTATTTTTGTTTTCAAAACCAAAGTCGATTCTCGTTTTTTCCAAAAATGGTTTCGGCAGCTTGGCGACTCCGCTGGGGATTTCAAATAAAAGAGTCAAGCCACGAGTTGATTACTTATTGTCTTTTTGTCAAAAATTGAAAACTTGGTTTTAATACACGATCCTTTCTTTGCATTTTGTCTGCTTTATGTTACGATCTTCATCATTGTATTCCTATTTCCTTTATTTGCTTCAAGCTTTTGAAATATTTGCACATTCCATTGCATGACCGTCGTGGTTACACCTTTTAAGTGGGAGTGAGAAACTACTCCTTCGTGAGGTCTTCACCTCCGTGCAGGATAGTGGATCACTTTCGGGATACATCCGTACCTATGTCTTCATGAGATTTTCATCTCCATGCAGCCATAGGGAAATGTATTCCCCTGAACCAAACTCGGTCCATATGAGCCTATAATGGGTGAGGATCGAGGAATCTACCGGTTCGGGTACCTTTACCTTAGAACTGAACCACATATAGTGAGCCCTAAGAGCTTACCCTAGGTAGAATTGTACCAAACCCTAGTGGTCACCCGGATAGGTACTCTATTTTGTTTATTTCTCCTGTGCTAACGTGTTTTATTTTGTTTGTGATTGCATTGCATTGCATCGCACCGCATCATCTTAGAAAGGAGGTTTTGATTCATATTCGATTACTAAATAGAAGAGTTTGTCATAAGGAAATGGGTTACTTGATAAAGTGGATTATAATGCAGTCGTTCGAACATAGTCCAGGACAACAACGAGAGAGGACTGATAGTTCACAGAAGAATACAAGACTTTGCCCGAGGATTCAAGCCGACAAGGATTATTCGAGAGTATCATGTCTCAATTTTCTTAAAGAAGCTTATGAACATCGCGGAGGATAAGAGATACGGCCTGAACCAAGCAACAAGGAGCTAGAAAAGGCATCTATTGAGAAAACTCACGGGACACGACCATAACATTCAGATACGAAGAGAAGGATTGGTGTTTTCACCTGGACTATGAGGACAAAGCCGTATATGCAATCTGTTTTATGTAAAGAAATTTATTTTCTAGAAAAGTTCTTCTAATGAAATTGAATTCATAATCAACGCCTCTCTTTCTTTTTGCATTCATTCCATGCATTTGCATTGCATTTCATGCATTTGCATTACATCATATCACATGCATTAAAATTCGTAGAAAGACCCTAATTAGGCAAAATTATTTCAGTTAACCTAGAAGACATGGAACAAAGATTGGAGAGAATAGAGAAAATGCAAATACAAATGGAAGAGCAATTGACCAAAATTCAACAAGAGATGCAAAAACAAATGCTTGAATTCCAAAGGAATATGATGGGCCAGTTAACCCAGTTGTTAGCCGAAAGACTTGAAAGGAGTGGCCTACTAGTCAATAGTATGGATGATGATGAAGAAATCATTTATGCCCCGATAAATATCCTGACTCAACCAGACGCGCAGTCGCATGGGATGCCCGTCATTATCAAACCCCAATGTCAAACTAATACCTTGGCCTTGTTGAATTTCTCGATGGGCTCATGTTTTAATCCTTAGGATGATCATGCCAAACCGATCGTTCAGGCAGAGACAAAGGAAAGGAGAGAGCGGACTTTGAAAGCCCCGAAGAAGAAGAAAAAGGAAGCGGGTAGTACGAGTAAGTATGACAAGGGCCATTCAGAGCCGATTACAGTAAGCCGGCTAAGGATGGTGACTACCAGCCATCAAGGCCCCCCTAGGCAGGATTCCAACTCAAAGCCTAACATTGGAAGACCTAGTTCACTCCTATTCCCATGACATATAGGAAGTTATACCAGAACTTATTTGATATGCATGTTATAGCTCCTTATTACACGAAACCGATGCAACTTCCATACCTAGAATGGTACGACCCAAATGCCCAATGTGAGTACCATGCAGGGGTCACAGGGCATTCGATAGAAAATTGTCTTGCTTTCAAGAAATTGGTGAACATGGGTATTATGAAGATAGATAACGCGCCAAATGCAGAAATATGAACCTAGGAGCGTTTTGAACAATAGGACTGCGAATGGATCCCTGTATTTTAGCTAATCTAGAGTAATATTTAAAACATGCTTGTTGCTTTAAGCCTAGAGGCAATAAGAGTCCTTTTGTGAAATAGGCTTGTGTCCAAAATTTTTACTTCAATCAAATGCATCTTTCTAAATATGTTCATTTTTTACATTTCATACTATACATTTTTTTTCGTTTTTATTCATGACCATATCTCACGAATAATTATCCTTAGAATAATTTATTATTTGAATTTTCTGCCTTCATACCCACAATGGGTCCCCAGATATCAATGACATGAGCGACGCTGTTACTGACTCTCCTTTTAGTGAAATATGTGTCTAAAGGGATCTAAGGATTTTAAAGATGACAGAGATTACAACTTATTTCCTAAATTGTTAAAAATGGTAGATCCTACCTTACGAAGTGCCAGTAGACACTTAGCTCATCATAGAAATAAGGTGAGGCATCATTAAGTTGTTTTCAATAATTCAAAGATGTTTTCGCACAATCATATCAAGGCAAACTAGGCCACTGAAACATGGGTATGCTGTTAAGATTGGTGTTTAAATAACCCACGTTAATGGTTCTACAATGGCCAGGAGGTTCAAGCTACTGGTTTACCAAGAAAGGGAAATTGAATACAGGATTTATGCGCCTCATTTATTTCTTCACAGATTCCCTATATGTGGGGCATGGACGTTATCAAGCTAGTCTTCTCAAAAGCTTTTAGCCAACATCGATTCATATTCATGGTCGTTGGTTACCTCACTGAGAGGGTGAAGGTCGCTTCATATGCCAAAATTACAAAGTCGGCAGTCATCAAATTCAAATTCAAATCTAAAAAAAAAAAGTGGCAATAAAGAATGTTGGAAAGAAACATAATTGCACAATGTCAAAGATTTACAGTCTGTTCAAAGATCAAACACCATTCAGTACAGCAAATGCAGCAAAAAAAATTCAAAAGTTTTTTGAAAAAATGACTGAGACTTGTAAAGGTTGGCATAGAGAAGTTACCATTTACCCTCTCTGCTGCTTGAACGTTGGCCAGGACCTTCACCGGGGCAGCATCTTTCTCATTGGGTTATGAAAGGGAAACAATTGTTGGAAGTTAAGATTCCTTTTCCCCAAGCTTGGATTGAATTAGATGAAGAATGCCTCCAGTAAGCTTGATTGAAAGTATTTAGCATGGTCAAAGGTACCAAAAACGGATACGGGCTTATTACAAAAAGGTTCGCTCAAGAGAATTTCAGGAGGGGGACCTGGCATTAAGAAGGATTCTCTTTATCCAAAAAGACTCCAGAGGAAAGTAAATGACCTTATCTGGGGAAGCATGGATATTAATCGAGATGGAAGGCAAGGACCTCCCCAATCCGGTGAGTTCAGATACAATAAAAAAGTTTTCCAAAAAAAACACAAAAAAACATAAAAAAAAGAAAAAATAAAAAGGAGAGGCCAAGGCGAAAACCCGCAAAGGGCGCTTTGAGACCAAAAGGGATTTGAGTTAAAAACCCAAGAAGGGCAGCTCAAATTTTTTTCGAAAGTGGGGCATATAGTAGCCTTGCTACGCTTGAATTAATAGTGAAGAAGTATGTTACGTCTTGGGGTATCGACAAAGTACTCTGGATCCTCTAAACATATATTAAGCTCAAAATGGTCCTCAAGAAGTTTGGACAGAGAAGCTCAGGCTGCGATATCTAGGGCACCTAGTTTCCATTTTACCCATTTTGAATTTGCTATCTTTGATTACATTATTTGTTTCAAAATACCTTACCAATAAATTTTGTCCTTGAATGCATTTGCTATTCTTGATTAACTTATTTGTTTCAAGCTATGCTCTTAATTAGTTTCCTTCTTGTCCATTGTTGCGATATTTTTCAAGCATTTTGCATTGAAATAATGATTGGTGGACTAATAATACTTTCATAAAAGAAGTTTCACATATTACTCTAGAAGCTTCTAAATAATACAAGGACCTGAAACAGGACGATTGTTTAGAATTCACCAAGTTTAAGGTTTGGAAATATCAGAGAAAGATGATTATCTCTTTGGACCTTTTATTGGTTGAACAAAAAGACAAGGCATTTCGTCGGTAATACCACATTGACAAATAATGAGCAATGTCAATCCAACAGTACAAGGGGATCATTCTCAAAAAAATGATGATGCTTTGCATTCATCCAAATATCAGGCATATACATCTGGTCATTACACCCAGTGAATGGTGTAACAGATCAAATTGATCTTATACCTCGGGGTTACAACAGGATGGATAGAAGAAACCAAATGTTATTGTCCTAAAGTTGCAGTGGGAGGTACAAACTTTATGTCCCAGAAGGTACAGTGGAAGGGAATATGAAATTACAGCGGGGTAAGCTTGCTGAGCGAAATATGATCGTTTCTTTGGATTTTTCGTCAAAGATACCAGCTAAACAAAAAAGCATGATAACGCATCAGTGATAAAACCTTAATGAACTACTAGCAATGATGACCCTAAGCATTTAAAAAGGGATCATTTCATTTTGCATTCATACATCATCATTCAAAGCACGTTTAGTTAGGAGCATTCGACTCATTCTGATCATTGCATCTAATCATCATAAAAAGACCATTCTCATGACATTTTGCATTTATGCAAGTGTCGTCCATAACACATGTAGTTAGGAGGCTTTGAGTCATTCCGATCATATCATTTGCATAAGCATAAGCACATAAAATTAATTCTACAGGACATGTTCCTCAAAGAACGGTGTAGCAATATGGAAGTTCAGATTTTGTTCCCTAGAAATGATAGTGGAGCAGACTGAAGATTGAAGTCTTCCTGAAGATAGTAAGGAAGCAAATTGAAAAGTTTAGATTTTGTTCCCTAGAAACGATAGTGGAGCAGACTGGAGATTGAAGTCTTCTTGAAGATAGTAAGGAAGAAAATTGGAAAGTTCAAATTTTGTTCCCTAGAGATGATAGTGGAACAGACTGGAGATTGAAGTCTTCCTAAAGATAGTAAGGAAGCAAATTGGAAAGTTCAGATTTTGTTCCCTAGAGATGATAGTGGAGCAGACTGGAGATTGAAGTCTTCCTGAAGATATTAAGAAAGCAAATTGGAAACTTTAGATTTTGTTCCCTCGAGATGGTAGTGGAGCAGACTGAAGATTGAAGTCTTCCTGAGATAGTAAGGAAGCAAATTGGAAAGTTCTGAATTCTTATTTCCTCGAAGTTCTTGTAGAGTAGGTTGAGATTACAAATCTCGTCTCCCTGAGTTAACGATGAGGATAAATTCTTTGAAGGTTCATTAGAGAAGATGGAGATTACAAATCTCTTCTCCCTGAATTCTTATTTCCTCGAAGTTCCCGTGGAGTAGGTTGAGATTACAAATCCCGTCTCCCTGAGTTAACAATGAGGATAAATTCTTATTTCTTTGAAGTTTCAATAGAGAAGATCGAGATTACGAATCTCTTCTCCCTGAATTCTTATTTCCTCAAAGTTCTAGTGGAGTAGGTTGAGATTACAAATCCCGTCTCCCTGAGTTAACAATGAGGATAAATTCTTATTTTTTTGAAGTTTCAATAAAAAAGATGGAGATTACTAATCTCTTCTCCCTGAATTCTTATTTCCTCGAAGTTTTCATGGAGTAGGTTGAGATTACAAATCCCGTCTCCCTGAGTTAACAATAAGGATAAATTCTTATTTCTTTGAAGTTTCAGTAGAGAAGATGGAGATTACGAATCTCTTCTCCTTGAATTCTTATTTTCTTGAAGTTCTCGTGGAGTAGGTTGAGATTACAAATCCCTTCTCCCTGAGTTAACATAGAGGATAAATTCTTATTTCTTTGAAGTTTCAGTAGAGAAGATGGAGATTACGAATCTCTTCTCCTTAAATTCTTATTTTCTCGAAGTTCTCGTGGAGTAGGTTGAGATTACAAATCTCATCTTCCTGAGTTAACAATGAGGTTAAATCCTTATTTTTTTTTGAAGTTTCAGTAGAGAAGATGGAGATTACGAATCTCTTCTCCCTGAATTCTTATTTTCTCGAAGTTCCCGTAGAGTAGGTTGAGATTACAAATCCCGTCTCCCTAAGTTAACAATGAGATTAAATCCTTATTTCTTTGAAGTTTCAGTAGAGAAGATGGAGATTACGAATCTCTTCTCCCTGAATTCTTATTTTCTTGAAGTTCTCGTGGAGTAGGTTGAGATTACAAATCCCGTCTCCCTGAGTTAACAATGAGGTTAAATCCTTATTTCTTTGAAGTTTTAGTAGAGAAGATGGATATTACGAATCTCTTCTCCCTGAATCTTATTTCCTCAAAGTTCTCGTGGAGTAGGTTGAGATTAAAAATCCCGTCTCCCTGAGTTAACAATGAGGTTAAATCCTTATTTCTTTGAAGTTTTAGTAGAGAAAATGGAGATTACGAATCTCTTCTCCCTGAATCCTCATTTCCTCAAAGTTACTATGGAGTAGGTTGAGATTACAAATCCCCTCTCCCTGAGTTTATAATTAGGATCAATCCTTATCTCTTTGAAGCAGGGAAGATTGAGTGGAACGGATTGAAGTTACAAGTCTCATCTCCCTGAAGTTGCAGTGGAGCAGACTGAATATAGCGGGTCTTATTTCCTTGAAGTTGTAGTGGAACAAATCGAAGCTATACATTACAAACCTTATCTCCCTAAAGTTGCAGTGGACCAGGTTGCAGATGCAAGTCTTATCTCCCTGAAGTTACAGTGGAGCAGATCGAAGATAGTAGATCTTATCTCTCTAAAGTTGCAGTAGAGCTGATCAAAACGAACCTTATCTCCCTGAAGTTGCAATGGAGCAGACTGAAGATAGCAGATCTTATTTCTCTGAAGTTGCAGTGGAACAGATCAAAGCTATAAAGTACAGATCTTATCTCTCTGAAGTTGCAATAAGCAGATCAAAACAAATCTCATCCCCTCAAAGTTGCTGCAGGAGCAAATTCAAGATACATGGCCTATCTCTCCGAAGTGGTGATGAAGTGAATCAAAGAAGCAAGATGTAGTGATTGGAATGAGACTACTTGAAGAAGAAGAGCACCAAAGAAGTCAAAACCCTGCCAGACCAGGCAAAATTGTCCCTCTTTAAAGTCTTTGCTACGTTCTCGTTACACGACAACAAGCAAAGAGGGGCAGCTGTCGTAGCCCAATTTTGCCCAGGCTAACAAGCCCAAGTAAACAAAATTAAAACCCAACCAACCTATAAATAGACCCAAGCATTACAACCCAAAATTAAACCCCAAACCAGACCCAAATCAAACTAACCCACTAAATTACCTAACCCAATCAGCCCAATTAAAACCTAGCCCAAAACCAAATAAAAAAAAACAAAACCCTAGGGCCACTTGCCCCTTTACACCACCGAACTTGCCCCTGGGGTCTTCTGCCTCCACTGCCCATGTCAGCCTTTGTTGCCACTGCCCACATCACATCACCACTTGCACCATCGCCTGCAACAATAAATAGAAAAGATAGGATATTAGTCAAGTTGTAAACAATGGCTATAAAAGCCAATCTAATTTCATTGTAAAGAGGGATTTTTTAATACAAAAAAGATAGAGATTTAAGATTCACAAACAATCAAGTGATTAAATACAAACGCAAAAGCAGAGATTAAACTCTGAAAGAAAAAACTAGAATCAAAACCCAAGAATAGAGGTGATTTCTTCTTTTTTATTTTCGAAATTCTTTTTTCTTTTCCTTTTTTTTTCCTTTTTCTTTTTTTCGGCATATACATATATCTATATATTATATAAAAAAGGAGGAAAAAATAAAACTTTACCTTTTTGGGGCTCCAACCGTCGTGCACGGTGGCACCGACGACGGAGCTCGTGGCGAAAGATGACCGTAGCGGCGCCGTGCCTTTGAACCTGCAAAGAGAAAAAAAGAAACAGAGCATTAGTTTTTTTTTAGAAACAAGGGAAAATGAAATTTTTTGCAAAAGTTTGGATTATATAGCCAATCGAAACGACGCCGTTTTGGCCGGCGTCTGTAAGCCCCAAAACGACGTCGTTTCACCTTGGCCCATCCCGATCCGACCTGCCTACTCGAAGATCCACGTGTTTTGCCAAAAAAAGGGATATTTATGCGCTCAGTCCCTCCGCTTTTTCACCATTTTTCAATTAATACTATTCATTTTTTTGTCTTTGTAATTTTGCCCCATAACTTTCGCATTTGTTTCATTTTGGTCCACGTCAAATTTGCATGTTTCGCAAGGTAGGGAATTTTTCCTATTTGGTCCATCCTTTTATGTGCACAATACAATTTAGCCCTTCCTTACTATTTTATTTTTTTTCAAATTTACCCCAGCACTCTGCTTTTAATCCAATTTTAGTCCTTTTTCTTCTTTACTCATTTATTATTTTTATTTTTTTATCGTTATCACATTATATCTAGTATTATATTTAATACTATATTATTATTATTACTACTCTATATTTTATACATATATATGTTTTATTAAATGTTATTAGTTATTATTATTTTACTATTATTATTATTTATATGTTTATTATTATTATTACTATTATATCTTTTTACTATCATTTGTTTATTATTGCTATCTATTATTATTATTATTACTGTTATCTTTCATTATCATATTACTAATATTATTTTTACTTATATTATTATCATTGTATTATTATTATTGTTATTTAATGTATTATTTTCATGTTCATTTCATTATCACTTATATTATTATTCTCACCTTATTACCATTATTTTATATTTTATTGTTTTATTATTTAATTATCATCATTATTGTTATTTATTTTCATTATTATTGCTATTACTATTATTTGACATTATATCATTATTATTAGTAGTAGTATTTTTACCTATGTTCATCATCAAATAAAATACATTTCGTAAAATTATCATATTTCATTTAAAGTTTTTAAGATAAAGACAATGTTTTGTATTTAAGAATTCGGGGGATAGTGCCCTAACGTGTTCGGTTGTGGTTTTCTGTTTGACTAAATAACTAAACATTTCATTTAAAATTTTTAAAATAAAGGCAATGTTTTGTATTTAGGAATTCGGGGAATAGTGCTCTAATGTGCTGGGTTGTAGTTTTCCGTTTGACTAAATAACTAAACATCCTTTTAATAAACTTCATAAATCATGAGATAACTTTGATCGCGAAGGTTTAAAATATCGTATCCTAATGTGCTGGATGTGATGTTTGTATCCTCTCGGGACAAAAAAATCTCGAATTTTAGCCCAAATTATCCAAACATTTTCTAAAGGATCCGTATTTTAAAATCTTTTCAAATTTCTGACATTAAGACACTAATTAATCAATTTGGTACTAATTTTGGGTGTATCGAGGGTGCTAACCCTTCCTCGTGCGTAACTGACTCCCGAACTCATTTTCTGGATTTTGTAGACCAAAATCATTGTTTTGATAAATCAAACTGTTTATTAAAAACAACAGTTTTACGAGGTGACCCGATCACACCTCAACAAAAAAGATTGGTGGCGACTCCCTATTTTTTATTTTCATTTTCAAAACCAAAGTCGATTCCCATTTTTTTCTAAAAAATGGTTTCGACATTGTAATTTGAAGAATTGATGATGTTATGATGCAGCTTATCAATGGTGGAAAACCTTAATTTTCGTTGTTCTGAGCGAACAAGTTACATGGGATTTCTTTTAGATCGAGTTCCTGAAGAAATATATCAATGAGAGATTCGTTGATCAAGAACGAAAGGAATTTCTGGAATTGAAATAGGGTCGAATGACTGTTTTGGAATATGAACGAGAGTTCGTGAGACTGAGTCAGCATACTCTGGAATGTGTATCATCTGAAGCTATAATGTGAAAAAGATTTGAAGATAGTCTTAATAAAGATATTCATTTGCTAGTTGGGATATTAGAAATAAAAGAGTTTGTTACACTCGTTGATTGAGCATGCAAAGCTAAAGCACTTGGGAAAGATAAAAGAAAGACTGAGTCTGAAGCTTGAGATATGAGAAAGAGATTTCAGAGTAAATCATTTTAGTCTGCTCCGAAAAGATTTAGAGATAATCAAAGTCGTTACAAAGATAATATGGGACACTCGAATAGAAATCAATCTAAACCGCAAATGAGTTCTAAAACTCTTACAACTTCAATAGCCAGTGTTGGTAATGTTCGGACAGACAGACCTAAATGTAAACATTATGGAAAAAGGCATCCGGGAAGCTATAGATTAAACGACAAAGCTTGCTTCAGATGTAGATCGCTTGACCACTTTATCTGTGATTGTCTTGAGTCTATCGAGCTAGAGACTGTTTAGAATCCGAGACCTGATAATGCACCTGTGAGGGGTAGACCTTCGAAGAATGCAAGAAATGTTAGTGGTAGTAAGAGGTACACGAGAGACACTGTTGTAAGATCTGAAGCTAGAGCACCTGCCAGAGCGTATGCTATCCGAGCTCGTGAGGAAGCTTCATCACTTGATGTTATAACGGGTACTTTTACTCTTCATGATACTTATGTGATTGCATTGATAGACCCTGGTTCTACGCATTCGTATATATGCATGAATTTAGTATATAGTAAGACTTTGCCTGTAGAGTCTACTGAGTTTACTATAAAAGTATTGAACCCCTTAGGTAAAAGTATTCTTTTTGACAAAGTATGCAAGAACTATCTGTTAATGTATCGAGATATCTATTTCTCTGCTGATCTGATGCTTCTGCCATTTGATGAGTTTGATATTATTTTGGGTATGGACTGGTTGTCATTACATGATGCCGTTGTGAACTACCAAAGAAAGACTATAGAAAGACTATAGATTTGAGATGTCTCGAATAATGAAATTGTACGGGTTGAGTCTAATGATTTGAATGGATTGCCTGCTATGATATCGGCACTAAAAGCTTAGATTTATGTGAAAAAGGGGTATGAGGCATATTTTGCTTATGTAATTGATTCGAAAATGTCTGAAAGGAAAATTGAGTCAGTACCTATTGTCTGCGAGTTTTCTGATGTGTTCCCTGAAGAGTTACCGGGTTTACCTCTGATTTGTGAAGTTGAGTTTGGTATTGAATTGATGCCTGGTACGACACCTATTTCGATAGCTCCGTATAGAATGGCACCAATAGAGTTGAAAGAGTTAATGTCACAGTTGTAAGAATAAACTAATAAAGGGTTCACTAGGCTGAGTTTCTCACCTTGGGGTGCTCCTGTTCTGTTTGTGAAAAAGAAAGATGGCACGATGAGAATGTGCATCGATTACCGTCAGTTGAATAAGGTGACCATAAAAAACAAATATCCGTTACCCTGAATAGACGATTTATTTGATCAGTTAAAAGGAGCTACAGTATTTTCAAAGATTGACCTGAGATCAAGGTACTACCAATTGAGAATGAAAGATTCAGACATTCCGAAGACTGCTTTTAGAATGAGGTACAGGCATTATGAGTTTTTAGTCATGCCATTTGGACTAACCAATGCCCCTACTATTTTTATGGATCTAATGAATAGAATTTTCAGATCGTACTTAGATCAATTTGTTATAGTATTCATAGATGACATATTGATTTATTCACGAAATGAAAACGAGCATGCTGAACACTTGAAGATTGTGTTGCAAACTCTGCGAGAAAAATAATTGTACGCGAAATTCAGTAAATGTGAATTCTGGTTGCACAAGGTTAGTTTTCTAGGACATATTGTGTCAGCTTCTAGGATTCGTGTTGATCCAAGTAAGATCTCTACTATTCTGGATTGGAAACCTCCGAAGAATGTGTCTGAACTCCGTAATTTTCTAGGTCTAGCTGGTTATTATCGTCGTTTTGTAAAAGGATTTTAGTGATAGCTACTTCATTGAATAAATTACTTCAGAAAGATGTTAGATTTGAGTGGTCGAATAAATGTCAAAAAAGTTTTGATCAGTTAAAAGCTCTGCTAACAGAAACTCCAGTGTTAGTACAACCAGAATCGGGCAAAGAATTTTTGATTTACAGTGATGCTTTGTTAAATGGTCTGGGATGTGTTTTGATGCAGGAAGGCAAAGCTGTAGCTTATGCCTCGAAATAATTGAAGCTTCATGAAAAGAATTATTTAACGCACGACCTTGAGTTAGCTGCGATTGTGTTTGCACTTAAGATCTGGGGCCATTATCTGTATGGTGAGAAATGTCACGTGTTTTCAGATCATAAAAGTCTGAAATATCTGATGACCCAGAAAGATTTAAGCCTACGACAAAAAATATGATTAGAGCTGTTAAAAGATTATAAGCTTGTGATAGATTATCATCTGGGTAAAGCAAACGTTGTTACTGATGCATTGAGTAGAAAATCATTATTTGCATTATGTGCTTTAAATGATCAGTTAGATTTATCTGATGATAGTTTTTTGATAGCTGAATTGAAATGAAACCATTGTTTGTACAACAAATATGTGATGCTCAGAAAGTTGATAATGAATTGTTATTGAAACGATCTTAGTGTGAATTGAATTCTGAATCTGAATTTTGAGTAGTTGATGATTGCTTGAGATTTCGAGGTCGTATCTGTATTCTGAGAAATCCAGAGTTGATTCAGATGATTTTGAATGGAGCATATAATAGTCATTTATCTGTTCATCCGGGAAGTACAAAAATGTATCATGATTTGAAGCAGCACTATTAGTGGTTTGGCATGAAACAAGACATTTCTAATTTTGTTTCAAATGTTTAGTCTGTCAGGAAGTGAAAGCTGAACATCAAGTTACGTCCGATTTGTTACAATCGATTCTGATTCCTGAGTGGAAATGGGATAGAGTAATGATGGATTTTATTTTTGGATTGCCTCTGACTCCGAGAAGGAAAGATGCGATTTGGGTCGTGGTTGATCGATTGACGAAATCTACTCATTTTATTCTGGTAAGACCTGACTACTCACTTAAAAGATTAGCTGAGCTTTATATTTCTGAGATTGTGAGATTGCACGGGGTGCCACTATCCATTATATCAGAAAGAGATCCGAGATTCACATCGCGATTCTGGAAGAAGTTGCAAGAAGCTTTAGGCAGGAAATTCTATTTCAATATAGCTTTTCATTTGCAAATAGATGGTCAATTCGAGCGGATCATTTAGATTTTAGACAATATGTTACGATGCTGTATACTTGAGTTTATTGGTTTATGGGAACAATATCTAACATTGATCGAATTTGTGTATAACAATATTTTTTAGACGAGCATCAAAATGGCACCATATGAAGCTTTGTACGAACGTAAATGTCGTACACCTCTGTATTAGACTGCGCTTAGTGAGAATAAGTTACACGGAGTTGATTTGATAAAGGATTCAGAATAGAAAGTGAAATTAATCCGAGATTATTTGAAAGCAACATCTGATCGTCAGGAGTCTTATGCGGACTTGAAATGAAAAGATATAGAATTTGAAATCGACTACAAAGTATTTTTGAAAGTGTCTCCGTGGAAGAAAGTGCTTTGATTTAGACGTAAAGGCAAATTGAGTCCGAGATTCATCGGACCATATAAGATCATTGAACGTGTTGGGCCTGTTGCTTATAGATTAAAGTTGCCCACTGAGCTAGAAAAGATTCATAATGTATTTCATGTTTCGATGCTCCAGAGATATTAATCTGGTCCGTCACATGTAATTGCTCCATTTGAAATTGAAATTCGATCTGATATGACATACGAAGAGGAACCGATCCGTATTTTAGCTCGTGAAGTGAAAGGGTTGAGAAACAAGAAAATTTTGTTAATGAAAGTACTGTGGACTCTACACGAAATAGAAGAGGCTACGTGGGAGCCTGAGGACTCAATGAGACAGCAATATCCGACTCTATTTAACGGTAAGATTTTTGGGGACAAAAATTCCTAAAGGGGGAGAATTGTAACAGTCTGATTTATACCCTAGTCGAAACAGTGGTTTCAAGACCACAAATCTGAGTCTGAATAATATTTTAATATTATTTTTTGTACTGTTGAGATGTGACTAAGCATGTGTTAAATTTTCATAAGTTAATTTATTTGTCTATGAGCTTAATTTGAATAAAGGATTGAACTGCATTAAATGCGAAACTTGCATGCTATATGTTAAAGTGCTTATGTGTTGTGGCTTTATAAAAGTGATGGTCTTAGGAAGTAATTAGACCACTATTTAATTAGTGGGTGAATGAAAGGCAAATATGCCCTTGTTATATGTTTGTTTTATTTATTCATTGAATTGATATTTTAGTAAAATAAATAATAATATGTTTGTAATAATAAACAAAAGAAAAGATGAATGCTATCATCTTATATTTGGGTGCCAAAATTGAAGAAAGAAAAAGAAGAGAAATGTGCTAGGGCATTCGGCTTTATTTATGCAAGATTAAGGAATGTTTTGACTTTGGTTTTTGATAATTTCTACGTTTCTGCAATCGTTGCTTTGAGAGCTACAAAACCCATGCCTTGATTTTGTGTTTTGATGATGTATGTGAAATATGCTATTGATGAATTCATGAGATATGTGATGTTTGATGGTGTTAAATGAAAGATTTGAGTTAGTTAAACGTGTTTTGTTCTTGAAGTTTTGATGAATTTAGCTAAATAGGGCTAAATTGTGAAAATAGAAAATTAAGGGACTAAATTGCTAATTTGATGAAAATATGGGCTTGTATGATATATATATATACATTCGGCTAAGCATGAGTGTGGGTTGATTTTGTGAATTTGATGTTTTGAGAAAAATGAACTAAATTGATAAATTGTGCAAGTATGAGGGCTAATTTGTAAATTACCCTAAATATATGTGTTTGGATTGAATTGAATGAATGAGTGAATAAAAGGGTTAATTTTAAATATGTTTAGATCAAGAACCGAGGAAAACAGATTTAGGTCGCGGGAAAGTGAAAGTAACAGAGTAGCCATTTTCGTTTCATTAAACCGAATCCGAGGTAAGTCACATTCAAATAAACGTATTTGTATTGAACTAAATATATATAAATCCATATGACTATTGATGATAATGAATGTGTATGAGATGCTATGTTCATGAATTCTGAGATAAGCTTGATATAGTGACAAAGTCCGAGAAGTCCCGTACGAACCTAGGAATAGATAGGATTAGTTCTGTTATGACATAGGTATATGTTCTGTTTAATCATGTAAGACCACGTCCAGGACGTTGGCGTTGATTTGTGATTTCGTGTAAGACCACGCCTGGGACGTTGGCATCGATATGGGCTTTACGTGTAAGACCACGTCTGGGACGTTAGCATCGATATGAGCTTTATGTGTAAGACCATGTCTGGGATGTTGGCATCGATATGAGTTTTACGTATAAGACCATGTCTGGGACATCGACATCGTATTGATTCGTATAAGACCCTATCTGGGATAGTGGCATCTATATCTGAGTGCATGTAAGACCTCGTCTGGGACGTTGGCATTGTACGACCATTTTGAGTTTTCTGAGTGTCCTACTAGATTCCTAAAGGTTCAAGGGCAAGTCTGTGATACGAATAGTAAATTTGAGCTTTGAACATTCAAGTGAACGAATGTCTGATTCAAGTACATTTGGTATATACGCAAGTGTGTATAAAAAGGTAAGTACCTATACGACTTTGTTTTGAAGAGAAGTAAGATTAAATATGATAATGTCAATGAGATGTAAGAATGATTATGAAAAAGCTATGTGTACAAATGATTCTTGAATTGATGAATGTGGCAAATGTGGCCATAAGTATGAATCCAAGTATATATAATAATAATTTGTTAAGTGAATGAGATATGCAAATGTATCAAATTGTATATATGCTTTATATGCCAAGTTTGTTTGTATATTCACTTACTAAGCTTTTGGAAAGCTTACTCTGTGTGTGTGTTTTCTCTATTTTATAAGTCGTTAAAGCTACTGAAGGCTCAAGACCGTCAAGGATTGTCATCACACTACTAAACTTATTTTGGTACCCTTTTGAAAGTGTATATAGCTAATTATGGCATGTATAGGCTAGATAGGTGTATATGTTTATGAAGTGAACTTAGCCATGTGTTTTGGCAAGTCTTGAGTTGATAAATGCTTGAATGAATGAGTTATATGATACAAATTTTGGTATGGTTCAATGCATATGAAATGGTTAAATTTTGGCTAAGCAAATGAATGAAGTATGCTTGAGATGAGATGAGCTTTAGTCTTGTAATTTGGCATAGCTGAGATTGGCATTGAATGTATAGATTGAATGGTCAAATTTGGTATGTTTTTGGTTGCCATATATGCATTATATGTGATGGAAAATGTTGCTTGTAGGTATGACCCATTTGGGCGGCATTTTGGTCTTGCAAATGACCTATAATGTCACACGGCCATGGCACACAGGCGTGCCTAGTGACCATGGGGTAAAGTCTGTATATGGTCTAGCGGGACACAGCCAAGGCACACGGACGTGTCTCGTAGCCGTGTGGTTTTGGCAGGATCGACCACGGCCAAAGTACATGGGCGTACCTAGTGGCCGTGGTACATAAGTCAGTTTTGACCACGGGGAGGACACACGGGTGTGTCTTGTAGCCGTGGGTGGGGCACGGCCTACCCTCACGGGCGTGTATCCCCTGTATTGTAGAAAAGTTTTTAATTTTCCATGAAATTTTGTATGTGTTTCGTTTTAGTCTCGACTCGATTTATAAGCATGCTTAGGGTCTTGATGACTCACTTAAGGGACATTATGTGTATGATAGATGAATGAAATGCTATAAATGTTTCCTATCTGTCTGGTAACACCTTTGACCCTATTCCAGCGATGGTTACGGGTTAGGGGTGTTACAAACATGGTCGTAGAGCACCAAGTAGAGGTGCAGGTTATGCTGAGGCGAGGCAGCCAGCTTTGGTCTATGCAGCACGTCGCCAAGGGGACGAAGACGATCTAGGTGCAAATAATGGCTACCGTAGTATACTGAGTGTTTATTTTGGTTTTAGAATTAGAGTGCGCAGTGAAAGCATAGTGGTAGGATTTGGGTAGTACGATTAATAGTTAGTTGGAAATTTTGAGGACGAAATTTCTTTAAGGAGGGTAGAATTGTAACGCCTTAAATTTGGGCCTAGTAGATTTGGGCCTATTGAGTTGTAACTCCCTAAAAATCCTGAAACTTTAAATTTTTGTGCACTGAGGTTGATATGTACGTGTAGCACTTAGAATATTAATTTTAAGGTATTATCGGGATTAATTGAGGTCTTAGAGATAGGGAAGACCATAGGGAAAATTTTATTTTCTTGCTTTACTGGACCCTAGTCTCAGGCATTAGGCCTCTTAAGTAGATTAAGGGGCAAATAGGACACAAATGGGCTTGTCGACAAGGTGGCGTGAAGAGGTCCAAGGTTCGAATAGTGGTAAGGTGTTTCTGGAGTGTTTATTTTGCATAGTGTACGGCCAGAGTTGTGTGGAATTTTGACTTTTTGTTGAAGTGTTTGAATTGGTCTTGTAAGCTGATAAAAGAAGGAATTTCGGATGAGATAAGGGAGATATCATGGAGAAAAATTAGGATATGAGGGGTGGGAAGAGTTGGTGCCGAATTGGACTGTGGGGGAAGGTAGGATTTGGCTATTGGCTATAAAAGGAGGTGCCAAATTAGTTTGAGAGGTTTCTTAGGTTCCATTACATTTCCTTTTCTTCCACCTTAGCCGAATGCTTCCATTTGCCAAAAAAAACCATCGTTCCTTTGCTGAAATTTTGGTTTTCTCTCTAGTCGAATTCCCCAACCTTCTCTTCTTAAATTCCTTCTCTTGTTCACCTTTAGTTCTAGCCGATCACTTCTCCTTTTCTTCTCTCTATTGGTTTCGAATTTTCATTGTCACCATACTAATCTCAAAAGCTAAATTTATGCCGTAGGATAAAGTAGATTTCGTAAGTATTCGGTTAACCTCTCTTGTACGTTTTGCTAAAAGTCGAAAGGCTATCTAAAGTCCTGTCATTAACTCTGTGGTAACAAGGATAAGTTTCAAAGATCGCAAGCGTGGTAGGATCGTTAGCAAGGGTAAGTGTACTCAACTCGATTATGGTGGAAGGGAATGGTCGAATGTATGGATGACTTGTGTGGATTACGAGTCACCCAAATTTTGATGGTGTATGTGTGAGTGCAGATCTAGGTGATACTTCTGATTAGCAGCTAAGGAAGGGCTATTAGAACCCGGTGGCACACGGTAAGGTTTCGACTTTTGAGTAAATATCTTTATTAAGTATGTGTGAATTGATTGAAGGTTGGTTGGTTGTAGGATCAAGGCTAAGGAAAGAATAGCACGTCGCAGTAACCAGATGTGTACAAACACTACACACATGACATTGGTAATGCCAGAAAGCTGAAAGGCCAGAAGTGGCTAAATGGGCTGGCGGGCCCTAATTCTAAGTTTGATGAAATGGATTAATTTGATTATATGAATTGGGTTAGGCATGCATGTTACATGATCTGGAATTGTTTTGGGCTTAATAGGCCATATGACTGAGATTTGGGCGTAGTAAGGCGTAAAGATGTGATGTGGCCATTATGGGTTATATGAAAGTGAAATGGGTTGATTGGCTTTATGGGAACGTAGACATGTATGCTAGGGTTTAATCGACTTTAAGCCTAGTTCTGAACAACTCTTAAACCACATAAGACTTAATCTAATAATTAAACATGTCTATGAACAAGTCACTAGGTTAGAGTGTGGCAACGGACACATGCATGCCTAGGATTGGATCTAGAGAGAGCTTGGTACTTAAGCAGCCCTAGCTGCCCACCTCCTCTTCTCCGGAATCCTACCTGGTGCATAGTGTCTGTTCACTTTAGCCGCAAGGAATTGTTAATGGGCCAAAGTTCATAACTAAAACCCGAGAGGGACCTAATACCCTTAGATTTGTAAAATTACTAAAATACCCTTAGTTTGAAAATTACCAAAATACCCTTAGATTTGAAAAATCACTAAATTAGCCCCGAATGGTGATATTACCATAATACCCTTGATTTGCAAAATTACCAAAACAACCCTGATTTATAAAATTTCCAAAATACCTCTATTTTTCAACATTACCTTAATACCCCTGTAGGGTAGAATTACGAAAATACCCTTAATTGTGAAATGGCTAAAATACCCCTATGTGATGAATATGAATTTTATGGATGTTACTCGTGCATGCGACATTCATATGATATTCTGTTTAGGATGCATATGGGTGGGAATTATGGTATGGAGGAAGAATTTGAGGATCGCATAGTCGCTTGACGACCTGGATCCACCGGTGGCTTTAAGTCCATTATATGATTAGCAGCTTTGCTGCAACATTGAGTAGTGCCACTGTGACTACTACCTTTGGTGTGTAGAGGATAGGAGGGTCAATTTAGAAATCCCTACCGATGTGTAGGGTTAGAAGGGGAATGGTGTGTGTAGCGGATGGATTTTTGGGGAGGGTTTTGCATTACCTTGTTTTGCATATGATATGATATGATATGATATGATATGATATGAGGTTATTGTGGGCTAAGGCCCAAGACCACCGATTTTGATAGGGCTTAGGCCCAATGTGATAATTGCATATTGAATTGTTTGCCAAGGGTTGTACACACTGAGTTTCGAAACTCACACCCTTTTTATTAAATGTTTCAGGTGATCCTTAGTAAACGGCTCGACGTGGGAGAGAACTCGGAGATGACCACACTACAAGATATTTAGAAGTTTTAATTATTTGTTCCAAAAGACATGTTTTTAATTGCTTTATTTTAATTGGATGTAATAAGGCCTTGTACTCCGATTTGACTTTAGATTTTGGATTTATTGTTTTCAACTGTTTACTTAAATATTAAACCTAAGTAAATTTCATATGTTTAAACTTGGTTTCCAGAATGCCTAAAATAATAAAATGGGCTTTTATCATTACTTAACAAGACTCAAGGATTTTGGGCTGTTGGGCCTTAAAATGTTAATTAGTAAAACCGTTTTGAAGTGTGCCTTTAATGTGACATTTCAGATTTGGGCCTAACTTCTAGGTCGAGTTTGGGGTGTTACACAAATGATGTGAGACGGCCCGGGGTAGTCGAATTCGTTCACTTGGGTGCTCGATCGTTTACGAGGAGTGGTTGGAAACTTGAAACGGGATGATGATTGAAGAGTTGACTTGTGGAAGCTATGTTAGTTTTGTGATGATATTGGTTTTAAGATGACAAAGGAAAATAAGGATATGAATGGAATTTGGTTTAGAAGTCAGAGAAAGAAGGTTCGAGTTTTAGTTGATGAAAGAAAGAAAGATGTATGGTATTGCGGTTAAGTTGACAAACAAGGATGGAGGAAGAATAGATAGGTGATAGTTCGGTTTAAGTTATGAAAAACAAAGATCGATTGATGGTGATGGAAAATAAAACTTAAATCGGGAATCAATTCAACACTATAAAGGAGTGTCACACCAGTTCCAATCGGTTTAAGGTGGATGTATGGAAATAGAATGAACGCCACACTCGGGATAAGAAGTGATAAGTTCAAAACAAGAATCGGAGACGCCACAAGCTAGCTTGATAAGTCACCCAAAAACTCGTAGGAATAAGCAGAGGAGTAATCTCACTCTTTGAACAAAAGTTAATATATTAAAATTGGCAAAAGTTTTTTTACAATGTGCAATTGACAAGTATTTATGCTTATCCTAGCTAGCTAGTCGAATGGACACATGCCAAACTTAGCAACTAAGAAATTCAGCCATAACATAATAGATAGTTCTAGAATTAAACAATTTAATAACTATGACTAAATCAGCTGAATGGTACTTCAATCGACGGCTTCTAGATGAATGGCTGAACTTGGTTCACTTGCAAGGTTCATGGCACAAGTCTAGGTTCGGCCTAGGCTAAATTTAAGCTCTTTTAATTGCTGCCTTTTGATGAAGAGTGATCGGCATTAATATGATCATATGAACAGCCTCTTGAGGTGTGAATGGATGGCAATGAATGGCCTCCTTGTGTGAACTTAACCAACCGAATAGCCCCCTTGTGTGAACAGTTTGTGTGAAACGAATTATGGTTCTTTGGGAGAGGAACGACCAACTTGGGAGAGCTTAAAGGCTAGAGACTCTTCAGTCGAATGGGTGCTTGGAGAAGCCAAAAACATTCAGCAATTGATTGTAGATTTAGCTGTACATACATTGCTCCATGCGTTCAATGTATCATCCACATACATTGCACCTAGGTGTATGAATCTTCTTAATGGCTCCATAAACATTTGGCTGCACCTAGTAGTCACATGAACCGAATTTAATCAAGCCAAAAATTAGCTGAATAATATTAAAGACACTCTAAGACACATTAACTAATATTTAGACAAACTAAATGCAAGCAAATCTAAGACATCATTAATATGCGGCTAAGCTAAAGACATATTAAAAACCTGTACTAATGGAGACAAATTAAATAATGTTTAGACAACTTTAATTCAGCACTACTTTAAAGCTTTTGGACACCTTAACTTGCTGTAGTAAAATTAAACAAATTAAAAGTTCATATTAGTAAATTAAGCAACTTAAGTGTTTCAGCTCAATGAGTTGGCTTAAGCTCAAATGAGCTACTCCAGATTAAGGATAACATGCACCAGGGTGCATGGGGAACTCATGAGCTGGACCCAAGCTGGTTCTTTGCTTGTGGAAGAGACTTCGGTCCAAATGCACTTTGTAAGTGCAGCCACGGCTTCTTGTAACTTCTTGGCCCTAGCTCAAGTCATGGGTCCTTCGGGCATCACAAGAGCATCGACACTTGGTTCTTTGGTTTCCCCGGGCGGGGTTACATTAGTTGGTATTACTAAGAATGACTTATTGTGTAATTATGATGTGTTGTTTCTTGTGATCATGTGGTGATTAAGTGCAGGAATGTATGTTAAATAATAAGAGCATTTGGCTTGTGATATGGTCGGAATGTGGTATAAGATGAATGATAAGCATGATCTTGAATTATGAAATGCTACTTATTGATTAGCACATGTTATGATGTTTATTGTTTACATGTAAACTTACTAAGCTTTAAGCTTACTCCCTTTCTTTTCCCTTGTTTTATAGTGTTAAAGAGCCAGGTCGGGATACGAAGATAATTAAAAGACCACCTACACTATCAACTCATCTCGGTATATTTAGAACTAACATTTTGAGTATGGTAATGGCATGTATAGGGACTAGACTAGCTATATTATTTTGTTTTATGGCCAAATATGTTGGCTCCTTATAGATGAAATCTTTTGTATATTGCTATAGTAAATGGCTCTTTACTATCAATCAATGATAAGAAGAGGCTATTCATGATTGTGTAGAGTATATGAATGGTTTATTTGGTTATCAAAATGCATGATTGAATTGATGGTGGAGGGTGAATTATGCTTGAGTGAGTTAGGGTGATGAAAAAGCTTGGCAAATAGCCTTGTTCTTGTCTACACGGGTAGGCACGCGGGTGTGTGTCTAGGCCATGTGTGACACATGGCCAATTGCATGGGTGTGTGAGTAGGCCATGTGTCCCCTTGCATGTTAGAATTGCAAGTCAGTAAGCTCAGTAGTAAACATATAGGCAGAGACACGGCCGTATGTCTCAGCCGTGTGAGAGGCACGGCCACGAACATGGGCGTGTGTTCAGGCCATGTGAAGTCTGCATCTTGAATTTGGAATTTAAATCATCACACGGTTGAAGCACACGGGCGTGTGACAAGCCGTGTGAAATAAGTCAGTGTCGACCACGGGTACAGCACATGGGCGTGTGGCTAATCGTGTGATGCAAGTCAGTGTCGACCACGGGTGTAAAGCACGGGCGTGTGAAATACCACACGGGCGTGTCCCATTTCACACGGGAGTGTGGCCCCTATTTAGGTAAAATTTTCTTATGTGCATAAAAGTTTCCGATTTATTTCCAAAACTTTTTGGAAGTATGTTTAAGGCCTCGTAGGTCCATTATAAGTACGATAGAGATGTGAATGAAAAAGTTTTAATTTGGAATAAAATTTGATAACCCAAAATTGTATGACCATGTGAGTTATGTACAATAACGCCTCGTACCCGATTTCGGTGTAGAATACAGGTAAGGGGTGTTACAGATGTGTTGTGCAAGAGAGTTTTGGTATGAAATTGAATGATATATTATGGTATTGATGTGCTTGTATTGGTTGGTGTTGAGATGGTAGGAATTATGCTTGAATAAGGTTAATAAAATGCTTATTAATGCCATGTATTGGTGCCAATTGGTTTGATGTAGGTGTGTACCAAATTGGGTGGCAAAATGGCTTGGTAAATAGCCTATTTTTGTCCACACGGGCAGAGACACGGGCGTGTGTCTCAGCTTTGTGTGACACACGATCATGTTGCACGGCCGTGTGTCCTCTGGTGTTGAAATTGAAATGAAGTCAGTATGCTCCTCATGGCCTCACACACGGGCGTGTGACTTGGTCATGTGGCATAAGTCAGAATATCCTACTGGTTTGGCACGGCCTAGCACACAGCCTGGCACACGGGTGTGTGTGGCCACTTTGCCTAAACACACAGGCGTGTGGTTGGCCGTGTGACCCAAGTCAGTAAGCTCACTTGTTTGGACACAGGGTCAGACACGGGCTGGGACACGGTTGTGTGCTCCCATTTCGAATGTCCACACGGCCTGTGACACGGGCGTGTCTGTGCGCCATGTGAGACACATGGCCGGGCCATTAGGCGTGTGTCCCCTGTTTTATGCAAAAATTTTCTAAGTGTTGAAAAATTTCCTGAGATATCGATTTATCCCGAACTACCCTGAGTGCATGTTTAGGGCCTCGTTGGCTCTCGTATTAGGGGCAAATTGATTGAGATTGAATGTTGAATGAATGAACTGATTTAAATGTATGTGAAAAGTATGTTTAGATGTGTTGTAAGTCTGGTAATGCTCCGTAACCCTATTCTGGCGTTGAATACGAGTGAGGGGTGTTACAAGAAAGCCGAAAAATGACTTAGTTTGCCTTGCACAAAGCACATATATTAATTTGATTAAATGTTTACTATAAATATCACAATGATAGAAAAAGATTTTAGAATTTCATTAAACTTTTAGTAAATTTACATTTTGGTCACTCAACTTTAAAAAGTTACAAAATGGTCACTGAACTATTCTAAAGTTTTCATTCAAATCACTAAATGATTTGTAAGTTTTTAGTTTAGTCACTTAGTTATCAAGTTTTTTTTTTAAAATCAGGCTAGTGAGCTCCAAATAACAATTTGATGATCGGTATGGTAGATTAGTACCAATCAACGAGTAAAAGAACAAACATTAAATCTAAGTTGATCTGACTGTCGGTGTTGAATATGAGAAATTTAAAGTTTGGTTCCCAAATTCATGACATTCAAAACTGTTTCATGAAAAAAATTGAACTGTGGAAAAAGAAGAAAAAAGCTTAATTTGTGTAGGTAGTGTGAACAAAAAAGGTCGTACATAAGCGATTTTAATAATTTAGGGACTTAAATGAAAGCTTTAAAATAGTTCAATTACTATTTTATAACTTTTTAAAATTAAATAACCAAAACTTAAGTTTCTTAATAGTTTAGTTACCTTTGGTGTAATTTACTTTTAATTAAAAACATACCAGCTATGGACATCAAGTATTAAATAGTCAAATAGATTTATTTCAATTGTTATCTTGACTTAGCAATGATCAAACCAAATTTGAATAGTTCATGAGAACAAATGCTTCATTTGTACTAATTCACATACAAATATACTCAAACTAGTTTAATATAGGTTTATGTCATATATGAATAATTATTAGAGTTAAATCATTATTTGGGAATGTAACAGTCCGAATTTGACCCTAATCGAAATGGTGGTTTCGGGAACACGAATCTTAGTCTGAGAGATTTTTAAATATTATACTCTGTGCTTATTATGTATGAATTAATGTGTGTGAAAGTTTCATAGAAAAATTTTATCGTTTAAGTGTTTAATTTAACAAAAGGACTTAATCGTGTAAAGCGTAAAAGTTACATACTAAAGTGAAAAGTGTTAGTCAGTTTTTGATAATTTTTACGTTTTTGATATCGTTGCTTCGAATCGAAGCTGACCCATGTTGGAATTTTTAAATCTAAGCATGCTTGATGTTCAACCATTGATATGTTCATGTGGTTTTTGATGTTTTATGATTTTAGATTAAAGATATGTTAAAGATTAGTATGTTTTGTATTGGAAGTTTTGGTAAAATTGAGTATTTAGCACTAATTTGTAAAAATAAATTTTTAGAGGGGCTTAATTGCTAAATAAATGAAAGAAATGGACTTGTATAGTCCCTATGAGTATTTGGCCCTTGATTGGTGTTGAGAAATTTTGTGTATTTTGTGTTTTATGCAAATGGGACCAAATTGCAAAAATGTGAAATAGTAGGGTAAAATGGTAAATTGCCTATTTATGTGCTTAGGTACTAAATTGAGATGAAATGTACTTGAATGAGCTGAATTTTAATGTGTCTAGATCAAGAACAAAGAAAAATGGATTTGGATCGGGGAAAGACAAAGGTTATCGAATAGTCAGTTTACACGGTCTGTCGACAGTCGAGGTAAGTCCTTAAACAAATATAAGTCAAAGAATTATTTGTGAATATAATAAATGATGAAATTTGAATATTTTAAGCATAAATATATCAAATGGCCGAATGTAGGGATATGATAGTGGATTGAGTTTTAATTGTTGAAAGTAATTGTAATAGATATGCTCGGTTGTTATGTGAAAGTGATATTGAATTATATGAAATATATGTGATATTGATAGTATATGGTGTGAATGAGATGACTCAATAATATGAATGTTTGGGCTTCGAGCCTAGCAGGCCTTGTGCCGGTGACTTATTTTGGGCTTTGATGCCTAGCAGGTCTTGTGCCAGTGTTACATATCGGGTTTTATGCCTAGCAGGCCTTGTGCCGATGACTTATTTTGGGCTTTAATGCCTAGCAGGCCTTGTGCCGGTGTTTCATATCGGGCTTTGATGCCTAGCAGGCTTGATGCCAGTGATGCAAATTAAATGGAGAAACCATAAATTATTCGAGGTGAAACATAGTCAATGTATCGAGTTAAAAGCTCAGGTAAGCATAAGTCCCTTTATATTTATAGGAGTAAGGTAAGTTGTGTTTAATATTACTTGAGTTGGGATAATACGATAAGAATGGTGTTATGTGAAATTGAGCTTACGATCGATGTGTATGAATATTATATGATAGAATTTGAGCTTAAATGTACTATTTTAGGAGATTCGGTTACAAATAGAAATGTTAAAAGTGATAAGATTCTGAGTGTGATAACATAGTTGATATGAATGTTATACTTACATGATTTGGAGCATGTGATTCATGTAATATATTTTCTTTGTATTTCAATGAGATATAGGTTTATGGTAATGAAGTGCAATTACCTAGGTTAATGAACTATTAGTATGCGGCCTTATATAAATTCGCATATGTAACATCCTGAAAATGGGCCTATGCATTTCTGATTTAATTATACGAAATGACATGTCTTATGTGTTATGAATGTATTTTGAACATTTTTGGAAACACAGGAATGTATGGAAATGTTACGTTAAAAGAGGAAAGTGAACATTTTGGAAACCTAAGTTAAAGAGGAAAGTGAACATTTTGGAAACCTAAGTTAAAAGAGGAAAGTGAACATTTTGGAAACTTAAGTTAAAAGAGGAAAGTGACACAAGGTGGCCTTAAGAAAATTAATAGAAGAAGTTTGACACACAAACAGGCTTGGAAAAGTGGCCTAGAGATGCCACTTAGGGCCTCTGAAATGGCGCCACATACAAGGGAATTGGGCCTAAGTTCGAGTCACATGGGAAGCAAATAAAAGAAGTTTTATTTTTGCTTCCAGAAGCAGAGAGGTGGATGGCATTAAGGCTCTTAAAAGAGGAGTTTTATTCTCTTTAAATTTCATTAAATAGGGATAAATAATAGATTATTTTCAAGAGATAAATGATAGATTATTTCTTTTATTTTATGAGGTGATAGGAGGAGAAAAGTGAGGAAGGGCTAGTGTTTGAGTGCTAGCCGAAATTCTTAGTTGAAGTATCCATCTTTTTCTTCTTTTTGTTTAGTCTCTCATCTTCTCCCTAGCCGAATGTCCCTCTTTTCCTTCTCTCCCAATCTTCCTTGCTAGCCGAAACCATTCTCTTCCTATAGTCACCATAGCCGAAACTCATAAAGCTTCACACTCTCCCTCTCTACATTCTTAAAAGGTCTAACCCCAAAATTATTTTCCTTTAATTTAATTAAGGCCGAATCTTTATTAACTCCCTAAGCCATTGTCGAAATTCTTCTACCTCATCTCTTCTCAGTCTAGGCCGAATAGCAACCAGGTTAGAGATCTCTTTTGATCCATTCTCAAATTGGTTTGGATAGGTAAGTATGCTATGGCCGAATCTCTTTTATTTCTCTTTACTCCTCCTCTGTCGACATATGTAGAACAAAAGCCAAAATATAGCATTTGATTTGACTCTCATTCAACCATGAAATCGGTTCTTTTAGGAATTTCGGGATTTGTTTTGGAGTAAGCCAACTTCTAGAGGAGAGCATTCAGGATTCGGTTATCTAAAGTAAGGCATGGATTCGGCCAAAGGCCATTGATTATGTTTAAGTGATTGAAATAGAATCTAATATATGAGTCTATAGGTGATTTCGACAAATACCAAAGGGAATTAGCAATTTCGGGATTTAGATCCCTAAGGTAAGTGTACATGAATATTCGGCCAAGGCTTATTTTGGTATGAAGATCTATTTCTTATTTCGCTTAAAAGTCGAAACTAATTAGTTAAGTGATTTTAGTGCCTAGTCGATTGCAAGGGGAGAACTCTGCAAAGTTTCAAGATTTGACTATAGTCAATTCGATAGCAAGGTAGGCATATAAGTGTACTAATCCTACTGGAATTTGGTTTGTGGCCGAATGGTTCTTTTTGTTAAAATCCTAGTATTGGCCGAATGTAGGAGTTAAGAATCTAAAGCGTTAGATTGAGTTTTCGGGTTTTCAGGAAAGCATTAATATCAGGTGTGTATTCCACACTAATTCTTAATACGTTTTATGGCAATATTTAATATGTGCATGTTTACCGTGTTACGGTACAAAGTACTCAGGTACGTTTCCTACTCCTACTAGGATTACGAAATATGTTATATTTAACATATGAAAAGTGACATAAATGTGAATTTAAGTATGATAGGCATGATATGAATAATATGGGGCATTCGGGTTATATGAAAAAGGGAAAGTGAAAGTGGTGACTTCGGTCTCACTATCTGAATGTGGTGACTTCGGTCACATTATTTGAATGTGGTAACTTCGGTTACATTATCTGAATGTGGTGTCTCATGACACAATTATTTAATCTGGTGGCTATGCCACGAATTTTATATGGGCGATGAGCACGCCGACTGCAGCGACTGCCTTCGATGGTGTGTAGCGGATGGAGGGTTGACTTAGTAGTCCCCACGGTGTGCAGGTTGGTATAGGGATGTGTAGCGGATGGCATCTAAGTTTGGGTTCAGGTTGCATCATTATCTTGAATTATTATGTGAACATGATATGTATGGTATGCCTAAATCTATTAAATTTTAGTGTTGGTTACACATTGAGTCTATTGACTCACCCGTTGTGGGAACATGTTTTGGTGATGAACAAAGATGGACCTGGATGGCAGAACTTGTGGTGGCCATGCTCACTTAAAGTTTTATTTAATTTGGACATTTTATTTTATTTAAGTACTCTACAAATTTTATTTTGGGTTTTATTTTATGTAATAAGGCCATAGTGATGATTTTATTGTTATTTTAATTACTATGTTACTTAATTTATGTTATTTAAAGATTAAGTCAATTTAATTTAAAATAAACTTTAAATGTTTTCTCACCAAATAAATGGGTTTTCAATATAAAAATAAACTTGTTTTTAACTTGAGCCCAACCCACAAATAAACTATCTTCAAAACACACAGTTTTCAAAGTAACGAAAGAATTTTTGAACCGGTTTACATCGAGGAACATACCAGATCTGGTCCAGGCTCGTGGGCCGAGTGTGGGGTTTCAGTTTGGTATCAGAGCCCAATTTTAAACTCTCAGCCTTGGGTTTAAGGCCCAAAATGTTTTCAAAGTTAAGCCCAAAAGGGATTTTGTGAATTAAGTTGGTTTTTCTGGCATGGCCCACTAAGTCTCCGACCCGAAGTCCACCAGGTAAGTACTTCTGACTTCTGAAGTGATTTGAATATGTGAAATGTATTGGCTTTTATGGCAATGTAGATTAGTGAACTAGGATCTGTTGAACCCTAGGACTAGTCTACTCAAAAACACAAGTACATAAGACTTAAGGACCATTAGACAAACCTGTGATTAAGTCGCCGAGCTAGAGTGTGGTAACTATTGTGCGCATGTCTAGGAGTGGATTCAATAAGAGCTTGGTATTTAAGCAGTCCTAGCGACTCACCTCCTCTTTACTCGAATCTTACCTGGTGCGTAGCCTCGATTCACCCTAACCAAGAGGACTTATTCGAAGGCTAAACCGATAATTAAAACCCGAAAGGGACTAGCCATATTTTTATGAAAACCCTAGTTTTATAATCACCAAATTACCCCTTGAATAGTAGCAAAAACTTATTTTGGAAAATTTTCAAAATATTTTCAATTTATAAAAATTACAAAAATACCCCTAGTGGTAAAATTACAAAAATGCCCTTGGTTTATGAAAATTTTCAAAATACCCACAGTTATCAAAATTTCACTACTTTGCTTAAAGGAACCCTAAATTTACAAAATATCAAAAACCTTGATTATGGAAAAAAAATTTACGAAATTACCCCTAACCTACAAATTACCGAAATACCCCCGAGTTACAAAATTACCAGAACGACCCCCGATCTTCAAAAATTTTTGCAACAACACTGATTTGGAAAACAAATTCTCAAAAAAAACCCTCAAGTTTTGTAAATTCTAAAGTACCCTTGATTTATCAAGATTTACAAATTTACCCGGGTTAATTACCAAAATACCCTCGAATTTCAAAATTTCCAAAATACCCCCAAGAATGAAAAATTAGCAGAATACCCCTATTGACAAATCACCAAAGAACCTTATTTTGACAAATTACGAAAAAATACCCTGTAGGACAAATTATGAAAATACCCCTGGTAGTAGAAAAACAACAACAATGAAAACTACAACATTTCTTTGAATGAACGAAAGTTCATAATTGATTGATGGATGAATGTAAAGACTATGTGCATGTATGAATACGAAAGAACCACTTCAAAAATTCTTTTCATAAAACTTCTTCGCGGTTAATCGGTGGAATAAATGCTAATTCATAAAAATTTCTTAAATCAGATTAAAGTGCATCATTAGATATGAGTTCTAGAGGACGCGGTCGTCAAGGACTCAGTAGAGGAAGAATAATTGTGTCAGAACCTGTTAGATCGGGTCAAAGGTCTGACAATGAGTTACCACCGCCACCACCACCCCCAGCTGTCGGTGTCGAGCAGCAAGCTCAGACGGGGGATGATGCTATATTGCAGGCTATGCTACGAGTTCTTAAAATGGTGGCTGGCGTGGGTGGAAATCTGGCTCGTAAATCATGCACCGAGCGACTTCGAGCCAATAGAGCTGAGGTATTCCGTGGAGTGTCTGGCGTGGCACCCTGTAAAGCTGAATATTGGTTGGAGGCGACCGAGCACATTATGGATGAGTTCGACCTAACCCCTGAAGAGAAGTTGAAAGGAATGGTGGCACTGTTACGCAATAAAGCGTATCAATGGTGGTTAACAGTTCGGGATGGTGCCACAGCTGAGGATCTGACCTGGGATTATGTTAAGACAGCGTATCAGAAGAAGTATGTGGGGACCAAATATATTGATGAGCAAAGAAAGGCTTTTCTAGGACTAGTTCAAGGAAACAAGTCCGTAGCTGAGTATGAAGTGAATTCTTAAGGCTGAGCCGTTATGCTCGAGGCATAGTGTCTACTGAGCATGAGCGGTGTGTTTGGTTTGAAGACGGACTAAGAGATGACCTAAGGTTATTGATAGCTGCACATCAAGAGCGGGAGTTTTCTACTTTAGTAGAGAAAGCTAAGATAGCGGAAGAAATCAAGGAGTCTGTAAGGGAGAACTCCGATCGAAATAGGCATAAGAGAGAATTTGGATCGTCAAGGCCATCCAGGAATGAGCAAAAGAGGCCTAGAGTTGAAGGGCCGAGGGGTCAGCAAGCTGCTACTGGAGGGCAGTACCTTACTTGTGATCAATGTGGGAAGAATCACTTAGGTGAATGTTGGAAAAAGACGGGAGGATGTTTTAAGTGTGGGTCAAATAACCATATGATTACGGATTGTCTGATGAGATCGGATGAAAATCGACCGGTAACTCAGAATGTTAATCAGGCTGGTAGAGGTGGATAGTAGCCTCAGCGAGGTCATGGTCCGAACCATGGAGGAAATGGTTCCGGCCGTGGTCGTGGAGCACCAAGCGGAGGTCTTGAAGGTTCGGATGCAAGGCGACCAAGGTTGGTTTATGCAATCACCGTCATGAGGAGAGTGATGTGCCGATGTGACAACGGGTAAGTTTCTTATTTCCTGAATGCATTTATTGCCTTGTTTATTATAGAGCTAGTTCGTTCTTGTATTGCTAGTGAATGGTATGAAACCTTGGATGTGAACTTTGGAATTGTGCATAGGAAATGTGTTAGTTTTATTAAGATCGAGTCTTGTGAATAGCGTAGTGTGGTGAGTTAGATTGTACGATTGTTCGTTAGTAAGTAATTTCGAGGACGAAATTATTTTTAAGGGGAGTAGAACTGTAACATCCTGAAAATGGGCCTATGCATTTCTGATTTAATTATACGAAATGACATGTCTTATGTGTTATGAATGTATTTTGAACATTTTTGGAAACCTGGGAATGTATGGAAATGTTACGTTAAAAGAGGAAAGTGAACATTTTGGAAACCTAAGTTAAAAGAGGAAAGTGAACATTTTAGAAACCTAAGTTAAAAGAGGAAAGTGAACATTTTGGAAACCTAAGTTAAAAGAGGAAAGTGAACATTTTGGAAACTTAAGTTAAAAGAGAATGACACAAGGTGGCCTTAAGAAAATTAATAGAAGAAGTTTGACACACAAACAAGCTTGGAAAAGTGGCCTGGAGATGCCACTTAGGGCCTCTGAAAATGGCGCCACATACAAGGGAATTGGGCCTAAGTTCGAGTCACATGGGAAGCAAATAAAAGAAGTTTTATTTTTGCTTCCAGAAGCAGAGAGGTGGACAGTATTAAGGCTCTTAAAAGAGGAGTTTTATTCTCTTTAAATTTTGGCTAAATAGGGGATAAATAATAGATTATTTTCAAGAGATAAATGATAGATTATTTCTTTTATTTTATGAGGTGATAAGAGGAGAAAAGTGAGGAAGGGCTAGTGTTTGAGTGCTAGCCGAAATTCTTAGTTGAAGTATCCATCTTTTTCTTCTTTTTGTTTAGTCTCTCATCTTCTCCCTAGTCGAATGTCCCTCTTTTCCTTCTCTCCCAATTTCCTTTGTAACATCCTAGATTAGGGGTTATGCGTTCGTGCATAATTCATGAGATAGTGGGATCAGTGGGTGTGTTAGATGTGTTCTGAAGAGTTTCAAGAACCCTAAGATGAAAGAAAATGAAAGGAAATGTAAGGAAATGTAGGAAAATGTAAGGAAAAGTAAGGAAAATGTAAGGAAATGAAAGGAAATGAAAGGAAATGAAAGGAAATGAAAGGAAATGTAAGGAAATGAAAGGAAATGTAAGGAAATGTATGGAAATGTATGGAAATGTATGGAAATATATGGAAATGAAAGGAAATGTATGGAAATGTGTGGAAATGTAAGGAGATGTATGGAAATGTAAGGAAATGCTTTAGAAATGTTAAGTTTTGGAAACTAAACTAAAATAGGAAAGTGACCATTTTGGAAACCAAGTAAATTAGGAAAGTGAACATTTTGGAAACCAAGCCAAAAGAGGAAACTAAACATTTTGGAAACCAAGCCAAAATAGGAAACTAAACATTTTGGAAACACGAAAATCTGAGAGCATGAAAATTTTAGGAAACTTAAAATTGACCGGAATGTTGAATTTAAGAGCCCAAAGGGAACTTAGGGCCAAGTGACCCTAAAATATAAAGTACATGAAATTTGACCCAATAATGGACTTGGAAATGTGGCTCAAGATGCCACCTAAGGCCTTAGAAAATGGCCCACATGCAAAAGGTTTTGGGCTTGAGTTCGAGTCACATAAGAAGCAAATAAAATAAGTTTTATTTTACTTCTAGAAGCCCAAGAGGTGGACGGCACAAGCTTGCAAAAGATGAGTTTCATTCTCTTTAAAACTCGACTAATTAGAAGATCATAAGGACTCTTAAGGAAGAGTTTAATTCTCTTTAAAATTCGGCTAAATAGGTGGATAAATGAAGAATTATTCTTTAATTAGGAAAATAAGGAAGAGTGGTGGCCAAGTAAAGGATTCTTGGCCTAGTAAATTCGGCTATAAAAGAAGGGACTAGGGCCATTCATTATTCATTCTCCTCTCTTTTCCTCTCGCCAAATATTCTTCTTGAGCATCCATTCTTTTCTTACATTCTTTTAGCCTCCTAGCCGATTTCCTTCTAAGCCTATTATTCCTCTCTTCTTTCATCTTTGAAACCAAATACATAAGGGAATCATAGCCGATTGTTCATCAAGTCTCTAAGCCAGAATCTCGAAGGTTGAAGTGAAGGTGCAATCGATTCCTTCAAATAAGGGTAAGATCCAAGTTTAGTTTTCCATTCTTTTATATTCTAGACTTATTGAAATTTAGAGACTAATTTCGATTATTAATCTTGACCGAATCATGGAAGAAGAAATTCTTTTCCGAAGGTACACCATAGGCCACGTGTTCCTAGTTATTCGGTGAATTTGGGATTTAAGATCCACAAGGTAAGTACCTAAAAGTATTCGCCAAAGCTTGTATGATTATCTAGATCAGTTCTTTAATTATTAAAAAGTGAAAACTAACCCATATTGAGATTCAAGGTTGGCGAATATCAAGTGAAGGAAACCAAGTTTTTCGGATTTGAATAAACACCAAATCGGCATCAAAGGTAAGTCTTTTTACAAATCCTACTAGGATTTGGATATCATAGCCAAATAGAATTTATGCTAAGTAATAAAGGATGAATCAAATGTAGGGACTAAGGATCTAAACTTTAGATCTAGCTTTTCGAAATCTCAAGGAATCGCTAAACAAATCAGGTGTGTACACTTACTATCCTTCGATATTATATGGCTAAATATTTTAATATATGATTATGAATAAGAATGTGAATGTGGCTATGTACCACAAATGTGGCAAAAAGTACCCCGGTACGTTTCCTACTTCTGATAGGATTGTGAAATATGTTATTTTATAACATGCGAATATATGTATATAAACATGAAATTAAGTAAGTTATGCATTATATATATTCTTGGGGCATTCGGGATTTATGTGAAAGGGGAAGAGTAGGTGTTGACTTCGGTCTCACCAACGAAGGTGTTGACTTCGGTCTCACCAATGAAATACAGGTGTTGACTTCGGTCTCACCAACGAAATCTGAGTGTTGACTTGGTCTCACCAACGAAGGTGTTGACTTGGTCTCACCAACGAAATATGTTGACTACGGTCACATTGCGAAATTTTGGTAACCGGTTACAATAGTGTCTAATGACACAACGTATAAATTTGATTACGATGTCTAATGACACAACGTATATGGGCGAATGCCTTTGATGGAGAGTAGCGGATGGAGGGTTGACTTAGTAGTCCCAGTACTGTGCGAGGATGGTGCGGGGGAGTGTAGTGGATGGCTAATTAGGATTGGGTTTGGGTTGCATCATAATTTCATTATTGTATGGACTTAATGATTTGAACATGAATGCGATTTATTGAATGATAGTATTGTGTGCACATTGAGTCATTGACTCACCCGATGTGGGAATTATTTTTCGGTGATGAACGTTGATTGATATGGGTAGGTAGATGTTGAGGTGGCCATGCTACATTTGAAGATTTTATTTAGTTTGGACTTTTTACTTTTATTTTATTTTGGGTTTTACTTGATGTAATAAGGCCATAAGGCCCATGGATTTCTCTTTATTTTTGCTTTCTTGTTAAGTTTTATGCTAAGAACTATTTTGGATGTATTTAATTAAATGGGTTTACAAGTATAAATAAATGGGTTTACAACCTAAGCCCAATCCACAACACATTTTTCTAAATATTTTTTTTTAATTTCTCTAAGTATCGAAACTTTTTGAAACCGGTTTACTTTAGGAACATACGGATCCGTCCATTCTCGTTAAGGCAAAGTGAATGTTCAATTTGATATCGAGCCAGTTTTAAACTCTCGGCACTGTGGGCTAAGGCCCAAAATGATTTCAAAGCGAGCCAAATGATTTTCTTGAAAAATAAGCGGGCTTTTGCATGGCCCTAAGTCTCAGGCCATGATCCACCGGTAAGTACCCCTAACTATATGTGTGATTACATGATTTATATAAGGGTAGAAAAGGCATGGAGCGTAGAATAGAATGATAGGAACTTGAACCCTAGGATTAGTCTACTCAAACACGATACATAAGACTTAATACACTTGAATCAACCTATGGCTAAGTCATTGAGCTAGTGGTGTGGTAACCCCATGCGCATGTCTAGGATTGGATCCGGAAGAGCTTGGTATTTAAGCGATCCTAGCGACTCACCTCCTCTTAGCAGAATCCTACAGTGCGTAGCTTCGGTTCACCATAACTCGGAGGGCTCGGTGGTGTGGCAACCTCATGCGCATGTCTAGGAATGGTTTGGTGGAAGCTTGGTATTTAAGCAATCAGCGTGACTCACCTCCTCTCCACACGAATCACACTGCAGTGCGTAGCTTTGGTTCACCCTAACCAAGAGGGCTCGGTCATAGGCTAAACATAATGACTAAAACCCGAAAGGAACTAGCCATGTTTTAAAAAAAATGAGAGAACAAAACAACAAACCATAGTTTTCAAACTTTTAAAACTTTCTTTTAAATCGGAGAAAATTATTTTTACAACATTTTCCAAAAACTCCCGATTTGAAAATTACAAAAATACCCTTAGGGTGAAATTACCAAAAGCATACTTAGTTTATAAAATGTTCAACTACTCAATAGCTTTACCAAAATTTCATTATTTTATAAACATTCAAAAACCCTAATTTGTAAAATATCAAAATACCTTGATTTTAGAAAATTACAAAATTGCCCCTAACTTACAAAATTACCAAAATGACCCTGATTTCCAAAACTTTTGCAACATTCCCATTTTGGAAGGAACAATTTTCAAAAAGAACCCTCAAAGTTTTACAACTTTTGAAATACCCCAAATTTATTAAATTTTACAAATTTACCCTGATTTGTGAAAAGTTACCAAAATACCCCGGATTTCAAAATTTTTCAAATCACCCCTAGACTTCAAAATTTTCAAAAATAACTTTTGATAAAAACCCCAAGAAATGTTTTTCTTCTGAAAAATTACGAAAATACCCCCGGGTAGTGGAAAACAACAACAAACAACAAAAACTACAACGTTTCTCTGAATGAACGGAAGTTCATATTTGTTTGATGAATGGAAGAATGGAAAAGACTGTGTGTTTGTATGATACGAAAGAACCACTTCTAAAATTCTTGTCATAAAACTTCTTCGCGGGTAATCAAGTAAAACAAGGACTAATTCATAAAACTTTTTAATTAAATCGCGACGTTAGAAATGAGTTCTAAGGAACGTGAACTTAGAGAATGTGCCTAGAAAGTATGATAGTTCTTTAAGATCGAGTCTTGTGACAATAGCGTAGTGTGGTGAGTTAGATGCGGATGAGCGATAGTAAGTAATTTGAGGACGAAATTATTTTTAAGGGGTAGAACTGTAACATCCTAGATTAGGGGTTATGCGTTAGTGCATAATTCATGAGATAGTGGGATCAGTGGGTGTGTTAGATGTGTTCTGAAGAGTTTCAAGAACCCTAAGATGAAAGGAAATGTAAGGAAATGTAAGGAAATGTAGGAAAATGTAAGGAAAAGTAAGGAAAATGTAAGGAAATGAAAGGAAATGAAAGGAAATGAAAGGAAATGAAAGGAAATGTAAGGAAATGAAAGGAAATGTAAGGAAATGTATGGAAATGTATGGAAATGTATGGAAATATATGGAAATGAAAGGAAATGTATGGAAATGTGTGGAAATGTAAGGAGATGTATGGAAATGTAAGGAAATGCTTTAGAAATGTTAAGTTTTGGAAACTAAACTAAAATAGGAAAGTGACCATTTTGGAAACCGAAGTAAATTAGGAAAGTGAACATTTTGGAAACCAAGCCAAAGAGGAAACTAAACATTTTGGAAACCAAGCCAAAATAGGAAACTAAACATTTTGGAAACACAGAAAATCTGAGTCCTTGAAAATTTTAGGAAACTTAAAATTGACCGGAATGTTGAATTTAAGAGCCCAAAGGGAACTTAGGGCCAAGTGACCCTAAAAATATAAAGTACATGAAATTTGACCCAATAATGGACTTGGAAATGTGGCCTGAAGATGCCACCTAAGGCCTTAGAAAATGGCCCACATGCAAAAGGTTTTGGGCTTGAGTTCGAGTCACATAAGAAGCAAATAAAATAAGTTTTATTTTACTTCTAGAAGCCCAAGAGGTGGACGGCACAAGCTTGCAAAAGATGAGTTTCATTCTCTTTAAAACTCGGCTAATTAGAAGATCATAAGGACTCTTAAGGGAAGAGTTTAATTCTCTTTAAAATTTGACTAAATAGGTGGATAAATGAAGAATTATTCTTTAATTAGGAAAATAAGGAAGAGTGGTGGCCAAGTAAAGGATTCTTGGCCTAGTAAATTCGGCTATAAAAGAAGGGGACTAGGGCCATTCATTATTCATTCTCCCTCTCTTTTCCTCTGCCAAATATTCTTCTTGAGCATCCATTCTTTTCTTACATTCTTTTAGCCTCCTAGCCGATTTCCTTCTAAGCCTATTATTCCTCTCTTCTTTCATCTTTGAAACCAAATACATAAGGAATCATAGCCGATTGTTCATCAAGTCTCTAAGCCGAATCTCGAAGGTTGAAGTGAAGGTGCAATCGATTCCTTCAAATAAGGGTAAGATCCAAGTTTAGTTTTCCATTCTTTTATATTCTAGACTTATTGAAATTTAGAGACTAATTTCGATTATTAATCTTGACCGAATCATGGAAGAAGAAATTCTTTTCCGAAGGTACACCATAGGCCACGTGTTCCTAGTTATTCGGTGAATTTGGGATTTAAGATCCACAAGGTAAGTACCTAAAAGTATTCGCCAAAGCTTGTATGATTATCTAGATCGGTTCTTTAATTATTAAAAAGCGAAAACTAACCCATATTGAGATTCAAGGTTGGTAGAATATCAAGTGAAGGAAACCAAGTTTTTGAGATTTGAATAAACACCAAATCGGCATCAAAGGTAAGTCTTTTACAAATCCTACTAGGATTTGGATATCATAACCAAATAGAATTTATGCTAAGTAATAAAGGAT
Source organism: Gossypium rotundifolium (assembly GCA_025506655.1). Classification (NCBI taxonomy): domain Eukaryota; kingdom Viridiplantae; phylum Streptophyta; class Magnoliopsida; order Malvales; family Malvaceae; genus Gossypium; species Gossypium rotundifolium. Next base: position 140,349,544 of record CP106724.1, read on the forward strand.
GAATCAAATGTAGGGACTAAGGATCTAAACTTTAGATCTAGCTTTTCGAATCTCAAGGAATCGCTAAACAAATCGGTGTGTACACTTACTATCCTTCGATATTATATGGCTAAATATTTTAATATATGATTATGAATAAGAATGTGAATGTGGCTATGTACCACAAATGTGGCAAAAAGTACCCCGGTACATTTCCTACTTCTGATAGGATTGTGAAATATGTTATTTTATAACATGCGAATATATGTATATAAACATGAAATTAAGTAAGTTATGCATTATATATATTCTTGGGGCATTCGGGATTTATGTGAAAGGGAAGAGTAGGTGTTGACTTGGTCTCACCAACGAAGGTGTTGACTTGTCTCACCAATGAAATCTGGTGTTGACTTGGTCTCACCAACGAAATCTGGTGTTGACTTGGTCTCACCAACGAAGGTGTTGACTTGGTCTCACCAACGAAATATGTTGACTACGGTCACATTGCGAAATTTTGGTAACCGGTTACAATAGTGTCTAATGACACAACGTATAAATTTGATTACGGTGTCTAATGACACAACGTATATGGGCGAATGCCTTTGATGGAGAGTAGCGGATGGAGGGTTGACTTAGTAGTCCCACGGTGTGTGCGAGGATGAGTGCAGGGGAGTGTAGTGGATGGCTAATTAGGATTGGGTTTGGGTTGCATCATAATTTCATTATTGTATGGACTTAATGATTTGAACATGAATGCGATTTATTGAATGATAGTATTGTGTGCACATTGAGTCTGTTGACTCGCCCCGATGTGGGAATTATTTTTTCGGTGATGAATAGTGATTTGATGGGCCGGTAGATGTTGAGGTGGCCATGCTACATTTGAAGATTTTATTTAGTTTGGACTTTTTACTTTTATTTTATTTTGGGTTTTACTTGATGTAATAAGGCCATAAGGCCCAAAGGATTTCTCTTTATTTTTGCTTTCTTGTTAAGTTTTATGCTAAGAACTATTTTGGATGTATTTAATTAAATGGGTTTACAAGTATAAATAAATGGGTTTACAACCTAAGCCCAATCCACAACACATTTTCTAAATATTTTTTTAATTTCTCTAGTATCGAAACTTTTTGAAACCTAGGTTTACTTTAGGAACATACCGATCCGGTCCATTCTCGTGGGCGGGTGTGGGTGTTTCATCCTTATAGTCAAACCATTCTCTTCCTATAGTCACCATAGCCAAACTCGTAAAGCTTCACACTCTCCTCTCCACATTCTTAAAAGGCCGAACCCCAAAATTATTTTCCTTTAATTTAATTAAGGCCGAATCTTCATTAACTCCCTAAGCCATTGTCGAAATTCTTCTACCTCATCTCTTCTCAGTCTAGGCCGAATAGCAACCAGGTTAGAGATCTCTTTTGATCCCTTCTCAAATCGGTTTGGATAGGTAAGTATGCTATGGCCGAATCTCTTTTATTTCTCTTTACTCCTCCTCTGTCGACATGTATAGAACAAAAGCCAAAATACAGCATTTGATTTGACTCTCATTCAACCATGAAATCGGTTCTTTTAGGAATTTTAGGATTTGTTTTGGGAGTAAGCCGACTTCTAGAGGAGAGCATTCAGGATTCGGTTATCTAAGGTAAGGCGAATTCGGCCAAAGGCAATTGATTATGTTTAAGTGATTGAAATAGAATCTAATATATGAGTCTATAGGTGATTTCGACAAATACCAAAGGGAATTAGCAATTTCGGGATTTAGATCCCTAAGGTAAGTGTACATGAATATTCGCCAAGGCTTATTTTGGTATGAAGATCTATTTCTTATTTCGTTTAAAAGCCGAAACTAATTAGTTAAGTGATTTCAGTGCCTAGCCGATTGCAAGGGGAGAACTCTACGAAGTTTCAGGATTTGACTATAGTCAATTCGACAGCAAGGTAAGCGTATAAGTGTACTAATCCTACTGGAATTTGGTTTATGGCCGAATGGTTCTTTTTGTTAAAATCCTAGTATTGGCCGAATTTAGGAGTTAAGAATCTAAAGCGTTAGATCGAGTTTTTGGGTTTTCAGGAAAGCATTAATATCAGGTGTGTATTCCACACTAATTCTTAATACGTTTTATGGCAATATTTAATATGTGCATGTTTACCGTGTTACGGTACAAAGTAATCAGGTACGTTTCCTACTCCTACTAGGATTACGAAATATGTTGTATTTAACATGTGAAAAGTGACATAAATGTGAATTTAAGTATGATAGGCATGATATGAATAATATAGGGCATTCGGGTTATATGAAAAACGAGAAGTGAAAGTGGTGACTTCGGTCTCACTATCTGAATGTGGTGACTTCGGTCACATTATCTGAATGTGGTAACTTCGGTTACATTATCTCAATGTGGTGTCTCATGACACAATTATTTAATCTAGTGGCTATGCCACGAATTTTATATAGGCGATGAGCACGTCATTGCAATGACGCCTTCGATGGTGTGTAGCGGATGGAGGTTGACTTAGTAGTCCCCACTGTGCGAGTTGGTACGGGATGTGTAGCGGATGGCATCTAGGTTTGGGTTCGGGTTGCATTATTATCTTGAATTATTATGTGAACATGATATGTATGGTATGCCTAAATTATTAAATTTTAGTGTTGGTTACACATTGAGTCTGTTGACTCACCCTGTTAGGGAACATGTTTGGTGATGAACAGTGATGGCCGGACGGCGAGAACTTGTGGTGGCCATGCTCAGCTTAAAGTTTTATTTAATTTGGACATTTTATTTTATTTAAGTACTCTACAAATTTTATTTTGGGTTTTGTTTTATGTAATAAGGCCATAGTGATGATTTTATTGTTATTTTAATTACTATGTTACGAATTTATGTTATTTAAAGATTAAGTCAATTTAATTTAAAATAAACTTTAAATGTTTTGTCACCTGAAATAAATGGGTTTTCAATATAAAAATAAACTTGTTTTCAACTCGAGCCCAATCCACAAACAAACTATCTTCAAAACACACAGTTTTCAAAGTAACGAAAGAATTTTTGAACCGGTTTACATCGAGGAACATACCAGATCTGGTCCAAGCTCATGGGCCAGGTGTGGGGTGTTTTAGCATATTGAAATGTTTATATTTAATGTCATAGGTTTAAAGATTAAAATGTTTAAGTGTTTGAATGTTGTATTACCATTTGCTTGAGACTTACTAAGCTAGTGAGCTTACTTTGTTTGTGTTCATTGTTTGCTTTATAGACTTTATTAAGCTACGGGCTCAGAGGATCATCGGAGAAGTCAACCACATTATCAACTCTTTTGGTACTAATAAACTTAGTTTTTGATTTGAAAGGCATATATAAGCTAGTCTAAGTTGTAAACCAATGATATTTTAATCTTGTATATAAGTTTAGCCTTGCGAAAATGGCTAATACTTTTGGGTTAAGCTTCACTTATGTGTTTTGATATAATGGCTTGCTCAATTGTTAATGGTTATGTGTTTTAGTCATGTTCTAAGCTTAGATTGAAAGTATATATATATTGAGATGTTGAATTATGGTTCGGTGATGACATTAGAAATGTTTATGTATATGTATATGTATATTAAATTGATCTTTGGAGTCTTTTTTTTTTGAGGTTCGAATATGTGGTCAATGAATTGATTATACTTAGGCATTCGGCTAGTTAGATTGCTCACGTGTTTGGTGAGTTAATAATGACATTTATGTATATAATTAGTTCATGTGGCTTGGAATTGAATGAATGCGAAAATAGGCATTATTTTAATTGAATGGAACTATATGGGAAATGCTTACTTAGGTGTAATTTATATATGTATACAAGTTATGAAATGTTAAGTTGATGTTCGATTAATGAAATAGATGTATTGACACAATTTGGATATATACATTTTTATGTTTAATAGGTATGTACATTGTTCTTGAAAGATGAATAGAGTTTTGATGCATGTTTCATGATTATATGATTCGGCTTATTCCCAAATGTTGTCAATAATATGGTTACATAAATTTGTTAATCATGATTGATTATGGTTTTGTCTTTGAGAAATATGCGCATATTGCATTGGTATCATGAACATGTTCGGTTATACTATAGTGTATTAATGTCACATATGTGAATGAATAGACAATAGAGTTCTATGGATTTGTATGCCTGAATAGGCAAATTATATTTATAAGGTGAATGATAAATGCTTGAACATGTATTAAATATTTGAATGACATATATTCAATGATTCAATGGTTTGAAATGTACCAGCATGAATTTAATTTCTTTAGTTTGATAGAAGTATAAATTATGATAAATGACTGTGATGATCTGAGTTGGGTTCGGTAATACTTCATAACCCTAATCTGGCGACAGGTACAGGTTAGGGGTGTTACCTTTTATTAGTATCAGAGCTTATGGTTTAGTCGATTCTAGGACTACCGTAGCGAGTGAGAGTCTAGCTATACATGCCTTTATTGTACCTTTGATAATGTGGTGACTTCTGACATTCCGAATTGTGTTTTATATAGTAAATGGATTTCGATCTTGACAGAGCCATAGCAGATGATGTAGAGAGTGTAGCACCTGATCTTGCACGCGAATCAGTACTGGTAGACTCTCGACTAGTTTCGGGTAGCCATGAGGGAGAGGCTAAGCAAGCCTTTTACTAGATGATGAATGACTGGTTTACCCAGTTTATTCAGACTAACTCGGCTGTACAACAACCTCCACCCCTGAATAATCCAACTCTGATGCATTCCGCACCTTCGATGATAGATTCGATGAGATCTAGTAGGCCTCCTGTTAATAAAATCAAGAAACATGGGGCCGAAGAATTCAAAGTTAATGATGATGATGACGCAGAGAAGCTGAGATGTGGCTTGATAACATTATTCGGGTACTTGATGAACTATCCTGTACTTCTGATGAATGTCTAAAGTGTGCAATATCGCTACTTTAGGACACTGCATATCACTGGTGGAATATACTAGTATCAGTAGTTTTGAAAGAAAAAGTGAATTGGGATTTCTTCCAGATCGAGTTCCGTAAGAAATACATTAGCCAGAGGTTCATCGATCAGAAAAGAAAAGAATTTCTAGATCTAAAACAAGGCCGCATGACTGTAACTGAATATGAGCGAAAATTTGTCAGATTGAGCCGATATGCCCGAGAGTGTATATCCACTGAAGCCATTATGTGTAAAAGATTTGAAGACGGCCTGAATAAAGATATAAAGTTGCTTGTCGGCATTCTTGAAATTAAAGAGTTCGTGGTACTAGTTGAGCGAGCATGTAAAGCTGAAGAGCTCGAAAAAGAGAAGAGAAAGGTTGAAATTGAAGCTAGAGACACTCGTAAAAGATCATCGAGTAAGACTTTCCATTTAGTGCCTAAGAATTCAGAGATGACTTCAGCCGACATAAAGCCACTTCAGACTTGCCTAGACGTGATCGACCTCCAGTGAGTTCCCAAGCCACTTTGATGGCTAGTGTTAGTAATGTTTCACAGAACTGGGCTGAGTGCAAACATTGTGGTAAATGGCATTCCGGGAGTTGTAGATTCCATGAACGGTCCTTCTTTAAATGTGGATCGTCGGACCATTTTATTCGAGAGTGCCCGATGCTAGCTGAGCAAAATACGACTCAGAACACTAAACCTAGCAACGTGTCAGCACGAGGTAGACCACCCAGACATGCAGAGAGTGTAGATGGCAGTCAAAGAGGAACGAGGGACACAGTAGTTTGATCAGAGGCTCGAGCACCAGCTAGAGCTTATGCTATACGTGCCAGAGAGGATGCTTCTTCCCCAGATGTTATTACCGATATTTTCACACTCTATGATACTACAGTAATTGCATTGATTGATCCTGGTTCGACTCATTCATATGTGTGTGAAACTATGGTGGCCAGTACGACTCTGCCTGTTGAGTCTACTGAGTTTGTGATTCGTGTGTCCAACCCCTTGGGTCGATGTGTACTTGTTGATAAAGTGTGTAAAGGTTGCCGTTGATGATTCGGGACTCCTGCTTTCCAGCTGACTTCATGTTGTTGCCTTTCGATGAATTCGACATAATTTTGGGAATGGACTGGTTAACTTTGCATGATGCAGTGGTAAATTGCAAAAGAAAGATTATTGATCTTAGATGTCAGAACGGTGAAATCATTCAGGTTGGATCTAATGATCTGAGTGGATTACCTACTGTAATATCCTCAATGTTGGCCCGAAAGTATGTGAGAAAGGGATGTGAAGCTTATTTGGCTTATGTGTTTGATAGTAAGGTGTTTGAAAAGCAGATTGAATCCGTACCAATTGTGTGTGAATACCCAGATGTGTTTTTGAAGAATTATCGCGTTTACCACCAGTACGAGAGATTGAGTTTGGCATTGAATTAGTACCGGGGACGACTCTGATTTTGATAGCTCCGTATCGAATGGCACCTACTGAGTTGAAAGAGTTGAAAGCACATTTGCAAGAGTTAACAGATAGGGGCTTTGCACAACCGAGTTTCTCTCCTTGGGGTGCACCAGTTCTATTTGTGAAAAAGAAAGACGGGTCTATGCGAATGTGTATTGATTATCAGCAGCTGAATAAAGTGACAATAAAGAATAAACACCCGTTGCCTCGAATTGATGACTTGTTTGACCAGTTGAAAGGGGCTTCAGTGTTTTCAAAGATAGATCTGAGATCGGGTTATTATCAGTTACGAGTCAGAGATTTCGATGTGCCAAAGACTGCATTTTGAATGTGGTACGGACACCTTGAGTTCCTGGTTATGCCTTTTGGACTTACAAATGCACCTACTGTTCTTATGGATTTGATGAACCAGATCTTCAAACAGTATTTGGATCAGTTTGTGGTAGTGTTTATAGATGATATCCTGATCTACTCTAAAGATAAAATCGAACATGCTGAGCATTTGAGATTGGTGCTACAAACTTTGCGAGATCAACAGTTGTATGCAAAGTTTAGTAAGTGTGAATTCTAGATGAAGGAAGTTAGTTTTTTGGGACATGTCATCTCAGCGTCAGGCATTCGGGTTGATCCAAACAAAATATCAGCTATACTTGATTGGAAACCACCAAAGAATGTTTCTGAAATTTAAAGCTTTCTGGGACTTGCGGGATACTACAGACGATTCGTCAAAGGTTTTTCCATGATAGCTACACCTTCGACAAAACTACTATAGAAAGATGTCAAGTTCGAGTGGTTGAAAAAGTGTCAAAAAGTTTCGATCAGTTGAAAGCCCTTTTGACCGAAGCTCCAGTGTTAGCTCAGCCTAAATCAGGTAAAGAATTTATTTTTTTATAGTGATGCTTCTTTGAATGGTTTGGGTTGCGTTTTGATGCAGGAAGGAAAAGCCATAGCTTATGCTTTGAGACAATTGAAGCCTCACGAAAGAAATTATCCAACTCACGATCTGGAATTAGCAGCCATCGTTTTCGCATTAAATATTTGGCGTCATTACTTATTCGGTGAGAAATGTCATGTGTATTCGGATCATAAAAGTCTGAAGTATTTGATGACTCAGAAAGACTTGAACTTGAGAAAACGCAGATGGCTAGAATTGTTGAAAGATTATGAATTGGTAATTGACTACCATCCGGGAAAAGCTAACGTTATTGCAGATGCCTTACGCCGAAAGTCATTGTTTGCTCTTCGTGCGTTGAACGTACATATGGTTATGACTAGTGATGATTCGATCATAGCTGAGTTGAAGGCTAGAATGTTGTTTATTCAGCAAATTTGTGAGGCATAGAAAATTGATAAAGATATGATTGCTAAACGAACTCAATGTGAAAGTAATGCAGAATCAGAATTTCGAATTGATAAAAATGATTGTTTGAACTTCAACGGCTGAATATGTGTTCCGAGGAATATAGATTTGATTCAGATGATTTTGGACGAGGCTCATAGTAGTTGACTATCGATACATCTGTTGGAACGCCAGCACCCCCATGGCGCAGCGAAACAAAATTAATCCTGGCGATCCAAACCATGAATCCATGTGTGAGGAACGAATCGGGGTGAAATAAAGGTTTCAAAATTACCAAAATTTCAATCTGAGTAGACAGCGACGCCTCGGCAACAAGAGTTCTGATCTACTGTCGAACCAAGCCGCAACCTTTACGATGTCGGCCTCTACGTAATCCACCCGGTTTGACTATGAACGGCAGAAAAATCTCCAAAAACTATTTTCAGAGAGTTTTTTTTATTTGCTTGATGGCTGCTAGACTTTTCTAAAACTCTTCACTTATTACCTTTTATAATCGGTATTTTATTTATGAATTATAAAATTAAATAAATATAATAATGTTTTAACCGAAAATTATAATTACATTAATTATACCCAAAAGTTATAATTACATTAATTATAACATGGATTTCGTAAACTATATTTATTTAAATTTATATACTGAACCAAATTCATATATTAATTCTCATTATGTGTACAACATCCTTGTACATATAATATATTCAATATTTGATTGCCCAATTAAATTAATTCTTTAATTAATTTAATTCATGTGACAATCAAACACAATACCAACTATGTTTCATTCCATTCATTTCAACCATAGGGTGTGACCTCAGAGGTTCTTATAACGTTAGTAGTAATACTAGAACGATTCTAATGTCACAAACAATGAGTGACATCTACCAATGCATCATTGCTACCTAAGTTACAAGAAGTCTTGATTCGACATAACTTTTGTGATTAACTTTTCATGCATTAATCCTTAAGTCCTTTATCTCGGAATAGATACAAGTCATGGAATAGTCACACTTGTATAGTCCATCCCATGTTTCTTGATATCTTGAGTAGACTATGATATACAAATTAGTATGACATCTCATGTCAACTTATTTGAGCATGGCCATGCATTTCTAGTCTCACTCAATCAAGTGGCCTAAGATATTACTCCCATTATGTGGGAGGGACTTATCTATATTGATCAACAATATCCCTCTACATAGATTGTGGTATATCCAACATTAGCCTTTATAGAACAACCGATTCTGATTATGCACGTTTAACTATATCAAAATATACGACTCACGATGTTGGGATAATGATTATCTCAAGTCTAAGGATCATATACATATTAATCACTATGAGTAATGTTGTGACAATTACATAATAATCCAAGAAACATACTCATAGCGGGTCACCCAACATGTTGTTCTCTAACACACATATTCAAGCATTGATTTTGACACTCCATATCAATGACAACTCTTTATCATCAATCAACTACATGTTAGTCTTAATGCATTATTGTTGTCCTAGTCAACAATAATACTTGACTAAGGATATTTTAAGAATAATCATATTATTCTCGTGACATTATTATAAAAGCAGTTTATTTGTACACACGTAGGAAAAACCGAAATAATAATGACAACGCTTTATATTAATAAACATGGTAAATCAAGTATGTTATTACAACCATCTCATGATTGATCTTTGGGCATACTCTTACAATCTCCCACTAGCACTAAGACCAATCAATCATATATCTAATACCAAGAGACTTAGTGTGACGATCATACTTCTGCTATGTCGGAGGCTTGGTCGGGGATCGAGAATGTTATCATCATGGTACTCGCATATCTCAACATCTCCTCGATCGATAATCTCTCGAATAAGATGATAGCGCCTAAGTATATGTTTGGATTGTTGGTGAGATCTGGGTTCTTTAGCTTGTGCAATAGCTCCATTGTTATCACATCGGAGTTCTATAGCATCTGATATGCTAGGCACAACCCCTAGTCCAGTAATGAACTTCTTGATCCAAACCGCTTCTTTTGCTGCCTCACTGGCTGCAATATACTCGGCCTCTATTGTAGAATCGACTACTGTACTTTGCTTTGAACTCTTCCAGCTTACAGTACCACCATTAAGGCAAAACACAAATCCTGATTGCGATCGAGAATCGTCCTTGTCAGTTTGGAAGCTGGCATCAGTGTAACCTTTTACACTTAACTCTTCCTCACCTCCATATATTAGAAACATATCCTTAGTTCTTCTTAAGTACTTAAGGATATTCTTGATTGTGGTCTAGTGACCTTCACCGGGATCTACTTGGTACCTGCTTGTCATACTTAAGGCATATGAGACATCTAGACGGGTACATAACATGGCATACATGATAGATCCAATAGCAGAAGCATATGGAATTTTACTCATGCGTTCTCTCTCTTGTAGAGTTTAAGGACACATTTCCTTTGAGAGTAAAATACCATGTCTCATAGGTAGAAATCCTCTTTTAGATTCTTCCATACTGAACCTTTTCAGTACTTTATCTATGTATGTACTTTGGCTTAGACCTAGTAGTCGTCTTGATCTATCTCTATAGATCTTGACTCCTAAGATGTAAGTAGCTTCGCCCAAGTCCTTTATAGAAAAATAACTTCCTAACCAAGTCTTAATAGACTGCAAGGCAGGTATGTCATTTCCCATGATAAGTATGTCATCCACATACAGTACCAAGAATGTGATAGTGCTCCCACTAACTTTCTTGTAAACACATGGTTCATCTTTATTTTTGATAAAACCAAACTCTTTGATTGCATCGTTAAAACAAAGATTCCAACTTCGAGAAGTTTGCTTTAATCCATAAATGGATCTTTGTAGCTTACAAATCTTTCTAGCATCCTTTGGATTGAAAAACCTTGAGTTGTGTCATGCACACATCCTCTTCAAGTTTCCCATTAAGGAAAGTCGTTTTGGCGTCCATCCGCGATTTCATAATCATGAAATGCAGTATGGCGAGCAAGATCTGATGGATTTAAACATAGCTACAGGAGAAAAGGTTTCATCATAGTCAACACCATGAATTTGGCGAAAACCTTTAGCGACTAATTGCCCTTGTATGTTTGTACATTACCATCCATGTCGGTTTTCTTTTGAAAACCCACTTGCACCCTATAGGTTTAACCCTTGGTGGGTCAATCAAAGTCCATACTTGATTTTCATACATGGAATCCATCTTAGATCTCATGGCCTCAAGCCATTTCTCAGAGTCTGGGCTCGTCACCACTTTTTGATAAGTCCTAGGCTCATCTTGATCTATAAGAAGAACGTCACCATGCGTTGTAATAAGAAATACATATCTCTCAGGTGCATGGCGTTCTCTTAAAGATCTTCGTGGTGGTTGTGTTTCTACAGCAGTTACTTGTTCCTCAATTTCTTGTGGAATTTGCTGTTGTTCTATCTCTGGTTCAATGGTTCTCAAATTTCTTCAAGTTCAATCTTTCTCCCACTTCCTTTTCTAGAAATAAATTCTCTCTCTAGGAAGACACCAGTCCGAGCAACAAACATTTTGTTTTCAGTGGGATTAAAGAAATAATAACCTTTGGTTTCTTTCGGATACCCCACAAAATACACCTTTCAGATTTGGGTTCAAGCTTAGGAGACGTCTGGCGTTTAACATAAGCTTCACAACCCCAAATTTTCATAAAAGACATATTGGGACGTTTCCCAGTCTACATCTCATATGGCGTCTTTTGAACCGATTTAGATGGAATACGATTTAGTGTGAAAGCAGCTGTCTCAATTGTATGTCCCCAAAAGGAAGTCGGTAGATCAACATGACTCATCATGGATCAAACCATGTCTAATAAAGTTCGATTTCTTCTCTCAGAAACTCCATTCCATTGAGGAGTAGCAGGAGGAGTAAGTTGTGAGACAATCCCACATTCCTTCAATAGATCATCAAACTCTAGGCTCAAATACTCTCCACCTTGATCAGATCGAAGTGACTTGATAGTTTTGCCTAGTTGATTTTGTACTTCATTTTTGAATTCCTTAAACTTTTCAAGAGACTCAGACTTATGGCGCATGAGATAAACATACCCATATCTACAGAAATCATCAGTGAAAGTAATGAAGTATTAAAATCCACCTCTGGCCTGTGTATTTATTGGTCCACATACATCAGAATGTATTAGGCCCAATAAATCACTAGCTCGTTCACTTTTGCCAGTAAAAGGAGATTTAGTCATTTTTCCCAATAAGCAAGATTCACATACTTCAAATTGTTCAAAAACAAATGAATCTAAGAAACCATCTTTATGGAGTATGGATATGCATCTCTCACTTATGTGGCCCAAACGACAATGCCAAAGATAAGTTTGATTTGAGTCATTTATTTTAGATCTTTTAGTATTTATGTTGTAAATAGGGTTCATTTGATCTAAAATATAGAGGTCATTAATCAATTGTGCCGAACCATAGAAAACATTATTGAGATAAAAGGAACAACAATTATTCTTAATAATTATCTCAAAACCAATTTTGTCTAAACAAGAAACTGAAATAATGTTTTTAGTCAAACTGGGCACAAAATAACAATCCTCTAAAATTAAATCAAGTCCACTAGGCAAAGATAAAGTATATGTTCCCACAGCTAATGCATCAACCTTTGCTCCATTTCCAACTCGCAAGTCCACATCTCCTCTAGCCAATGTCCTACTCCTTTGTAGTCCCTGTATAGAAGTACAAATATGAGAACCACAACCAGTATCTAATATCCAAGAAGTAGTAGTTGATAAATTAATATCAATAACATAAATACCTGAAGCAGACGTTCCGCTTGTTTTGGCCTTCTTGACTTCCTTAAGATAGATAGGGCAGATCCGCTTCCAATGTCCAGTCACACCACAATGAAAGCGGTTTCCTTCCTTAGACACCCCACCTTTAGGTTTCATTGTAGCCTTTCCTTTGCCAGGCTTGGGCTTACCTTTACCCTTGGGCTTTGTCTAAACTTTGGCCTTTCCCTTGCCCTTGTTGTTACTGACCATCAGTATGGGCTTGGGTCCAACCTTTTTCATGTTACCTTGATGAGTTCGTAACATCTTGAGCAAGCGTAAGCGAGTCTTGTCAATTTCATTCATATTGAAATTAAGGACAAACTGGCTGTAGCTATCCGGCAACGATTGCAGAATAACATTAGTGGCCAACTCTTGGCCCAATGGAAAATCAAGCTTAGACTGACTTTCAATATAGCCAATCATCTTAAGGACATGAGGTCCTACTGGGCTTCCTTCAGCCAACTTACATTGGAATAGGGCTTTAGAGATATCGAACCTCTCTTGCCGTGCTTGCCCTTGATAAAGTTCTTTCAGGTGCTCGATCATATCATAAGCAACCATGTCCTCATGTTGCTTCTGAAGCTCAGGATTCATAGTGGCAAGCATAAGACATCCAACATCTACCATGTCATCGAGATACTTCTTGTAAGTATCTTTATCAGTTCTCGAGGCATTAATAGGTGGTTCATTAGGAAGTGGTTGTTCAATGACATACAATTTTCGTTTTTGTTTGAGGACAATCTTCAAGTTATGGAACCAGTCAAGAAAATTCAAACCATTCAATTTGTCCTTCTCAAGGACCGATCGCAATGAGAGTGTGCTAGTATTTGCAGCCAATTAAATATGCTTGTGAGTAAATTTACCAAGTTTATATCAATCATTAAAAAGACTTTATTAAATGATGATCCTACTATTTTATTTCAAAATTAATAACCCCCATATATTAATTTCGGAAAAACTTTCTCCAACGTATTTCTAGTGGGTTAAGGATCCATATTTCACCTCCTCTTAAGTCAGCTTTGGCTTTACACTCAAGACTATGGTTATTTAGGTAAGCAACCTTTGCTAATTACATCATATGTAACTCCTAATATTTGGTGAACAACTCTTGTTCTAATCATCTTATGATTTATCCAATTTAATTGCCTCTAGGTTTCTAATCCTATTAGTATAACCTAGTTAAGTCATTAACCAATTTTTAACCAGCGAATATCACTTGTTTATTCTTCGCGTTTAACCAAGATAAATACTAGTACTTCGCTTTGGCATAACCTACATAGTATTGATCGAGGCCTTAACGAGGGCAAAATTGAAAGGCCATGTTAACTTAATATTTTAATAGAGGGATTTTATTAAGGATGTTCCATCTCACCAATTATGGTCTACTTTAGTCCATTTAGTCTTTTAATTGATCTCATCAATTAATTGGGTTTACTATTAAATTTTAATATATAAAATTGGCATGCTTTAAACATCCATAGCATCTCGTACATGAATAAATAAAGCAATAAATAAATGCAATAGTTATAGCCCATAAACTAAGGTGATTCAACCCAAGCCAATGGGAGAACCAAAAGGAAACCTAAAGGTGTAAGCAGTTTCACAAACTATCAATCCTCAATAGTTGTCCCAACTTCCTTCTCTAATCCGCCCATAGCAACTCTTGCAAATTACAATATCGAAACTCGTTTTACATACGAGGGAGTAAGATGAGAAGAGAAATACAAAAGAATAGTAGTAAGGCACGACACGCAGGCCGTATTTATATATATAAAATTACAACCTTTTATCAAATGGGTCATCGGGCTATAACTATGCATTTTCAAACACCATGCATGTCAAAAAATAGCATACATAATTCAATGCTTTTTGCTAAGGTGAATTATAAAATATTCTTTCAACCTTATGTGGCCCATCAAGTTTATATATTTCTTTTATTAACAAAATATACTATAATAAGAAAATGGGGTGCAGGCGGTGGAGGAAGCGGGCTGTTACAGTAGGGCCGGGGTGCGGCGGAGCCCATGCAGTATGGACGAGGTTGTACAAATCGCATACCCAGTCAAATGAAACCTCACGATTTGATAACTTTTATCAATGCGAATCGTGTTTTCGAGGATTTTAATCCTTGAGGTTCATATCGGAACAACCCTTGTTCCACTAGCCAGTTAACCCTTACTGGAAACTATAAATACCACCGTTGCAATATTACAGATTTGTTAATAGTTAACAGTAATAACATAAGATTGAATAGGCCACAACACCATGATTAACATTTAATCAATTATCGAAAGGAACAGTTATCAGGTTATGCTTAAACGATTTAAACAACCGAAAATGTAGTAAAATAAAAGCATGCATCTCATACAATTGCATCACCCAAGTATTTAAACCCAAGTCCGTATCACACAAGTGGCTCTGATACCACTGTTGGAACGTCGGCACCCCCATGGCACAGTGAAATAAAATTAATCCCAGTGATCCAAACCATGAACCCATGTGTGAGGAACGAATCGGGGTGAAATAAAGGTTTTGAAATTACCAAAATTTCAATCTGAGTAGACAGCGACGCCTCGGCAACAAGAGTTTTGATCTACTGTCGAACAAAGCCGCAACCTTTATGATGTCGGCCTCTACGTAATCCACCCGGTTTGACTATGAACGGCAGAAAAATCTCCAAAAACAATTTTCAGAGAGTTTTTTTTTTATTTGCTTGACGACTGCTAGACTTTTCTAAGCAAAAACTTAGGGTTTCTCTTCACTTATTACCATTTATAATCGGTATTTTATTTATGAATTATAAAATTAAATAAATATAATAATGTTTTAACCAAAATTATAATTACATTAATTATACCCAAAAAGTTATAATTACATTAATTATAACATGGATTTTAAAACTATATTTATTTAAATTTATATACTGAACCAAATTCATATATTAATTCTCATTATGTGTACAACATCCTTGTACATATAATATATTCAATATTTGATTGCCCAATTAAATTAATTTTTAATTAATTTAATTCATGTGACAATCAAACACAATACCAACTATGTTTCATTCCGTTCATTTCAACTATAGGGTGTGACCACAGAGGTTCTTGTAACGTTAGTAGTAATACTAGAACGATTCTAATGTCACAAACAATGAGTGGCATCTACCAATGCATCATTGCTACCTAAGTTACAAGAAGTCTTGATTCGACATAACTTTTGTGATTAACTTTTCATGCATTAATTCTTAAGTCCTTTATCTCTGGAATAGATACAAGTCATGGAATAGTCACACTTGTATAGTCCATCCCATGTTTCTTAATATCTTGAGTAGACTATGATATACAAATTAGTATGACATCTCATGTCAACTTATTTGAGCATGGCCATGCATTTCTAGTCTCACTCAATCAAGTGGCCTAAGATATTACTCCCATTATGTGGGAGGACTTATCCTATATTGATCAACAATATCCCTCTACATAGATTGTGGTATATCCAACATCGGCCTTTATAGAACAACCGATTCTGATTGTACGTTTAAGCGTATCAAAATATCGACTCACGATGTTGGGATAATGATTATTTCAAGTCTAAGGATCATATACATATTAATCACTATGAGTAATGTTGTGACAATTACATAATAATCCAAGAAACATACTCATAGCGGGTCAGTCCAATATGTTGTTCTCTAACACACATATTTAAGCATTGATTTTGACACTCCATATCAATGACAACTCTTTATCATCAATCAACTACATGTTAGTCTTAATGCATTATTGTTGTCCTAGTCAACAATAATACTTGACTAAGGATATTTTAAGAATAATCATATTATTCTCAGGACATTATTATAAAATAGTTTATTTGTACACACAGAAGGAAAAACTGAAATAATAATGACAACGCTTTATATTAATAAACATGGTAAATCAAGTATGTTATTACAACCATCTCATGATTGATCTTTGGGCATACTCTTACAACATCCGGGTAGCACGAAAATGTATAATGATGTAAAATAGTTCTATTGGTGGCCTAGCGTGAAGCGGGATATATCTGAATTTGTTTCAAAGTGTTTAGTTTGTCAGCAAGTAAAAGCCGAGCATCAAGTGCCTTCCGGATTACTTCAGCCGATTATGATACCTGAATGGAAATGGGATAGAATCACTATGGATTTTGTATCCGGTTTGCCTACGACACTGAGCAAGAAAGATTCAGTCTGGGTTATTATGGATAGACTGACTAAATCAGCTCACTTTGTGCCAGTTCGTAAACTATTCACTCGATAAACTTGCTGAATTGTATGTGTCATAGATTGTGAGATTACATGGTGTGCCGAGTTCCATTGTTTTAGACAGAGATCCGAGATTTACATTGCGGTTTTGGAAGAAGTTGCAAGATGTTTTAGGTACTAAACTTCACTTTAGTACAGTTTTTCATCCACAGACAGACAGTCAGTCTGAACAAACTATTCAAATACTGGAGGACATGTTGAGATGTTGCGTCCTTGAGTTTAAAGGTATGTGGAAAAGATACTTACCTTTGATTGAATTTGTCTATAATAATAGTTTTCAATCTAGTATCAAAATGGCACCTTATGAAGCTTTGTACGGCCGTAAGTGTCGAACACCATCGTACTGGACCGAGCTCAGTGAGAACAAGATACACGGGGTTGATTTGATTAAAGAGACTGAATAGAAAGTGTGAAACACTCCAAACCCGGCCCATAAGCCTTGACCGGATCTGGTATGTTCTTTGAGTAAATCAGTTCAATTCTTGTTTGCTACTTTGGAAAAATTTGTGTGTTTTTGAAGAACATTTGATTTGTTGTTGGGTTCAAATTGAAAATGGTGTTGCTCATGTGTCAAAACATTTAAATATTTGTTTACATTTTTAAGAAAAATTATTTAGTCTGAATTTAATAATAACCTTATCATAATAAACCAATTTTAAATGCTTACTTAAAATAGTTAATAGTAATGGCCATAATTACATCAAAGCAAAACCCCAAAATAAATCTGAAATACTTAAATAAAATAAAATAAAATAAAATAAACAATGAAAATAGAATAATTCTGAGCTGAGCATGGCCACCACTGAGCTCCTGCCAGGCAGGTCCATTCTTGAGTGTCACCAGAAAAGATATCCCACAGCGGGTGAGTCAATGCAGACTCAATGTGTAACCATTACACATACTCTCAATCAATTTAGGCATGTCAAACCATACATATAAAACAAATATAGTCAATGATGCAAACCCGAACCCAAACCTAGATAACCATCCGCTACACATCACCCGTACCAACCAACACACCGTGGGGACTACTAAGTCGACCCTCCATCCGCTACACATCATCGAAGGCGTCATTGCAGACGATAGCACATCGCCTTATAAATTGTGGCATAGCCACCAGATAACATTTTGTGACATAAGTCACCACATTGATTACATGCCCCGAGTCACGGTTTCGTGGTAAAACCACGGATCACTTCCCTTAAAATAACACCCATATGCCCCATACCATACAAATCATACCAATATCATGCTTTATGCCTTATTTCACATTCTTATCAATATTCACTTATGTGCCATATTTCACATGTTCATAACATTTATTGACATAATATTAAAGATTACGTGCACAGATGTTCTGTACCATTGTATGGTACATTTAGCCACGTTCACATACTTTCATTAACACATATATTAAAACGTTACCATAAATCTATTAAGAATTAGTGTGGGGCTACACACCTGATACTAATGCTTTCACTGAATCCCGAAAAGTCAACTGAAATATAGTGTACACTTCTCTAAAAATCAAAGTCAGAATTCGGCCAACATTTAATCACTTAAATATGGCCTTGGCCGAATGTTCATAGTCCCTTACCTTGTGGATCTAAATCCCAAAACGGTCACTTGCTCCTGAAGTTGTCGAAATCCCTATTTATCAATGGTTAGAATCGGCTTTAATACATGGAAACTATGAAGATGGCCCTTGGTCAATACCACATATTACTTACCTTGATCACACAAATCCAAAGGATCACTTACAAACATTGGCTATAAGAATCCGAAAGATCTCCTTCGTTAGGTCAGTACCTTCCCCTACAATCGGCTTTAACACACTTTAAAGAGTCATAGGGCCATTCGGCCATGACATAAATCCCAAATGAAGAGGAGTTGTCGCAACCTTACCTTAAAGATGGATCCCTGGCTTTACAAAGAATCGGCCCACACTAAGATTGAGATTCGGCTATCAAAGAGAATAGGTGTGGAGTTGAAATTATATGAAGAAAAGGAGAATGGAAGAGGCTTAGGAGAATTCGGCAATCACCTGACTATTTCGGGTTTTGAAAGAATTGTGAAAGAAAAGAAGAGAAGAAGGGGTTGAGCAATTCGGCAACGGTGGCAAAGGAGGATTCGGCTAACACAAAATAAAAGAAGAGGATTGGGGAAAGAGGTATAAGTTCGGCCAAGAAACAAATAGAGGAGAAGTAGAAAAAAAAATGCTAGTGACCTTAATGGTCTATAAAGTTTCTGTCACAAATCAAAGAGGAAGGGAGCCGAAACTAGATGACTTTTGCACAAGAGAAAGAACGACACTTAGAGAGAAAAGAAAGGTCTAAATTTTGGCACACCCTCCTTATCAAGCTTCAAAACCGAAAATGCCACCCCTTAGAGTCCTATATTCGCCACCACTCTCTTCCCTATCAAATCCCACATTTTCTCCTATATTCTCTCCATGCTACTCATTCAAAAGAATTTGAATAAGTCAACCTTTATCTCTTCTTCCTAGCCAATTTTAAAAGAAAAACCAAGTCTTATCCTCATCTTTTAAAGCCCCAATGCTTGTCCAACACGCCTTCCCTCCTTGACGCAAAAACAAACTCCCATTTGCTTCCTCTCGCAACTCGAACTGAGCCCTTCTCCCCGCTTATGGCGTCACCTACCAAGGCCCTAAGTGGCACCTCCATGCCACTTTACCAAGCCCAATCTTATGTCCAAAACTCCTACAAATTTCCTTAAGGCCTATCAAGCTTAGCTCCTTTTAATACTTAAAATCTAATATTTTCTAAGGCATTTACCTACACTTTGAAGTTCTCAAAATTCATACAACACATTCAAACACACATAGGCATGCTACTTCATACAATTAAGCAATAATGCACAAGCCCTAATTCCGAATATTACGCTTCTACCCCTTAAAAAATTTTGACCTCGAAATTACAGGCTAGAATAGGTGAGGGTATTACAGTCGCATTGCTTCTTCCGGCTCCCAAGAAGCTTCCTCTGATCCATGATTACGCCATAACACTTTGACCAGAGGAATCGACTTCCTCCGAAGCACCTTCACATCTCATTCCAGAATCTGGATCGACTCTTCCTCATAGGACAGATCTGGCCTTAGCTCCACCTTTTCAACCGGTACTACATGAGATGGATCCGATCGATAGCGACGTAGCATCGAAACATGGAACACGTCGTGCATCTGCTTCAACTCTAGTGGCAACTCTAACTGGTATGCCACTGGTCCAACTCGCTTTAATACTCGATAAGGTCCTATAAACCTTGGGCTTAACTTCCCTTTGCGACCAAATCTCATTACCTTTTTCCAAGGCGAAACTTTGAGGAACACTTGATCTCCCACATCAAATTCTATGTCCTTCCATTTGAGATCTGCATACGACTTCTGCCTGTCAGATGCCTCCTTTAACCGTGCCTGAATTACCTTAACCTTTTCCTCGAATTCTGCTACAATCTTTGGACCCAACACTTGACGTTCCCCTAATTCCATCCAACATGTAGGAGTGCGACACTTCCATCCATACAGCGCTTCATACGGTGCCATCCGAATACTGGCCTGATAGCTGTTGTTATAAGCAAATTCCGCTAAAGGCAAATATTCTTCCCAACTTCCTCTGAAGTCTATCACATAGCCCCTCAACATATCCTCTAACACTTGGATCACTCGTTCAGATTGACCGTCCGACTGCGGATGAAATGCCGTACTAAAGTCTAATCTGGTGCCCATAGCTTGATGTAGCGCTTTCCAGAATCGAGACGTAAACCTCGGATCCCTATCTAATATAATCAACACCGGCACTCCGTGTAGCCTCACAATCTCGGCTACATACAACTTTGCCAATTTTTGTAGAGAATAGTCATCCCACACCGGTATGAAATGTACGGACTTGGTCAACCGATCCACGATCACCCATACCGAGTCCTTCTTAGTAGGCGTAAGGGGAAGCCCACTAACAAAATCCATGGTGATTCTCTCCCACTTCCACTGCAGAATCGGTATTGGCTGAAGCAACCCTAACGAAACTTGGTGTTCAGCCTTGACTTGCTGACACGTCCAGCACTTGCCAACAAATTCCGTAACTTCCCGCTTAAGACCAGGCCACCAAAACTGTTCTCTTAGGTCTCTGTACAACTTACTACCTCCAGGATGCATAGCATAAGGGCTACTATGTGATTCCCAAAGAATTCTCCGCCTTAACTTCTCGTTCTTTGGCATACAGACCTTACCCTTGAAACACAATACTCCATCGCAATTAATACCATAATCCTTCAACTCCCTAATCTGCACTTGCCGTAGCCTAGCCCTTAAATCATCATCAGCCAACTGTCCCTCTTTCACCTCATTCAGCCATGACAGCTTGACCTGCAACTCTGCCAGTAAACTTCCGTCATCATAGAGGCTTAAATGTGCGAACATTGCCCTTAACTCTGTCACTACTTTCTGACTTAGGGCATCTGCCACCACATTCGCCTTGTCCGGGTGATACTCTATGGAACAATCGTAGTCTTTCAATAATTCCACCCACCTTCGCTGTCTCAGGTTCAACTCTTTCTAAGTCAGCAGATAATTAAGGCTTTTGTGGTCTGTGTAAATCACTGACTTTTCTCCATATAAATAGCGCCTCCATACCTTAAGAGAAAAGACCACTGCCGGAAATTCTAAATCATGCGTCGGTAGTTAACCTCATGTGGCCTTAATTATCGAGACGCATAAGCAACTACCTTCCAGTCTTGCATAAGGACACCTTCCAATCCTGTATGGGAAGCATTACAATATACCACAAAATCCTTCCCTGCCTCAGGCTGAATTAAAACTGGAGCTTCAGTCAAGACTCTCTTAAGCCTCTCAAAGCTCTCCTGTTGCTTATCAGTCCATACGAAGGGTACCTCCTTCCTTAGTAACTTTGTCAAAGGTGCTGCGATTGACGAGAACCCTTCTACGAACCTTCTGTAATAGCCTACCAATCCCAAGAAACTACGAACTTCCGCCACAGACTTAGGGGGTTTCCAATCCAACACTGCCTCAATCTTCCGAGGATCCACCCTTATCCCTTCTGCAGACACCACATGTCCTAAGAATGTAACTTCCTTCAGCCAAAATTCGCACTTGCTGAACTTGGCATATAGCTTTTCCTCCCTTAACACTTGCAACACAACTCGGAGGTGCTCATCATGTTCTTCCTCAGACTTCGAATACACCAAAATATCGTCTATGAACACAACAACAAACCGGTCCAGATAGGGTTAGAAAACCCGGTTCATCATGTCCATGAATGCGGCTAGGGTGTTTGTCAATCCAAACAGCATTACCAAGAACTAAAAATGCCCGTACCTTGTCCGAAAAGTTATCTTATGGATATTAGCATCCTTCACCTTAAGCTGATGATATCTTGACCTTAGATCTATCTTTGAGAATACCGCGGCCCCCTTAAGCTGATCGAACAAGTCATCTATTCTTGGCAAAGGGTACTTGTTCTTGATGGTCAGCTTATTCAACTGACGATAATCTATGCACATGTGCATAGTTCCATCCTTCTTCTTCACAAACAAGACCGGTGCTCCCCATGGAGACACACTGGGTCGAATAAACCCACGGTCTAGCAACTCTTGAATCTGAGCCTTGAGCTCAACCAACTCCTTTGGTGCCATTCTGTATGGGGCAATTGACACAGGAGCTGTACCCGGCAGCAAGTCAATTCCAAACTCCACTTCCCTATCTAGGGGTATTCCAGGTAACTCCTTCGAAAAAACATCCACAAATTCTCTTACTGTTCTAACCCCACTAACTCCCTCTTCCTTTACATCCAACGCACTAACAAAGATCAAAAATGCCTCGCAACCTCTCCGAACCATCTTATTAAACTTTAAAGCAGAAACTACATTAGATAATTAGTTTCTTCTTTTCCCTATCATAACTACCGCCTTATCCTTCGGTGTCCTTAACTCCATTCGCTTAGCTACGCAATCCAATATAGCCCGATGTTCCACTAGCCAGTCCATGCCAAGGATGAGATCAAATTCTCCGAAGGGTAGTTCCATCAAGTCGGCAGGAAATACCACTCCCTAAAGCTCTAGAGGTACACTCCGAAATATCTTATTCACCACTACAGTTTGACCTAATGGGCTTACTACAGTCATCTCCCTATTAGATAGTTCAGAGGCTATACCTAGTGTTTCAACTACTCTACATGCAACATAAGAGTGGGTAGAGCCAACATCAATTAGAGCAAAGTAAGGTTTGTCAGCTATAAGGAACGTACCGGTTATGACGTCCGGCGCGTCTCCATCTTCCCTCCGACGAATCGCATATACCAGACCCGACTGTCTCGCCTCTGTATTACCAACACCTCTGCCTGGTGTTTCCCGTCTCTACCAAAACCATTACCTCTGCCAGCCGAACCACGACCTCGCGGTGGCTGCTGTCCTCTTTTTCCAGCCTGATTAGGACCCTGACTTACTGGTCGCCCCCTTCTATTCTCATAGGACAATCCTTAATCATGTGGTCCTTGGACCCACTCTTAAAGCATCCCCCTGTCTTCTTCCAACACTCTCCTAGATGCATCTTTCCACATTGAGCACATGTACGGTACTGTCTTCTCGTAGCAGCCTGCTGACCTCGTGGCCCACCACTTCTAGGCCTCTTTTGCACATTCCCTGATGACCTTGACGATCCAAAACCTCTCTTTTGCCTATTCCGGTCCGTATTCTATCTCACCGAGTCCTTAATCCCTTCAGCTACCTTAGCCTTCTCCACCAACACGGTAAACTCCCGCTCTTGCTGTGGAGCAATCAGTAATCTTAGGTCATCCCTTAGTCCGTCCTCAAACCGGACACACCGTTCATGCTCCGTAGCCACTATTCCCCGGGCATACCGGCTCAACCTTAGAAATTCTGCCTCGTATTCTGCTACGGACTTATTTTCTTGAACCAGCCTCAAAAACGCCTTCCTCTGCGCATCCACATAACTAGTTCCAATGTACTTCTTCTGATATGCCACCTTAAAATATTCCCAAGTAAGATCATCAGCGGCAGCACCATCCCGAACTGTGAGCCACCATTAGTATGACTCATCACGGAGTAGCGACACTACCCCTTTCAGTTTTTCCTCGGTAGTCAGGTCCAAATCATCCATAATCCGCTCTGTCGCCTCCAACCAATACTCAGCCGTATTGGGTGCCACATCAGATATTCCACGAAAAAATTTAGCTCCATTAGCTCGAAGTCGCTCAGGTACCGACTTCCGAGCTCCCATGCCTCCACCTGCTCCGACCACCCTTTCCGAACTCGCAGATCGCTCTGTGATATCGCATCTTCCCGTCGATCCGATATTCCATATCGGTGGTGGTGGTGGTGGCATTTCATTTTTGGACCCTTGTCCTGACCTAACGGGCTCTGACACGGTCATTCGGCCTCTACCACGGCCACGCACATCACGACCACGTCCCCTAGAGTTCATACTTCCAAATTGCGTTTATCTGATTAAAGAATTTTATGGATTAGCTTTTGTTTCACTAATTTCTCGCGAACAGTCTTATGTTCAATAATTCTAAGGAGTAGTTCTTTCGATTTCATACACATACAGTCTCAATTCATTCATTCAATCACATCATGAACTTGCGTTCATTACAGAAAAATGTTGTAGTTGTCATTGTTTGTTGTTTTCCACTACCCAGGGGTATTTCTGTAATTTTATCCTATAGGGTATTTTGGTAATTTTCCAAATTAGGGTATTTGAAAATTTCAAAAGGTAGAGATTTTTGGTATATATATTTTTTTCAAAATTGAAATACTTGGTAAGAAAATTTTAAGGGTAAAATGGTAATTTATACACTGAGGGTATTTTTGTAATTTTTCAAACCAGGGGCATTTCGGTAATTTTTCAAAATGTGGTTCCAGGTGATTTTAACGAAATAAAGGTATTTTGAAAATTTTTAATTCGAGGGTATTCCAATAACTTTCCATTCTAAGGGTATTTTGGTCATTTGTACAGGTTAGGGGTAATTTGGTCAATTTGCAAATCAAGGGTATTTTGGTCATTCATTTTTTTAAATCAAGGGTACTTTGAAATTTTTATAATCATGGTTCGACTTTAGAATTTCACAAAACAGGGTGACGGTCCCTTTCGGGTTTTAATTATTGGGTTTAGCCTGTGGCTGAGTCCTCTTGGTTAGGGTGAACCGTCACTACGCACCAGGTAGGATTCGAGCGGTGAGGAGGTGAGTCACTAGGACTGCTTAAATACCAAGCTCCCCCTGAATCCAATCCTAGACATGCGCACAACGGTTGCCACACCTTAAACTCAGCGACTCAGTCATAGGTTTGTTTAATTAGGCTTTAACGTTTTATGTAATTCTGTGTTGGAGTAAGCTAATCCTAGGGTTCAATAGCTTAATATACTAATCTACGTTCCCGTTATACCCACATACAAATCATACAATAAATCATACAATAGTTAGGGGTACTTACCTGGTGGACTTATGGTGGGAGACTCAAAAGTGCTATGCCGAAAACCCGCTCAATTTCTTATAAAATCCAATTTCAAAAGAAAGAAAACGTTTTGGGCCCAAAAAGCCCTCAAGGTGAGTTTTGAACCGGCTCGATACCAAATCGAAACACCCCAAACCACCCCCACGAGCCTTGACCGGATCTGGTATGTTCCTTGAGTAAATCAGTTCAATTCTTGTTTGCTACTTTGGAAAAATTTGTGTGTTTTGAAGAACATTTGATTTGGTGTTGGGTTCAAATTGAAAACAGTGTTGCTCATGTGTCAAAACATTTAAATATTTGTTTACATTTTTAAGAAAAATTATTTAGTCTGAATTTAATAATAACCTTATCATAATAAACCAATTTTAAACGCTTACTTAAAACAGTTAATAGTAATGGCCATAATTACATCAAAGCAAAACCCCAAAATAAATCTGAAATACTTAAATAAAATAAAATAAAATAAAATAAAAACAATGAAAATAGAATAATTCTGAGCTGAGCATGGCCACCATTGAGCTCCTGTCGACCCGGTCCATTATTGAGTGTCACATGAAAAGATATCCCCCAACGGAGTGAGTCAACAGACTCAATGTGTAACCATCACACATACTCTTAATCAATTTAGGCATGTCAAATCATACATATAAAACATATATAGTCAATGATGCAAACCCGAACCCAAACCTAGATAACCATCTGCTACACATCACCCGTACCAACCATCACACCGTGTGGACTACTAAGTTGACCCTTCATCATCATAAAGGCAGTCGCTGCAGACGACTGGCACATCGCCCTTATAAATTGTGGCATAGCCACCAGATAATATTTTGTGACATAAGTCACCACATTCAGATTATGTGACCTGAGTCACCAGATTTCATGGTAAAAACCACCAGATCACTTCCCCTTAAAATAACACCCATATGCCCCATGCCATACAAATCATACCAATATCATGCTTTATGCCTTATTTCACATTCTTATCAATATTCACTTATGTGCCATATTTCACATGTTCATAACATTTATTGACGTTATATTAAAGATTACGTACCTGAATGTTCTGTACCATTGTATGGTACCTTTAGCCACGTTCACATACTTTCATTAACACATATATCAAAACGTTACCACAAATCTATTAAGATTTAGTGTGGGGCTACACACCTGATACTAATGCTTTCACTGAATCCCGAAAAGTCAACCAAAATAGAGTGTACACTTCCCTAAAAATCAAAGTCAGAATTAGGCCAACATTTAATCACTTAAATATGGCCTTGGCCGAATGTTCATAGTCCCTTACCTTGTGGATCTAAATCCCGAAACGGTCACTTGCTCCTGAAGTTGTCGAAATCCCTATTTATCAATGGTTAGAATCGGCTTTAATACATGGAAACTATGAAGATGGCCCTTGGCCGAATACCACATATTACTTACCTTGATCACACAAATCCCGAAGGATCACTTCTACAAATGTTGGCTATAAGAATCCCAAAAGATCTCCTGCGTTAGGCTATATCTTCCCCTACAATCGGCTTTAACACACTTTAAAGAGTTATAGGGCCATTTGGCCATGACATAAATCCCAAACGAAGAGGAGTTGTCGCAACCTTACCTTAAAGATGGATCCCCTCGGCTTTACAAAGAATCGGCCCACACTAAGATTGAGATTCGGCTATCAAAGAGAATAGGTGTGGAGTTAAAATTATATGAAGAAAAGGAGAATGGAAGAGGCTTAGGAGAATTCGGCAATCACCTGACTATTTCGGGTTTTGAAAGAATTGTGAAAGAAAAGAAGAGAAGAAGGGTTGAGCAATTAACAGCGGTGGCAAAGGAGGATTCGCTAACACAAAATAAAAGAAGAGGATTGGGGAAAGAGGTATAGGTTGACCAAGAAACAAATAGAGGAGAAGTAGAAAAAAATGCTAGTGACCTTAATGGTCTATAAAGTTTCGGTCACAAATCAAAGAGGAAGGGAGCCGAAACTAGATGACTTTTGCACAAGAGAAAGAACGACACTTAGAGAGAAAAGAAAGGTCTAAATTTCGGCACACCCTCCTTATCAAGCTTCAAAACCGAAAATGCCACCCTTAGAGTCCTATATTCGCCACCACTCTCTTCCCTATCAAATCCCCATTTTCTCCTATATTCTCTCCATGCTACTCATTCAAAAGAATTTGAATAAGTCAACCTTTATCTCTTC
Source organism: Gossypium rotundifolium (assembly GCA_025506655.1). Taxonomy (NCBI): domain Eukaryota; kingdom Viridiplantae; phylum Streptophyta; class Magnoliopsida; order Malvales; family Malvaceae; genus Gossypium; species Gossypium rotundifolium. The sequence continues at coordinate 140,377,134 of CP106724.1, forward strand.
TTCCTAGCCGAATTTTAAAATAAAAACCAAGTCTTATCCTCATCTTTTTAAAGCCCCAATGCCGTCCAACACTCCTTCCCTCCTTGACGCAAAAACAAACTCCCATTTGCTTCCTCTGCAACTCGAACCTGAGCCCTTCTCCCCTGCTTATGGCGTCACCTACCAAGGCCCTAAGTGGCACCTCCATGCCACTTTACCAAGCCCAATCTTATGTCCAAAAACTCCTACAAATTTCCTTAAGGCCTATCAAGCTTAGCTCCCCTTTAATACTTAAAATCTAATATTTTCTAAGCCATTTACCTACACTTTGAAGTTCTCAAAAATTCATACAACATATTCAAACACACATAGGCATGCTACTTTATACAATTAAGCAATAATGCACAAGCCCTAATTCTGGATATTACAAAGTGACTATAATCAGAGATAGTTTGAAAGCTGCCCCGGATCGTCAAAAGTCTTATGCTAATTTGAAACGCAAAGACATTGAATTTCAGGTCGGAGATCGAGTATTCTTGAAAGTTTCTCCGTGGAAGAAAGTAATCTGATTTGGTCAGAAAGGCAAACTTAGTCCAAGATTCATCGGACCATACGAGATCATCGAACGTATTGGGCCTGTTGCTTATAGACTAAAGTTGCCTTCTGAATTAGAAAAGATGCACAATGTGTTTCACGTTTCGATGCTCCGTAGATACAAATCAGATTCATCACATGCGATTTCTCCATTTGAAATTGAAATTCGATCCGATATGACGTACGAAGAGGAACCGATTCATATTTTAGCTCGGGAGATGAAAGAGTTAAGAAACAATAAAATTCCATTAGTGAAAGTACTTTGGAATCGTCACGGAGTTGAAGAGGCTACGTGGGAGCCTAAGGATTCAATGAGACAACAACATCTGACTTTGTTTAACGGTAAGATTTTCGGGGACGAAAATCCCTAAGGGGAAGAGTTGTAACAGTCTGAATTTGACCCTAATCGAAACGGTGGTTTCAGGACCACGAATCTGAGTCTGAGAGATTTTTAAATACTATATTCTGTGCTTATTATGTGTGAATTAATGTGTGTGAAAGTTTCGTAGAAAAATTTTATCGTTTAAGTGTTTAATTTAACAAAAAGGACTTAATCGCGTAAAGCGTAAAAGTTACATACTAAAGTGAAAAGTGCTAGAATGATAATGGCTTTTTAATATAATGTGTTAGAAGGGTAATTAACCCAATTTTAAAGGTAGTGGGTGGCATATGTCAAAAATAGCCTTATTAATATATGTTAGTTATATTATTATAAAAAGGTATTATTGTACTTTGGTTAAAATGTTAATTATAACTAAAATAAAACACAAAATTAAGCTTTGTTCATCATCTCTTCAACACCAAATAAGAAAAGAAAGAATAGGAGAGTGAGCTTGAGCATTCGGTCATACATTCAAGCTAAATCGGGTATGTATTTTTAGTCAGTTTTTAATAATTTTTACGTTTTTGAGATCGTTACTTCGAATCGAAGTTGACCCATGTTGGAATTTTTAAATCTAAGCATGCTTGATGTTCGGCCATTGATATGTTCATGTGGTTTTTGATGTTTGATGATTTTAGATTAAAGAAATGTTAAAGATTAGTATGTTTTGTATTGGAAGTTTTGGTGAAATTGAGTATTTAGGGCTAATTTGTAAAAATAAATTTTTAGAGGGGCTTAATTGCAAAATAAATGAAAGGAATGGACTTGTATAGTCCCTATGAGTATTCGGCCCTTGAGTGGTGTTGAGAAATTTTGTGTATTTTGTGTTTTATGCAAATGGGACCAAATTGCAAAAATGTGAAATAGTAGGGTTAAAATGGTAAATTGCCTATTTATGTGCTTAGGTACTAAATTGAGATGAAATGTACTTGAATGAGCTGAATTTTAATGTGTCTAGATCAAGAACAAAGAAAAACGAATTTGGATCGGGGAAAGATAAAGGTTGTCGAATAGTCGGTTTACACGGTCCGTCGATAGTCGAGGTAAGTCTTTAAGCAAATATAAGTCAAAGAATTATTTGTGAATATAATAAATTATGAAATTTGAATATTTTAAGCATAATTATATCAAATGGCCGAATGTAGGGATATGATAGTGGATTGAGTTTTAATTGTTGAAAGTAATGTGTAATAGATATGCTCGGTTGTTATGTGAAAGTGATATTGAATTATATGAAATATATGTGATATTGATAGTATATGGTGTGAATGAGATGACTCAATAATATGAATGTTCGGGCTTCGAGCCTAGCAGGCCTTGTGTCGGTGACTTATTTCGGGCTTTGATGCCTAGCAGGCCTTGTGCCGGTGTTACATATAGGGTTTTATGCCTAGTAGGCCTTGTGCTGGTGACTTATTTCGGGCTTTGATGCCTAGCAGGCCTTGTACCGGTGTTTCATATCGGGCTTTGATGCCTAGCAGGCTTGATGCCGGTGATGCAAATTAAATGGAGAAACCATAAATTATTCGAGGTGAAACATAGTCAATGTATCGAGTTAAAAGCTCAGGTAAGCATAAGTCCCTTTATATTTACTGGGAGTAAGGTAAGTTGTGTTTAATATTACTTGAGTTGGGATAATACGATAAGAATGGTGTTATGTGCAATTGAGCTTACGATCGATGTGTATGAATATTATATGATAGAATTTGTTCTTAAATGTACTATTTTGGGAGATTCGGTTACAAATAGAAATGTTAAAAGTGATAAGATTCTGAATGTGATAACATAGTTAATATGAATGTTGTACTTACATGATTTGGAGCATGTGATTCATGTAATATATTTTCTTTGTATTTCAATGAGATACAGGTTTATGGTAATGAAGTGCAATTACCTAGGTTAATGAACTATTAGTTTTCGGCCTTGTATAAATTCGCATATTGAAATGTTTATATTCAATGTCATAGGTTTAAAGATTAAAATGTTTAAGTGTTTGAATGTTGTATTACCATTTGCTTGAGACTTACTAAGCTAGTGAGCTTACTTTGTTTGTGTTCATTGTTTGTTTTATAGACTTTGATTAAGCTATGGGCTCAGAGGATCATCGGAGAAGTCAACCACATTATCAACTCTTTTGGTACTAATAAACTTAGTTTTTGATTTGAAAGGCATGTATAAGCTAGTATAAGTTGTAAACCAATGATATTTTAATCTTGTATATAAGTTTAGCCTTGCGAAAATGGCTAATACTTTTGGGTTAAGCTTCACTTATGTGTTTTGATATAATGGCTTGTTCAATTGTTAATGGTTATGTGTTTTAGTCATGTTCTAAGCTTAGATTGAAAGTATATATATGTCGAGATGTTGAATTATGGTTCGGTGATGACATTAGAAATGTTTATGTATATGTATATGTATATTAAATTGATCTTTGGAGTCTTATTTTTTTGAGGTCCGAATATATGGTCAATGAATTTATTATACTTAGGCATTCGGCTAGTTAGATTGCTCACGTGTTTGGTGAGTTAATAATGACATTTATGTATATAATTAGTTCATGTGGCTTGGAATTGAATGAATGCGAAAATAGGCATTATTTCAGTTGAATGGAACTATATGGGAAATGTTTACTTAGGTGTAATTTATATATGTATACAAGTTATGAAATGTTAAGTTGATGTTCGATTAATGAAATAGATGTATTGACACAATTTGGATATATATATTTTTATGTTTAATAGGTATGTACATTGTTCTTGAAAGATGAATAGAGTTTTGATGCATGTTTCATGATTATATGATTCGGCTTATTCCCAAATGTTGTCAATAATATGGTTACGTAAATTTGTTAATCATGATTGATTATGGTTTTGTCTTTGAGAAATATGCGCATATTGCATTGGTATCATGAACATGTTCGGTTATACTATAGTGTATTAATGTCACATATGTGAACGAATAGACAATAGAGTTCTATGGATTTGTATGTCTGAATAGGCAAATTATATTTATAAGGTGAATGATAAATGCTTGAACATGTATTAAATATTTGAATGACATATATTCAATGATTCAATGGTTTGAAATGTACTAGCATGAATTTAATTTCTTTAGTTTGATAGAAGTATAAATTATGATAAATGACTGTAATGATCTGAGTTAGGTTCGGTAATGCCTCATAACCCTAATTTGGCGACAGGTACGGGTTAGGGGTGTTACAGGGAACTTAACTTGACAACTTTGTTCACATTGAAATATAATTTTTTTTGTCCAACTTAAATCATCAACTTGATTTCTGTTAAATAAATTAAGCTCTATAATAACTAGAGGTGGGCATGGTAGAAAAATGGGTTCAATAGAGTTCGGTAGCCTGCTTGGACAAAATTTTAGGCCTATTTTTTAGGCCGGCCCAAATTTGACCGAAATATGGGCCTAAAATTTTGTCCAAGCCCTACCGAAGAAAATTGATAGACCAAGTCCTATTTACCTACCTACCATATTAATTTTTTAAGGTTTTTCATTAAATAAAAATTTAAAACAAATATTAAAATAAAAACAAATAAAAATATGTAATTTTTTTAGCTTTTTCATTAAATAAAAATTTTAAAACAAATATTAAAACAAAAAAACAAATAAAAATATATAAATTTAAAAAGTATATTTAATTAAAAATAAAATATATATTTAATATATAATTGGTAGGTAGCGAAAAGTGAGAGCCAGCTCAGCCAAAAAGTTTTACCCAAGCCCGGCCCATTTTCTAAGCGGGCCTCGTTTTTTGCCCAAACTCGTATTTCGGGCATATATTTTTACCCGAACCCTCTCATTTTTTAGGCGGGCCGTCGGGCCGAGCCGGGTAGCCCGGCCCATGCCCACCTCTAATAATAACACGACTTTTTTTTTAATACAACGAATTACGTGCTAACACATGGCTTTTATAATATAATACAAAAATACTTTTTAATTAAATAAAATTTTAAACCCCCCATAAAATACATATAAATTAACGAATTTTTATGGCAGCAGCTATATCCTTTTTTTTCTTTCAACGTCAACCATAAATTTTTTTCTTTTTTCTTTTTCTTTTTTGAAATCGTCACTAATAATTCCCTACGATTCCTAGTTTTTACTCGTTTAAAAAAACATAATTTTGTCAAGATTCAAACTAAAATACACCCATCATTCAACAAAAAGTAATTAATGAATTTATCAAACTAAATATTAACATTGCTCGAGGCAAATTTTTTTAAAAAAAAAAAAAAAAAACCTAAATCTACAATGAGGATTTCCGTCAACCTAAACTGAAAATGTGCATTTCAAAATAACGATTTAAAACATTTGAAAAGAAAAGATAAAACCAACGTAACCCTAAATTCATTAACTGTTAGAATTTGACAATACCCTTCATTTTCGATAGGTTTACCTTCTATTTGCTGTAAAAGATTTCAATGGCTTCCATCAAATGAAATACTTCCTTTCCTTTTTCGATAGGTTTATCAAGAGGCTTTTTTTTTTTCTTTTTCTAATGAAAAATTGTATAGTTTAACGGGGTTTATTTAATTAAAAGACATTTTTATTATACTATAAAAGCCACATGTCAACGCATGTTTTGTTGTATTTCAAAAAAAAAAAAAAAACTTAAGAGTGTTACTATAGAGCCTAATTTATTTAACACAGGTCAAGTTGAGGATTTAAGTTGGATAAAAAATTCAAGTCTTAATGTGGGAGAAATTTTCAAATTCAGACCTCAATTAATGATTATTATTATTTTAAAAAATCTTTCATATATTTAAAAGATTATACATCTATTCCTGTATCCAAATAAGCATTGGACGTAGATGTCTGACTCATTAAAAAAATTGAAATGTCAATATAATATAAATGAATAACAAATTAAACCTGCTGAGATTCTGCATTTATGGGTAAACAACTATACAAATAAAAAGGTCAATGCATCATTTACATTATTTTACATGATTAAAGCACAATCAGGATGCAAAGGGAGAATATGTACCAAAGAAAATTCAGGTTTTAAACCATTGCAGCAATGGCAGCCAAACATCATTCAAAGTTCCAAAAGAAATTATTTGTATTCAGGGTAGACCATGAAAGGAAGTGCGCACCTGTTACTACCTTTATCATCCGTTAAAATATTCAAGAATGCCGTTTACCCAGAAATTGCTGGTTCGTTCCTTGACACAAGAAACATCAGTCCCGGGTTGCAATAGCAACCGTAACCCTCATTATCTTTATATTAAGTAGCTGTTCACCTCATCCATGTATTTGCACTTGAAACCTACTTTTACTCTGTTCCACTAGACCTACATTCGCAAAAGAAAGGATGAACGGGAAAAGAAAATTGAAAATCAAACAGATTACTAGATAAAATGACAGCCTTAGGCGTAGGATGCCAGAGACACACCAACATTTTGAGATTATCTCTGTTGCAATAGCTGTGGCTCTATTGACTCATATTCCTTCAAGTTGTTGACAACATTTTGGACTTTCTTCGATAGTTGGTTACTGTGCTCTTCAACGATTTTCATAAATGCGGTCAGCTGTTCTTGATATGCTGCATAATCTTTTCTTGTTCCGAAGTTCAACAGTTAGTTCTTGAATTTTCTTGTCCTTTTCATCCTTCAGAGTTGCATACAGAAATAACATCATTCAGAAACACTAGGAAAACAAAATAAAAATGCTGCACATAGACTATTATTTCAAATGTTCATAGTGCTGTAAAAGAGAACGTACAATGAACAGTTCATGAATAGTTCGTCTTTTGTTCGTTTATGTTCGTTTATTAAGTTAAATAAATAAACATGGACAAATTTTGAGGTTCATTTATTAAACGAACCAAACACAAACAAAGATTGTTCAATCATTTATGTTCGTGAATAAACTCGTTTATTGTTTCATTAGTATAAATCAATAAAATTATTTCGGTTTGTATGTTTTATTTAATTATAATATAATTATTAATATTTATATTTGATTATTTTATATCTAAAAAGTAATACATATATGTGTGTGTGTTTATTTTATTGTTTGTTTATTATACATGAACGTTGTTCATAAATATGTTCAATTATATGTTCATGAACATGTTTGAAAACATGTTAGTTTAATGTTCGTGAACATGTTCACGAACATTAAACAAACAAATATGAAAACACATAATTTTAAATAAACGAACACTAACAAAAATTTTAAATTTCTAAACGAAAATGAATCAAACACGAACAAGCTTAAAAATAAACAGACGAATATGAACAGAGATCCGTTCGTTCAAGTTCAGTTCATTTACAGCCCTACATGATGTTCAGTTTTGGAAAATATTTTATAGCTAAGAGCATCAAACCTGAAAGAAGGCATGCTAAGATGTCCATATAAGCAAAGCAAAACATTAAAAAGCTCAATTTCTTGAAATAATGAGATCAAATATTAAACCATTAAGAAAGGATGCATGAGAAGTTAATTTATTTGAATGTGTCACAAATCAAGTGACTCGAATTTTCAGCTAAAAATGATGGAAACTAAGTTACTCGGGCTTGGAATGCAAGTGCCGAATGCGAGTATGCATCCAACATAGGTATATTCAATTTTTTTTCTAGTTTTTTCATGTATTTGAAGGATCTTTGAAGAGTATAAATCACCACGCCCATTCCAAAAATATATCGAATATGAGTGTCAAACAAGGGTTCTTCAATAAGATAAAGGGTCAGAATAACTTAATATGAAATTACAATCAAATGGAATAATTTCACTACCTAAAATTACTTAAGAAATACTCAATTCATAAGTCTTAAATGCGGTTAGCCATATGAACTGGTTTTCACAATTAGACTCAGTCAGTCGAGGGCATATCCTTTTAAAGGTTTCAAGAAACCGAATCATCTTTATAATTTAAACAAATGATCTTTGGCTTCCTTTACCTCTTTTTATTCTCCTCCCACAATCAAGTCAGGCGATGTTACTTGGACTCTTCATTTTCCCTAAAGACTAAAGTAGTCATTTTTAATGTGTTAGACATGTGTTTGGACATGGGTATGAGAGTATGATCCAGACAATATATGAAAAAGCTTTTAAAAAGAAATTGAACATTCTTGTTTCGGATGCATATTCATATATGAGACTCCCTTGAGCCTAAGTAATAAAATTGCTAGGTCTATGCTGCACAAGAATAAATCATCTAAATATATCATTCATAGGTTTAATCTCAACTAGTCGGACCTCTACCCTCTCATAAACAAACATTTTTATTCAATCTTTTCATATGAGAGTAATCGCCATTTCGATATCCTCGACTTAGCAAAATGAAATATCATCTCGATATCCTCATTTGGCATTACAATCATCCTACAAATCGCATAATATAGACTTTTACAGAGAAATGAAAGAAAACCAGTGGTCCAAAGAGAAGGCATTATGCCTTAAGAACATGAAAATCAAATAAACCATACAGAAATTTGAAGTTGAAAATTTCACCAAAGTTTTTGACAATAGTGGCAAGCATGGAATGGTAACCATAAAGCAGATAATAGTTCAAAAAAAGAAGAAAAGGAGGGAAGAAAAATGAACAACTGACCATTGTTTGACGAGCCTCGCGTGGAGCAACTACAAGCGGATGATTATGCTCCTTTACGAATCTCGTTATCACCCATTTTCCAGATTTATTGAACTTAATATGAATCATAGCCTTGCAGCCTTCCCTAGTGCTTGGCCGCGGCTTTCTAACAGGGCCAAATTTACCCCGAATACTAACACAATAACCTTCCTTATTACATCCAAGTCGACGAGCAAGAATCCTCCCATCTCTTTCAGATCGACGACAAGACATCACGCGCATGACAAAGCCTACTCGCCGTGCATATTCATCATAAAATATCTTGGCAGCGTCTTCAGACTCAAACTCCATACCTTCATGTGGTTCTACAATCGAATCTGCTTCACATGGGACTGCCAATATCTCACCTCCTGTGAAGCTCTCTATGGCTTCTGCACCCTCATCCAAATCCACTGCCACACATAAACATGGTACATTGTTCATTTCTCTTCTTTTATATGAATAAAAAAAAATAAAAGCTATATTTAAAAAAAAAAAATTTCTTCTACAAGAGGAAAATGAGAACAATTGCTCACAAATACAATTTAAAGTTGAAAATTAAATGACAGAAAAAAAATCATTTTAAACAGTTCATAAAGTTCCTAAACACTTAAAAGCCATCAACAGCAGAAGTCTTTTTCCTATAATGTGAAGTCCACATCATGGATCACATTATATCACAAAATAAAAATTCTAATGGACAAAAAACTATGTTACTCAGACCGGGAAGTGAAAGTTATGGGTATGAGTCCGGCACGGGTATGTTAATCTTTTTTTCTAAGTTTTCATGTTTTTGAAGGTCATATTTCCATAACACTGTCCGAAAATGAATCAGACATTAGTATTAAGCACTGGTACTTTAGGATAAGTAAAGAATTGGAGCAACATAGATCAAAGCAACAAAAATGAATGCATAAAATTCAAAGAGACACTTCAAGGAGTAGAACACAACTTAAATTTCCAGGTTCAAGTCCTATTGAAGGGAAACAAGGTTTATGAGATAAGGTAAAGTAGACCTGAAAATTTTGGCCACAATAAGACTGCACGAAATGAACATGATTTGGAAAAAGAACGAAAATATGGTATTAAAAAAAACATGAATACACAAATGTACCACAATACATATAACAGAAATTATTTAAATGTTAAAATTTGTATACCTATAATACCTTAAAACACGATTATGACACGAAATCAATACGAATATGCAGATTGCCAAGCATAAAGTACTATCCTGTTGTCTACCTAAAGACCCATGTCTCTCAATCTACACCGAAAAGAAAATATAAATATATATTTCTTCTCAAGTCATCTCCTTAAATAGTCCTTCAAATAAGGAAGAGCAGATCTCCTTTGAAACCCAAATAAGAAACAGGAAATTAAACCAATCAAAAACTGAAAATTTCTATTTAAGTGATGAAAAAAAAAAAAAGAAAAAGAAAGAAACAGCAAAAAGAAATCAAACCCGTTAAAACCAAACCTGTTCTAACACTAAATTCACATTGTTTATCATCACTCATAAACATATATGGAAAGAAAATAAAGCAAAAATTAACAAAAAGATTCAATCAAACAGAGCATAAAATCCAGTAGGAAAAAAAGAGAAAAGAAACTGTAAAAATAAATAAAACCCAGTAACATCAAAGCTGTCCCAACACAAAATTCACAGTGTTTATAATCACATAAGCAAAATTAACAAAAGAAACAATGAAACAGAGAAGGAAAAACTAACAAACAAAAAAAACAGCGGAAAAAGAAGAAAAAAAGCCAGTCAAAATAAATCAGACCCATAAAAATCAAAGCTGTTCTAACACTAAATTCACAGTGTTTATCATCACCTGAAAATCATATATGGAAAATTAAGGAATTAACAAAAGACTGAATGAAACAGAGGGTTAAAAAAACCCAAAAACAGTAGGAAAATAATTTGAGAGTTACTTGATTGAGAGGATCAAAGAAGGGAAATTAGTGGTAGATCTTTCGTAGCTGTTCAATCCAGATGAAGAGAAGGACGGCGACTCTACTTTGTGGGGGGCTCTAAAATAATTTTGAACAAAGATTGAGATATAAAAGGAATTTAACGGTGAGGGAAGAGGTTCATGCACGTGTTCCCGACCCACAGGGTTAATTCAAAGGTGAAAATGTGTATCATATTTCTATTTTAAAGAGTTTATTTTCTCTATTTTTCATATTTAAAAGTTCAGATCAAGTAAATACTTTTTAAATTGTTGAATGTGATATATTAACATTAAAAGGTATTTATTTAATAACTATGCAATTAAAAAAGACATATAATAGATTAAAATTACAATGTTAACAATTTTAAAAATTTAATTTTTAAAATTAAAATAATGTATTTAGATTAAATAATAATATTATAAAATTAAATTATTACATTATATCAAATTTTAAAATATAAAAATTAAATTTCAAATTGAATATAATATAAGATACAAAATTAAAATTAAAATTTTATCGTTGTGTAATCTTTAAAAATTAGTGTCATGTATTTGGGCACTTGTCAATAAGAAAAGCCCAAGAGTTTAAGCATATTTGTAATTTTCTTTGGTAAACAATCTAATAAGTCATTGAAATTTTACTCTCTTTTTTCTTATTTTATCCATTCAATTATAGAAATTTTCAACTTAATCATTAAACTATTTTAATTTATTATTTAATTATTGTATCGTTAAGTTTGAAATAATTGAATGATATGGTCGTTTATTTCTCAAATAAACTATATAAGTATTTATATTTTAGCCATGAAACTATAAAAAATTTCAGTTTAGTCACTATAGTTTTTGAAACTATATTTTTTAGTCACAATGTCATAAAATTGATAACAAAAATTTGATGTGATCTTTTTATTGGCCTAATAATAAAATTTTCCCTTCAATATTTATACATTCTATCATTTTAATCATAATTTTAAAATAAATCAACAAATTTATCCCTAAACATTCTTACTTGTATTAAGCTCTAGAAAGTTTATATATATATATATATATATATATATTATATTTTCTTTTACAATAGTGAGATTTGAGTTTTTGGCACTAGAGAACCACTATTTTAACATAAAAATATATATATAAAAACGTTCTGGCAACTTATGATAATTTTGCAAAAAATTAAATTTTTTTGAGTTTTTTAGTGTCGGTGAAGCACTTTTAATAAGTGCTGGAAAGCTTTACCAATAAATTATGATTTTTCTAAGTTGGAAATCTTTGAGTTTTCTTGCGTTGAATAACACTAGCTAAGAGCATAAAAGAATAGGTAAAGAGAAAAAGTATTACAACAATAATTAGTATTACATTAAAAAATATAAATGTTGATGACTAATTTTTTTAAATTAAGATCAATTTGATAGAAAATATAAATATTAAATAGTTAAATTTATTATTAGATCAATAAAAAAGATCACATTAAATTTTTATTATCAATTTAAAAATATTGTAACATCTAAAATTTTAGCTTAATAGGAATGCAAAATTATTTCGCAGATGAGTAATTAGCATAGTGATTAAAAGAAACATGAGGAAGCTATAAATTAAATCGAGGTTCCAAGGTCATTTCCCTTACTTTGTAAATAATTTAATTTTGCAAAAATCCTCTTTTTCTTTTTGTGCCATCCATACCTAGTTAAACCTAAGTACAGATACTACTTTTAATTAATTTGATTAGCCCTTAATTGTTTTTACTCCACCCTAGCTGCCCCTCCCTCTTCCTCTCATCTCTTCTCTATAAATTTTTTTTTCTTTTCCTCTTGTTGTTGCCGCCCAAACCACATTGAACTGCCATATTCTTTTTCTTTTCATTTTTCCATAAGATCTTGCGTCTTTCTCCCCTCCTTCTTGCTGCCATTTTTCCTTATTTTTCCAGTCATAAATTTGAAATCTTTGACCTCCAAGAACGATCCCCATTGCCGCCCCTCTCTTCTAGCTTGTGTGAGTACCTCTTTTCTTTAATTTTCTTGATGAATCTTTCAAGGGAATACCCAATTTTTCAGATCTGGAATTGGGGGAAATTTTAATGATTTTATGGGTATTTTTCTAGCCTTTAAAAGTGTTTTCAATTGACTTTTTAAATCAGCCTCGATTTGCCACAGTTGGTGGTGGTCTCCGCACCTAGAGGCACAAAAAAGGGGCAGCCATTTTCTTTAAAATTTTCCCATCTCTTTCCAGCAATATTTTTGTCCCAAGAACCCTTAACAATCAGCCATTAATCATATGTGCCTTAGGGAAATTCAATCTTGATCATTCGATGATTCATATCTGACATTTCGGGAAGCGTAACTGTGGTAGTTTGTTGGCTAGTGCATAGTTTTGACTTACTTGTTGGAGAAATTGATAATTGATTGGATTAAATAATTTTCTGATTATGTAAATAGTAGTTTTTACGTATGTAATGGTGTTAGGTGCTGATCCAAACTCCCTAAATCGATAGTGAAGCAGTTAGACGTTCGCTCGTACGCTTCGCATCAAACTAGTGTAAGAGACCTAGTTAATTTGGATCCGAAAATCGTTATAAATATGTTGTTTGATTTGAACCCATAAGAGGGCGTTTTAGGCTGATTAAAAGGTCTAGTAATTCGATAAAGTATTTATTTTTAATTTAGGCTTGATTTAAGGTCTTAAAGAGACATTGTGGGTTTCATCAGTGTGCTGCAATAGTACAAAAAAAGGTGTGGGTCCTAACTTGTTAAACTTGAATATTTTTATAATTCTTTATATGATCTAAATGTGGATTAAGCTTGCTGGTCGAGCTTAGTTAATTGAATAAATGAATGTGTCAAGGTGGCTAAATCAAGTACCTTATTGGCCTTGACTAAATGACATGTTAGCAAATTTGTTTGGTTGACTGAATAGTTAATTATTTGATATTGATATGAAAGGTTTGTTGATATGATGTGTGATTGATTGTATGTATAACATATGTTATTTTGAAAATAGATATTGAATGTCGAAATCTTGTTGGATAAAATGCCATGAAAAGTATTGAATGGAAAAATTGTTATACTGGAATATTTTCCTAATGTTTTAATGATTGAGGATATGATTAAATGTCACCGTATTGATGGTGAAACTAAAGGATTGATATGTGAACGTTATAATAATGGCATGTAATCTATGCTACTGAAAGAATATGTATGAAATGTGCATTTGATTGAAATTTTGTATGACATATTGCATGTGGAAGTTGTGGGATATTGTGGTTGACGGAGGATTTCCGTGGATTTCTAGCAGCATATTAAGTTCATATTTATATGTAGTCAGTGCACTACACAGGGAGTACTGTGGAGATTGGCGATTTTATCACATTATATGTTAATTGACAAATATCTACATTATGTTTATATAGTGTTTTAACCATATCGAGCTTTGCTCCCATTGTTTGGAGTTTGGCAGACGAATTTTGGGGAACTCGTGGTGTGTAACAGTGGTTGGGGTAGGAATTCATTCTTGCATTATGATATGTCCATAACTTATTTTATTATTGATATGGTTGCTATGAATATGTTACATGGATGTTCTATATGATTGATCTTAAATGATTGTTGAATGTGCTTATTGATTAGACTCACATTGAGCTAGTTAGCTCACCCCATTACTTCAAACCTTACGGTGAATGTCGGACTTAGTTTCTATCTTATTTTATTTAAATTTCCCTAAATTTATATGGTTATTGGATTGTAAAGTTATTTGAACCGTGATTTGAGATTATTTTTGTTTTGTGGATTTTCATGAATGCATAACTTCATACTTTGATTTATAGGATTATTTTGAAATTGAATTGAGCATGTTACTTGGCTTAATAAATAATTGGATTTTAATTGTTTTTTTGCTACAATTGAACCTAATAGGGTTTTTCAAAAGCAATGTCAAGCAATGTGTTTTTCTTAAAATCATGCCATTGTTATTAACTTGACTTAATAAAAGTTTGACTATTTAATGAACATTTTTCAAAGTAACAAAAATAATCGTGGTTTTATTTAAAAGAGAGTGCATTGAGGTTTTCAACCAACAATAAGATGGATTCGTAGTTTAGGTGTCCCATGTGACCTTCACGATATGACCATAACGTCTAGGCCGAGTTTGGGAGGTTACATTTAGTAGTGATGAGCTTAGGTTCAAAATCTTGGATTGAATTTTTGTTCTTTTCAAGAACAAGATTGCAAGCATGCATTCATAAAAAGGAAATTTTTTGGGAAAAATAAACCACAATATTCTTAAAATTATTTTTTTTTAGGAAACGACGAAGTCCGCAGGTCTAATGCCATGCCCATAGAAACAATATTGAAAATTTATAAAGACACTAGATACTATTACATAAATTTTTTAAATGAAAGAACTTAGTTAAAAGTGCGATAAAAGATTAAACAAAAACATTAAAGATATTCTTGCTTGTAAATTATAGATTCCATAAAATAATGGAATGATAACTTGTGGTAGAAAGGGGTCGTAGAGGGCGACTTCTAATGGCTCCGACAGAGTTTTTAACGTCACAAGATCCCGTTCAGAATGTTGAGCCCAATGAGGCCGTTAGTGAACTCACTAATGAGGGTGGAAATAGGGGTAATAGGAATTATGATAATAATGAGTATGATGAGGATGATCTAGTAACACAGGCTTTGCTAAGGGCTTTAAACCGGGTTGTTGGGACCTCGATTGGTGGTGTTAGTCGTGGGACGATTGTTGAGAGGCTCCACTCTAATGGGGCAGAGTGGTTCAGGGGTATTGCTAGAACTACTCCTACATTGGTCGAGTATTGGATGGAGACCACTGAACATATATTGGATGATTTGGACTGCATTCCTAAGTAGAAACTTAATGGCGTCGTATCCTTGTTGAGGTATGAGGCATATAAGTGGTGGAAACTGCCAAAGTGAATAGATTAGGCCTATTTTCAGGATGCTTTCCAGGGTAAGTTTGTGGGTCCTCGCTATGTAGAAGCTTGTCGGTTGGAATTTATATAGTTGAAACAGGGCGACATGATAGTTTTTGAGTATGAGGGGGAATTTTTTAGGTTGAACTGCTATACACTTAATATGGCGGCGTCTGAGTAGGAAAAGAGTTTCCATTTTTAAGAGGGTTTGAGATATGACTTTAAGGTACAGGTAGTTCCACATCAAGAGCATGTGTTTGAGGCTTTGGTCAAGAAGACTAAGATTATTGAGGAGATTAAGCGCGTGGAGCGCGAGAAAAAGGGGAAATAGAGAGATCAACCTCAGAGAGGGTAGGCTCTGTTGGCCCAAATCCGCATCCTATTAAGCAATCCAAAGAGACTAGGCCACCATAGAATAGGGAAGTAATGGGCCCTAGAGAAGGGTAGATTTAGGTTGTAACACCCCTCACCCGTATTCACTGCTGAAATAGAGTTACGGAGCATTACCAGACTTACAACACTTTTAAACATACATTTCTGATACAATTTATCAATTCAAATACAATTCAATCAATACCAATCATAACATCTCTTAAACGAGCCTACAAGGCCCTAAACATGTATCGGGAGTGGTTCGGGACTAAATCGATAACTCAGGAAATATTTCAACACTTAGAAATTTTTTTCTCAAAACAGGGGACACACACACCTGTGTGGCCAAGGTGTGTGTCTCACACGGCCACCAGACACGCCCGTGTCACAGGCCGTGTAAACATTCGAAATGGAAGCACATGGCCGTGTCCCAACCCATATCCTACCCCGTGTCCAAACAAGTGTCCTTATTGACTTGGGTCACACGGCCAACCACACGCCCGTGTGTCTAGCCTGTGTGCCCTTCGAAGTGGCCACACAAGCTCATGTACCAGGCCGTGTGCTAGGTCGTGCCAAACTTGTAGGGTATACTAACTTATGCAACACAGCCAAGTCACACGCCCGTGTGCTAGGCCGTGTGCAAATTAGGGGGTATACTGACTTATGCCACATGGACAATCACACGCCCATGTGTGAGACCGTGTGGAGCATAATGACTTCATTTAATTTCAACACTAGGGGACACACGGCCGTGTAACATGACCGTGTGTCACACACGGATGAGACACACGCCCATGTCTTTACCCGTGTGGACAAAAATAGGCTATTTACCAAGTCAATTTGCCACCCACAATCTCATGTACCTAAACAACCCAAATGGCACCAATTCATAGCATAATTGAACATTTATTTTAGCCACAATCAAGAAAATTTCATACCATTTCCAATACTAATAACCGACATGCTTATAACTCATGTTTTTCTCAATCAAAACATACCAAACACATATACCAATCAACTAACTAAACATTTTCCAAACATACATCATTTTATACTAATTCACAAGCACATAGCTTCTCAATTATCAACCATTTGACATTTATAATTTCAACTATCAATAACATTGCAAAACTAACCTCAACACATAACATAACCATATACACACTTATATGGATACATAACCAAACAAACCAAGTTAAGCCAAGTCTCATGGCTATATATTCAAACCAAAACATAACCATTCACAGGCCATTTCTAATGGCAAAACTCACTACCAAAATACACATCAAAATGACCATAATCTTATACATGCCATATGACCAGACCATAAGCTCAAAAGTACTAAAGTGATGATTGGATAGTGTGACAATGTCTCCGACGATCCCTGAATTTGAGCTAGCTTCAATATTACTATAAAACACGAGAAAATACATAAAGTAAGCTATAAAGCTTAGTAAGCTCATATGAAATAAACTCAACAAATCATAATACACAAATCAGCAATTTGAACTATTTAACATATAATTCATGATAACAAACAAACCTTCCATATGCTTAATCATATGCTTATATGCAATTTCATAACTTCTTCTATTTGAATCTCATACTTTCCATGTACATACCTGTACCAATTTGTAACGAGCTCATATCTATTTGGAATACTATCGAATACTCGTTATCTCGCACACTAAGTGCCAATACATAGCCGAAGCTATTTTAATCTCACACACTAAGTGCCATACATAGCCGAAGCTATCTCAAATCGCACATTAAGTGCCATACATAGCCGAATCGTTGACAAACATGATTGTAGTCTCGTATACACAATTTATGCAATATCAAAGCATTTAAATCATAATTATAGCAATGCTTATTACATACGACCTTACCTCGGATGTGAAAACGATAACACGATCAACTAATCCGATATCTTGTTCTTTCCTCGATCTAAGTCTGTATTTTGCTTTTCTTGATCTATATAATATCAAATTTAGCTTATTCAATCACTACTTTATTCAATTAAGTCCAAAACACACATTTAGACACATTTATACTTTTGCCCCTAAAGTTTCACATTTTTACACTTTAGTCCTTATTTCATAAAATCACAAATTCACACAATTCAATCACGACACATGTTAGCCAGATTTCAATTAGGTCTCTAGCAGCCCATATTTTTCATCTATTCACACATTTAACCATACATTTTCACATTTTTACAAATAAATCCCTATTTTGCATTTTTACTCAAAATCATTTTACGAAACTTGTTTAACTATCAACAACCATTCAAAATCCATCATCAATCATCAAAAATCATACACATTCATCAATTGCAACATTCAAAATCTTTAACAATTTTGCAAAATAGTACCTAGGCTAGCTAGACCTAGTTACAACGATCTCAAAAACATAGAAATCATTAAAAACGGTAAAAACACATACCTAATTGCTTGAATTTAACTTGGTCGAATGAAGAACCCTTGTGTCTTCATATTCTTCTTTAAAATCGGTTAATAAAGATTATAATGAATGTAATTTTTGGTTTTTTTACTTATTTTAACATTAATTACTTAATACCAAAATTAACCTTTATAAAACTTATTAATTACACCAAAAACCATGCCATTATCATCCACTAACATACTAATGGTATATTTACCACATAATGTAATAGTCTAGTTTAGACCTTAGTTGGAATAGTGGTTTCGAGACCACAAATTCGAATCAAAAAATATTTTAATATTATTTCCTGTGTCTGCAGTATATGATTAAGCATGTGTGAAAGTTTCGTGAATTAATTTTATCATTTGTGTGCTTAATTAGAGGAAAGGACTAAGTTGCATTAAATGCAAAATTAGCAAATGATACAAAGCAAGTATATAATTGATGAATGGTTGTTATAATGAAATGGTAAGTGTGTGGATGGATATTATCTAGAAATGTTGTGATTGGATTGATGTTTAATTGTGTTTGTAGGGATGACCCAAAGTGTCGGTGACATTTTGGCCTTGTAAATGGCCTATATTTGCTCACACAGTTGAGCACACGGGCGTGTGGCTCGACCGTGTCCCTCATGGTTGCATTTTAAAATAAGTCAGACTCGACCACAAGCTAGACACACGGGCATGTGACTGACCGTGTGGATCAAGTCAGTGTCGACCACCGGTGAGGCACACGGGCGTGTCCATGACCGTGTGGATAAGTTAGTATGTATGCCCTATTTTAACATGGCTTAGACACACGGACATGTCTGAGGCCATGGGAGGCACACAATCTTCCCACACGGGTGTGTGGCCCTTGTAACTTTGAAATATTTTAAATTTTTGAGAATTTCTGTATGTGTTCGGTTTAGTTTCGACCCTATTCTAAAGCATGTTTAAGGTCTCGTAAAACCTATTCAAGGGACACTTTGATTTTATTCGTTGAATATTATTATGAAATGTTCGTAAAAGTTTTTGTTTTGTCCGATAATGCCTTTAACCCTAGACTGGCGATGGTTACGGGGTTAGGGGTGTTACATTTGATTGGTATTAGAGTTACGGTTTAGTCGATTCTCAGACTAACATAACGTGTGAGAGTCTAGCTATACATACTATATATATGAAATGTGATAGTGTGATCAATCTTGACATGTAAAATGTGTTTTTCGTATAGTAATGGATCCCAAAAGAGATGTAGTTGATGATGTTGAAAGTAATGTGCATACTCCCACTCAAGGGATAGCGCCATCTGATTCGAGACCGGCTACTAGTGGTCAAGAGGGAGAGGCTAAACAAGCCTTCTTCCAAATGATGAATGAGTGATTCACTCAGTATTTAAGAACTAATTCAGGTGATTCACAACCTTCGCCCCCGCCTAATCCCCCTTAGACTTCAGTTGTGCTCCGGTTATGAATTTGAATCTATTGAACAAACCTCCTGTCGATAAAATTCGCAAGTATGAGGTTGAAGAGTTCAGGGCCACCAGTGATGATGATGCTGAAAGAGCAGAATTTTAGCTCGAAAACACTATCTGAGTATTTGATGAAATGTCATTGACTTCTGAAGAATGTATAAAGTGTGTTGTTTCTTTGTTACGAGACGCAACCTATCAGTGGTGGAAGACTTTGATTTCTGTGGTTTGAAAGGAACGGGTTACTTGGGGTTTCTTTCAGTCTGAGTTTCGGAAGAAATACATTAGTCAGAGATTTATAGATTAGAAACGAAAAGAGTTTCTGGAATTGAAATAGGGTTGTATGTCTGTCACCGAGTATGAACGAGAGTTCGTGAGATTAAGTTAGTATGCTCAAGAATGTGTATCTATTGAGGCAATAATGTGCAAAAGATTTGAAGATGGCCTAAATAAAGATATCCGTTTGTTAGTCGGGACTCTGGAAATAAAAGAGTTTGTGGTGCTTGTTGACCGAGCATGTAAAGCTGAGGCAGTCGGAAAGATAAAAGAAAAGCTGATTCTGAAGCTAGAGATGCGAGAAAGAGATTTTCGGGTAAATCATTTCAATCTACATTAAAGAAATTTAGATATGAACATAGCCGTTCCAAGGCTAATGTGGGACATTCGAGTAGAGATCGTGCTAGATCACAGTCGAATTTTAAAGCTCCAGCTACTTTGGTAGCTAGTGTTGGAAATGTCCAATCCAATCGACCTGAATGTAAGCATTGTGGTAAAAGACATTCGAAAAGTTGTAGGTTGAATGATCGAGCCTGTTTCAGATGTGAATCGTTAGACCATTTCATCCGAGACTGCCCAAAGTTTGTTGAGCAAGAGATTGTTCAGAATCCGGGATATGATAATGTTTCAGCTAGAGGTAGACCTTCTTGAAATATAAGGAATGTCAGTGGTAGTAAGAGAACTACGAAATACACTGTTGCGAGATCTGAAGCTAGAGCGCCTGCCAGAGCGTATGTCATCCGAGCCCGTGAGGAAGCTTCATCTCCAAATGTTATAATGGATACATTTACTCTTTATTATACTTCTGTGATTGCATTGATAGACCCTAGATCTACACATTCTTATGTATGCATGAACCTAGCATCGAGTAAGACTTTGCTGTAGAGTCTACTGAATTTGTTATTAGAGTATCGAACCCCTTAGCTAAAAGTTTCTTGGTTGACAAAGTATGCAAGAACTGTCCGTTGATGTTTCAAGATATCTGTTTTCTGGCTGATCTGATGCTATTACCTTTTGATGAATTTGATATAATTTTGGGTTTGGACTGCTTAACATTGCATGATGCTGTTGTGAACTGCAAATGAAAGACTATTGATTTGAGAAGTCAGGATGATGAAATAATGCGGATTGAGTCTAATAATTTGAATGGATTACCGGCTGTGATATCAGTGATGAAAGCTCAGAGTTATGTGAAAAAGGATTATGAAGCTTATTTTGCCTATGTAATTGATTCGAAAGTGACTAAAAAGAAAGTAGAATCAGTGCCAATTGTTTGTGAATTCCCTGATGTATTTCCTAAAAAATTATCGGGATTACCTCCGATACGTGAAGTTGAATTTGGTATTGATTTGTTGCCGGGAATGACTCCTATTTCGATAACTTTGTATAGAATAGCACCAACAGAGTTGAAAGAGTTGAAGTCTCAGTTGCAAGGTTTGATCGATAAAGGGTTTGCAAGACCGAGTTTCTCACCTTAGGGTGCTCCTGTTCTGTTTGTGAAAAAGAAAGATGGCACGATGAGAATGTGCATTAATTACCGTCAGTTAAACAAAGTGACTATAAAGAATAAATATCCTCTGCCAAGAATTGATGATTTGTTTGATCAGCTTAAAGGAGCCACCGTGTTTTCAAAGATAGATCTGAGATCGGGATATTATCAGTTACGTATTCTGAAAACTGCTTTCAGAACGAGGTACGGGCATTATGAGTTTTTAGTTATGCCTTTCGGACTAACAAATGCTCTTGCTGTTTTTATGGATATAATGAATAGAATTTTCAGATTGTATTTAGATCGATTTGTTGTGGTATTCATTGACGACATTTTGATTTATTCACGTGATGAAACCGAACATGCTGAACATTTGAGAATTGTGTTGCAAACTCTGCGAGATAAGCAATTGTATGCAAAATTCAGTAAACGTGAATTCTGGTTACGAGAAGTTGGTTTTTTGGGACATACTGTATCAGCCCCTAGTATACGAGTTGATCCGAGTAAGATTTTCGCTATTTTAGAGTGGAAGCCTCTGAGAAATGTGTTTGAAGTTTGAAGTTTTCTGGGACTTGTTGGTTATTACCGAAGGTTCGTAAAATGCTTTTCGGTGATTACTATTCCATTGACTAGATTGCTTCAGAAAGATGTGAGATTTGAATGGTCCGATAAACGTTAGAAAAGTTTTGATCAGTTGAAAGCCCTTTTAACTGAAGCTCCAGTTTTGGTACAACCAGAATCAGGTAAAGAATTCGTGATTTATAGTGATGCTTCATTGAATGGCCTGTGATGTGTTTTGATGTAGGAAGGCAAAGTTATAGCTTATGCCTCAAGACAATTTAAGCCGCATGAAAAGAACTATCCGACACACGATCTTGAGCTAGCTGCAATTGTGTTTGCATTGAAGATTTGGCGCCATTATCTCTTCGGTGAAAAATGTCATGTATTTTCGGATCATAAAAGTCTGAAATATTTGATGACTCAAAAAGATTTAAATATGCGACAGAGAAGATGGTTAGAACTATTGAAAGATTGCGAGCTTGTGATAGATTATCATCCGGGGAAAGCGAATGTTGTTGCTGATGCGTTGAGTCAAAAATCACTGTTTGCATTATATGCTATGAATGCTTATTTAGACTTATATGATGATGGTTCAGTTTTGGTGGAATTGAAAACGAAACTGTTGTTTTTACAGCAAATATGTAATGCTCAGAAAATTGATAATGAAATATTAGCAAGGCGAGCTCTGTGTGATGTGAACTCTGATTCTGAATTTGGAGTTGATGATGATGATTGCTTGAGATTTCGAGATCGAATTTGTGTTCCAAGAAATCCAGAGTTATTACAGTTAGTTTTGAATGAAGCTTATAATAGTCACCTATCTGTTCATCCGAGAAGTACAAAGATGTACCATGATTTGAAGCAACACTATTGGTGGTCTGGTATGAAAAGAGATATTTCTAATTTTGTCTTGAAGTGTTTAGTTTGTCAGCAAGTTAAAGCTGGACATCAGATTCCATCTGATTTGTTACAACCGATCTTGATTCCTGAGTGGAAATGGGACAGAATAACAATGGATTTTGTCTGAGGTTTGTTTGACTCCGAGAAAGAAAGATGTAATTTGGGTCATAGTTGATCGATTGAAGAAATCCGCCCATTTTATTCTTGTACGATTTGATTATTCACATGATAAATTAGCTGAGTTGTATATTTCAGATAATGTAAAATTGCAAGGGGTACCACCGTCTATTGTGTCTAATAGAGATCTGAGATTTACTTCACGATTCTGGAAGAAATTGCAAGAAGCTTTGGGTACTAAATTGCATTTCAGTACAACTTTTCACCCATAGACGGATGGTTAATCCGAACGGATCATTCAGGTTCTCGAGGACATGTTGAGATGTTGCATTCTTGAGTTTGATGGTACGTGGGAATAGTACTTGCCATTGATTGAATTTGTATACAATAATAGTTATCGGTCGAGCATCAAAATGACACCTTATGAGGAAGGACACAAATGTTGAACACCTCTGTATTGGATTGAGTTTAGTGAAAATAAGATACATGGGGTTGATTTGATAAAAGACACTGAACAGAAAGTGAAAGTGATCCGTGATAGTCTGAAAGCGTCAGATCGTCAAAAATCTTATGCAGATTTGAAACGAAAAGATATTGAATTTGATATCGGTGATAAAGTGTTCTTGAAGGTGTCTCCGTGAAAGAAAGTACTTCGATTGGACGTAAAGGCAAATTGAGTCCGAGGTTCATTGGGCCGTATAAAATTTTCGAGCATGTTGGACCTGTTGTACACAGATTGTTGTTGCCATCTGAGCTAGAAAAGATTCATAATGTATTTAGCATGTCACTGCTTCGTTGATACAGATCTGATCCATCACATGTGATTACTCCGTCTGAGATTGAAATCCTATCCTATATGACTTACGAGGAAGAATCGACCCGTATCTTAGCTCGTGAAGTGAATGAATTGCTGATGTGAGCTCGCCCAAGAAGCTAGATACCGTGTCCATGGAGTTGCCATCGGGGCCAATTACTCGAGCCCATGCCAAGAGATTTCAAGATGCAGTAGCAAGCTACACTGCTCGAGTGTGGATTGATGGGATGGCCGAACATAAAGTGCCCAGCTCAACTAGCTAGATTCACACCTTTCTACAAGCTGATTTAGCTCGTGTTAGCTCAATTCAGCTCAATCCGACACTTAGCTAGCTCAATGAGCTGATTGCATTTATTTTTGAATAAATTTAAATTAGTTGTGTTAGTTAAAATCAGCTCAAATAATTTAATTAAATAAATGTGTTAAAATTGGCCATTTTAATTTTAAGTATTAAATATGTCTTAGTACATGCTTTTAATATGTCTTAAGTTAAGACATAAATTAAATATGTTTAGTTTAAGACATAATTTTAATTTGTCTAGACTAAGACAAATTTATTAGTGGCTGCTAATTAATTTGTCTTAGCCAAATTAATGTGTCTTAGCCTTATTTAAATGATGCCAATTAATTTGTGTAGGGAGCATGCATGGACGGCAAGAAGGAGAAGGGAGTGTGCATGGACGGCATTAAAGGCTGCCTAATTCTTTTCCAAGCCTCTTCATGGAGACCAATGGACCAAGGATTCAATAACCAGCTAGTGACCTTTCATGGAGCTCAAGAGGCTGCTGGTTGGTGTCTTTTCCAAGTGGCTATTCGGCCAAAAGACATGCCTCTTCAAGCTAGCCGTTTCTTTTCCCCAAAGCAGCAATTAAGTTTCCTTAAACACCTTAGCCGAATGTGGACTTCTCACCATTAAGTGGCCAGTCGAATCATCCAATTCTAGAAGCATTCTCTTCATATTTTAATTAAGATCAATTTAGAATATGCTTAGGAAATTACTAGGAAGCTTCCTAAAGAAACTTAAGGCTTAAGGAGCTGTCAAAGAGGCTATTCGGACATCCCTAAGTTCAGCCTATAAATATGCTATGTATTTCATTTTTTGAGGCTAATGAACAATTTTATAACTTTGTTATCTTGTGAGGTTGTTTTCAACTCTCTTTGTTCTCCAAAGACTTGTCTGACTTATCAAGTAACTTTGTGGCGTCAAATCGGTCTTTGCTATCCCGAACTTATCACTTTGTAACCCCAAAGTGTGGCGTTCAACTTATACCGAGGTTCCTATCAACTTCGATAGCGGGTCGAGGTTTCAATCACTTACTTTACCATTCCACCGAAAACTACCCCAACCTAAGTGTTCCTCTAAGTCTCGGGTTAACACACCTTATTGTGTTGGTTCGGTCTTGAACCCTTAGCCCAAATTTCCTTTACCATTTATCCAAACGTTCCATACATTGTCAAACCTATTCGAGCCACTTCATTTCTTTCTTAACCCGTTTCTTGTAAAATAAAGCTTTCACTTACTCAATTTACAATCAGGCAAATATTACGACTCAAATCTTTATCGAGGCGAGTGCGTATCAATTGCGAAATAAGAAAATTTCGTTAGTAAAAGTATTGTGGCATCGACATAGAGTGGAAGAGGCTACGTGGGAGCTTGAAGACGTAATGAGACAACAATGTCCAAATCTATTCAATGGTAAGATTTTTGGGGACGAAAATCCCTAAGAGGGAGACTTGTAACAGTCCGATTTAGACCCTAGTCGAAATAGTGGTTTTGGGACCACAAATTCGAGTCAAAAAATATTTTAATATTATTTTCTGTGACTGCAGTATATGATTAAGCATGTGTGAAAGTTTCGTGAATTAATTTTGTCATTTGTGTGCTTAATTAAAGCAAAGGACTAAACTGCAAAATTAGCATGCTTTATGTAAAGGTATCTATTTGTTATGGATTTTATTATGTGGATTCCTTATGTTGTTATTAAACCAAAGTTAAAATAATTGCCATTATGTGTTCATCCACCGATTGTAGAAGAAAGAAAATAGGTTTTGAAGCATTTGAACATTCGGCCATGGTCTAAGCATAAATCGGGTAGGTGTTTTTGATCGATTTTTGATAATTTCTACATTTTTGTAATCGTTGCTTCGTGTTATTCAAAACCCATGTTTTAATTTTTTGAATTGATGATGATTTTGAAATACGCCATTGATGCATTCATGAGTTTTATGATGTTTGAAGATGAAATATGAAAGACATGTGATAGATTAACATTGTTTGTCTTTGAATTTTTAGTGAATTTGAGAAATTTGGACTAAATTGAGAAAATAATATTTTGAGGGACTAAAATGTGAAATAAATTAAATGTATGGACTTGTATGATCATGGTGAATATTTGGCTAAGCATGGGTATATAGAGATTTTGTGTATTTTGTGATTTTGTGAAATAAGGACTAAAATGTCAAAATGTGAAAATGTGAGGGCTAAATTATAAATTTCCCTAAATATTTATTTATGGATTGAATTGAATGATTTGGTGAATAAATGGATTATATTTAAATTGTATAGATCAAGAACCAAAGAAAATGGATTTAGATCGAGGAAAGTTGAAAGTAGTTGAATAGACGTTCGTTTCCGTTCTTCCCGTACGAGGTAAGTCTATATACAAATAAATGTATTTGTAATGATTTATGTATGTTCATATGAAATTTCATTGTGATGAATTTGTACGAGATGATAAATATATGAAATTCGAGGAAGTATCGACAATGTATCAATGTCCGAGAAGTCCCGTACGAACCTAAGAATAGATAGGATTACATATGTCATGACATAGGTTTCTGATATGTGATATCGTGTAAGACCACGTCTGGGACGTTGGCATCGATTTGAGATTTACATGTAAGACCATGTCTAGGACATTGGCATCGTATTTGATTCGTGTAATACCCTGTCTAGGACAGTGGCATCGATATGTGGTTACATGTAAGACCACATCTAGGACATTGGCATTGTACGATTATTCTAAGTATTCCGAGCATCCTATTTGATTCCGAACGGTTCAACGGGCAAGTCCGAGAAATGAATTACTATGTGAATTGTATATTTGTTACAGGTACGTTTGATGAGTATGATTTGAATAGGCATGAAAGTTGAGTATATGTACATATATATAATGAATAAAAGGTGATATATGTATGTTTGAGATATGAGAAAAAGAAATGCTTGAGATATGATACGTTGGTAAGAAATGGCAATTCAATTGAGCTAAAGAGAAATCTATGTGGTTGAAATGAAGACATGTTAATGAACTTAATTTGCTGTTCTTATAAATGATTATATGCTAAGTTTCTTTGTATATGGCTTACTAAGCTTTTGAAAGCTTACTTTGTGTGTGTTTGCTTTGTTTTATAGATCGTTAAAGCTACGAAAGGCTCGGGAATCGTCGAGGATCGTCATCACACTACCCAATCTTATTTTGGTTGTATATACTAAAGTATGACATGTGTAGGCTAATCACTTTGAGTTATGTTTGAGATACGTATATAGCCATGTGATATGGCTAGATAAATGGATGTGATAAGAATGAGTAATCATGTTATATGATGCTTTGTTTGATATGGTTAATGGCTAGTGAAATGGTCAAAATAATGGTAAGCTTAATGATACAAAGCAAGTATATAATTGATGAATGGTTGTTATAATGAAATGGTAAGTGTGAGGATGGATAGTATCTAGAAATGTTATGATTGGATTGATGCTTAATTGTGTTTGTAGGGATGACCCAAAGTGTGGGTGGCATTTTGGCCTTGTAAATGGCCTATATTTGCCTGCACGATTTTGCACACGGGCATGTGGCTCGACCGTGTCCCTCGTGGTTGCATTTCAAAACAAGTTAGACTCGACCACGGGTTAGACACACGGGCGTGTGACTGGTTGTGTGGATCAAGTCAGTGTCGACCACGGGCGAGGCACATGGGCGTGTCCACGACTGTATGGACAAGTCAGTATGTATGCCCTATTTTGACACGACTTAGACACACGGGCGTGTCTGCGGCCGTGGGAGGCACACGGCCTGCCCACATGGGCGTGTGACCCCTGTAAATTTAAAAATTTTTTAAATTTTTGAGAATTTCTGTATGTGTTCGATTTAGTTTCGGCCCTATTCTAAACATGTTTAAGGTCTCGTAAACCTATTTAAGGGACACTTTGATTTTATTCATTGAATATTATTATGAAATGTTCGTAAAAGTTTTCGTTTTATCCTGTAATGCCTTTAATCCTAGACTGGCGATGATTACGAGTTAGGGGTGTTACACATAAGGACATTCACTTTAAATTTCTATAGTTATTAGACACCTTTAGTTATTAGAACTCAAGTTTTACACGTTACGAGATTTAGTCCTTTTTATCGATTTGACCAACCAAACGATAAAATTTCTTAATGAAACTTTCACACAATCATGCAATCATATTGTAAATATTAAAATAATAATAAAATAATTATTTTGACCTCAAATTTGTGGTCTCGAAACCACTATTCTGATTTGACTAAAAACGGGCTGTTACATAGGTATGTCAGCATTGTGAGAGATGCCATCTGGGGGAGTGTTGGAGAAGAACAGGTGCTTGATTGGCTTGTAGGTCAATGGAGCACAATATTAAGGATTGTCCTCACCGAAATTATCAGATGCAAGCTCCGGCTCAAAATTAGGGACCTACTAAGGGTCAAATTCAGAGGGTTAATCAGGGTGCTCAGAGGGACCGTAATCAGAACAGAAATGGTAAAGGTAATTAGGGATAGAGAGCACCGACTCAGGGTGTGAATCGGGCTGAAGCTAGGCAACTACCTTGGTATATGCAGTTAGACGCTAAGATGATAGAGATGCGACTGATGTCATAATAGGTACATTTACTATATATTCGGTGCCTTATTTTGCATTGATTGATATAAGATCTACCCATTCTTATATTTCTTGTAATGTGGCTATAAAACTAGGGATTGGGGTAGAGAAAACTGAAAACACTGTTACTATAGTTAGTCTTTTAGGATCATCTGTACTTGTGAATAAAATTTATAGGAGATGCCCTTTGGAAAACAATGAGAGGTTTTTCTAACCGACATAATGTAATCACCTTTCAATAAATTTGACCTAATTCTAGGAATGGACTAGTTGGTTGAGCACTAAGTCCCTTTGGATTGTACATTAAATAGGGTAACATTGGTGATTGAGTCTGGAAAAAAAATTGTTATGATTGAGGACATCGAAATTATTTATCCAATATGGGCTCTGCTATGGAGGCAAAAAAGATGGTACGAAAAGGGTGTGAAGCATTTTTGGCTTATATCCAAGATGCAAGCGTCGTTGATCCTTCTATTGATAGCATTCGTACAATAAAGGAATTTCCTAATGTTTTTCTCGAGGAATTTCTAGGCTTGCCTCCTAATCAGAAAGTCGAGTTCAGTATTGAATTTTTGCCAAGAATGACACCGAAGTCCATTGCTCCCTACCGCACGACACCTAAAGAGCTAAATGAGTTGAAAGTATAGTTGCAAGAACTGTTGGATGGGGTTCCATTAGGTCCAGTGTTTCACCATAGGGCACATTGATTTTGTTTGTGAAGAAAAAAGATGGTACATGTTATGCATTGATTACAGAGAGCTGAGCAAGTTGACTATAAATAATAAGTATCCTCTACCAAAGAATTGATGACCTATTCGATCAGTTTAGAGGTGCAACTATCTTCTCTAAAATTAACTTGAAATCCGGGTATTACCAACTTAAGGTAAACAAATCTGATATTCCAAAGACTGCTTTTAGAACTCGTTATGGACATTACAAGTTCCTTTTCATGCCTTTTGGGTTGACTAATGCGCCAGCGACATTTATGGATCTTATGAACCATGTCTTTCAGCCTTTCCTTGATCAATTCGTCATTGTGTTCATTGACGACATTCTAGGATTTTCCAAGAAACAATTTGAACATGATGAACATTTGAGGGTGGTCCTATAGATACTTTGTGAAAAATAGTTTTCGCTAAACTCAGTAAGTGTGAATTCTAGTTGAAGGAAGTTATGACGTGGTATCAGTTGTGTAACACCCCGAACCCCTATCCGTCGCGGGACTAGAGTTACGAGGCATTACCGAAGAAGACACAACTCAAAACAGGCATATATATATTTTTAAACTAACATGTTTCAATTATACCAACCATAATTTACACCTCAAATCAAATACATTACAATTATTTCTTATCGTACATTCATATAATATCATTCCATCTCAATAAATAAGTCATAAAAACACATCAAATTATTTAATAACATAACCGAATTTACATTATAACCAACATCACTTCCTTATCAATTTATGAATAAAACATAACAATTACACATATTCATTATATTTAGCTTATTAACTTAAACTATTTATAATACAAATTAAATCTTTACAATACATCAATAAAAAGCCACAAACGAAAGATATTTGTCTCTAATTAATCATCATTCGATTCACTACTAAAATACATAACTAATCACCTCAATATATACTTAAATGCCGAACTATCAATCAAATACATATACAATATCACCTTTCAACTTTTATTCAAATGTACTCATCAACTAATTATAAACCATTACTAACACGTATAAAACATAATCAAATCATTTTAGCAATGGTAGCATAACAAATGCAATTAGTACTATTATATATACACACACACACACACACATATATATATATATATATCATAGTTAAATCACTCATACCACATCCAAAATCACTAACTAACTTCAATGCACAAAAGAAAACACATATCACAAATACCATTTATCATAGCACATAACATTATATCCAAAATGAACTTAAACCATAATCAAACATAACCAAGTTCAAACAAAGAAGTTAAGCCATCTTCGCATGGCTATTAATTACATACATAGGAACTTAATTCATATTCACCCTTTTTCTATGCTATACATGCCATATAATCATAATTAACATAGCCAAAATACTAAAGAAAGCTATTGATAGTGTGATAGTCCTGCTAACGATCCCCGAGCTCGTAACGTATCCAAAATCTATAAAATAGAAATAGACAGAGAAACACAAGGTAAACTATTTAAGCTTAGTAAGTCAATAGCAAAGTAATATGAATCAACTTAATAAAATCAAATCTACAGGGTTATGTCAAATAGTAAATTATACACCATCACAAATAAATACCCAAATTTCAATGTTAAATTCACACAACATATCCTTTAGCCGAATACATATGGTAGGTAAACTTATACATAGTTCACTTGTTTACACTCCGATCTCTGTACAATGAAATAAACATATAACTTACCTTTCATTTCTTAACACAGTTTATATACGTATCTGAATTCTTTTAGTTTAATTATCACTGATAAACCATAAAACTAACATATTTTAATCCCACATTTAGCATACTTTTGGATGATTTATTCCTTGAATTGTGTAAAAAGGTGCTCTTAATCCTTTCTTTTCATGTTTATACTTAGGAAAGCACCTAGGGACGAAAAGAACGAGAAACTAGCTCAAAATGGACCAAATTGGGCCCAAGAAGAAATCGACATGGCCTGGGCCTAAGACCACACGACCGTGCCTCATTAAATTACTAGAACATGACCTGGACCTGAAATACACGGCTGTGCCTCATCAACAGACTTGACCATGGCTTGAAATTGATTCACACGGGCGTGTACCATGACCGTGTCCCTACCGCGACCAAGAGGAGTTTCACTCAGATTTGGATACTTGAAGGCAAAGAAACACATTCCAAAGCCTATTCAAACACCCGAGTAGGAATTATACTTGAATTAGGATACTTAGGGGCCAAATAAAGCATTCTAAGAGCCTATATAAACACCCTAAGCATAACCTTCAAGGGAAGCTGGTGGTTAGCTAGGCCAAGGAGCCGAGCCAAAAAGGTCAGATTTGTGGGAATCACTCGAAGATAGCCAGTTGATCCATATCAAGAAGCTAGAATTCTACTCAAGACGACGAATTTCTCCTTCAATTCCTTCAGGGAGTTTTTGGGATTTCTTATGTTTTATTTTATCTTTTCTGTTGAGATGTTTTCTTTTATTATGAACTAAACCCTTCAGATACCTGAAGGGGATGAAACCTAAGACAAATCTTGTTATTGTTTTCTAAACTATACGATAAATATTTGATTTGTTCTTAATTATGTGTGCTTAATTCTTGTGTTAATATTTCTGGGATATTGATTCAAGTTGAATGTGCTTAGGGGGTGGAGCAAAAGTCCCTGCCTAAGAGTAGATCTAGCATAATTAAGCGGAGTTGATTGTGAGCCTAGAGATAGGGTGACTAGATTTTTCTGGATTAAGGTAAAATCTAATATGGGAGTCTATAGATCGAGTTAATGCGATTTTAGGGGTTTTAATTAGAAAGAGATTTCAATTAATCAACCTAGGGTTAGACGTTATTCGCCTCGAGAGAGGGTTTAATATAAATTAGGGAATCCTACAGATCAAGTCAAGTGAATAAATTGTCTGGTTTAGTGTTAGATAACAAGTAAAGTCTAGGTGGATTCTTCCTAAGGGTATCGTCTTAATCAATTGAGTTTTCCCAACAGTATTTCCCCAATTCATTCTTTTTGTCTTTGCGTCTTTAGCTTAGTAGTTAGTTAATTAGATTAAACAACCAATCACTCAATATTTAGGCTAAATAATAGAAAGAAGGTTAGTATTAGTATGATAAACCGTAAAAGTAACATATTTTAGGCCCACATTTAGTATGCTTTTAGATGATTTTGCCCTTTGATTTATGTAAAAAGGTGCTCTTAATCCTTAATCCTTTCTTTTCATGTTTTTACTCAGGAAAGCGCCCGAGGACGAAAATAACAAGAAACAGGCATAAAACGGGCCAATTTGGGCAAAAGAGGAAATTAACACCACTTGGACTTCAAGCCACACGGCCGTGCCTCGATAATTAATTAAGACATGGACATGCCATAATTTACACGGTCGTGCCCCAATCGACAGAATCGAGACACGGCCTGAAGATAATTTACACGGGCGTGTACCATAATCGTGTCCCTGCCCCAGAAAAGAGCAATTCTACTCAGAATAGGATACTTTGAGGCAAAGAAACACATTTCAAAGCCTATTCAAACACCCGAGTAGGAATTATACTTGAATTAGGATACTTAGGGGCCAAGTAAGGCATCTCAAAGTCTATATAAACACCCAAGGGTGCAACTTAAGGGGGGTTCGGCAGAAGCCTTCTGCTAGGGCTTTTGTCGGGGCATTTAACGAGGCCAAAGAGTCGAAGCCAGAGCAGTTCAGTTCAGGGAATTACTCAAAGATAGCCAGTTGATTCATCTCAAGAAGTTGAAATTCTACTCAAGACGGCAGATTTCTTCTTCAATTCCTTCAGGGGGTTTTAGGGATTTCTTATGTTTTGTTTTATCTTTTCTCTTGAGATGTTTTCTTTATTCGTTACGAACTAAAGATGAATCTTGTTATTTTTTTCTGAATTATATGATAAATACTTAGTTTGTTCTTAATTATGCATGCTTAATCCAATTTGATGTGCTTAGGTGGAGGAGGAATATACCCTACTTAAGAGTAGATCTAGCATAATTAAGCGGAGTTGATCGCACGCCTAGAGATAGGGTGATGAGATTTTGCCGGATTAGGGTGAAACCTAATATGGGAGTCCATAGATCGATTTACTGCTATTCTAGGGCGTTATTATAAGAGAACGAAAGTTCCACTAATTAACCTAGGTTAGACGTTATTCGCCTCGAGAGAGGGTTTAATATATGTTAGGGAGTCTTACAGATCAAACTAAGTGAATAAATCGTATGGTTCAGTGTTAGATAACAAGTGAAGTCTAAGTGGATTCTTCCTGAGGATATCGTTGTGATCAATTGAGTTTCCTTCAAGTTATTTCCCAATTCGTTCTTTTTGTCTTTGTGTCTTTAGCTTAGTAGTCAATAAATTAAATTAAATCAACCAATCACTCCATATTTTAGGCTAAATAATAAAAAGAAAGTAAGTATTAGCACTTTTAGTTCCTTTGGGTTCTACAATCCGGTCTTGCCTAAGCTATACTACTGTTCGATAGGTACACTTGCCTATAATCGTTGTCAGAGTTAGTTTCCAGGTTTGATCATATTCTTTATAAATTTTAAAGCTCTGATTTCAGCGATCAAGTTTTTGGAGCCGTAGCCGGGGAACTAAAATATTAAGACAGCTTAATTTTTATTACTTTAGCCAATTTTTTATTGCAATTTTTTATTATTATTATTTTTTACTTTGCTAATTTTTTTCCTCTATTTTGCTTTTGGTAGATAATTTTAGTCTATAGAGAAGATGGCACTGAATAATTATCAGTGGCAAGTTATGAGGACAGTGCCAACAAAAGCCGCTAGTGTTTTCAACCTCGACGTGGTCACCAGGTTATCTAACCAGTTAGAGATGATGAATAAAAAGATTGATGGTTTGTATAATCTCTCGCAGGTACACCCAATAATGCAATATGATTCGAATTTAGGAGGAGTGACAAATCCGGAGTTCCCACCCTACAGATATGGCATGGAAAACGAGCAAGCTCACTATACTGATAACTATTCTAGACCATAAAATAATTTTTATAATGACACTTATAATGCAAGTTGGAGTTACCATCCCAATTTCTCGTGGGATGATCAAAGTAGCCAAAGACAGGAACTTCCTCCAAATTTTCAACAACCACCTCACCAATAGGAAGAGGAGTCGAGTCTTGAGGAGATACTGAAAAAATTTATGGCAGCCACAAAAACTCGTCCCCAAAAAACTGAGACAACATTCGATAATCAACAAGCATTGATCAAAGAGATCAAGAACCAAGTTCAGAAATTTACTAATTCAGTTGAACAACTTGCAAAGTTAATGTCCGAATGACTGCAAGGGAGTCTACCAAGCAACACAGAGATTAACCCAAACGAGCAAATTCAAACAGTACCAGCTCATGACAGTGAAGGGTTAGACGAACCAAACCCAAGGGAATAACCTGTGGTAAGTGTGTGCCATGATATACCAAAATCGGTAATGACAGAGTACGTGTGCCATATCCCGATGCAATAAAGAAAGATCACACAGAGGAAGAATTCGGTGAACTCACACTTCGTGTAGATGACGAAACAATCACTCTTCAAGCTCTTGACTCAGCTAGGACATCGAGTAATAAAGGTACGAACGTTAATTCTATTGATAACCATTTGGTTCAACCTTCTTTACAGGAAGCATCACGAAATCACCTAGCTGAGCTAGATCTTAGACCTCGTGCCAATAAAGAAGAATTATATGAGGAACGAAGCTTTAGGGTCAACAAATTAGAAGAGTGGAAAACACAAGTTAAAGAAGAATTGGAACTACACGAAGTGAAATCGAAGGAAACCCCAGACGAGCTGATAGGAACAACAAATCACTTTAAAATAGGGGATCAGGTATTGTTGAATAAGGAAGACCCTCGAATCACCAATTCAGACCTTAAGACAAACGAAGAAATCACTTTTGAGGTACTTAATGTCTTCCTATACGGCACAGTCAAGGTAAGCAATCCTAAATTCAACACTTTTGAGGTAAACATTACTCGACTTAAACTTTATATCCATAACCGAGTTGATCGCATGAGAAAGGATTTCCACCTCCTCAAACCACCATGGTTGTGTGTACAACAGGTAAGTCTAGCTCAAGACTTTAAACGAGCGCTTCTCGGGATGCAACCCGAGTACTAACTGTACTAATTAGTTTGGTTTTATTTTTTTTCATATTCAGGCATAGGCACATGGGTGTGGACCTTATCTCTATTTAATTATTTACTTTTATTCATATTTTTATTTTTATTTTTATTTTTATTTTTATTTTTATTTTTATTTTTATTTTTATTTTTACTTCCTTTAATATTTTCTTCTTTTTCTCAATGGCATTTAGATTTAGCTTAGGATACAATAAAACCAAGCCGGCTACTTCGAGGATCCAATTTCAAACGGTTTGAGATGCTTCCCCACGTTCACCTCCAATCTTATCCGGTTTCTTTTCATTGACTTTATCCAAAAAATTCAGGAAGTGTTACTTCTCCCCTTCTCTTTTGATTTTATTATTACATAATTGTTTATCTATCTTTGTACATTGAGGGCAATGTACATCTTAAGTGTAGGGGGTAAAAGTACCTAACTTTTGCCATTATTCTAAAATCCTGAATTTTAGTATTGTTCCTAAGAAATTTTCTCATATTATCAATTAGGGTGAAATTTCTAATGATTTATGATTTTTATTGATATGTTTTGAGTAAGTCATTGATAATTGTGCATTGATGATTTATAGTTGAAGAATACTAGAGAATCGAGCATGATAAGTCTATTTTTGAAAAAAAAAATCTTAGGTTGTTAAATTGAATTTGAATATTACCTTGAAGTTTGAAATTCACAGGATTGATGTCAAATACCCATAATTTGAGTGAGATTTTAAGCCTTATAGAGCATATATTCTTTTTCATGCTCACTTTATTGATTATGAGTGTGTCAACAATGAATTGTTATTCTAGAACTTGCCTCGATCATACATGTCAAGACCACATTTTTGATTTGATATACTGAGATGATAAAGGCACCTAGGTTTTAACCTACTCACTCCACTAAAAAGCCTACCTTCACAATTAACCCCTAGTGAACCCCGTTGATCTTAGCAACCCTTTTTATTAAATTACCCGCTTAATATTAACCTAAAACCCTTTGTATTTGTTATCACCATTCTTTTTGACTACCCTTCTATCGAGAATTGAACTGATTAGTTACCGAATTAGTTTATTTCAGTTGATAAAGTTCTTTCTTTATTATGTATTTACTTAGTTTGTTCTTAAAAAAAGTATATTCAAGTAGTAGATTAAATGAGCTTATGCGTTTAAATTCCAATTGTTGAAGAAGAGCTCGTATTAGAAGTATTATCAATAGTAGTATTACTAGTTTCAAAGCAATCATTTAGTTTCTAGTTCATTATTCTTAGTAGGTAATTTATCAGGTCAATCTCGATTTTTAACCTTCTAATTTGGCCTTTATCCACACCTTTAACCTAAGCCCCGTTACAACCCTATCAAAGACCTTTTGATTTGTGTATCATCTCATATTACAGTGGTGGAGATTTAATTTTCAAGCAAGCCTATGGGATTAACTTTTCAGGTTCGACTTATGAGTGCTTTCTCTTGAACCTTAAACACTTCGAGTGCTTTGAGTGAATCTTTAGTGAGGATGTCAATCCTTGTCGGTTTTGAATTAAAGGTAATTATTTAGATAAGGGGAGACGCCTATGTTTTTATGCTACAAATTTATGACTTAGAATTGTCTGAATCTTTAGGAGTTTTTGAGCTAAATTATCCATGTATAAATTATCTATGGATTATGATAAGGCATTATTGATAAGAATTATGAATTGTGGAAAGTTCGTTTTAATTGTAAGTTGAGAATTTTGCTTGAGGACAAGCAAAAGCTTAAGTGTGGGGGTATTTGATAAACCGTAAAAGTAACATACTTTAGGCCCACATTTAGTATGCTTTTGGATGATTTAGCCCTTGATTTATGTAAAAAGGTGCTCTTAATCCTTTCTTTTCATGTTTTTACTCAGGAAAGCACCCGAGGACGAAAAGAACAAGAAACGAGCTTAAAACGGGCCAATTTGGGCCAAAGAGGAAATGACACGGCCCAGACTTCAAGCCACACGGACGTTCCTCGACAATTAATTAAGACATGGCCATGCCACGATTTACACAACCATGCCCCAATCGACAGAATCGAGACACGGCTTGAAGACAATTTACACGGGCGTGTACCATGGCTGTGTCCCTGCCGCAGAAAAGAGCAATTCTACTCGAAATAGGATACTTTGAGGCAAAGAAACACATTCCAAAGCCTATTCAAACACCCGAGTAGGAATTATACTTGAATTAGGATACTTATGGGCCAAGTAAGGCATCTCAAAGTCTATATAAACACCCAAGGGTGCAACTTAAGGTGGGTTCAGCAGAAGCGTTCTACTAGGGCTTTTTTCGGGGCGTTCAGCGAGGCGAAAGAGCTGAAGCCAGAGAAGTTCAATTCAGGGAATTACTCAGAGATAGCCAGTTGATCCATCTCAAGAAGCCGAAATTCTACTCAAGACGGCAGATTTCTTCTTCAATTTCTTCAGGGGGTTTTAGGGGTTTCTTATGTTTTGTTTTATCTTTTCTCTTGAGATGTTTTCTTTATTCGTTATGAACTAAACCCCTCAGATACCTGAAGGGGATGAAACCTAGATGAATCATGTTATTATTTTCTGAATTATATGATAAATACTTAGTTTGTCCTTAATTATGCATGCTTAATCCAATCTGATGTGCTTAGGTGGAGGAGGAATAAACCCTGCTTAAGAGTAGTCTAGCATAATTAAGCGGAGTTGATCGCATGCCTAGAGATAGGGTGATGAGATTTTGCCAGATTAGGGTGAAACTTAATATGGGAGTCCATAGATCGATTTACTGCTATTCTAGGGGGTTATTATAAGAGAACAAGAGTTCCACTAATTAACCTAGGGTTAGACTTTATTCACCTCGAGAGAGGATTTAATATTCGTTAGGGAGTCCTACGGATCAAACTAAGTGAAAAAATCATATGGTTCAATGTTAGATAACAAGTGAAGTCTAGGTGTATTCTTCCTGAGGGTATCCTCGTGGTCAATTGAGTTTTCTTCAAGTTATTTCCCAATTCGTTCTTTTTGTCTTTGTGTCTTTAGCTTAGTAGTCAATAAACTAAATTAAATCAACCAATCACTCCATATTTTAGGCTAAATAATAAAAGGAAAGTAAGTATTAGTACTTTTAGTTCCTTTGGGTTCGACAATCCGGTCTTGCCTAAGCTATACTACCGTTCGATAGGTACACTTGCCTATAATCGTTGTCAGAGTTAGTTTCCAGGTTTGATCATATTCTTTATAAATTTTAAAGCTCTGATTTCAGCGATCATAGTACTTTTAGTTCCTTTGGGTTCGACAATCCGGTCTTGCCTAAGCTATACTACTGTTCGATAGGTGCACTTGCCTTAAGTCATTGTCAGAGTTAGTTTCCAGGTTCGATCATTCTCTTTATAAAATTTAAAACTCGACAAAACAACGATCAAGTTTTTGGTGCCGTTGCCGGGGAACTAAAATATTAAGAAAACTTAATTTTTATTACTTTAGCCATTATTTTTATTTTCTCGCAATTTATTTTTATTTTTATTTCAGTTTTAACCTTGCTAATTTTCTTTCTTTTCCAACACAGGTACCTCTAGTTTATGACTAGAAGGAACCCAAAGGACTATTAGTATACGACAGTGATATTGAAGCTACCGCTCGCAGGAATCGCAGAGAAATTAGGCGAGCCCTAAATTACAGAGAAGAAGAACAACAAGGCGGATCCAATTCTACTGAAGGGATGGACGGGAATAACCTACCACCACAAGATGTGGCAAAAAACAATGCTCCATGTACTATGTATGATTATGCTAAACCTCATTTAATAGGAGTAGAATCGAGTATTGTTAGGCCTACTATAACTGCTAATAATTTTGAATTAAAGCCTAACACTATACAAATGATTCAGCAATTTGTTCAATTTGATGGTTTCCAAGACGAAGACCCAAATACTCATATAGCTAATTTTTTAGAGTTCTTTGATACCTTCAAAATAAATGATGTTTCTGATGATGCCATTCGTCTTCGGTTATTTCCCTTTTCATTAAGGAATAATGCCAAGCAGTGGTTGAACTCGTTACCACGAGGGTCAATCACCACATGGGATCAAATGACCAAAATTTTTTATTAAAATATTTCCCACCGGCCAAAACGGCCAAATTATAGAATGATATCTCTTCTTTTGTGCAGATGGATTTAGAGACATTATACGATGCATGGGAGAGATACAAGGATCTCTTGAGAAGGTGTCTGCACCATGGTTTACCCTTATGGCTCCAAGTCCAAACTTTCTATAACGGTGTAAACCCCTCAACGAGAAAATTAATTGATTCAACCGCCGGTGGAACCCTGAACAACAGAACTCCTGAAGCCGCCTATGAGTTTATTGAAGAGATGTCACTAAATAACTATCAGTGGCAGGTTACAAGGACAGAACCAACAAAATCAACCGGAGTTTTTAATCTCGCACCATGCTATCAACACAGGTAGAGATGATGAATAAAAAGCTTGATAGTTTATGTTCTTCGCAGGTACACCCAGTAATGCAGTGCGACGCAAGTGGAACTGTGGCTAATCCTGGGTACCCACCCTACCAACCGGGCACAAAAAGCGAACAGATGAACTATATAGGTAATAATTTCAGATCTAATAATAACCCCTATAGTAATACTTATAATCCAGGTTGGAGGAACCACCCAAATTTTTCATAGGGAGGTCAAGG
The DNA here is from genome assembly GCA_025506655.1 of Gossypium rotundifolium. Taxonomy (NCBI): domain Eukaryota; kingdom Viridiplantae; phylum Streptophyta; class Magnoliopsida; order Malvales; family Malvaceae; genus Gossypium; species Gossypium rotundifolium. Next base: position 140,417,456 of record CP106724.1, read on the forward strand.
AAATCAAGGAAATCAAAGACAACAACCTCCTCAACATTTCCAAAATCAGCCTTATCCACAGAAAAAGAGGCCGAACCCAGAAGAGATGTTGACAAAATTCATGGCAGCCGTAGAAAACCGTCTCCAAGACACTGAGGCAACACTTAAAAACCAACAAACATCGATGAAAGGTTTCAAGAACCAAGTTAGGGAACTTACTAAGTCAGTCGGGGAAATTTCTAAGTCAGTTGGACAACTTACTAAGATTGTTGCTGAAATTCAATCAGATATTTTTTCTAAAGGAATAGAACAGGTAAAGGCGATTAAACAAAGAAGTGGAAAGGAGTTAGTCGAACCAAAAACAAAAATACCACACGATAATAACAAAGCAAAGGATGAGGGAGTTGAGGATATAACTCTAGTACGCAAAGAAAGTAAACCACCAATCCCATATCTAGCAAAGTTGAAAAAAGAATAATTAGATGCCCAATACTGTAAGTTTCTCAAACTTTTTAAACAAAGACATATTAACTTACCTTTTGCTGAAGCCATTACACAGATGTCGACGTACGCAAAATTCTTAAAAGAACTCCTGACGAATAAAAGGAAGCTTGAAGAAGTATCAACAGTAGAGCTTATTGAAGAATGTTCAGCCATCCTCCAAAACAAGTTACTAACCAAATTAACAGACCCAGGAAGTTTTACTATTCCCTATTTAATTAGAAATCATACATGATGACACGATGGGATTGTGCCTTACTCAAGAAGTGGGGAAAGAAGATGAAGTTGATGAGCTGAATTGGAATACATCTTCATTTAGACATACGGAAAAAGAAAGCATTGAAATCAATGACGATCTAAAACAAAAGCCTTCTATTGATGAGCCGCCCAAATTAGAATTAAACAATTGCTGAAACACTTAGAATATGCATTCCTAGGGGAAAATTCTATGCTACCAGTAGTTATCTCTTCAGAACTAGAACCCAAGGAGAAAGAGGAGTTACTATAGGTACTAAGAGAACATAAAAGAGCCATAGCTTGGAAAATCTCTGACATCAAAGGAATAAGCCCAACATTTTATACCCACAAAATTTTAATGGAAGATGAGTACAAGCCATGTGTGCAACCTCAAAGACGATTAAATCCCAACGTAAAAAAAGTTGGTGAAAGCTAAGGTAATTAAACTTCTAGATGCTGGATAATTTATCCTATTTCTAACAGCAATTGGGTAAGTCCTGTGCAGGTTGTTCCAAAGAAAGGAGGCATGACGGTGGTAGCCAACGAAAAGAATGAACTAATCCCCACCAGAACAGTCACAGGTTGGAGAGTCTGCATCGATTACAGGAAGCTGAACGATGCCACTAGAAAAGATCATTTTCCTTTACCTTTCATTGATCAAATGCTAGAAAGGTTATCTAGGCATATGTACTATTGTTTCCTAGATGGACTCTCCGGTTATTTCCAAATCCCAATAACACTTGAAGATCAAGAGAAGACAACATTCACATGCCCATACGTAGGAGCAGTTCTAGGACAGCGAAGAGACAAGCACTTTCAGCCAATCTATTACGCCAGTAAGACACTAACGGCCGCACAAAAAAATTATACCACCACTGAAAAAGAATTATTAGCTATGGTCTTTGCATTTGATAAATTCAGATAGTATTTAATATTATCTAAAGTTGTCGTTTACACTGACCACTCCGCTCTTAGTTATCTTTTAACTAAACCTGATGCAAAACCTCAACTCATAAGATGGATTTTACTTTTGCAGGAATTTGATTTGAAAATTCAGGATAAGAAAGTAGCCGAAAGTCTTGCAGCAGACCACCTATCTAGACTTGAAAATCCACACATAAAGGAACATGAAGAGATAGAGATAAACGACTCGTTCCTGGTAGAACAGCTATTCTCCATAACCAACTGCGAGGTACCCTGGTTTGCTGATATTGTGAATTTTTTAGCTGCTAACATCGTACCGAAAAGGCTAACACATCATCAAAAGAAGTGATTCTTTTTTAATGTGAAGAACTATTTTTGGAAGGATCCCTTCCTTTTTCATATATGTGCAGATCAAGTGATTCGGAGATGTGTTACAAAGGCAGAAGTAAGCAAAATCCTAGAACACTGCCATTCAGGACCTTCAGGAGGACACTACAGTGGTATTAAGACAGCACACAAAATACTCGAATCAGGTTTTTATTGGCCCACTCTATTTAAAGATGCCAACAGGTATGTCACTTCATGTGATAAATGCCACAGAACAGGTAATATTTCTAAACGCGATGAAATGCCTCAAACATACATGTTATCATATGAAATATTCGATGTATGGGGTATTGATTTTATGGGTCCATTCCCTAGTTCATTAGGAAATAAATACATCTTAGTGGCAGTTGATTACATGTCAATGGGTGGAAGCTGAAGCTTTACCTACAAATAATGCTAGAGTAGTAGTCAAATCTCTCAAGAAACTATTCTCTCGATTTGGAACACCTAGAGCCATTATTAGTGATAGGGGTACTCATTTTTGTAATACTCAATTTGATAAAGTCTTAAAAAAATATAGAGTACACCAGAGGATAGCTACCCCATATCACCCTCAACCCAGTGGGCAAGCAGAAGTAGCGAACCGAGAACTTAAGCGCATTCTAGAAAAAATGGTTGAATCAAACAGAAAAGATTGGGCATTAAAATTAGATGATGCCCTATAGGCCTATAGAACAGCGTTTAAAACCCCCTAGGGACATCCCCATACAAACTTGTCTACGGGAAAAGTTGCCATTTTCCATTTGAGTTAGAACACAAAGCTTTTTGGGCTATAAAATTCTTAAATTACGATCTTAAAATTGTAGGAGAGAAAATAATGATGCAGATGAACGAGCTAGACGAATAGAGAGCTGATGCTTACGAGAACTCAAAACTTTACAAGAAAGCAACAAAGCGACGCCATGATGCTCGTCTAAAGAAATCAAAACAATTTGAAGTAGGGGACTTGGTCTTATTATACAACTCAAGGCTTAAACTGTTTCCTGGGAAACTGAAATCAAGATGGTCAAGTCCATTCATGATCAAAATAATTTTTCCCTATGGCAAAATCGAGGTAACTCACCCCACTAAGGGCACATTTAAGGTAAATGGTCACCGACTCAAAATTTATAATGGTGAAGATTTTAGGGATATGAGAGAGGAGCTTCAGCTCTGTGAACCTCCTTTTAGAAATGAAAACAGGGTAAGTCTAGCTTAAGATTTTAAACGAGCGCTTCTCGGGAGGCAACCCGAGCACCAACTCCACTGACGTTATACTTTTAATTGATAGCATCTAACTTCATACTAATTCAATTAAGTGTAGGTTTTCAGACCACACGGCCTAGCATACGGGTGTGCCCATGGCTGTGTGGAAGCAATAGGACGAAACACAGGTGTACTTGTAGTCGTGCACGACAAGAGGTAAATTTTTCCTAAACACGGGTAGGACATGGCCGTGCCTTACAATCATGGATTATACTGACTTGCCAACCACGGGCAGAACACTTTCGTGCCTTACAACCGTGGACTATACTGACTTATCGAACACGGGCTAAACACAGCAGTTCTAAACAAACTGTGGGGAGAAGAACACGGGGGTGGCAATCTAAAAAATGGGCGAGGGGAAACAACATGCCTCACAACACGGCCGTGCGAGGCAGCCGTGTGAATCAACACGCCCACAGTCCATGGGCGTGGGGAGGTGTCAGAATTCAAAACTCTATTTAAAACTTCCCCCAACCCTCCCTCTTTTCACCCCCTTCGCATTACCTTTCATCCCCACCATTCTTCTCCTAACAAAGTCGCTGCTCTACCATAACGATGTCAAAGAAGCGGAAGGATTCAAACACAATCTCCCTGTGGGAGACCGATCTACATAAGTTCATGCCGGCTGCTTCAACCCTCCAACACGCGCATAACACCCCAAACCCGACCTAGAAGTTAGGCCCGAATCTAGCGTGTCACATGGAAGTGTTTTTTTTTTCTTTTCAAAACCATCTTTGCGATTGTTAAAAACTTGTTTGAGAATTACAGCCTCTTTGTTAAAACCTAAAACACTTAAGCAATTGTTATCTACTTGAAAATGTAATTATCTTTAAAAACCTTTTTGGTTCCGAAAACATATTTGAAATAACAATTTACAAAAATATGACGTTTGGAAATAGAGTTGCAGAAGTATTTTGAAAACATTGTGGAAACGTAGATAAAATACAAGTATTTTTGAGAGGTTGGTTGATGAGTCGAAAATCGTAGTAGTGGACTTTAAAATTAGGACTTTGAAAATGACGTTGAAATTTTGAAAGAGAATCCGAGTTAAATTATTTGTAAAAGTTTGCTATAAAATCCATTTATTAATCAATTTTGAAAACCATTATTTATATTTTATAAAATTCCTTTTAAACAATTTAAGAAGAATAATAAAACATCCCAAACATAAAACAAAATAAAAATAATCCGAGGCCTTATTACAACTTTAAAACCCGAAACAATAAAAGTAATCAAATAAAACAGAAAGGTAGTTTACTAATATTTGAAAATGTTATTTCCGAAGCATGGCCTCCACCGAGTCATCCATGGCTCCAAGTCCTCCTCACTGAGCATTACCTACAAGGGTTAAGAGAAGGGGGTGAGTTACAAGAACTCAGTGTATAATCCACTTACCATTGTTCACTGGGCCAAAATCCCATTAAGAGATTAATTGGGCCAAAACCCACTTACGATAATATAAATGTATCATATATAATATGCATATGATATGCAATTCCCAAACCAAATCCTAGTTTTCCATCTGCTACACACCACCGTACCAACCAACACACATGGGTGATCTTTAGTCAACCCACCCGCCAACACACAAAACGTAGGCATTAAGCCATTTATATCAAATTTGTGGACAAGCCACCGATTAACGAATTTACATGGCATTGCCATTTTTTAGATTTGTGGCGAGCCACGGATTTATGTAGCATAGCTACGAACTTCTCTTCATCATTATCCCATCCTATGCAAATCATATATATAATGCATAACAAATCACAATAATTTATTAGGATATTTATTACAAAAGTACAGCTCATTATAACAAATTATCAATTAGGCCCATATAGCAAAATATCAGATTAGCCCATTTAGCAAAATATCAGATTGGCCCATTTAGAAAAATATCAGATTGGCCCATTTATCAAAACATCAGATTGGCCCATTTATCAAAATAACAGATTGGCCCATTTATCAAAATAACAGATTGGCCCATTTATAAAAATATCAGATTGGCCCATTTATCAAAATATCAAATTGGCCCATTTATCAAAATATCATATTGGCCCATTAACACTTTTGCAAATCGGCCCATTAGGGGCATTTCCATATTTCGGCCCTTTAGAGGCATTTTCGTAATTCAGCAATTTACCCACTAACGGTAATTCGGTAATTTCGCAATCTAGACTTAACTACTAATTTGGGCATAACAATTTAAACTATCCATCTGTGTCGTACTAACTAAATTGACTATAACTTGGGTTAAGAATCTTGAAATATAAATCCGTAAATTTTCATTGAAACTAAACTCATATATATTTTTACTACAATTTTTCCAGAATTTTTGGCTTAACCATTTAGTACAGTTTATTCCTTAAAGTTTCCCTTGTTTCACTGTCCAACGATTCTGACCTCTCTTATCCAAAATTCAAATATCTCACTGTAAAGTTTTCATATGTTGTTCCCACTTGTTTCTATTGAAAATAGACTCACTAAGGAATCTTTACATATAAACTATAACTCTTAATTCACTTTGTAAAATTTTATACGATTTTTCCAAGATAGATCAGGGAACCACGAAATCATTCAGAACCAGTCTCACTAAAATTAACATATCTCAGAATATAAAATTTCTTTTCCTTCTCCATTTCTTCCTTAACAAAATAGACACGGTAAGATTTTATTCGATATCTCATTCACTTTCTAATTCCATTTCTTCTATTTTTTGTGATTTTTCAAAAACACATCACTGCTTCTAAAACTATTTTATTACAAAATATGTTTACCACTACGATCATATGCACGCCCGAGTGATCACGGATGCCGATTTCCTATTTTCTTCGGTATTTCGATCGATTCACAGAATATTTCATACAAACTTTTCAAGAAGTGTGAGATTACACACCATTTCAGATATGTATACGAAAGGTACGGGATTACACACCTGATTTTGATTTCCTAACGAACCACTCGTCATTGACCTAGAACAATACCAACCAAAAGTTAGCCTCGGATTTCCAAAAGATTTCGTATCACTTACACTTGAATCACTTACCACTATGTCGGAAGGTAGAATATATCGAGTGATTTGTCCTAAAAACATGTAGTTGATTATTTCACATTATTACTCCGTTAGCAACCAATCGAATATTGAATAATATCAATAATCCATAAGAACTCCTTGCCTTATTAATGTTGGATCCGATTTCTAGCGATTATATGATGACTTCGAAAAAATCCAAGTTTCGGCCTTCCACTATATCTCTACGAGGAAGAAAAATGATTTCGAATGAGGGAAAGTAAGGTGATGGTCTAGGTCAAAATGACCATCCAAAACCAAAAAAAATAAAATATTGAGAAGAATACTTACCGATTGATCAAGAAACGGATGTTAATATGGATGAGAAGAAGAAATAGAGGAAAGATGAAAGTTCGATTATGGAGGAAATTGTATGTTGATATTCGGCTATCAAGGAAGATGGACAAAAGGTGAATATGAAACCAATCCAAAGAGAAGAAAAATGCACTATTGTGCTAGAAGATTTCGGCAAAGAGAATAGCAAATTGGGAGAATATGACACTAAAGTTGCAAATTTGATTTTTGGCCAAAAAAATACCAAGACCCTACCAAATGCCAAAGTAAAATTTTAGCTACCTATCTACCCCCAAAGTCGTCCACATGCATAGTCATAAGGGTCAAAATTTTGCCAACCATACTTTCCATAGCATTCTCCATGAAATAAGCCACTTGTTCCCCTTACTTGCCTTTTTCTTTTGATTCCTTTCCCCAACCTCAACCTTTCCTTAATTCTTTAGCCACCATACCAAAAATAAAGAAGTCAAACTTGCCATAAATACCTCTTAGCCAACACTTAAGAAAAGAGTGCAAAAATATTAGTAAAAAAAGTTCCACACAAAGGGATTTGAACCTCTTCCCTCAAGGTACTTCACTTGATGCCATAACCTCTTTACCAATAGCTCATTTATGCAAGCACATTACTTATATATTTCTATAAGCTTTGAAGCTACTTACCATCTCTCCTTAAAGTGCTAAAATACCCAATTTTTCCTAAGGCCCAATTAAACCCGAGACTTCATAGAAACCTTGTAACCTTCCAAATTCACTTAACTAATAAGTCCAATTTGCAATAATGCCATTCTCTTGTTCTCAAAATTTTAAACATTCCTACGCCTAAGGCCCATTGGGCCCAATCCTACTAGGTTCAATTTTGGGATGTTACAACGCCAAGGGTCTTCGAGACCTTTTAGGTTCTATTTTTCTTTTCTCTTTTGCTTCAATTTCCTTATCTTTATTTCTCTTCTGCTTAATTTAGTTTATTTTATTCTAGTTTCTTGGTTTTAGGTTCTTCAGGCTACTAGGGAATCACATCGAAACCATGACCACCAGCTCAACACAGCCTTAGAAATCACACCCACCTCGCGAACCATCCAACAATAAGGACTTTTCAGTCCATTAATCTTTTCTTTTACTTTTAATTTCCTTTTTAGTCTCTTTCTCTTTATTTTTCTTGTCCTTAAAGACATAATTAGTTTATTTTGAAATTTTCTTATTAGTTCATGGCTAATACATCATGAGTTTTCCAATTTCTTCATCTAGCACAGTGACTATTGGCATGCACCACAGCACCACCGCCTCCTCCTCCAAATCGGGCCGGGAATAGTGATCCCAGAAAAAATTTTAGGAAGTGTCACTTCTCCCCTTCTCTTTTGATTTCAGTATCACATGATTGTTTATATATCTTTGTACATTGAGGGTAATGTACATCTTAAGTGGGGAGTAAAAGTGCCTAACTTTTTGCATTATTCTCAAATCCCTAAATTATATTTAGTTCTTAAGTAATTTCCTCATATTACTAATTAGGATGAAATTTCTGATGATTTATGATTTTTATTGATATGTCTTAGATTAAGTTATAGATAATTGTGCATTGATGATTTAAACTTTAACATACTAGAGAATCAAGCATGATAAGTCTATTTTTCAAGAATAAAAAAAATTTCTAGGTTGTAGAACTGAATTTGAATATTACTTTTAAGTTTGAAATTTACAAGGTTGACATAAAAAACACCCATAATTTTTGTGAGATTTTGAGCCTTATAGAGCATATATTCTTTTTCATGCTCACTTTATTGATTATGAGTGTGTCAACACTGAATTGTTATTCTAGAACTTTCCTCGATTATATATGTTAAGACCACATTTTTGATTTGATATACTGAGATGATAAAGGCATCTAGGTTTTAACCCACTCACTCCACTAAAAAGCCTACCTTCACAATTAACCCTTAGTGAACCCTTTGATCCTAACAACCCTTTAATTTGATTCACCCGCTAATATTAACCCAAAACCCCGCTCGTATTTGTTATCACCATTCCTTTGACTACCCTTCTATCGAGAATTGATTTGATTAGTTGCCTAATTACTTTATTTCAGTTGATAAAGTTCTTTCTAATATTATGTATTTATTTGATTTGTTCTTAAAAAAAAATGAAGTACATTCATTATTAGTTCTATGTTCTAAGAGCTTGTACGTTTAAATTTAACATCTTGAAGAAGAAGCTCATATTATTAGTATTTTAAATTTTCATGTGATATAATTATTCAAATTATTAGTTCAATTCTTTTTCTAAAGTTAGGTAATTTATCAATTCAACCTTGATTTTAACCTTACAATTTAGCCTTTATCCACACCTTTAACCCTAGCCCCATTACAACCCTATTAAAGACCTTTTGATTTGTGTATCATCTCATATTACAGTGGTGGAGATTTGAATTTTAGGCAAGCCTATGGGATTAACTTTTTAGGTTCGAATTATGAGTGCTCTTTTCCTGAACCTTAAACACTTTGAGTGCTTTGAGTGAATCTTTAGTGAGGATGTCAATCCTTGTCGATTTTGAATTAGGGGTAATTATTTAGATAAAGGGAGACACCTATGTTTTCATGCTACAAATATATGACTTAGAATTGTTTGAATCTTTAGGAGTCTTTGAGTTAAATTATCCATGTATAAATTATCTATAAATTATGATGAGGCATTGTTAATGAGAATTATGAATTGTGGAAAGTTCGTTTTAATTGTAAGTTGAGAATTTTGCTTGAGGACAAGTAAAAGCTTAAGTGTAGGGGTATTTGATAAACCGTAAAAATGACATATTTTAGTCCCACATTTAGCATTCTTTTGGATGATTTATTCCCTGAATTGTGTAAAAAGATACTCTTAATCCTTTCTTTTCATGTTTATACTCAAGAAAGCACAGGGATGAAAAGAACGAGAAACGGGCTCAAAACGGACCAAATTGGGCCAAAGAAGAAATCAACACAGCCTGGGCCTAAGACCACACGGCCGTGCCTCATTAAATTACTAGAACACGGCCTGGACCCCAAAATACACGACCGTGCCTCATCAACAGACTCGACCATGGCCAAAAATTGATTCACACGGGCGTGTGCCATGACCGTGTCCCTGCCACCGCCAAGTGGAGTTTCACTCGGATTTGGATTGAAGGCAAAGAAACACATTCCAAAGCCTATTCAAACACCCGAGTAGGAATTATACTTGAATTATACTTGAATTAGGATACTTAGGGGCCAAATAAAGCATTCCAAGAGCCTATATAAACACCCTAAGCATAACCTTCAAGGGGAGCTGGAGGTTATCTAGGCCAAGGAGCCGCCTAGAAAGGTCAGATTTGTAGGAATCACTCGAAGATAGCCAATTGATCCATCTCAAGAAGCTAGAATTCTACTCAAGACGACAGATTTCTCTTTCAATTCCTTCAGGGAGTTTTAGGGATTTCTTATGTTTTGTTTTATCTTTTCTTCTGAGATGTTTTCTTTTATTATGAACTAAACCCTTCAGATACCTGAAGGGGATGAAACCTAAGACAGATCTTGTTATTGTTTTCTAAACTATATGATAAATATTTGATTTGTTCTTAATTATTTATGCTTAATTCTTGTGTTAATATTTTCGGGATATTGATTCAAGTTGAATGTGCTTAGGTGGTGGAGCAAAAGTCCCTACCTAAGAGTAGATCTAGCATAATTAAGCGGAGTTGATCGCGTGCCTAGAGATAGGGTGACGAGATTTTTTGGATTAGGGTGAAACCTAATAAGGGGTCCATAGATCGAGTTAATGTGATTCTAGGGGTTTTAATTAGAAAGAGATTTCAATTAATCAACCTAGGGTTAGACATTATTCACCTCGAGAGAGGGTTTAATATAAATTAGGGAATCCTACGGATCAAGTCAAGTGAATAAATCATCTGGTTCAATGTTAGATAACAAGTAAAGTCTAGGTGGATTCTTCCTAAGGGTATCGTCTTAATCAACTGAGTTTTCCCAACAGTATTTTCCCCAATTCATTCTTTTTGTCTTTGCGTCTTTAGCTTAGTAGTTAGTTATTTAGATTAAACAACCAATCACTCAATATTTAGGCTAAATAATAGAAAGAAAGTTAGTATTAGTACATTTAGTTCCTTTGGGTTCGGCAAGCCGATCTTGACTGAGCTATACTACTATTCGATAGGTGCACTTGCCTTAAGTCTTTGTCAGAGTTAGTTTCCAGGTTTAATCATTCTCTTTATAAATTTTAAAACTCAACAAAACAACGATCAATCACATTTGCTGTCACTAACACATGCCCGTTGAACCATTCGAATTAAAAAGGAAACGTGGATAGTCGGAAGCTCATACAATGCCAACGTCCCAAATGTGGTCTTACATGTAATTACATATCGATGCCACTGTCCCAAATAGGGTCTTACACGAATCAAATACGATGCCAATGTCCCAGACATGGTCTTACACATAATCACAAATCGATGCCAGCGTCCCAGACGTGATCTTTCACGATAACACATAACGTATATCCTATGTCATGACATATGTATCCTATCTATTCCTAAGGTTCATACGGGGTTTACGGACGTCGAATCTCGGTCGAATAAAGTTTAGAAGTAAGCCAAATCACAATATCCATTCAACCATAGCATATATAAATTCAAATAATTCATTTTGATATATAACAAATACATATCCATAGTTATTTCAACATTTAAATGCTAATTGACTTACCTCGGATGTCGTCGACTGTTAAATTGGACACACGACCACTTTTATCTTTCCCCGATCCAAATCTAATTTCTTTAATTCTTGATCTAAACATATTCAAATTAAGCTTATTTAAACACCATTTCATTCAATTTAGCTTAAGTACACATAAATGGGAAAATTACAATTTTACCCCTAACATTTCACACTTTTTACAATTTAGTCCTTTTTGCACAAAACACAAAATACAAAAAATTTGACTATACTCCTTAAGGGACGAATATTCCTAGTGTCCATATAAGTCCACACATTTCATTTATTTCACATATTAGACACTCAAAAATTTATTTTTGCAATTTAGTCCAAATTACTCAATTTCATCAAAAATTCAAAGACAAAACTTGTTAATCTAACACATATATTTCATATTTCATCATCAAACATAAAAAACCACAAGGTACCATCAATGGAAAAACACAAAATCAACATCACAATAGAAAATTAAGACATAGGTTTTGTACATCTCTAAGCAACGATCTCAAAAACGTAAAAATTATCAAAAACCTAACAAAAACGAACCTTTAATCAAGCTTCAAAGTGTCGAACTCTAGCTTATTTTCTTTCTTCTTCTCTTATTCAACTTTTGGCCAAGCTAATAATAATGATGAAAACATCTTTTTTCTTTTTTATGTTTTATTATAACATATATTTTGTTATTACCAAGTTACTTAATTAACCTTTTAACTAAAATAATATTAGCATATAAATTAAGGGTATTTGTGACCTTAACCGTCCACTATCTCTTTAAATGGGATAATTTCCCTTTAAGGACCTCATCTTAAAAAGCCACTATCAAATAAGCACTTTACACTTTAATTTGTAACTTTTACATTTTACTCGATTAAGTTCTTTTATTTAATCGGGTACCTAAACGACAAAATTAAGTCATGAAAATTTAACACCAACAAATTCACATATAATAAACACAAAAAATAATTTTAAAATATTTTTTTCGGACTCGAATTTTTGGTCTCGAAACCACTTTTCTGATTAGGGTCAAAAAGGGCTGTTACAACACTCCCCCTTAGAGATTTTTGTCCCCGAAAATCTTACCGATGAATAGGTTTGAATAACGTTCTTTCATCATTTTCTCTGACTCCGAAGTTGCTTCCTCAACCCCGTGCTTGCCACAATACTTTAACCAACAAAATTTTCTTATTTCTCAATTCTTTTATCTCACGAGCTAGAATACAAATCGGTTCCTCTTCATATGTCATATCAGGCTGAATCTCGATCTCAGTCGGACTAATCACATGTGAAGGATTAGATCGGTATCTACAAACCATCGAAACATGGAATACATTATGAATCTTTTCTAGCTCAGGTGGCAACTGTAATCTATAAGCAACCGACCCGATACGCTCTGTGATCTCATATGGCCCAATGAATTTTGGACTCAACTTTCCTTTACGACTGAATCTGAGTACTTTCTTCCATGGTGAAACTTTCAAAAACACTTGATCTCCGATCTGAAACTCAATATCTTTACATTTCAAATCTGCATATGACTTTTGCTGATCTGACGCAGCTTTCAAGCTATCACGGATCACTGCCACTTTCTGTTCAGTTTCTTTGATCAAGTCAACCCTGTGTATCTTATTTTCACTGAGCTCAGTCCAATACAATGGTGTACGACATTTAAGATCGTACAAAGCCTCGTAGGGTGCCATTTTGATACTAGATTGAAAGCTATTATTGCAAGGAAATTCAATCAGAGGTAAGTATCATTCCCACGTACCTTCAAACTCAAGGATGCAACATCTTAACATATCTTCAAGTATCTAAATGATTCGTTCGAACTGAACATCTATCTGCAGATGAAAACTTGTGCTAAAGTGTAGTTTCGTACCTAAAGCATCTTGCAATTTCTTCCAAAATTGCGATGTAAATCTCGGGTCTCTGTCTGAAACAATAGAAATAGGCATACCATGTAATCTCACAATCTGTGATACATATAATTCATCCAGTTTATCAAGTGAATAATCAGTGCGAACCAAAACAAAATGAGCAGATTTAGTCAATCTATCCACAATAACCCAGATTGCATCTTTGTTACTCAGTGTCAACTGTAGATTGGATACAAAATCCATCGTGACTCTATCCTACTTTCACTCAGGTATCATAATTGGCTGAAGTAACCCAGAAGGTACCTGATGCTCGGCTTTCACTTGCTGACAGACTAAGCATTTCAAAACAAAATCTGATATGTCTCGTTTCATACCAGACCACTAATAGAACTATTTTAGATCATTATACATTTTCATAATACCCGGATGAACAGATAACCGAATGCTATGAGCTTCATCCAAAATTGTCTGAATCAACTCTGAATTTCTCAGAACACATATTCGATTTTTGAACCTCAAATAGCCATTTTCATCAACTCAAAATTCTGATTCAACATTAGTTTCACACTGAGCTTGCTTTGCTAACAAATCATTATCAACTATGTAGGCATCACAAATTTGTTGAACAAACAACGATCTTGCTTTTAATTCAGCTATAATCGAACCATCATCAGATATAACCATATGCGCGTTCATTGCATGCAGAGCAAATAATGACTTTTGACTTAAAGCATCAACAACAACATTAACCTTTCCCAGATGGTAGTCAATCACTAGCTCGTAATCTTTTAACAGCTCTAACCACCGGCGTTGTCTCAAATTCAAATCTTTCTAAGTCATTAAATACTTTAGACTTTTGTGATCAGAATAAACATGACATTGCTCTCCAAATAGATAGTGACGCCAAATCTTTAAAGCAAGTACAATAGCTGCCAGCTCCAAATCATGTGTCGGATAGTTCTTTTCATGTGGTTTCAACTGTCTCGAGGCATAAGCTATGACATTTCCTTCCTGCATCAAAACACAACCCAAACCATTCAAAGATGTATCACTATAAATGACAAATTCTTTGCCCAATTCAAGCTGAACAAACACTGGAGCTTCGGTCAAATGAGCTTTCAATTAATCGAAACTTTTCTGACACTTCTCTGACCACTCGAACTTAACATCTTTTTGTAATAGCTTTGTCAACGGTGTAGCAATCATAGAGAAACCCTTCACGAACCGTCTATAGTAACCAGTAAGTCCCAAAAGGCTTCGAACTTCAGAAACATTTTTCGGTGGTTTCCAGTCAAGTATAGTTGAAATTTTGCTCGGATCAACCCTGATACCTGATACTGATACAACATGGCCTAGAAAACTAACTTCACGTAACCAGAACCCACACTTTTTAAACTTTGCATACAACTATTTATCTCGCAAAGTCTGTAGCACAAGTCTCAGATGCTCGGCATGTTCGGTTTCATCTCTGGAGTAGATTAAAATATTATCTATAAACACTACCATAAATCGATCCAAATACTATCTGAAAATCTGATTCATCAGATCCATGAAAATAGCAGGTGCATTAATAAGTCTGAAAGGCATAACCAGAAACTCATAGTGTCCGTACCTCGTCCAAAAGCAGTCTTTGGTACATCAGAGTCTTTAACTCGCAACTGATAGTATCCCGATCTCAAATCTATCTTTGAAAAAACTGTAGCCCCTTTTAGCTGATCAAACAGGTCGTCAATTCTTGATAACGGATACTTGTTCTTTATGGTCACTTTATTAAGCTGTCTGTAGTCAATACACATTCTCATGGTTTCGTCTTCATTTTTCACAAATAGAACTGGTGCGCTCCAAGGAGAGAAACTCGGTGGTGCAAATCCCCTATCTGTAAACTCTTGCAACTGTGCTTTCAATTCTTTTAATTCTGTAGGTGCCATCCTATATGGAGCTATAGAAATCAGAGTCGTCCCCTGCACTAATTCAATCCCAAAGTTAACTTCTCGAATAGGTGGCAAACCTTGTAATTCTTCAACGAACACATCTGGATACTCACATACAATAGGTACTTTTTCAATCTTCTTTTCTGTCACTTTAGAATCAAGCACATAAGCAAAATAAGCTTCACAACCCTTTCTCACATATTTCTGAGCTATCATAGAAGATATCACTGCTGGTAAACCATTCATATCATTAGATTCAATCCGAATAATCTCATCATTCTGGCATCGAAAATCAATAGTCTTCCGTTTACAATTCACGATAGCATAATGCAGAGTTAACCAGTCCATACCCATAATTATATCAAACTCATCAAATGGCAACAACATCAAATCAAATGGAAAACATGAATCTTGAATCATCAACGGGCAATTCTTGCATATTTTATCAATCAAGACACACCGGCCTAAGGGGTTCGATACTTTAATTACAAACTCAGTAGACTCAACAAGTAAAGTCTTACTGAACACCAAAGTCTCACACATATAGGAATGAGTTGAACCAGGATCAATCAAAGCAATAAGGATAGTATCATAAAGAGTAAAAGTACCAGTAATGACATTTAGGGATGAAGCCTCCTCGCGTGCACGTATGGCATAAGCGCTGGTTGGTGCGTGAGCCTCAGATCTAACAGCTGAATCTTTAGTCCCTCTTTGGCTGCCCCTCACAATACCTTTATTTCTGGGTGGTCTACCTCGAGCTACAGTATTACTCGATCTAGTATTCTGAGCCAGATTTTGATCAATTATCTCTGGACATTCTCGAATAAAATGATCTCTAGATCCACATTTAAAATAGGCTCTATGATGCAATCTGCAACTTCTGGGATGTTGTTTACCATAATGTTCACACTCGGGTTGATTTGATCTGACATTACCCACACTAGCTATAGAGGTAGCTCTCGAGCTCATAGGTGGTCTATCTCGATCTCGTCTGAAATAACCCATAGTATTCTTCGAAAGGCTAGTATCATCTCAGAATTTCTTTGAGGTCGACTGAAATGGCTTACTGAATGGTCTTTTATGTGAATCTCTAGCTTTAGAATCGTCTTTTCTTTTCTCTTTCCTGAGCTCTTCAGCTTTGCATGTTCGCTCAACAAGTACCACGAACTCTTTTATCTCTAGTATACCAACTAGCAGTTTAATGTCTTCATTCAGCCCATCTTCAAATCTCTTACACATAATAGCTTCAGATGAAACACACTCTCTAGCATATCTGCTGAGTCTAACAAATTTTCACACATATTCTGTCACTGTTATTCGACCCTGTTTCAGCTCAAGAAATTCTTTACATTTCTGATCAATAAACCTCTGGCTGATATATTTCTTACGAAACTCTATCTGAAAGAATTCCCAAGTCACTCGCTCATTTGGAACCACCGATACTAGTGTATTCCACCAGTGATTATATCACATTTCAAACACTCATCAGGGGTGCAGGATAATTCATCAAATACTCGGATGGTATTATCAAGCCAAAACTTTGCTCGCTCAGCATCATCATCATCAGTGGCTCTGAATTCCTCGGCTACATGTTTTCTTATTTTATCAACAGGTGGCTTTGACAATCTCATCGAATCACTCACCGAAGGTATAATAGGCACTTCAGATGGATTAATCGAGGGTGGAGGTTGTTGTGCATGAAACACCCCAAACCTGGCCCATGAGCCTTGACCGGATCTGGTATGTTCCCCGGTGTAAACCATTTCAAATTCTTTTGTTACTTAGGAAAAACTTGTGTGTTTTGAAAGAAAGATTGTTGTGGGTTGTGCTTGAGTTGAAAACAAGTTTATTTTATTATTAAAATCCTTTACTTTAGGTGACAAAACGTTTAGGCTTTGTTTTAAAATAAATTTACTTAATCTTTTAATAAATAAAAGTTTGTAAGCTTAATAAATAAAAGCAAAGTAAAGTAGTTCCACTATGGCCTTCTTACATCAAATAATTCCCAAAAAAAAAAAGAATAAATTCAAAGTACTTAATAAAATAAAAATCCAAATTGAATAAATTCCTTCTTTGTGCATGGCCACCTTTAAGCTCCTGCCGACCGGTCCATTCTTGATCGTCACACCAAAAAAGTTCCCAAGCAGGGTGAGTCAATGACTCAATGTGTACACAAACACTATGTCCAAATAGATTCGGGCATATTATCACATCACATACATAATCATATAGCAGATATAAAATAATGATACAACCCGAACCCAAACCTATATGCCATCTGCTACACATCACCCGTACCATCCTGCACACCGTGGGGACTATTAAGTCAACCCTCCTTCCGCTACACACCATCGAAGGCAGTCGCTATAGTTGACGTGCTCATCGCCCTTATAAAATTCGTGGTCTTATGTCACCACATTTAGATATCGTGATCTTAGGTCACCACATTCAGATATCGTGGTCTTAGGTCACCACATTCAGTTATCGTGGTCTTAGGTCACCACATTCACTTCCCCTTTTTATATAACCCATATGCCCCATATCATACATATCATGCATTAACATGCCAAATTCTTATTTCACATTATTATAATGTCATATGTGTGTCGTAACAGATATTTAACATAATCCTAGTAGGAGTAGGAAACATACCTGAGTACTTTGTACCATGACATGGTACCTTAGCCCTATTCACATTCTTATACACATACTTATATTAAACGTTGCCATGAAACTTATTAAGAAACAGTGTGGCGTACATACTTGATACACTTAGCGGTTCACTTAAATCCCGAAAAGCTTGATCTAATGCCTTAGATCTTAAATCTCTACATTTGATCAATCACTTAATACTTAGAAAAGAGCCATTCAGCCATAAAACCAAATCCCGATGGGATTAGTACACTTAAATCCTTACCTTCTTTCGATTGATGTCTAATCAAATGCCGAAAACTTTGTATCCTTCTTTCTTAAAATCGACAATCACTAGATTACTTGAATAGATTAGTTTCGGCTTTTAAATATTAATGAAACACATCTATTTACTCAACATGGCCTTGGTCGAATGCTATTGATACTTACCTTGTGGATTTTAAATCCCGAAACTCACCAAATAACTAGGGAACACGCGGTCTATGGTGTACCTTCGGGAAAGGAATTTCTCCTTCCTTGTAGTCGACACTTAGTAAATCCCGAAAGAGCTCTTCAAAGTTTCGGCAACAAGATATTAATGGGGTTAGTCCTAGATTTTGGCAAATCTTAAAAGAAAAAGGATGAAATTGAATGAGATCTTACCCTTACTTTAGAGATCGGCAATCCTTACTTGAACCTTTAGCAATATTCGGCTATGTAGGCTAGAAGGATCTTGATTTTGGCTTTTGATTGGTCTAAAGAAATTGGCTAATGATGGTATCTTGAGGAGTTTATGGATTCGATTTTAATGGAGATCACAAAAGCTATGAAGAATTCGGCTAGGCTTACTTTAGTTTTCGGATTTGGCTAACAAAAAGAAGAAGAAGAGATGTTCTAGGAAATTCAGAAGAGAGAAGAGTTGAAAGAAGATATGATGAATGACTCTCTTTTCCTCTAGTAGCCGAAATTACTAACTTAAAATCCTTTACTTGGCCATCACTCCTATTTTGATAACTTTATCACTTTAATTATCACCAATTCAATTTAATAAAACTTAATCCAATATTTATCTCTTATCTCAAAATAAAAAAAAAAAATAATAGTCCATCATTAATCCACCTATTTAGCCAAATTTTAAAGAGAATTAAACTCTTCCCCAAGTGCCTTGGTGCCGTCCAACTCCCTTGCTCCTTACAGCAAAATAAAACTCTTTTATTTGCTTCCCACGTGACTCGAACCTAGGCTCCTCCCCCCTTGATTGTGGCGTCACTTACTGGGCTTTAAGTGGTGCCTCCTAGCCACTTCTCCAAGCCCGTTCTTGTGTCAAATTTCTTCTATTAAGTTTCTTAAGACCACCTTGTTTTAGTTTCCTCTTTTAAACTTAACATTTTAAAACATTTCCTTACATTTCCAAGTTTCCAAAAATGTTCACTTTCCTCTTTTAAACTTAACATTTCCAAGTTTCCAAAAATGTTCACTTTCCTCTTTTAAACTTAACATTTCAAGTTTCCAAAAATGTTCACCATACATTCATAACACATAAGACATGCCATTTCGTTTAATTAAATAAAAAATGCATAGGCCCATTTTCAGGATGTTACAGTGCAGCCCGATTAGTCCGGATATATTGTGTAAACAAATCATTCATCATTTGGTAGAAGGCTTGTCTATCGGTACTGTCCCTTGCACGGAAGCAGGTGCTACACTCTCGACATCATCAGCTACGGCTCGATCGGGATCCATTACTATATGAAAACACATTTTCAGATGTCAGAAGTCATCACAATATCGCAGTATAACATATGGCATCTATAGCTAGACTCTTACGTGCTACGTTAGTCCTAGAATCGATTAAACTGTAGCTCTGATACCAATCAAATGTAATACCCCTAATTCGTATCCGTCACAGGACTAGAGTTACGAGGCATTACCGAAAAAAACACAACTCAAAACAGGCATATAAATTTTTTTTATAATTTACACCTCAAATCAAATACATTACAATTATATCTTATTGTATATTCATATAATATCATTCCATCTCAATAAATAAGTCACAAAAACACATCAATTATTTAATAACATAACCAAATTTACATTATAACCAACATCACTTCCTTATCAATTTATGAATAAAACATAACAATTACATATATTCATTATATTTAGCTTATTAACTTAAACTATTTATAATGCATCTTAAATCTTTACAATACATCAATATAAAGCCACAATCAAAATATATTTTGTCTCTAATTAATCATCATTCAATTCACTACTAAAATACATAACTAATCACCTCAATATATACTTAAATGTCGAACTATCAATCAAATACATATACAATATCACCTTTCAACTTTTATTCAAATGTACTCATCCACTAATTATAAACCATTACTAAAACAGATAAAACATAATCAAATCATTTTAGCAATGGTAGCATAACAAACATAATTCGTACTATTATATATATATCATAGTTAAATCACTCATACCACATCCAGAATCACTAACTAACTTCAATGCACAAAAAAAACACATATCACAAATACCATTTATCATAGCACATAACATTATAACTAAAATGAACTCAAACCATAATCAAACAAAACCAAGTTCAAACAAAGAAGTTAAGCCATCTTCGCATGGCTATTAATTACATACATAGGTACTTAATTCATATTCAACATTTTTCTATGCTATACGTACCATATATTCATAA
Organism: Gossypium rotundifolium; assembly: GCA_025506655.1. Taxonomy (NCBI): domain Eukaryota; kingdom Viridiplantae; phylum Streptophyta; class Magnoliopsida; order Malvales; family Malvaceae; genus Gossypium; species Gossypium rotundifolium. Next base: position 140,437,990 of record CP106724.1, read on the forward strand.
TTAACATAGCCAAAATACCAAAGAAAGCTGTCGATGGTGTGATAGTCCTGCTAACAATCCCCGAGCTCGTAACGTATCCAAAATCTATAAAACAAAAATAGACAGAGAAACACAGGGTAAGCTATTTAAGCTTAGTAAGTCAATAGCAAAGTAATATCAATCAACTTAATAAAATCAAATCTACAAGGTTATGCCAAATAGTAAATTATACACCATCACAAATAAATACTCAAATTTCAATGTCAAATTCACACAACATATCCTTTAGCCGAATACACATGGTAGGTAAACTTATACATAGTTCACCTGTTTACACTTCAGTCATTTCTTAACACAGTTTATATACGTACCTGAATTGTTTTAGTTTAATTATCACATTGGCTGTCACTTACACATGCCCGTTGAACCATTCAAAATTAAAAAGGATACGCGCATAGTCAGAAGCTCGTATAATGCCAATGTCCCAGATGTGGTCTTACATGTAATCACATATCGATGCCACTATCCCAGACAGGGTCTTACACGAATAAAATACGATGCCAATGTCCTAGACATGGTCTTACACATAAACACAAATCGATGCCAATGTCCCAGACGTGGTCTTACACGATAACACATAACGGATATCCTATGTCATGACATATGTATCCTATCTATTCTTAAGGTTCGTACGGGGCTTACGGACGTCGAATCTCGATCGAATAAAGCTCAGAAGTTAGCCAAATCACTATACCCACATTTGGCCATAGCATATATAAATTCAAACAATTCATTTTTATACATAAAAAATGCATATCCATAGTTATTTCAACATTTAAATGCTAATTGACTTACCTCGGATGTCGTCGATTGTTAAATCGGCTACTCGACCACTTTTGTCTTTCCCCGATCCAAATTTGATTTCTTTAATTCTTGATCTAAAAATATTCAAATTAAGCTTATTTAAGCACCATTTCATTCAATTTAGCCTAAGTACACATAAATGGGCAAATTATAATTTTGCCCCTAACATTTCACACTTTTTTAAAATTTAGTCCTTTTTGCACAAAACACAAAATACACAAAATTTGACTATACTCCTTAAGGGTCGAATATTCCTAGTGTCCATACAAGTTCACACATTTCATTTATTTCACATTTTAGCCCCTCAAAAATTTATTTTTGCAATTTAGTCTAAATTGCTTAATTTCATCAAAAATTCAAAGACAAAACTTGTTAATCTAACACATATATTTCATATTTCATCATCAAACATCAAAAACCACAAGGCACCATCAATGGAAAAACACAAAAGCATCATCACAATCAAAAATTAAGACATGGGTTTTGTACATCTCTAAGCAACGATCTCAAAAACCTAACAAAAACGAACCATTAATCAAGCTTCAAAATGCCAAACTCTAGTTTATTTTCTTTCTTCTTCTTTTGTTCAACTTTCGTCCAAGCTAATAATAAAGATAATAACACCTTTATTTTCTTTTTTTGTGTTTTATTATAACATATATTATGTTATTACCAAGTTACTTAATTAACCTTTTAATTAAAATAATATTAACATATAAATTAAGGGTATTTGTGACCTTAACCATCCACTATCTCTTTAAATGGGCTAATTGCCCTTTAAGGACCTCATATTAAAAAGCCACTATCAAACAAGCGGTTTACACTTTAACTTGTAACTTTTACATTTTATGCGATTAAATTATTTAATCGAGTACCTAAACGACAAAATTAAGTCACGAAAATTTAACACCAACAAATTCACAAATAATAAACACAAAAAATAATTTTAAAATATTTTTTTGAACTCAAATTTGTAGTCTCAAAACCACTTTTTCGATTAGGGTCAAAATCAAGCTGTTACAAGTTGAAGGTATCTACGTAGATCTTAAAAAGGTGGAAGCCATCTTAGATTGGAAGCAACTGAAGAATTTCTTAGAGATTCACAGTTTTCTGGGTCTCACTGGGTATTATTGAAAGTCTGTTGAGGGTTTTTCCTTAATAGCATCCCCATTGACTAAGCTGTTAAGGAAGAACACTTCGTTTAAGTGGGGAGATGAGTAGCAGGCTAGTTTTGAGAAATTAATGTCTGTGTTGATAGAAGCTGCCATCCTAATTCAGCCAAAATCTTGTAAATAATATGTTGTGTATAGCGATGCATTGCAAGTTGGGCTTGGATGTGTGCTAATCTAAGATGGTAAAATAGTAGCTTATGCTTTAAGGCAGCTTACGCCACATGAATGCAATTATCCTACATATGATTTGAAATTCGTGGCTATTGTTTTCACTCTTAAAATCTAGAGACACTACTTATATGGTGAGAAATGTATTATTTACACTGATCACAAAAGTCTCAAATATCTCCTTACATAGGAGGAACTTAACTTGAGACAACGTAGATGGATTGAATTGTTGAAAGACTATGATTGTATGATCGAGTATCACCATGAGAAAGCTAATGTAGTGGTTGGTGCTTTGAGTAGAAGGACAATGTTTGACTTGAGGGCTATGTTTGCTCACTAGAGTTTGTTTGATGATAGGGGTATCCTAGCTAAGTCGCAAGTAAAACCTGTTTGGGTACAGTAAATCAAAGATAAGCAGAGTTTGGATGAAACCTCGGTCTAAATAGGTTGAGGATGGGTTGACTGAGGATTTTGGGATCAATTCTAATGGAAATTTGTGCTTTAGAGGGAGATATTATGTACCTGATGATCAGAGTTTGTGACAGTCCTATACTTTAGGAAACACATAGTAGCCCTTATGCTATGCATCATGGTAGTACTAAAATGTATCGTGATCTAAGAGAAGTGTATTGGTGGTCGGGTCTTAAATAGGAAGCAACGGAGTTGGTGTCAAAATGTTTGACTTGCCAACAAGTAAAAGCTGAGGATCACTTTCCATCCGGGTTACTCCAACCAATTCGAATTCTACAGTGGAAATGGGAGAGAGTGACAATGGACTTTATTAGAGGGTTGCCTTTGAAAGATTCAATTTTGGTCATGGTGGATAGATAGATGAAGTCTGCCCATTTTATTCCTTTCTGCACTGATTATTCTCTTCAGAAGCTAGCTAAGGTCTTGATAACTCTTTAAAAGAGTTATAATTCACACTTTTAGACTTAGTTAACTACTTGTACTTAAGTAAAATTAGTTTCATTTTAGGTAATTGCATGATTATTTTTAGTTAATTGAGCATTGCATGTAAAGACTTGGGATGGTTTGGGATGGTGATTACTTTAGTGAATCTATACTTTTAATTGTTGGTGGAAAGGTTTTGTGGTGGTTGAATGACAGGTTTGAGGAAGAAAGGTAACAAAGGATGGAGATTTGTCAAAGCATTATGAGAGATTGTATGGCAATGTTGAGGAAGAAAATGAAAAATACCTAGTCATCAATTAGAGCATTCAGCAGTTGCCCCCCACATGCACGTGTAATAGAAAATATCCAACTTAAAATTAGGGGAAAAGCAATCATTGGCTGGCAGCTTTTACCTTAGAGGAGGACCCAAGTATAAAAGAAAAAGGTACGATTGATTACAAATACGGAGCTACAACAGAGGTCTCTTTGTGACAAGGAGGGTAATTTGAGCTATTGGGAGCTTGGGTGAAGATGCACACCATTTACCAAGTTGGGGGAATTTGTGTTCTGAGCCTAGATTTCTTCCTCTCAATTTGTTCTAAATATGTTGATTTAAACTGTTATTTTGGGATGTTAATGATATTAAAATACTTGAATTTTCGTAGCCTAGTCATGAACTAACTTAACACAGCTGGGGATTTCTTTTGATGATGTTTTAACTTTGATGAATATTTATGGATGAATAAAATTCAGTTTACTACTTTACCGAATGTTTATTTATGTTTATATGCTTACTAGGGTATTGGTAAATGCTTGATAAGTTTGAAAGTAACTTAATATCGAAAGAGTTAGGTTGCTTGGACCAAAATTGGGTAATATAAGAGAGCGTTGAGTGGAATGCTCGTGGAAACTCTAGACATAGAGATTTACCTTATACGATTTAGAGGATTGTGCTTCAGTCATGGTTGCTAATTCTTAGCCTATAAATGTATAGTGTCTTAGGAGTGAGTAGCTGTACGTCTTACATTTGACAGAGGTAGACCACGTTAGTACCCAATTGAGTAGTAGGTTACCATATTTTTGCGATGGCATTGTTCCTAGGTTATACTAATTCATTAGTAATCCCAGCCTTTACAATGAATATTTCAATCTTGCTAGAATCCTTAGTGCTTTTATTCAATTTGTTGCAATTGCAATCTATGATAGTACATTTTATTACTTTCATTTTTAGTGTATTAATTGCATCGTTATTTATCAAAATATCATTCAATTCATTTATCTTTTCTACTCAATTGTGATAATTTAGACAAAGAATACCAATCCAATCCTCATGGGAACGATGCTCACTCATAACTTTATTACTTGATTCGACGTGTATACTTGCACAATTCGTACATCATATTCACATATGACAACTCTATATTTTTGAGATAGTGAAATTGCATAGAGTGCCAGTGTCGATTAAGTTAGATCGGGATCCTTGATTTACATGTCAGTTTTGGAAGAAATTGCATGAGGCTTTGGGTACTCAATTAGATTTCAATACGAATTTGCATCCATAATCCGATGGTTAATCAGAAAGGGTCATTCAAATTATGAAGGATATGCTGAGGAGTTCTGTGATTTATAGTTGGGAAGAGTATCTATCAATGGTAAAGTTCGCCTATAATAACAGCTTCCAATCAAGTATCCAAATGGTACCTTACAAGGCTCTTTATGGTCGTAGGTGTCGTTCGCCTTTATGCTGGACTGAAGTGGGTAAAAGGAAGTTAATGGGTATAGAATTGGTTTTGGAGACTGAGGATAAGATTCAATTAATTCGGGATAGATTGAAGGAAACTTTTGATAGGCAGAAGTCGTATGTCGACTTAAAGTGTAAGAAAATTGAGTTTAATGTGGGAGATTGAATTTTCCTTCAGGTCTCTCCATGGAAGAAGGTTCTGAGGTTTGATCGAAAGGGCAAGTTAAGCCCTAGGTTTATTGGTGCATATCGAGTACTTAAAAGAGTTGGTCCTATGGCATATCAGTTTTAATTGCCTCCTGAGTTGGATCATATCCATGATGTGTTTCACGTCATGATGTTGAGACGATATCGATCTGATCCCTCGCATGTTGTCCTAGTAGAGGAGATTAAGGTTAGACCAGATATGACATTTGAGGAGGAGCTTGTTTGAATATTCGATCATGAGGTGAAGGTTTTGAGGAAAAACCAAATTCCTTTATTCAAAGTTCTTTGGTGGTGTCCAGGGGACTACTTTTGAGCTAGAAGACTCAATCCGACTTCAGTATCCTCACCTCTTCAAAATAGTTAAATATCGAGGTCAAAATTTCTTTAAGGGGGTACAGTTGTAACATCCCAAATTTTAGCTTAATAAGAATGAAAAATTATTTCAAAGATGAGTAATTAGCCTAGTGGTTAAAAGAAAAATGAGGAAGCATGAAAATTAAATTAAGGTTCCAAGTTTGATTCCCTTTCCTTGCAAATAATTTAATTTTTCAAAAATCCCCTTTTTCCTTATGTGTGCCATCCATACCTAGTTCAACTTGGGTATAAATACTACTTTTAATTAATTTGATCATCACTTAATTTTTTTACCCCACCTTAGCCATCCCTCCCTCTTCCTCTCCTTTCTTCAAAATTTTCTTTCTTTTCCTCTTGTTGTCGTCGTTGTAACCACCCTGAACCACCACAAGATCTTGCACCATTATCCCCTCCTTCTTGCTACCATTTTCCATTATTTTTCCAGCCATAAATCTGAAATCTTTGACCTCTAAGAATGATCCTCATTGTTTCCCAAGAAGTGCCATTGCCGCCCCTTTCTTCTAGCTTTTGTAAGTGCCTCATTTCTTTAATTTTCTTGATGAATCTTTCAAGGGAATACCAAAATTACAAAATCTGAAATTTGGGGAAATTTTAATGATTTTATGGGTATTTTTAAAGCCTTGAAAGGTGTTTTCAATTGGCTTTTTAAATCAACCTTGATTTGCCACCATTGGTGGTGGTGCACCGTGCCTAGAGGCACTAAAAGGGGGCTGCCATTTTCTTTAATTTTTCGTATCTCTTTCCAAAAATAATTTGGTTGTAACATCCTAAATTTTTGGGCCTATGCGTTTAATGGGTGAATATGTGGAATGAGTTAATTTAAGTGTTAGGGGGTCCAAATTGGGCTCAGGCTTAGGCAGAGGCCTTGATTAAAATTATCTTTTTGGGCACTATAGTTTAAAAGGTAGTATCTATGTTTAAAATACCAAAGTGGGCTTGTGGCCCAATCTTAGGAGGTGACGCCACACAAGGGAGTAAGGGTCCCAAATTTAAGTTTCATGGAGCCCAATTCTTTTAATTTAAGTTTGCTAAATTTTGGGCATTAGGATTAGGTGGAGTGGATGGCAACAAGGCTAAAATTTAGGGGTTTTAATGTTTAAAATATGTGGATAATAAGCAGAAAAAGGCTATTATTTAGGAATTTATTTTATGTGGATAATAAGCAGATAAAGGCTAAGATCTAGGGATTTTAATATGCTGATAAAGGAGGGAGGAGTTAGAGATAATTAAGTCTCTTTTAGATGAGCTAGTAGATTAAGATAAAGGAGAAAAGTTAGGAATTTATCTACAAAGAGAGTGATGGCCAACAATCCATCACTGAGAGGAGTAAAGAAACTAGTTACTACATGGTAAATGGTTGCCGAATTTCCTATAAATAGAGGGGGCTATCGCCTTGTTTCTGACATTAAATCCTCTCCCTTTTGTGCCAAAATTCCCTAGCTTCTTTTCTCCAAATTTCTTTCTCTATTTCTTTAAAAGCCGAAACTTTTCCCCACTTTCTTTTCCCTTGTGCCGATTTCTCTAAAAAGCTGAAGCATCCATCACTTTTTCTTTTATTCATCCTATTTGAGAAATTATTCTACACTTTCGGCATTTAAATTCTCCATTGACATTGTCGAATTCTCTCTCGAGTACTAGCCGAATCTCCTAAGTTAAGGTAAGAGTAGATTTTTGATTAGTTCTCATAATCTATTCCCGATTTTTGAAAAGGAAAAAGCGAAAGCTAATAGTTTAATGGTTTATGATGGGCGGCAAGTCGGGATTTGAAGGAAGCCTAGTCGACTAGATCTAAAAATCGAAATTCATAAGTCTCCAATTTGAGATTTTTACTAAGAAGATTTTCCTAGATTTCTATTAGATTTCATCATTATATACAAGATTTTAACTTTATAAGGAGGATTAACGATTAAATATTATTATAGTAACTCGATAAGGATTTATGATGGAATTAAATATGGATCGTGCAAAAGAAAGAATCCTAAGTTTAAGAAACGAGCGATTCATTGCTCGAGATTGGCCAATTGGTTGTGGACCGCTTCGAACAACACCTTAGGCGATAGCGGTTGTGTCGACTAAGGATAACGTCGATATAGAAAGCCTCGTTTTATCGGTAATCAGGTGTGTAGATTCTTGACACATAAGCTTTGTTATATTATATGTATGTTATGGGCTAAAAGCCGGAAAAGGTGTGTAGATCTCTATCACACTAATTAATCCAATTATATGTATGTTATGGGCTAAAAGTCAAAAATGAGGTCAGATGAACACTCATATTACCCGTAAAGGGTAGGCAAGGGATGCAGTGCGTAATCACGAAACTTCTATGTGTATCAAGTATGTAAAAATATGTGATATGTTTAGATAGTTTAATGTTCGATTCTTGCATGTATGCATGGGATGGGATTGATTGATTTACTGGAAGGGGAGCGGTCATGAGGCGATCGGTGGCTTTGCCACATAGGTCACATAGTGATCGGTCTTTATGACAAAAGACAACCTGGTGTCGATATATTATTAAGGTTGCATAGCGATCGGTGGCTTCGCCATATAGGTCACATAGTGATCGGTCTTTATGATGAAAGACACAAATTTGTCGATATGGTGTGTAGCGGATGGAGGGTTGATTGTAGAAATCCCACGGTGTGATGGTTGATGCGAGGGTGTGTAGAGGATGGACTCATAGGTTTGGGATGGGCCATGTTGCATATTTTGTTACCCTTGTATACGGGCCAAGGCTTATAATGTGTTTGTGGGCCTCAAGCCTTTTATGTGTTCTCGAGATTTGCACATGAGTCTTGGTGACTCACCTTTTATTTTCCCAACATTTCAGGTGAGCAGTAGATCGTGGACATGGGAGCCGAAGTGGACTCGAGGGGCCATCAAGTTTTATTTCTACAAATTATTTTTGGGATTTCTTTAAATTTTATTTTATTTTATTTAAGAATATTTATGTAATAAGGCCCCTAATTTTATTCAACTAAGTAGTTTTAATGTTAAGCAACTTGTGAATTTTATGATAAGGTTTATTTATACTTGATAATACTAATATAAGGTTTTATTTTTAAAATGCCGCTTATTTACTTAAATATTGTCCAATTAACTCACAAATTTCAAGTACCATCAAAGCAAAGGTTTTCAAAGTACAAGCCGTGACATGCCAGATCCGGTCGAAACGCATGGGCCGGGTTTGGGGTGTTACATTGGTCCCAAGAACTCTTTTTAATAAGAATTTAATCATATGTGACTTATGGAAATTCAATCTTGATCATTCGACGATTCATATCTGACAATTCAGGAAGCGTATATGTGGTAGTTTGTAGGCTAATGCATAGTTTCGACTTAATTATAGAAGAAATTGATAATTGATTGGATTAAATAATTTATGATTATATAAATACTGATATTTTAGTATGTAATGGTGTTAGGTTCCAATCCAAACTCCCTAAACCGATAGTGAAGCTGCTAGACGTTCGCGTATACGCTTCACATCAAACTAGTGTAAAAGACCTAGTTAATTTGGAACTGAAAAATCATTATAAATATGTTGTTTGATCTGAACCCATAAGAGGGTGTTTTAGGGTTGGTTAAAACGTGTATTTTTAACATCCCAAAAAAATTAGTGACTTTAATTTTTCATGTTTAGACACAAATTGCTTGTTTGCTTTAATGGCTAAGTGATTTGGGTGTGTATGGGGGTGTGTGAGAAGCTTGGGTTCAAGTCTTGGCTTTTGCAAAATTTTTAAAATTTTCTCTTAAAAGGATCTAGACGCTAGCACCTAGGTCTTATTAATTATTGTGCTTACCTTAAGTCACAAAAAGCCTAATGGTGCAGTGGTGGAGGCATTACAAGTGTGGCAAGTGGGTCTGAGGTTCGAGTGTTGGCGCAGCATAGAGGGCATTTATTTTGTAGCTAGGATGGGTAGAGTTTATGTTACAGTAGAAGTCTAATGGATGAGAGGTTTGAATTTGTCATGGCGAGATTGTAGGAGCAAGTTATGGAGAGGATTATGGAGAGATTGGTGGAGTGAATCAAGGAAGTTGGAGTGTGTGGGAATGTTTGTGCCGAATGGGTATAGGGGAGTTGTCACATTAAAGGCACACTTCAAAACGACTTTACAATTTAACAATTTAAGGCCCAAAATCCCAAAACCCTTGTATCTTGTTAAGTTAAGAGGAAAAACCCAAATTTTAAGAAAACGATCATATGTTGAGTTATTTTGAAAACCATGCTAACTTTAAAAATTTTATGAAATTTATTAAGCGAATAGTTGAAACAATAATAATAAACCCGAAATCTAAAGTCAATTAGGAGTTACATGGCCTTATTACAATCCAATGAAAAAACAAAGTATTTAAAAACATATTCATTTGAACAAATTAAAACATTTGATCAACTTGTAGTGTGGCCATCTCCGCGTCCTCTCCCACATCGAGCCGTCTATTCAGGATTACCTAAAATAATAAATTAAAGGGTGTGAGTTTCGAAACTCAGTGTGTACAACCCTTGGCAATCAAATCACATACAAATATTCACATTGGGCCTAAGCTTTATAAAAAATCGGTGCTCTTGTGCATTAGCCCACAATGACCTCATATCATAACATATCGTATCATATACAAACAAGATAATGCAAAACCCATCCCAATAATACATCCACTACACACACCATTTCCCTTCCAACCATTACACACCTATGGGGATTCCTAAATCAACCCACCCATCCTCTACACACCAAAGGTAGCCCGGTTGTAGTACTACCAAACGTTGCAGCAAGGCTGCTAATCATATAATGGGCTTAAAGCCACCGATGGATCCATGGCCATACGACTATGTGATCCTCAAATCTTCCTCCGTACCATAAATCCCACCCATATGCATCCTAAGCAGATTATTATATGAATGCATCACACACATGAGTAACATCCACAAACTCATATTCGTCACATAGAGGTATTTTTATCATTTCACTACCCAGGGGTATCTTCGTAATTCTACCTTACAAGGGTATTTTGGTAATTTTACAAAATAGGGGTATTTTGGTACTTTTACAAAGCATGGGTATTTTGGTAATTTTCTAGATTTAGGGGTATGTTAGTAATTTTACAAATATAAGAGTATTTTAGTAATTTTACAAATATAAGGGTATTTTAGTAATTTTACAAATATAAGGGTATTTGATCCCTCTCGGGTTTTAGTTGTGAACTTTGGCCAATCAACAAGTCCTCGCGGCTAAAGTGAGTAGACACTACGCACCAGGTAGGATTCCAAAGAAGAGAAGGTAGGCCACTAGGACCGCTTAAGTACCAAGCTCTCCGTAGATCCAATCCTAGACATGCGTATGCCCGTTGCCACACCCTAACCCAGTGACTTGTTCACGAACATGTTTAATTAGATTAAGTCTTATAAAATTTAAGAGTTGTTCAAACTAGGCCTAAAGTCTATAAACCCTAGCATACTTGTCTACGGCCCCATAAAACCCATCAAACCCAAATTACATCCTTGCGGCCCATCAGGCCCAAATCACATCCTTATGGCTTGTTAAGCCCAAAACAATTCTAGATTATGAATTATGATTAACTAACTCAATTCATACACCAAACCAAATGAACTCATCAAACCTAGCCTTAGGGCCTACCGGGCCCATTTAGCCACCTTCGACTTTTTAGCTTTTCGGCATTACCGATATCGTTTGTGTAGTGTTTGTACACACTTGGTAATCTCGCGTGCTACAAACCCCTTAGTCATGAACTGTGTGCCTCACGTTCTAGTAGCCCTTCCTTTGCTACTATTTGTGATTATCCTCTAGATCTGCACCCAAACACCTATATCATCAAAACCAAGTGACCCATATTGAACATAAGTCACCCCTATGAGCCACATTAGATTCGGTCATTTAGTAAACCATGACTAAGTTGAGAACACTTACCACCTTGTTAGCAATCCTTACCTACCACGCTTGCAATTGTTGAGTCTTATCCGAAACCCTCCTTTGATCCTGCGGCCTAGATCGCTACTGAACAATATTTGGCTTGACTAAAAGTGGGTAGCAATCAACTATGATGAAGGAGAACTAACTAAAAATTAACACAAGTAAAGCTATATGATAAGAAGGTGTATTCGGCTTTCAGGGACAGAAATAGAACACAACTCTTATAGGAATTTTTGGCAAAAAGAATGATGGGTTTCTTTTTCGGCAAATGGAAAAAAAATTTGGCTATAGGAGAAACCGATTGAGAGGGGAGAAAAAAAAACTAAAGAATGCTCAAAGACCTTTTCAAGCATTTGGCCCCCTCCTTTTATAGCCTATAGCCGAAACTTAGCCACCCCTAGAGTCCTATTCGGCTGAGGAGTTTCGGCTGAGGAGTTTTTTTTCTCATTTTGGTTAGTTTTTGTCACCGATTTTTGGACTTTTCATCATTTTCTCTCTAGTGCCAAAACTTCAACTTACCACTCGTGCAATTTTTTCTTCTTCTCTTGCAATTGACCATTCATTTCTTCCTCTTCTTCACTAACATCCGCAGAAACCTCCCTCTCTTCTCTATTCTTCTCAAGTTTCAGCCAACTGCCTGATCATCCCTTCTTGACTGTTGATTCTCTCAGCCAAACCTATCACCCTAGTCTTGGGATTCTTCCTCTTCTTAGGTTTGTGACCGAAAGCTCTCCCCTCTCTGTTTTGATTCTACAATGGCTCTGACAATCAGTAAGTGATCAAAGGCTACTCTCTGCTTTTCTTTTAAAAATGAATGCACCTGTGTTCTTCTTTTCTTTCCAAAATTGAATAACCTCATTAACCGATTGTTATTCCATTCTTCTCGTACTGCACTCATTGTGATTCTAGGGTCTTCCTCAAGGAGTGGTGAAGTGTGAATAGTTTGGAGGAGTCACACTTTCGTCCTCAAACGTTCAGTAAGGTAATAATTTTACCTCTTCTTTTTGGGGACGGCTGAATATGCCTTACCACTTTCTAATCGATTCTTGACTGTTAGGAAAGCAAAGAAGGCGTGTGATCTTTTCTAAATAGCGATCGTTGAGGGATTAAGGTCACCCTCATTCAAATAGGGTGAGAAAGATATTTCAGATTAAGTGTTATTAATAGGGAGTTACCCTAACAATTAAGGAATAATATCGGATCTCGATGATTCTAGGTTGGGTGCTCGTAGATCTTGGGATGACTCTGTAATAAGGTGTGTAATCACACTATCTCTTCTACGAGTCGGCAAAAGCTGAAAAGCCAAAACCTCGGCGTATGAGGCCTCACGAGCGTGCGATCGTTTGTGTGGTAAACCGAGCCCAAAATCATGGGTGATAAAATGTAGAGGGTACCACGAGCATTCTCGTACTCTTAGGCTATTATGGACCTTGCTTGGCTAAAATGGGCCTTGTTTGGCTAAAATGAGCTGTGTGGGCCCAATGGGCTCGTGGGTCCCACATGGATAAAACTTACGAAAAGTGGCAGAATCTGGATTGGGCTATGTAGATCACATAGCTGTGATTGAATTTGGGCCAAATGGGCCACACGAGTGTGTGAGCCCATTTGGGCTTAATATTGGGCTTTGAGCTCATTTACACTGTTTCGACCAAATGGATTATCTATGTCGCTCGAGGCGACTATATTCAGAAAGGTCATTAACAGTACCGAGACCCATAGGGACTAAAATGACTAAAATACCCTTAGGGAGTAAAATGACTGAAATACCCCTAATGAGTAAAATGACCAAAATACCCTTAAAGGGAAAAATTACCGTTTTACCCCTGAACATAAAAAGCACTATTTTAGCCCTAGAGATAGATTGATAGATGAAAATATGTACGGTACGACTGTACTGAGTAGGTCATGTAGCATACACAAAATATTGATGACATGGCATACTACATGGGGTTGGGATTCTGTTATGGAGGAAGTACAGTTACTGGTGGCTCTACCACACATAGTGATATTGGTGGCTCGACCAAAATTACTGTTATTGGTGGCTCTGCCACATATATTATCTTGGTAGCTCTCTTGCATTATTATTCTTGGCGCCTATGCCGCAATATTGAATGTGAAATTTGGGTGGGTCGACTTTGTCCCCACATGGTGTGTTGGGTTGGTATGGGTGGTGTGCTGGCTGGATTGAGGTGGGTTGCATACTTTCACCATACTGATACTTATCGGGCTTAGGCCCACATCATATCAGATTGGGCTAAGGCCCACATTGCACTATTCTTGAAACAGGCTCAGCCCAAATCATATCGCATGTATTACTGATTGAGTGATTGGGGATTGCACACTGAGTTCTCGTAACTCACCCTTTTCTTTTAACTGTATAGGTAATCCCCAATCTTAGGCAATTTGGAGCTGCGAGTGACTCGAAGGGGACCACACGATCAAGGATGTTTGTTTAAATGTAATCATTTAAATGTTCTATTTTGGGTTGATATTTTTGTAATAAGGCCTCTAGTTATTTTTAATTTCTTTTAATTAGGGTTTTTAATTTCTTATTTTGAACTGCCAAACAGATACAAACTAGTTTTCACAACTAACAACTCTTTTACAAAGCAAACACATGTTTTCAAATTCATGATAACTGAAAATAGAGTAGCTTCCGTGAATTTAAACCCACATTAACAAACATGGTAACCGTTTTACTAAGTGGTGGTTTTTATAACTTACCAATTGTTTCCTAAGAAATAAGAACTAAATGGATTTTTACTCAAATGATTTCTCCCATCAGACTTTGATTTCAAAAAACACTTTGATGTGACACGTCAGATTCGACTTAACATCTAGGCCAAGTTTGGGGTGTTACATTTAGTGGTATCAAAGCCAGGTTGCAAAACTCGGCTATGGAATAGGTTTAAAAAGTTTTTTTGAAAGTAGATTTTAAAGATTTGAATTGTTTTCAAAAGATGTATAAGTGTGGCACACCAAGTTTCTGGTGCCAAATCTGTAAGTTCTCTAATTCTGATTACTGATATACTGTGAAACTCTAGATAGAGGAAACTGAAACTGTAGGAGACTGTAAACTATAGTGATCAGCAAAAACCAACCCCTAATAACTATATTTCATAATACATTTGTTAATAATTACTGAAATTATAAGCTGATACATAAGACTTTTTTATCAAATAAAGAGCATATCAAAATGTGCACAAGAGGTACTCTTGGAAGGGGTACACGGGGCCACGGTAGAAGCCGAGGAAGTGCTTGGGCTAGATCATCAGCATCCGGCAGAATATGAGGCAAAAAATAAGGCAGAATTCTTATGATTGAGTCGGTATGCTCGAGGGATAGTAGCAATTGAGTATGAACGCTGTGTGTATTTAGAGGATGGCCTTCGGTATGAGTTAAGGGTATTGATAGCCCACAGAGGGAGCGAGATTTTGCTACTCTCGTAGAAAAAGTAAAGATTGCTGAAAAGTTGAAACGCTCGGAGCGCCAGAACCGTGAGAAAGATAAGGGCAGAAATAAGTGGATTTTGGGCCCTCAAGTTCTTCTTGGAGGCCTATTAAGAAGGCTAGGTTTGATGGGCCGGTTCAGACTGGAGTTCTTGTTGCTATTGCTAGGCTGCAGCCTTGTGCTGATTGTGGGAGACCTCACCAGGGTGAGTGCTAGAAAAGGACTGGGGCATGCTTTAGATGTAGGTCCATGGATCATCGGGTTAAGGATTGCCCCCAGAGGCCTGTTCAGATGCAAGTTACAGGACAGGGTTATGGACAACCAGTGAGAGGTGGTCAGTAGCCACCGAGAGGCCGTGGGCAGCCCAGAGGTGGAAATGGTATGGGACGAGGTCATGGAGCACCAGGTAGGGGTGCTAGTAACACTGAGGTGAGGCAGCTAGCTTTAGTCTATGCTGCACGTCGCTGAGAG
This sequence comes from Gossypium rotundifolium, assembly GCA_025506655.1. Lineage (NCBI taxonomy): Eukaryota > Viridiplantae > Streptophyta > Magnoliopsida > Malvales > Malvaceae > Gossypium > Gossypium rotundifolium. Next base: position 140,453,241 of record CP106724.1, read on the forward strand.
GATGGTGACGCCCCTGACATCATAATCGGTACTTTCCTAATTTATAATGTACCTTACACTACTTTAATTGATATTGGGTATACACATTCATACGTTGCATGCACTGTGTCGGGAACTTTGGGTATTCAGTTCGAAAATATTGCTAGTGAGATGACTGTGATAAGTCCACTGGGTCAGTCGATTAGGGTAAATAAGTTATTCAGAGATGTGCCTCTTGAAGTCCAAGGAGTAATTCTTCCAGCGGAGTTGATGGAATTGCCGTTTGGTGATTCGACTTATTTTGGGTATGGATTGAATGGTGAAACACTGAGCTAGTTTGGACTATGTTGCTAAGCATATGGTGTTGAAGACTACTAAGGATGAGGAGGTGGCTGTGATTGGGGAGCAAAAGAATTATTTGTCTAGCGTGATCTCGGCTTTAAGGGCCGAGAAATTGATTTGCAAGGGTAGTGAGGCATTTTTAGCCTACGTTAGTATTTCTGATTCTGAAGGTCCTTCTATCAGAGGTATTAGAACTGTTAAGGATTTTTCGGATGTATTTCCTGATGAGCTCTCTGAGTTGCCTCTGAACCACAAGGTCAGATTTGGTATTGAGCTCTTACCTGGAATAGCTCCAGTGTCCATTGCCCCATACAGGATGGCATCGAAGGAGCTGGTGGAGTTAAAGGCCCAAATTCAAGAGCTTCTAGACCGAGGATTCATTCGATCGAGTGTGTCTCCGTGGGGAGAACCAATGTTGTTTGTGAAGAAAAAGGATGGATCCATGTGTATGTTCATCGACTATCGGTAGTTAAACAAACTGACTATCAAGAAAAAGTATCCCCTGCCAAGAATTGGCGATCTTTTTGATCAGCTACTAGGAGCTTCAATTTTCTCCAAGATAGATCTTCGCTCTAGGCACCATTAGCTTAGATTTAAGGAGGCTGATGTGTATAAGACTGCGTTTAGGACTCGGTATGGTCACTACGAGTTCCTAATGATGCCGACTTGATGAACTGAGTATTCCAGCCCTACCTGGATTGGTTCATGGTGGTATTTATAGACGATATCTTAGTATATTTGAGAACCTAGGATGATCATGATGCACATCTCTAAATTGTTTTGTAGATTTTAAGGGAGAAGCAACTGTATGCTAAGTTCAGCGAGTGTGAGTTCTAGCTGCGAGAAGTGACATTTCTTGGTCACGTGGTGTCTGCCGAGGGGATCGGGGTGGATCCTCGAAAAACTGAAGCTGTACTGGATTGGAAACCACCTAAGACCGTATCAAAAATTCGAAGCTTTCTGGGTTTGCCAGGGTATTACAGATGTTTTGTTGAGGGGTTCTCCTTAATTGCAACACCTCTGACTAAGTTGCTGCGTAAAGGGGTACCGTTCAATTAGACTGATAAACGACAAGAAAGTTTTGAGAAATTGAAGAAGGTTATGATTAAAGCCCCTGTTTTGATACAACCAGAGTCTGGAAAGGAATACTGTCTACAGCGATGCATCACACGTTGGATTGGATTGTGTGCTGATACAGGAGGATAATGTGGTTGCTTATGCGACCCGTAAGCTTAAGCCTCACGAGGCAAATTATCCAACTCATGACTTGGAGTTAGCCACGGTGATATTCATACTGAAAATTTGGAGGCATTATTTATATGGCGAGAAGTGTATTATCTACACAGATCATAAGAGCCTCAAGTACCTCCTTACTCAGAAGGAGCTGAATCTTAGGCAGTGGAGATGGGTAGAGTTGCTTAAGGATTACGACTGCTTGATTGAGTATCACCCTGGTAAGGCTAACATGGTAGCTGACGCACTGAGCCGTAGAGCTGTATCTGATTTGAGAGCAATTTTTGCACGTTTTAGCTTGTATGATGATGGTAGCTTGTTAGCTGAGCTTCAAGTGAGACCGTTGTGGATTGAACAAATTAAGGGGAAACAGTTGGTGGATAAGTAACTGGTTTCTCGTTTCTGACAAGTTGAGAATAGAGAGATTACAAATTTTGGGTTGAATGGTGAGGGAGTATTGTGTTTCTGTGGGAGACTTGGTATTTCTTATGGTTTCACCATGGAAAAAGATACTGAGGTTTGGACAAAAGGGAAGCTTAGCCTTAGGTTCATTGGGCCTTACCGTATACTGAAGCATGTAGGACCAGTCGCCTATCAACTTAAGTTGCCATCAGAATTGGACCGGACTCATGATGTGTTCCATGTCTCTATGCTGAGGCATTACCGCTCTGATCCCACGCATATAGTACCATTCGAGGAGATCAAGGTTAGGCCAGATCTGAATTTCGAGGAAGAACCAGTACAGACATTGGACTGTGAGGTTAAGATACTAAGGAAGAAATCGATCCCACTGGTTAAAGTGCTTTGGTGAAATCATGATACCTGTAACACCCCTAACCCAAAACCATCGTCAGAATAGGGTTAAGAGGCATTACTAAACAATCTAATCATTTCACATCCCATTTACAACACAAAGTCAATCATCATCATAACACATCAAGACATAATCAAATAGTCCCTTATTGAGGCCTACAAGCCCTCAAGCACATGCTAGAGAGGGGTTGGGACTAAACCGAACACTTACAAAAGTTTTAAAAATTTCAAACATTCAACAAGTTTGTTGAGGCCACATGCCCGTGCCACCAAGCCGTGTGCCTCATGCGGTCACCAAACACCCCCATGTGTCCAGGCCATGCCAAAATAGAGCAAGCATTCTGACTTCTTCACACGGCCACTAAACACGCCCGTGTGCCATGGCCGCTGCTCTTAAGCTAGCTACTGACTTATGCTCGCGACTAGTTGACACGCTCGTGTCAAGGCCGTGTACTATTAGGCTAGAACCTATCACTCTCCCACGGCTATTAGGCACGCCCGTGTGCGATAACAATGTTGGCAAAATAGGACATATGCAAGGCCAATTTACCACCCACACAAGGGTTAAACCTACAACCACATTTAAGCATAATTCCGTACACAATCTGGCAACCAGTTTCATATCAAGTGATCGACATATCATCTCATACTATCTCATTTCTAATCAAGTCAACTTATAAACTAAAATTCACCACTTGAACACATTCAATACCAAACATGATTCCACCTCAAATTCACTAGATCATACTAGCATCAATCTATCACCAAGATTACAATTTATAAGACATATCCATTTCCATCAAAACATACCAAAACTCACTTCACATACCAAATCCACACAAGCATATTTCAAGCATTTATCTAGCCACCTCACATGGCTATTTACACATCTCATACATAATTTACATATCTAGCCTATACATGCCATATTTCAACTATGTACATCCTTCCAAAAGTACCAAAATAGATTACCGATAGTGTGATTGAGATGTTGACGATTCCCAAATTCGAGCTAGCTTTATTGACACTGTAAAACAGAGAAACAAACACACAGTAAGCTTTCAAAGCTTAGTAAGTTCGAAATACAATACAATTATTTCATCAAACCAAACCAATGTACATATTAAACCATCACATAGATAATTTACATTCGATACACAAATTCAACCATATCAAATACTCACATAGCATTCCATTCATCTACTTTCAATCTCATCAACCACATAGGTATCATACATACCTTTGCCAACACTTAGTTACTCACCAACCATGCTATTCAACCAATCAACTTTACATTTCGATCCACCTTTGCTAATCTCTTGCTTTGTTCGCACACATAGTGCCAATTCTTAAACAATATGTAAATGTCATCGCACACTTAGTGCCAAATCGTTAAACCGAGCTTATATCGGTATCGCACACAGTGTCAATTTAATAAGCCGAAGCTTTTATCATCTCACACACACAGTGCCAATCATCTCTATCTCGATTCTAATTTCACACACTTAGTGCCTCTAATTCAATTACGCACATAGCATTTCTAATATCATAATTAAATAGATATTCATTCAATTAACACCACATAGAATATAAGTTAACAACATGTATTATATCTGAACTTACCTCAGACGTCGAACTATCGAAACAGTCGATTAATCGAGCACTTTATCTTTACCTCGATCTCGATCCGAACCTCTCCTTTCTTGGTCTATACACATTCAAATTCAGTCCATTCAATCACCCAATCATTCATTTTAGTCCAAAAACACATATTTAGGGCATTTTACATAAAACCCTCATATTTTCACATTTCGACACTTTAGTCCCTAATTCATAAAATCACAAAATACACATAATTTCATTTCACCCATGCCTAGCCGAATTCTCTCTATATTCATACAAGTCCACATTTCATTTATTTCACATTTTATTCCCTCAATTTCACATTTTCTCAATTAAGCCCAAAGTACTCAATTTCACTAAAAATCCCAAAACAAACTATGTTAGCTCAACACCAAGTTTTCATATTTCACCAACTAATGTATAGCTCAAGTATTCATCAATGACTCATCACAAAAACATCATCAATTCATAAAATTACAACATGGGTTAGCTAGAGCACGAAGCAACGACTACGAAAACGTAGAAATTATAAAAAAATCGAGCTCAAACATACCTTGAATCAAGTACTCAATATGTCGAAACCCTATTTGCTTTAAATGGTTTTCTTTTGTTCAAAAATCGGTGGAAAAGATGAGAAATGGCCATTAAAATATGTTTTATTTTGTTTATTAAACATTACTATGTCTTTTACTAATTTTCCCTTTTTATTAAACATATATAACCTTTATATATTAAGGTTATTCTAGTCTATTGCTACCCACTATCACTAAATATGGCCTAATTGCGTCATAAAGCCTCAAAATTATAAACACAATAACAATTAAGAACTTTACAATCAGTACACAACATTTTACACTTTATACGATTAAGTCCTTTCTCTTAATTAGGCACACAATCAATAAAATTACCACACAGAATTTTCACACAGGCTATATCACACATAATCAACACCAAAAATAACATTAAAATATTATTTTGACCTCAAATTTGTGGTCTCGAAACCACTGTTCTGATTAGGGTCTAAATTGGGCTGTTACAACTCACCCCCTTAGGGATTTTCGTCCTCAAAATCTTACCAGCGAATAGTTGTGGATATTTCTCTCTCATAATGTTCTTAGGTTCATTGTACGACAAATCTAGATGAATTTCAACTTCAGTAGGAGCAATCACATGAGTTGGATCAAATCTGTACCTTCTAAGCATTGACACATGAAACACGTTATGAATCTTTTCTAGCTCAGATGGCAACAACAATCTACACGCAATTGGCCCAACTCATTCAATGATCTCATACGGCCCGATAAACCTCGGACTCAACTTGCCTTTTTGGCCAAACCGAAGTATTTTCTTCTATGGAGACACTTTCAAAAATACTTTGACATCAATATCAAATTCGATATCTTTTCATTTTAAATCTGTATACGATTTTTGACGATCGGAGGCTGCATTCAAACTGTCACGAATCACTTTCACTTTTTGCCCAGTCTCTTTTATAAGATCAACCTCGTGAATCTTATTCTCACTTAACTCGGTCCAACACAATGGAGCTTGGCATTTTCGACCGTAAAGAGCCTCATATGGTGCCATTTTAATGCTAGATTGAAAACTATTGTTGTACGCAAACTCAATCAAAGACAGATGTTTTTCCCACGTACTCTCAAACTCAAGTACACAACACCTCAACATATCTTCAAGAATTTGAATAATCTGTTCGGATTGTCCATTCGTTTGCGGATGAAATGCAGTGCTGAAATGAATTTTGCACCTAAAACCTCTTGTAATTTCTTCCTAAATCGCGAGGGAAATCTCAGATCTTTATCAGATACAATAGATAGCGGCACCTCGTGCAATCTCGCAATCTCAGCAATATACATTTCAGCCAATCTATTGAGTGAAGAATCTGTTCTCACCGAAACTAAATGAGTTGATTTTGTTAATCTGTCAACTATCACCCAAATTGCATCTTTTTCCCAGAGATAAAGGCAATCTCGACACAAAGTCCATCGTGATTCTTTCCCATTTCCACTCAGGAATCATAATCTATTGTAACAAACTGGATGGAACCTGATGTTCAGCCTTAACTTGCTGGCAAACTAAACACTTCGACACAAAGTTAGAAATGTCTCTTTTCATACCATGCCACCAATAAAACTATTTCAGATCATTATACATCTTTGTACTCCCAAGATGAACAGTTAATCGACTATTATGAGCTTCATTCAAAATCGTTTGAATCAACTCTGAATTTCTCAAAACACAAATCCTATCTCTAAACCTCAAATAATCATCACTATCAACTCAGAATTCTGAATTAACATTCGATTCACACAGAGTTCGTTTAGCCATCATTTCAACATCATTTTTCAGGGCATCACAAATCTGATGTACAAACATCGACTTTACTTTCAACTCAGCCAAAATCGTACTATCATCACACAACTCTTTCTGAGCATTTATTGCTCGCAAAGCACATATAGACTTTCGACTTAAAGCATTAGCTACAACATTAGCTTTACTCGGGTGGTAATCTATCACAAGCTCATAATCTTTTAACAATTCTAACCATCTTCTCTATCGTAAATTCGAGTCTTTCTGAGTCATCAAGTATTTCAAACTCTTGTGATCTGTAAATATATGACACTTCTCACCAAATAAATAATAAAGCCATGTTTTCAATGAGAACACAATCGTAGCCAATTCAAGGTCGTACGTTGGGTAGTTCTTTTCATGCGACTTTAGTTGCTTCGAAGCATAAGCAATGACTTTACCTTCTTGAATCAGCACATAGCACAAACCATCCAACGACGCATCACTATAAATTGTAAATTATTTGCCTGACTTAGGTTGAACTAACACTGGCGCCTCTATCAACAATACTTTCAACTGTTCAAAACTCTATTGACACTTTTCTGACCACTCAAATTTAACATCTTTCTGTAGCAACTTTGTCAACAGAGTCACAATCATCGAGGAGCCTTTCACAAACCGTCTATAATATCCCGCTAGTCCCAAAAAACTAAGAACTTCAGACACATATCTCAGAGGCTTCCATTCTAAAATAGCAGAGATTTTACTTGGGTCAACTCGTTCTCGTAGCTACAATATGCCCCAAAAAACCAATCTCACACAACCAAAATTCACATTTTCTAAACTTTGCATACAACTGTTTCGTACGCAGAGTTTGTAGCACGATTCTCAAATGCTCAGCATGTTGCGTCTCATCACACGAATAGATAAAAATATCATCAGTGAACACCATAACAAAGCAATCCAAATACAGTCTGAATATCCGATTCATTAGATCCGTAAACACTGCAGGAGCATTTGTTAATCCAAAAGGCATCACTAAGAATTCCTAATGTCTGTATCTTATTCTGAAAGTAGTTTTCGGAACATCAGACTCTTTGACTCGTAACTGGTAGTAGCACGATCTCAAATCTATCTTAGAAAACACTATAGCTCCTTTCAATTGATCGAACAAATCATCAATACGAGGTAACGAATACTTGTTCTTTATCGTCACCTTGTTCAATTATCGATAATGAATACACATTCTCATAGTGCCATTTTTCTTTTTCACAAATAACATAGGAGCTCCCCAGGGTGAGAAACTCGGTCGAGCAAATCATTTATCAATCAACTCTTGTAACTGAGACTTTGACTCTTTCAATTCTATCGGTGCCATTCTATACGGGGCTATTGAGATAGGGGTAGTTCCCGGCACTAACTCAATACCAAATTCAACTTCCCGAATTGGAGGTAATCTTGGTAACTCTTCAGGAAACACATCTGGAAACTCACAAACCACAGGTACAGATTCAACTTTCTTTTCTGACACTTTTGTATCAATCACATATGCCAAATAGGCTTCGCAACCCTTTCTCATATAGTTCATAACTTTCATTGCAGATACAACAGTCAATAACCCTTTCATATCACTGGATCCAATTCTAACTATCTCACCGTTCTCACTTCTCAATTCAATACTCTTTCTTTTACAATTCATAATAGCATTATGCAAAGTGAGCCAATCCATACCCAGGATTATATCAAACTCATCAAAGGGAAGCAACATCAAATTGACCGAAAAACATAAATCACGAAACATCAATGGGCAATTCTTGCACACCTTATCCACCAAGACACACTTGCCTAAGGGGTTCGATACTCTAACCACAAATTTAGTAGACTTAACATGCAGAGTCTTATTCAATACTAAATTCATACACACATAGGAATGGGTTGATCCCAGATCTATTAATGCAATTACATTAGTATCAAATAAAGTAAAAGTACCAGTAACAACGTCTAGAGATGACGCTTCCTCTCGTGCTCGTATAGTGTATGCTCGGGCATGTGCTCTCGCCTCTAATCTCACAACTGTATCAGTGGTCCCTCTTTGACTTCCACTCACATTCCTGACATTTTGGGTGGTCTACCCCTAGTCGATACATTACTTGATCTCACATTCTGAACATTTTCTTCCTCAACCAGCTTTGGCAATCCCGAATAAAGTGATCTCGTGATTCACACTTATAACATGTTCTATTATTATACTTGCCCTAGAACTCTCCCACATATCGTCTCCCACATTGTCTACACTTAGGCTTACTACTTTTAATGCTGCCAATACTTGATTCAATCGGAGCTTGAGTTCGTGGACCAGTACTTTGTCTCGAACGATCTCTACTTGGATGCCCAAACGAAGCATTTGAACGATTTCTTGTATCTCTAAATCTCTTCGTCGAAGGTTGAGAAAACTTATTCATTGATCTTTTTCTTTCATCACGAGCTTCAGAATCAGCTTTCTGCTTTTCTTTACTGAGCTCCTCGACTTTGCATGCTCTTTCAACTAACACAACAAATTCATTCATATCAAGTATCCCAACCAACAACTTAATGTCTTCATTCAATCCCTCTATGAAGCATTTGCACATAGTAGCTTCGATCGAAACACATTCTCTCGCGTATTGACTCAATCTTACGAATTTCCACTCATACTTAGTAACGGACAAACGACCCTATTTCAACTCTAAAAACTCTTTACGTTTCTGGTCAATGAAGCATTGACTGATATACTTCTTTTTGAACTAGGCTTGAAAGAAGTCCCGGGTGATTCTCTCTCTTGAAACCATATATATCATCATCTTCCACCAATTATAAGCTATATCTCTCAACAGAGAAACTGCACACTTAATACACTCATTAGGAGTCAATGACATCTCATCGAATACCTGGATCATATTCTCGAGCCAAAATTTGGCACGTTCAGTATCGTCATCAACTGTAGCCCTAAATCCTTCGGCCCCATACTTTCAGATCTTATCCACATGAGGTTTATTCAATCAAATCGGATCTATCACTTGTGGTATAACAGGTACTTGTGGGGGTGGAGGTTGTGGAGCAATTAATTCATTCGAAAAATTCCATAAACTACTCGCTCATCATACAGAAGAAGGCTTGCTTAGCCTCTCCTACTTCACTACTTTCATTCGGCCTAGATGAGGCCGACGCTGTCCCTTGAGCAGGAGCAGGCGCGATACTCTTTACGTCGTCAGCAACTATTTGGTCGAAATCCATTTCTATATGAAAACACGTTTATATCTATTAGAATTTATCACATTATCGCAAATTCATATATGGCATGTATAGCTAAACTCACACACGCTACGTTAGTCCGAGAATCGACTAAATTATAGCTCTGACACCAATAAAATGTAACACCCCTAACCCAAAATTGTCGCTAAAATAGGGTTAAAAGGCATTACCGAACAATCGAATCATTTCACATCCCATTTATGACACAAAGTCAATCATCATCAAACACATCAAGACATAATCAAATAGTCCCTTATTGAAGCCTACAAGACCTCAAACACATGCTAGAGAGGGGTCAGGACTAAACCGAACACTTACAAAAGTTTTAGAAATTTCAAACATTCAACAAGTCTGTTGAGGCCACACGCTCATGCCACCAAGCCGTGTGCCTCATGCGGTCACCAGACACGTGTCCAGGCTGTGCCAAAATAGAGCAAGCATTCTGACTTCTTCATAGGCCACCAAACACACCCGTGTGCCATGGCCGTGTGCTCTTAAGCTAGCTACTGACTTATGCCGACGGCTAGTTGACACGGACATGTCAAGGCCGTGTACTGTTAGGCTAGATCTTGTCATTCTCCCATGGCCATTAGGCACGCCCATGTGCCATAACCATGTTGGCAAAACATGCCATATGCAAGGCCAATTTGCCACCCACACAAGGGTCAAACCTACAAGCACATTTAAACATAATTCCACACACAATTTGGCAACCAATTTCATATCAAGTGATCGACATATCATCTCATACTATCTCATTTCTAATCAAGTCAACTAATAGACTAAAATTCACCACTTGAACACATTTGATACCAAACATGATTCCTCCTCAAATTCACTAGATCATACTAGCATCAATCTATCACCAAGATTACCATTTATAAGACATATCCATTGCCATCAAAACATACCAAAGCTCACTTCACATACCAAATCCACACAAAGCATATTTCAAGCATTTATCTAGCCACCTCACATGGCTATTTACACATCTCATACATAATTTACATATCTAGCCTATACTTGCCATATTTCAGCTATGTACATCTTTCCAAAAGTACCAAAATAGATTGCCAATAGTGTGATTGAGACATTGATGATTCCCAAATCTGAACTAGCTTTATTGACACTTTAAAACAGAAAAACAAGCACACAGTAAGCTTTCAAAGCTTAGTAAGTTCGAAATACAATACAATTATTTCATCAAATCAAACCAATGTACATATTAAACCATCACATAGATAATTTACATTTGATACACAAATTCAACCATATCAAATACTCACATAGTATTCCATTCGTCTACTTTCAATCTCATCAACCACATAGGTATCGTACATACCTTTGCCAACACTTAGTTACTTACCAACCATGCTATTCAACCAATCAACTTTACATTCCGATCCACCTTTGCTAATCTCTTGCTTTGTTCGCACACATAGTTCCAATTTGTAAACAATATGTAAATGTTATCGCACACTTAGTGCCAAATCGTTAAATCGAGCTTATATCGGTATCGCACACACAGTGTCAATTCAATAAGCCAAAGCTTTTATCATCACACACACACAATGCCAATCATCTCTATCCCGATTTTAATTTCGCACACTTAGTGCCTCTAATTCAATTACGCACATAGCATTTACAATATCATAATTATATAGATATTCATTCAATTAACACCACATAGAATATAATTTAACAACATGTACTATATCCGAACTTACCTCAGACGTCGAACTATCGAAACAGTCGATTAATCGAGCATTTTATCTTTGCCTCGAACTCGATTCTAACCTCTCCCCTCTTGGTCTATACACATTCAAATTCATTCCATTCAATCACCCAATCATTCATTTTAGTCCAAAAAACACATATTTAGGGCATTTTACATAATAGCCTTCATATTTTCACATTACATAATTTCATTTCACCCATGCCTAGCAAACTATGTTAGCTCAACACCAAGTTTTCATATTTCACTATCAACTAACATATAGCTCAAGTATTCATCAATGAATCATCACAAAAACATCATCGATTCATAATATTACAACATGGGTTAGCTAGAGCACGAAGCAAAGATTACGAAAATATAGAAATTATCAAAAATCGAGCTCAAGCATACCTTGAATCAAGTACTCAATATGTCGAAACCCTATTTGCTTCAAATGGTTTTCTTTTGTTCAAAAATTGGTGGAAAAGATGTTTGTTTATCAAACATTAATATGTCTTTTACTAATTTGCCCTTTTTATTAAACAAATATAACCTTTATATATTAAGGTTATTCTAGTCTATTGCCACCCACTATCACTAAATATGGCTTAATTGCATCATAAAGCCTCCACATTATAAAGACAATAACAATTAAGCACTTTACAATCATCACACAACATTTTACACTTTACGCGATTAAGTCTTTTCTCTTAATTCGACACACAATCGATAAAATTACCACACAGAATTTTCACACAGGCTATATCATACATAATCAACACCAAAAATAACATTAAAATATTATTTTGACCTCAGATTTGTGGTCTCAAAACCACTGTTCTGACTAAGGTCTAAACTGGACTGTTGCAGTACCGAAGAAGCCATGTGGGAACTTGAGGAGGCAATGTGACAACAATACCCTCACCTATTCTGACCAGGTAAATTTTGAGGCCAAAATTTCTTTTTATGGGGTAGAGTTGTAACGCCCCAAAAAAATTAGTGACTTTAATTTTTCATGTTTAGACACAAATTGCTTGTTTGCTTTAATGGCTAAGTGATTTGGGTGTGTATAGGGGTGTGCGAGAAGCCTGGGTTCAAGTCTTGGCTTTTGCCGAATTTTTAAATTTTCCTCTTAAAAGGATCTGGACGCTAGCACCTAGGTCTTATTAATTATTGTGCTTACCTTAAGTCACAAAAAGCCTAATGGTGCAGTGGTGGAGGCATTACAAGTGTGGCAAGGGGGTCTGAGGTTTGAGTGTTGGTGCAGTATAGGGGCATTTATTTTGCAGCTAGGACGGCTAGAGTTTGTGTTGCAGTAGAAGTCTAATGGAAGAGAGGTTTGAATTGGTCATGGAGAGATTGTAGGAGCAAGTTATGAAGAGGATTAGGGAGAGAGTGGTGGAGTGGATCAAGGAAGTTGGAGTGTGTGGGAGTGTTTGTGCTAAATGGGTGTAGAGGAGCCTCAAAATTTCAGCTGAGGAGTGTTTTTTCCTCATTTTGGTCAGTTATTGTCACCCGTTTTTGGACTTTTCTTACGTTTCTCTCTAGTGTCAAACTTCAACTTACCACTTATGCATTTTTTTCTTCTTCGATTGCAATTGACCATTCCTTTCTTCCTTTTTTCACCAACATCCGCCGAAACCTCCCTCTCTTCTTTATTCTTCTCAAGTTTCAGCTAACTGTCTGATCATCCCTTCTTGACTATTATCCTCTCGACCGAACCTATCACCCTAGTCTTGGGATTCTTTCTCTTCTTCGATTTGTGATTGAAAGCTCTCCCCTCTCTGTTTCGATTCTGCAATGGCTCTGACAATCGGTAAGTGATCAAAGGCTACTCTATGATTTTCTTTTAAAATCGAATGTGTAACACCCCAAACCCGGCCTAGACGTTACGGTTGAATCTGGCGGCGTCACATGATAGTGTTTTGGAAAACTTAACTACGTTAAAACCATTTGTAAATATCTTAGGCTTTCATCAAAACGTGTCATTTAATCATTTATTGACCATTTTCAAAACATTATATGTTGCGGAAGCTTTTTAAAAGTAATTTGTGAATTCGTGTTTTTTATAAAACATTCGTTTATTTTGAAAATTCGCGCCTTGTTCTTCTGCTAGCAGTTTATAAATAAAAATCCAAATTATAAAAAAAACTCCAAATGGCCTTATTACATAACATTTAACCAGATATAAAAAACCATAAATAAAAATGAAACCATAAAATAGGAATCCAGAACTGTGGTCACCGTCGAGTCCTCCTTCGCACCGATCCATCTACTGCTGGGGATTACTTGAACATATTAAATAGAAAAGGGTGAGTTTTCACAAACTAAGTGTGTAATCCCCACAGAAAACATACACACACAAAAATATCAGATAACAGACATCCATTCGCAATTCGAGTCTGAGCCCATTATAGAAATGGTGTGGACCCTAGCCCACTCAGATACAGATTTAGACATATTTTAGGGCCTTAGCCCATTTCAGACAGAATATGCCGAAAACAGAGTCCTACCCACCCACCTCTACACACCAACTCCATCCAACCTTACGCACCATGTGAGGATAAAATCAACCCGCCCAGCCCTACACAACATGTTGTACCGAATGCGGCACATAATCAAAAATTTGCAGCTGAGCTGCCAGATAACAGGATTAAAAGCCTTTCAGATACTTCCTCCGAATATCATCAATCCCACCCCGATGCAATGCAACATACATAAAATGTCATGCTAATATGCAGATGGTAGTTCATACATACAGATCAGCATACATGCTTAGTACAAAAATTGGACAGATAGAGTATTCAGTTAGGGGTCTAAGTATTGCTTACTGGCCCTACGATAGGTCCACAGTCGACTTAGGCGACCTATGCAGCCTTATAGATTTTTTTAGAAAAATGGGCTCACATGCCCATGTGGGCCCACACAGCCCAAATTGGCCTTGGCCGTGTGGATTACACGGCCTGGCCTAGAATTCCACACGCCCCTGTGGGCCCACACGGCCCAATTGGTCGAGCTTGTGTGTTGCACACGACCTTGCCCAGCCATCACACGGCCGTGTCACTCGCGCAGGCTTGGCTCATTGATCACATAGGCGTGTGGTGACTAACGGTCTTGCATACGGCCTACCACACGGGCGACCACTTGCCCATATGGCGTACACAGAAGGGTTTTTGGCTTTCGCTGAAACCACATTTTCTACGTTTTTGGGTACACACCTGTATCGTTTTTGATGCGTTAGCATTCCTAATCCCTCCAAAGCCTACAAATTAGTATACACAGCCTTGATTTAGCAATTTAGAGATTAAAACTAATGAATTTTCCATTAAGGAATTACCCAACTCGACTTACCGCTAACAAATCAATTATATCTTCGAGTCAAAATAACTCAACGCTGATTATAACCTGTCAAATAACTCCTACACACAACAAAAACCCTTTAGAAAAACTTAATCATTCAAAGGAGCGGCTAAGATTGATCCAACCCATAACTTACCGAACGCGTATCTCAAATTCGAATAACAGAAACGATTGGAGAAAAAGAACCAGAATGAGAGGGGAAAGCAATAGAATTTCGACAGCAAAAGAGGTAATGGGAAGGGAATTCGACAGCAGCTAGAGAGAAAGAAGAAAAGAAGAGGCTAGCCAAATTTTTCAAAAAGAGAGGCAGTGTAGAACAAAAACTGTTACCCCAAAACTTTTCCCCTTAATTCTCTCCCTACTATCATACTTTTAGTCCAACACAAATACTTTGGACGTGATAGACAAAAATAATGCTCACGCTAGGATTCGAACACAATACCACCAACACTCCAACACTCCACTTAACCACCAAACTAGCAGGCCCATTCTGTTAATTACCTACACACTTTAACTTATAAGCCTACCAACCAAAGTTTAGGTTTTAATCATAAAAATACCAAAATTTACCCAAGTTGGGACTTGAACTTGGGACCCCCCCACACACACACACACCCAGAACACATAACCACTAAAGCAGGTACACATTTATGTCAAAATTACAAAACTCAAAATTAAGCAAAAATCGGGGCGTTACAACTCTACCCCCTAAAAAAAATTTCATCCTCGAAATTTTGCCTGATCAGAAGAGGTGAGGATACTGCTGATGCATCGAATCCTCCGATTCCCAAGTGGCGTCCTCAGTGCTATGATTCCACCATAGAACCTTTACTAAGGGTATAGATTTGCTTCGCAGAACCTTAATGTCGCGCTCTAGAATCTGAACCGGCTTCTCTTCAAATGTCAGATCTAGTCTAACCTCAATGTCATCAATAGGAACAACATACGTGGGATTAGAGCAGTAACGTCTCAGCATTGAGACGTGGAACACATCGTGAATGTGATCCAACTCTTGAGGAAGCTTCAACTGATATGCGATCGCCCCACTCGCTTCGTAATCACTGATGCGGCCCAATAAACCAGGCTCGCCACCCTTGCGACCAACCCTCAGAACTTTCTTCCATGGCGAGACCTTGAGAAAAACTAAGTCTCCCATAGCATACTCGATATCCTTTCTCTTCAGATCAGTATAGGACTTCTGCTATTAGATGCCGCTTTTAGTCGATCCCGAATCAATAAGACCTTATCTTCAGTTTCAGAAACCAATTCCGGACCCAAAACACGTCGCTCCCCCAACTGAGTCCAACATAAGAGAGTACGACACCTATGACGATACAGGGCCTCGTATGGTGCCATCTGGATGCTAGACTGATAGATGTTGTTATAGGCGAACTCTGCCAACAGCAAGTACTCCTCTCAACTACCTCGAAAATCTATAACATAGCTCTTCAACATATCTTCCAGTACTTGAATCACCCTTTCCGACTGACCATCTGTCTGAGGATGGAAAGCAGTACTAAAGTCAAACCTCGAACCTAGAGCTTCATGTAATTTCTTCCAGAACTAAGACGTGGAGCGAGGATCCCTATCGGAGATGATTGAGATAGGAACCCCATGCAGTCTCACTATTTCAGACACATACACTTTTAGCTAATTTACGAGCGAAAAGTCCGTCTCCACTGTAATTAATCGAGCGAGACTTGGTCAATCGATCCACGATGACCCAAACAGAATCTTTCTTAGTGGGTGTTAAAGGCAACCTACTAACAAAGTCCATCGTTACTCGCTCTCATTTCCACATCAAAATCTTTACCAGCTGTAGCAACCCCGAGGGCAACTGATGCTCAGCCTTAACCTGCTGACAAGTTAGACAGTTAGCAACAAAATTCGTAACCTCACGCTTCAATCCCAACCACCAATACAACCTCACAGATCTCGGTACATCTTATTCCCAACAGGATGCATAGTGTAAGGGCTACTATGCGCCTCCCTCAGAATTGACTGTCTCAAATCCTCATCATTCGACACACAGATCTGACCACGAAAACAAAGTACCCCATCACTGTTAATTCTAAAATTTGTAGTATCCCCATTCTCAACCTGACTGAACCTCAACTCGATAGACTTATCCCCCATCTATTTTTCGCTAATTTGATCAATCCATATAGGCTTAACCTAAAGCTCTGCTAACAGACTCCCATCATTGAATAAACTGAGTCAAGCGAACATCGCTCTCAGATCGGTCATAGCCCTATGGATCAAAGCATCTGCCACCACATTAGCCTTACCAGGGTGGTACTGGATGGTGCAATCATAATTTTTAAGCAGCTTAACCTATCTACGCTACCTAAGGTTTAACTCCTTCAGAGTGAGGAGATACTTGAGGCTCTTGTGATCAGTGTAGATAGTACACTTCTCACCATACATATAGTGACTCCAGATATTCAGAGCAAAGACCACTACTGCCAACTCCAAATCATGCGTAGGATAATTTTCCTCATGCGTCTTAAGCTAACGTGACTCATAAGCTACCACTTTACCATCATGCATTAGAACACAACCCAGACCCACATGCGACGCATCACTGTATACCACAAAATCCTTCCCAGATTTAGGCTGTATCAGAACCAGAGCTTGCATCAAAACAGATTTGAGCTTCTCGAAGCTCTCTTGTTGTTTATTGCCCAGACAAAGGGAACTCCCTTACGCAGAAGCTTGGTCAATGGTGCTGCGATCAAAGGAAACCCTTCTACGAAACATCAATAGTAACCCGCTAACCTCAAAAAGCTATGGATTTCAGACACATTCTTTGGTTGTTTCCACTCCAACACAGCCTCAATCTTACGAGGGTCAACACGAATCCCCTTCACAGAAACTACATGTCCTAAGAAGGTTACTTCCCTGAGCCAGAATTCACACTTACTGAACTTTGCATACAACTGTTTCTCATGCAAAGTCTATAATACCACTCGTAGATTCTCGTCATGCTTGTCCTCATTATTCGAATACACCAGAATGTCGTCATTGAAGACTACGATGAACCGATCTAGATAGGGCTGGAACACTTGGTTCATCAGACCCATAAAAGCTGCTGGTGCATTAGTTAATTCAAATGCCAATACTAGGAACTCGTAATGGCCGTACCGAGTCCTAATGCCATCTTATGCACATCGATCTTTTTAACCTTCAGTTGATAGTATCCATATCACGAATCGATCTTGGAGAACATAGAGCCCTCTAAACTAGTCAAATAAATCATCTATTCTCTACAGTGGGTACTTGTTCTTAATGGTTAGCTTATTCAATTGGTGGTAGTCGATACACATACGCATGGATCCATCCTTCTTTTACACAAATAGAACAGGTGCTCCCTACGAGAGACACATTAAGGTGAATGAGCCCACGATCTAGTAACACTTAAATCTGAGCCTTAAGCTCCATAAGCTCTTTCGGTGCCATTCAATAAGGGGCGATGGACACCAGAGCTGTACCAGAAAAGAGCTCAATCCTAAAATCCACATCTCGGTTCGAGGCATACCTGGTAATTCCTCGAGAAATACCTCTGAAAAGTCCCTTTCAGTTCTAATGACCTTAACTGAAGAGTCCTTAGAATTTGAAATACTGATGTAGGCCAAGAATGCCTCACATCCTTTCAGTACCAACTTTTCTGCCACCAACGTAGAAATCACATTCGCTAGATAATCCTGACGTTCCCCAATCACCCCAATTACCACTACCTCGCTATCCTCCTCGATTCTCAGACTAACCCATTTTGTAGACCAGTCCATACTCACCTATGCTTGACCAGCCAGTCCATTCCCAGAATCAAATAGAACTCTCCAAAAGGAAGCTCCATCAGATCAGCCAAAAATACTATCCATTGAACCTCTAGCGGAACGTCTCTAAACAATTTGCTAACCCGGATAGATTGCCCCAATGGACTCAACAAGTACTCTCAACCAGAATCCCCAAAGTTTTAGACACAGAGATAATTACATAAGAGTGTGTGGAGCCTATGTCTATCAGTGACGTACAGCATAAACCAGTGCAGGCTACCTCGCGTCAGTCGATCCTACACCTCTGTCCGGTCCTCTTTGTCCTCGGCCCATGCCATTTCCACCCTTGGCCTAACCTCATCCCTTAGGTGGTCACGAGCTACTTTCTGGTGGCTACTGCATCAAGATTCGCAGCTTTGCATCCGATCACCTTAGTGAACAATCTCTGACATGATGCTCAGTCGACCCATATCTCAAACATGCCCCAATAATCCTCCAACACTCGCCCGGATGGCGTCTACCATAGTGCCCACAAAGTGCCACCCCAGTAGGTGCAACAGGAGGCCCAACTCTCACTGGCCCATCAGGTCTGGCCTTTTTCTTAGGCCTCATCACAGAATTTGAATGCTCCGATTCCTTCTTGTTCTTTCCTTTCTCACGGTTATGGCACTCAGCGCGCTTAACCTCCTCGGCGATCTTCACCTTATCCATCAGAGCAGAGAAATCACGCTCCCTTTATAGAGTTACCAGAACCCGTAGGCTGTCCCTGAGTCCATCCTCGAAATGGACGCATCGCTCATATTCAGTCGCCACCATGCCTCGAGCATAACGTCTTAGTCTTAGAAACTTGGCCTGATACTCGGCCACTAAATGGTCCCCTTGGGTGCGATTAACGAACACACGCCACCTAGAATCAGTATAACTGGCTCCCACATACTTGCTTTGGAAAGTCATCTTAAAGTAGTCCCAAGTTAGACGGTCAGGCTGAGTGCCCTCCTTAACAGTTAGCCACCAAAGGTAAGCCTTGTCGCGAAGCAGGGAAACGGCCCCCTTAAGCTTCTGCTCAGCAGTAAAATCCAAATCATCCATGATTCTTTCCCTGGCCTGCATTCAATATTTGGCCACGTTAGGGGCAACTCCAGTGACACCCTTGAATAATTCAGTCCCATTGGATCGGAGTCGTTCTGTAAATGACCCTCGGCCCCCAGATCTAGTGTTAGGTCCAGCAACCCACTCTAATATCCTCAGCATAGCTTGGGATAATGTGTCAACCCTAGCCATGCGATCTCGAGACTCAATCTCTGTAGCAGGTGAGATCACATCTCGCTTGTATCCAGATGGGGTAGATTCTCAAATGTAGAGGACCGAGCTCGAGCCCCCTACGGCCTCTACCATAGCCTCTAGTATCCCGGCCGCAGATACCTCTTGCGCTATTCATAATTTCAGAAGTTATATGTATTAACAGTTTTATGCAATAGTTACAGTTCCAATACCTGCTAACGGATGTTTTATACAAAATAGTATCAGAAGTTCAGAGTTCTTTATCTCGAATCGTAGTTTTACTACGATTTTTAGTTTCGCTACAGTTTTCAGTTTACACTACCAAAGGCTGTTTCAAGCATGCAAGTAGTATTTCAGACAAATTTAAACAAAGATCAGAACACTTACAGGATTGGCGCCAGAGACTCGGTGTACCATATACTTATTTCAAAGATATTTTGAATCATTTAAAAATTATTCCCGAAAAAACCATTTAAAAACCCAAACCACACTTGAGTTTTGTAACCTGGCTCTCATACCACTAAATGTAACACCCCAAACCCGGGCTAGACGTTACGGCCTAATCTGGTGGCGTCACATGATAGTGCTTTGAAAAACTTAACTACGTTAAAACCATTTGTAAATATCTTAGGCTTTCGTCAAAATGTGTCATTTAATCATTTATTGACCATTCTCAAAACATTATAGTTGCAGAAGCTTTTTAAAAGTAATTTGAGAATTCGTGTGTTTTTTATAAAACATTCGTTTATTTTGAAAATTTGCGTCTTGTTCTACTGCTAGCAGTTTATAAATAAAAACCCCAAATTATAAGCAAAACTCCAAATGGCCTTATTACATAACATTTACCCAAATATAATCAAACCATAAATAAAAATGAAACCATAGAGTAGGAATCCAGAACCGTGGTCACCGCCGAGTCCTCCGCTGCACTGATCCATCTACTGCTGGGGATTACCTAAACATATTAAACAAAAAAGGGTAAGTTTTCACAAACTCAATGTGTAATCCCCACAGAAAGCATACACACATAGAAATATTAGATAACAGACATCAATTCGCAATTCAGTTCTGAGCCCATTACAGAAACGGTGTGAACCTTAGCCCACTCAGATACAGATTCAGACATATTTCAAGGCCTTAGCCCATTTTAGACAGAATATGGAGAAAATAAAGTCTTACCCACCAGCCTCTACACACCAACTCCGTCGAGCCTTGCACACCATGTGGGGATAAAATCAACCCACCCAGCTCTACACACCATGTTGTACCGAATGTGGCACATAATAAAAAATTTGCAGAAGAGCTGTCAGATAACAGGCTTAAAAGCCTTTTAGATACTTCCTCCGATTATCATATATCCCACCTCGATGCAATACAACAGACATAAAATGTCATGCTAATATGCAGATGGTAGTTCATACATTCAGATCAGCATACATGCTTAGTACAGAAATAAGACAGACAGAGTATTCAGTTAGGGGTCTAAGTATTGCTTAACGACCCTATGATAGGTCCACAGTCTACTTGGGTGACCTGTGCAACCTAACAGCGTTTTTCAAAAAAATAGGCTTACATACCCATGTGGCTTGCCCATGGGGGCCCATACAGACTAAATTGGCCTTGGCTGTGTGGATCACACAGCCTGGCCCAAAATCCTAGATGCCCGTGTGGTTCACTTGTGTGGGCCTACATGCCCGTGTAACCCACACTACCTAATTGGTCGAGCCCGTGTATCGCACACGGCCTTGCCCAGCCACCACACGGGTGACCACACGCCCATGTGGCATTGATAGAAGGGTTTTCAGCTTTTATTGAAACCTCATTTTCTATATTCTTAGGTACACACCTGTATCATTTTTGATACGTAAGCACTCTTAATCCCTTCAAAGCCTACAAATCAATATACACAGCCTCGATTTAGTAATTTAGAGATTAAAACTAACAAATTTGCCATTAAGGAATTACCACCTCGACTTATCGCTAACAAATCGATTATATCTTCGAGTCAAAACAATGCAACACTTATTCCAGCCTTTCAAATAACTCCTACACGTAACAAAAACCCTTTAGAAAAACTTAATCATTCAAAGGAGCGGCTAAGATTAATCCAACCCATAACTTACTAAATACTTGTCTCAAATCTGTATAATAGAAACAATTGGAGGAAAAGAACCAGAATGACAGGGGAAAGCAACAAAATTTTGATAGTAAAAGAGGTAATGGGAGGGGAATTTGGTAGCAACTAGAGAGGAAGAAAAAAGAAGAGGCTAGCTAAATTTTTCAAAAAGAAAGGCAGTGTACAACAGAAACTGTTACCCCCAAACTTTTCCCCTTAATTCTCTCCCTACTATCAGACTTTTACTCCAACACAAACACTTTAGACTTGATAGAAAAAATAATGCTCACACCGGGATTTGAACAGAATACCACCAACACTCCAACACTCCACTTAACCACCAAACCAGTAGGCCCACTCTGTTAATTACCTATACACTTTAACTTATAAGCTTACCAACCAAAGTTTGGGCTTTATTCATAAAAATAAAAAAAAATTACCCAAGTTGAGACTTGAACTTGGGACCTCTCACGCATACCTAGAACACATAACCACTGAAGTAGATACACATTTATGTCAAAATTACAAAAGCTGAAATTAAGTAAAAATCGGGGGGTTATAGAATGCACCTGTGTTTTTCTTTTCTTTTCCAAAATTGAATAACCCCATTAACCTATTGTTATTCCATTCTTCTCGTACTACACTCATTGTGATTCTAGGGTCTTCCTCGAGGTGTAGTAAAGTGTGAACGGTTTGGAGGAGTCACATTTTTGTCCTCAAACATTCAGTAAGGTAATAAGTTTACCTTTTCTTTTTGGGGACGGCCGATATGCCTTACCACTTTCTAATCGGTTCTTGACTGTACTTTAGGAAAGCAACAAAGGCATGTGATCGTTTCTGAATAGTGAGCGTTGAGGGATTAAGGTCACCCTCATTCAAACAGGGTTAGAAAGATATTTCAGATTAAGTGTTATTAAGAGGGTGTTACCGTAACAATTAAGGAATAACATCGAATCTCGATGATTCTAGGTTGTGTGCTCGTAGATCTTGGAATGACTCCGTAATAAGGTGTGTAATCACACAATCTCTTCTACGAGTCGACAAAAGTCGAAAAGTTAAAACCTCGACGTATGAGGCCTCATGAGCCCACAATCATGGACGACAGACCATAGAGGCTACCACGAGCATTCTCATGCTCCTGGGCTGTTATGAGTCTCATTTGGCTGAAATAGGCCGTGCAGGCCCAATGGGCTCGTGGGTCCCCACGGATAAAATTTATGAAAAGTGGCAAAATCTGGATTGGGCTATGTAGATCACATAGTCGTGATTGAATTTAGGCCAAATGGGCTACACAAGCATGTGAGCCCATTTGGGTTGAATATTGGGCTTGGAGCCCATTTACACTATTTCGACCAAATGGATTATTTGTGTCGCTCGAGGTGACTATAGGCCTTCAGAAAGGTCGTTAACTGTATCGAGACCCCTAGGGAGTAAAATAACTGAAATACCCTTAGGGAGTAAAATAACTGAAATACCCTTAATGAGTAAAATGACCAAAATACCCTTAAAGGGCAAAATTACCATTTTAACCCTGATACATGAAAAATGACTATTTAACCCCTAGAGATAGATTGACAGATGAAAATATATAGGTATAACTGTACTGAGTAGGTCATGTTGCATACACGAAATATTGATAACATGGCATACTGCATGGGGTTGAGATTTTGTTATGGAGGAAGTATCACATCGGTGGCTCGCCACACATATCGACATCGGTGGCTCGCCACAATTATCACATCGTGGCTTTGCCACATATATCGTGATCGCAACTCTCTGCGTCAAGTATTATCGGCGCTATGCTGCAATATTGGTGTGAGGGCTCGGTGGGTCGACTTTGTCCCCACATGGTGTGTCAATGGTACGGGTGGTATACTAGCTGGATTGGGGTGCGTTTGTATACTTCCACCATACCGACATCAGATCGGGCTTAGGCTAACATCATATCAGATTGGGCTAAGGCCCACATCGCACTATTATTGAACAGGCTCACCCTGCATCACATCGCAGATATTATTGATTGAGTCATTGGGGATTACACACTGAGTTCTCGTAACTCACCCTTTTCTTTTAACTGTACAGGTAATCCATAGTCTTAGGTGATTTGGAGCTGCGAGGGACTCGAAGGGGGCCATGCGATCGAGGATGTTTGTTTAAACGTAATCATTTAAATATTTTATTTTGGGTTTATATTTTTGTAATAAGGCATCTAGTAATTTTTAATTTCTTTTAATTGGGGTTTTTAATTTCTTATTTTGAACTGCCAAATGGATATAAACCAGTTTTCACAACTAATAACTATTTTACAAAGCAAACACATGTTTTCAACTTCATGATAACTGAAAATAGAGTAGCTTTCGTGAATTTAAACCCACAGTAGCAAACATGGTAACCATTTTACTAAGTGGTGGT
Organism: Gossypium rotundifolium; assembly: GCA_025506655.1. Lineage (NCBI taxonomy): Eukaryota > Viridiplantae > Streptophyta > Magnoliopsida > Malvales > Malvaceae > Gossypium > Gossypium rotundifolium. The sequence continues at coordinate 140,477,491 of CP106724.1, forward strand.
TTTTATAACTCACCAATTGTTTCCTAAGAAATAAGAACTAAATGGATTTTTACTCAAATGATTTCTCCCATCAGACTTTGATTTCGAAAAACGCTTCGATGTGGCATGCCAGATTCGACCGTAACATCTAGGACGGGTTTGGTGCATTACAATATTAATTCAATAAAGTATTTATTTGTAATTTAGGCTCAATTTAAGGCCTTAAAGAGAAATTGCGGGTTTCATCAATGTACTGCAATAGTGCAAAAAAATGTCTGGGTCCTAACTTGTTAAACTTGAATATTTTCATAATACTTTATATGATATAAATGTGGATTAAGCATGTTGGTTCGAGCTTATTTAATTGACTAAGTGAATGTAGTAGAGTGGCTAAATCAGGTACGTTATTGGCCTTGACTAAAGGCATGTTTGCAAAACTGTTTGGTTGACTAAATAGTTAATTGTTTGATATTGATATGAAAGGTTTGTTGATATGATGTGCGATTGATTGTATGTATAACATGTATTATTTTGGAAATATATATTGAACGAGACTGGGATTGGACATAATATACGGACGTATGACGGACTTCGAACGTAGTTTCTATCTTATTTTATTTAAAGTTCCCTAAATTTATTTAATTTTTTGGACTGTAAAGTTATTTGAACTATAGTTTGAGTTTTTTTTCTATTTTGGGGATTTTCATGCATGCATAACTTTATACTTTAAATTGATTTATAGGATTATTCTGAGATTGGACTAAGGATGTTACTCGGCTTAAAAAATAATTGGATTTTAATTTTTTTCCACTACAACTAAACCTAATAGGGTCTTCCAAAAGCAATGACAAGCAATGTGTTTTTCTTAAAATCATGCCATTACTTGACTTAATAAATGTTGAACTATTTAATGAACATTTTCCAAAATAACAAAGGTAACCACGATTTTATTTAAAAAAGAGTGCATTGAGGTTTTCAACCAACAACAAAGTGGATTCGTAGTTTAAGTGTCCCATGTGACCTTCACGATTTGACCATAATGTCTAGACCTGGTTTGGGAGGTTACAGATATGGTGACTAGAAAATATAATTTTAAAAACATCTAGTGACTGAAAGGTGACTGAAACAAAAATTCTCGTAGTTCAATGACCATTCATGTAGTTTATTCGAGAAATAAATGGCCATGTCATTCATTTATTTTAGACCAAATATTACATCGACTAAAAAAATGAATTCGAATATTTTAGTGATTAAATTGAAGATTTTCATGGTTGGATGACCTAAACTGAAACACAAAAAAAGTTTAGTGACTAATTAGGTGTTTACCCTTATACTTTTTGGTGTTGGATTTTATTGGCATGTGTAGTTTCAAAAAAAGTTAAGGACAATAGTGTAATTTGATCAATTCAAGGAAAATAAAAGTTAATAATGATTGTGGAGCATAAGGATTTTTAGATTGAGTATTAATTTGATGCAAGTCACTTCGGAGACTAAAATGGAAAACTTGAAAAGTACATAGACCTATAATAAAAATTTTCCATCGATAAAGAGAAGAGTTGAAAAATCATTGATTAAGTGTTATATTATCAAAATAGTATATTGGTGCATGAAAAAGGATTTTTGAGACTAAACTGACTGAACACAAGAGTCCAAGGACAAAATTGTAAATTTTCCATTTATACCGAGAAAGGTACTAAATGGAAGTTTACACATGGGTAATTAATAATTATGATTGAAAAGTATAAGTTAATTGAATTTTGAAGAATTAGGTGCCTTAAATGGAATAAAGAATAGCGATGAGGCAAAAAAGGGACTAAGTGCAATTAATATGGGGCGATTTAGTCGTTTTGCCTTGAATTTATATTTGAACTATTAAATTCAATATATTTTAGAATTGGAATCTTATATGAGCCATTAGAATATTTTATGGGTGAAATTATGTGGACCCCACATGTATTATTATTATTGATCTTTAACTTGGGTTTTAAATAAATAAAAAAGAAAAAGATGACAAATCCTTTCATCTTCTTTCCCCCAAAGCCCTTAACTACCGTTTGCTCCTTGTGAAGAAGAGAAAACTTTCTCTTCGTATTTTTTTTATTTCCTTCTTGATTCAAACGAAAATTTCCCAAAATACTTTGATTTTTGGTAAAATCAAATAGAAAACTTGGTTTTAAGCTCACTTCCTCCAGCATTCTCATCATTCAAGCTTAGGGTTTTATAAGTCTTGAGAGAAAAAGTTGAAGCTAGTGAGAGAAAGTGTAATAACCCAGTTCCCAATTGTATCTAGAAATGCTATTTTGGGACATCATTTTTGTATATCGAGTCTGTAAATATTCAATAAGGATATTCACGGAGTTAGTGTATAGATAAATTGAAATTTTGTTAAGCAATTTAGTTGAGATTGTAAGTAACTAAGGCTTAGAGGCTAAATCATAAAAGTTTAATTGCTATAGATTTGTAATTAGGAAAAGGCTAGAGGACTTAAATTGCAATGATCCAAATGGCCAAAATGGTTAATAAACCATTATTAAAAACATATTAGTGGACGATATTGATAATAAGTGATCAACTAATTAATTTTAGTTAAAACTATAAGAAATGATAATTAAAGGTTAAATTAGATTAAGTATAGCTTTATTATTCATATAAAAGGGAAGTTAGTGGAAGGAGAGATGATAATTCAGCTTCTTCAATTGTCCAAAGTAGAAAACCTAAGAGAAAAACACCATTTTTGGAAGCTTGAAGCATTCGACCCCTAATTCCAAGTAAGTCCCTAGCCATTTTTCATTAATTTTATATATTTGAGGTTATCCCATGTAGTAATTTGTAAAATTATTAAAGTTTTTGAAAGTTTCCATTGTTAAAAATTGAATGAAATTGGTGTGACATTATTAAAAATTAAGCTTAGTTTATGAAAAGGACTAAATTGTAAAGCTTAATTATTAGTTTCGTACATTAGGGACCGAATTGCATAAACTACAAAATTTGTATGAGATGTTGGTAGGAATAGAAAGTATAGGGTCCTTAATGAATAAATGTGAAATCGGATTTTAATCCAAAGCTTAATATTGAAAGTTATGTTAATCCTAATTTTAGGGACTAAATTGAATAAATTGTAAAATATGTGTAAAATGGTATTTGGTTATGAATTGGCTGGAATTTGATAGTATGTTATGTTTTAGCTAATGTCGTCATGGAACATCAAGAGGGAAAGGAAAATCGAAAGTGGTTGACGAGTAGCCAAAATTTTCAGTTTGTACATTTATAATTTAAGGTCATATTCATTGAATACATTTTCATGTTACTTGCATATGGGAGCATTAAGGTGAATATACAGTGGTTGCCACACCTTTACTTGGCGAACCAATATTTTTGGAAGGTTGTATTGTCAAAACCACCTAAGTCGCGAGATTTATAAATGGGTGGAGCTAGCAAATTCCTTCACCAAGGAATTCGCGAGCTTCGCCAAGCTTGCGAACTCTCACTCTGCAGGTGGCGAGTTCTTTATTTCGCGAGATCCTTATTTGGTGAATTCTCCCGCTAATAAGTCTGCCACCTATGTTTTGTGTTAATGTAAATGTATTAATTGAGTTAGAGATCGTGTTGAATGGGACACGTTTAAGTCATGTGGCATCTTAGTGGACATATTAATAACTAGGACACCTAGAGAACCTCGTAGGATGTGATTAATTAATGGAAATGTGTGCGCATGGATACTAATTAAAAGACTTAGAGTAGGAATTTGGATTAGAGTTTGCCTATAAATAGGACAACCTAGTAGGGGAGAGAAGATTTTTATTTTCATCTTCTCTGCTAACCTTGGTTATCATCGAAGAAAACTCAGAAGTGTTCTTCATTGATTATAGGGGAAATGATCATTACGCTTGTAGAAGCCTGTAGAAGGTTACTTCCCTGAGCCAGAATTCACACTTATTGAACTTTACGTACAACTGTTTCTCATACAAAGTCTGTAATACCACTCGGAGATGCTCGTCAAGCTCGTCCTCATTATTCGAATACACCAGAATGTCATCAATGAAGACTACGACGAATCGATCCAAATAGGGCTGGAACACTCGATTTATCAGATCCATAAAAGCTACTGGTGCATTAGGTAATCCAAATGGCATTACTAAGAACTCGTAATGGCTGTACCGAGTCCTAAATGTCGTCTTATGCACATCGGTCTCTTTAACCTTCAGTTGATAGTATCCAAATCACAAATCGATCTTGGAGAACACAGAAGCCCCTCTGATCTGGTCAAATAAATCATCTATTCTCTATAGTGGGTACTTGTTCTTAATGGTTATCTTATTCAATTGACAGTAGTCGATACACATACGCATGGATACATCCTTCTTTTACACAAACAGAATAGGTGCTCCTTATGGAGACACGCTAGGGTGAATGAACCCACGATCTAGTAACACTTGAATCTTGTAACACCCCAAACCAGGTTTATGCGTTAAGATGAGATTTGGTTTGTCACACAGATCGAACATCCTTTTTATTCTCTAATGATTTAAGTAAAAACAGTTCTACAAAACCTCTTAAAGATGAAGTTTAGTAAAAACCAAGAAAATGATTTGAAATCGATGAATTTAAGAAACATTTGTTGAAATTTTTATCATTTAGTATCCAACTATCAAAACCTTAAAAGAGTTTAAAAGAATTTTGAAAATAGTTATAGAATCTCATATGTTTTAAAAACAAAGAATTTTAAAGAGTCATTATAGGATTAACATAAGCCCATATTAAATATCTAAAATAAAATTTAAATCCATCCACACATAAAAATAAAATCCATAAAAATATTAATAAAGGCCTTATTACATCATATCCAAAATACTAATTTAAAGAAAGCTCTTAATAAAAGTTCATAATTTATAAAACCCATGTTTGCAGTATGGCCTTCACGAAGTCATCCTCGGCCCAAGTCATCATCAATTGCCATTACCTGAGATGGAAAATTTAAGGGAGTGAGTTACTCATAACTCAGTGTATAACTCACTTACTATTTCCACTGGGCCAGATCATCAAGTCATTATTTTTGGGCTTGAGCCCATCAACAGTTTTAGCAATATAATAAATGAAATGCATGCAAAATGAAATTTCCCAACCAAACCTAATTTCCATCCGCTACACACCACCCGTACCAACCATCACACCTGTGGGGATCAAGTCAACCCACCCCGCCAACACACCAATCATAGGCATAAAGCCATTTTTAATAATGTTGTGGTGCACCACCGAACTAGATTGTGACAAAATCACCGAACTAGATTGTGACAAAGTCATCGAACTAGAGGCATTAAGCCATTGAAATATTTGTAGCAGAGCCACCGAACTAGATTTTGGCAATAGGCCTTTCTTCTCTTCATCATTTTTCCCAACCCATGCAAAAATGTATGCATAACAGTCTATATCCATATGATAATTTAGCAAAAAGCCCAAAATACATGTGAGGCAATATTTCAAGTTTTTATTATGGCCCATAATACAAAATATTATTTAACACATTAGAAATCTAGAAATTTTGGCCCATATATCGATCTAGCAGATTTTTCACCCATTTAACGATCTAGCATATTTTTTGCCCATTTAACGATCTAGCAGATTTTTTGGCCCATTTAACGATCTAGCAGATTTTTTGGCCATTTAACGATCTAGCAGATTTTTCGGACCATTTAACAATCTAGCAGATTTTTTGGCCCATTTAACGATCTAGCGGATTTTTCGGCCCATTTAACAATCTAACAGATTTTTCGTAATTTTCACAACTTTAACAGTTTTCATGTATTTACACTAAAGTATTAATTATTACACATTTTTTCGATTTTGTCATCTTTATGATTTTTCCCAATAATTACGGTATAGCAGCTAACCCGAGATAAGTGTGAAGTTACACACCTAGTTATTGTGAGAACTAGACTTTCCCGCTCGTCAATACCTAAATGTAACACGATAAATTAGAACACTATTATTTAATAATACTACACTATTAATAAGTGATCTAAATCTTTACCCTCAGAATTTCGAACCACTTCTATTTGCGGTTTCTCCCCGATTGTTGATTCGTTACCCGATGAGAATCCACGAACAAACGAAGGTTTGGTAGTATGAATGACTTCAAACAACTGGTTCTCCTCTGATGAGGGTCCGCAACCCGGTGGAAAATCTCAGATTCCCGAAATAGCCCTTCGTTTATACTTAGGGGGATTAGCGGAACCACCCCTCTTTCAAACACTATTCACCGCCCTTTTCTACCCTATCTTTGTTGTCTCTAATAACATAAGATCATTAGTCCAACTAATAACTATAGAAATATGACTAACGATTTTTAAAGCGAGATTGGCTTACCACACTTATCCTTGTTCCACAAGATGACAATCGAGCGATAAAAGAGAAAGAAAAGAGTTGAGTTTAAGAGCAATGTGCATTCGACATTGGGGAAGAAAAAGAGAAAAGAAAGAAAAGAAAAGATCCTTGTTAGCTATGTGATTTCGGTCACAAAGAGAAGAAAAGATTTGGAGAAAGAGAGCAACTAATCTGAAATGGTCAAAAAGAAAGAAAGAAATGGTAAAAGATGCAATTGTTTCCTCAAGGCTTAAAGTATATTCGCTAAGAAGAGAGCAAATTTTGAGAGAAAGTGTGATAAGAAGACACCAATTGACCAAAAAGAAAATGCTCCTCCAACACCCAAACCTACCAAGCCAATCAACAAAAACCGACCATCCCCCTAGCCCCTTATGCCGTCCACATACAATGGTCAAAAGGCCATTAGAAAGTTTCCAAAACATCAACCTATTCTCAAACCTTATCATCCTCCATTTTCCTTAAGTTTGAGAAACATTATCCCCCAAATCAAGCAATTCTATCCCTTAACACAAGCTTACCATAACCTTAAGTCTTCTTACCAAAAAAAAAAAATTAATCCAACTCATCCTAATTCTTATCCATGACCACACATGCTAGGATAAACCAAAATAAAACTCCCAAATTGCATGCTAGGAGATTCAACCTCTCCCTCAAGTCCAACTTATGGCGCCATCACCACTTTGCCAATTACTCATCTTATGCCATCTTTTAGTACTTAATTAACTTATGTTTCAAGGTCACCTGATTTCTTTACACTAAAGTACTCTTTACTAATTTTTATTCAAATTCTAAGTAAACCCAAGCTAACCTCTAGCAACATATTGATACTCAAATTTTTAGGATGTTACAATTCTACCCCCTTAAAAAAAATTTCGTCCTCGAAATTTACTTGATTAAAAGAAGGGAGGATATTGTTGTCGAATTGCATCCTCAGGCTCCCACGTAGCTTCCTCCACTCTGAGATTACACAATAAAACCTTGACCAACAGCACGGTCTTCTTTCTTAGCACTTTAACATCTCGGCCTAAAATTTCCACTGGTTCTTCCTCAAAAGACAAGTTTGATTTCAATTCCACTTCCTCTACCGGTACTATGTGAGATGGATCCGATCTATAGTGCCTCAGTATGGAAACATGAAAAACATTATGGATTTGACTCAACTCTGGAGGTAATTCAATCTGATAGGCCACTGGACCAACACGCTTCATCACACGATATGGCCCAATGATCCTAGGGCTCAACTTGCCCTTCTTTCCAAATCTAAAATTTTCTTCCAAGGTGAGACCTTCAGAAAGACCTGCTCTCCCTCAGCAAACTCGATATCCCAATGCTTCAGGTCTGCATATGATTTCTGTCTATCCGAAGCTTCCTTTAACCATGCTCAAATAACTTTTTACCTTTTCCTCTATTTCAGATATTAATTCAGGACCCAACATTTGTCGCTCGCCCAATTCAGTCCAACAAGCAGGAGTACGACACCTACGACAATACAATGCCTCGTAGGGTGCCATCTGAATGCTAGACTGATAGCTATTATTATATGCAAATTCTACCAATGGTAGAAATTCCTCCCAACTACCTCTGAAGTCAATCACACATCCCCTTAACATGTCTTCCAATATCTGAATTACTCTTTCCGACTGACCATCTGTCTGAGGATGAAAAGCCGTACTGAAATTTAACTTTGTTCCCAAGGCTTCATGCAGAGCTTTCCAAAATCGTGATGTAAATCTAGGATCCCTGTCTGATATAATAGACACTGGTACCCCATGCAACCTTACGATTTCAGATATATACAGCTTAGCCAATTTTTGTAATGAGTAATCCATACGAACTGGAAGAAAATGAGCAGTTTTCGTCAATCGGTCAACTACTACCCATACGAAATTTTTCTTAGTAGGTGTTAAAGGTAACCCACTAACAAAATCCATTGTTATTCGTTTCCATTTCCAAAGAGGAATCTTTATCGGTTGTAATAAACCTGACGGCAATTGATGCTCCGCCTTCACTTGTTGACAAGTCAAACATTTTCCTACAAACTCAGAAATCTCACGCTTTAACCCCGCCACCAATATCGCTCACGGAGATCCCGATACATCTTATTTCCTCCGGGGTGCATAGCATAAGGGCTACTATGTGCCTCCCGCAGAATCATTTGCCTCAAATCTGAGTCTTTAGGCATACAAACCCTTCCACGAAAACACATCACTCCATTCGTGTTTATACCAAAATCCTCTATTTCACCCCTTCCAACTTGCTGAATTAAGGGTCCCAACTTTTTATCTGATATCTGCTTTTCCTGGATTTGTTCTAACCACAGAGGCTTCACCTGAAGCTCTGCTAACAGACTACCATCCTCATACAAACTCAAACGAGCAAACATTGCTCTCAAATCAGATACCACCTTATGGCTTAACGCGTCAGCTACCACATTAGCCTTTCTAGGATGATACTCAATTGAGAAATCATAATCCTTTAATAATTCCACCCATCTTCTTTGTCTCAAATTTAACTCCTTCTGAGTAAGAAGATACTTAAGACTCTTGTGATCCGTGTAGATGATAGACTTCTCACCGTAGAGATAGTGCCTCCAAATCTTTAAAGCAAATACCACTGCAGCTAACTCCAAATCATGAGTAGGGTAGTTTACTTCGTGCGGTCTCAACTGTCGAGAAGCATAAGACACCACCTTTCCATTTTGCATCAACACACAACCCAAACCCGTGTGAGACGCATCACAATAAACAGTAAATTCTTTTCCAGCCTCCAGCTGAATTAAAACTGGTGCTTCCGTCAGAATCTTCTTCAATTTCTCAAAACTCTTTTGTTGGTTTTTAGTCCAAACATACTGTACTCCCTTCCGCAACAGTTTAGTTAGGGTGCATCAATCAATAAAAACCCCTCAACGAAGCGTCTATAATAACCAGCCAAACCTAAGAAACTCTGAATTTTAGCTACCGTTTTTGGTGGTTTCCAATCCAGTACAGCCTCAATCTTCCGAAGATCCACCCTTATTCCTTCAGCTGATACCACATGACCCAAGAAAGTCACTTCCTTTAGCCAAAATTCACATTTACTAAATTTGGCATAAAGTTGCTTATCACGAAGTAACTGCAATACTATACGTAAATGCGTGTCATGCTCCTCATCATTTCTTGAATAAACCAAAATGTCATCTATGAACACTACCACAAACCGGTCTAAATATGGTTGAAAGACTCAGTTCATCATGTCCATAAATGCGGTGGTGCATTGGTTAACCCAAACGACATCACCAAAACTCATAATGTCCATAACGAGTTCTAATGCCGCCTTATAAATATCCGCTTCTTTCACCTTAAGTTGGTGATAACCCGATCTCAAATTAATTTTGGAGAAAACTGAAGCTCCTTTCAATTGATCAAATAGGTCGTCAATTCTCGACAAAGGATACCTATTCTTGATCGTCAATTTATTCAATTGCCTCTAATCAATGCACATACGCATCGATCCATCTTTCTTCTTAATGAACAAAACTAGTGCTCCCCACGAAGACACACTCGGTCGAATAAATCCCCGATCCAACAATTCTTGAATTTGAGCTTTAAGCTCCGCCAACTCCTTCAGTGCCATTCTATAAGGAGCAATGGACACTGGAGCTGTTCCGGGCAAAAGCTCAATACCAAATTCTACTTCCTAATCTGGAGGTATACCAGGAAGTTCATCGGGAAATACATCTGGAAATTCCTTCACCGTCCTCACATCATCCACAGATAACTCTTTGGCATCCAAAGCACAAATAAAGGCTAAGAATGCTCCATACCCTTTTCGCACCAACTTTTCTACCTTTAACGCAGATACCACATTTGCCAAGTAATTCCTTCGTTCACCTATCATTATTACTTTTTTATCACTTAAAGTTCTTATTGACATTCGCTTTTCAGCACAATCCAAATGCTCCCGGTGCTTAGCTAACCAATCCATGCCCAGAATGAGATCGAACTCGCTGAAAGGCAATTCCATCAAATTCGCCAAAAATATTTCTTCTTGAATTTCTAAGGGCACGTCTCTAAATAATTTATTTACAATTACTGACTGTCCTAAAGGACTAATTACCGCCATTTCACTATCGATAATTTCAGATTCTAGATTCAAGTTTCCAGATATGGCACTAGCAACATACGAGTGGGTAGAACCAATATCTATCAAGGCAATAACAGGTACATCAAAGATGAAGAACGTACCAGTTATTACATCAGGTGTATTGCCATCCTCGCGGTGTCTAACTGCTTAGACCAATCCTGGTTGTCTTGCATCTGTGTTACCTCTAGAACCATTGCCTCGACCTGGTGCACCTTGACCACGTCCAGCCCATTACCACCACGACCTGGTCCACGGCCTCTCGGTGGCTACTGAGTTCCTCTTGTCGGCTGTGCATTAGTAATACGAACTTCTTGAGTCATATCCATACGTCGAGGGCAATTTCTATATTGATGATCCATTGAACCACATTTATAACAAGCACCCGCTTTCCTCCAAAGACTCTCCTAATGTCGCTTCCCACATTCAAGATAATCTCGACTCGATTACTAGCCACGTGTGCTCTACCTTGAGTGGTTCATCATTCGAGGCCTCTTGAAACCTTTTGAAGAACCCAATGCTTTATATCCTCTTGCCTCTAAATCTTTCCCGATTACGACGTTACGAAGTTCTTAGCCTCTTCGATTATCTTGGCTTTTTCCACAAGCGTGGCAAAAGTTCTAACTTGTTGTGGGGCTATCAGAACCCGCAACTCATCATTCAACCCATCCTCAAAGCGTACACAACGCTCATGATCCGTTGACACTATTGTCTGAGCATAGGACTCAAGCGTAAAAACTCAGCCTCATACACTGCCACTGTCTTATTTCCTTAAATTAGATTCAAAAATTCCTTCCTTCGGGCGTCCACATAACCTATTCCTACATATTTCCCTTGAAAGGCAGCTTTGAAGAATTCCCAAGTAATCAATGCAGCCTCGGTGCCTTCTCGAACAGTAAGCCACCATTGATACGCCTCGTTTCTTAGCAAGGACACGGCTCCTCTCAGTTTCTGCTCGATAGTGCAATCCATATCATCCATAATTCGCTCCACAGCTTTGAGCCAATATTCTGCCACATTCGGAGCTACACCGGAGACTCCTCTAAAAACTTCTGCACCATTAGACTTGAGTCATTCCGATATTGACCCACGAGCTGTTTGCCCAGCTCTAGTTCCAGCGACCCTTTCAAGGACTCACAGCATTGCTTGCATCAAAGCATTATCTTCTTCCATATGATCATGTGTTCCCGTCTCACTCTCAAGTGATGTAGGTGCATCCATTTCCGGCATATGACCTAGTGCTTCAGTTGCACCTCTAACACATCATCCTCTACCACGACCACGTCTACCACGTCCACGACTATGTCCTCTAGTGCTCATAATGACTAATTTGATTTAATCTGATTAAAAATTTTATGAATCAGAATACTATTTCAGTGTTTATTAATGATATTTTATGAGATTTAAGAGATTAAGTTGTTTTTTTGCAATCACATCCTATAGCCTCAATCTCTACAATTTTCAACATTTAAAATTAGAAGTTCTAGAGTGTTCCTATGATCATATCATCATAATAATCATTCAGTAATGAATACTTACTTGACTTGGTGCCGGATGCTTGTGATGCCATACTAACTTTAAAACATAATTAAAATAATTTCATACAGAAGTTATTTGTTGAACCCAACCACAGTCGAGTTTTGAAATTGGCTCTGATACCATTAAATGTAACACCCCAAACTAGGTCTATGCGTCAAGACGAGATTTGATTTGTCACACAGATCGAACATCCTTTTTATTCTCTAATGATTTAAGTAAAAATAGTTCTACAAAACCTCTCGAAGATGAAGTTTAGTAAAAACCAAGAAAATAATTTAAAATCGATGAATTTAAGAAACATTTGGTGAAATTTTTATCATTTAGTATCCAACTATCAAAACCTTAAAAGAGTTTAAAAGAATTTTGAAATAGTTATAGAATCTCATATGTTTTAAAAACAAAGAATTTTAAAGAATCATTATAGGATTAACATAAGCCCATATTAAATATCTAAAATAAATTTAAATCCATCCACACATTAAAATAAAATCATAAAATATTAATAAAGGCCTTATTACATCATATCCAAAATAGTAATTTAAAGAAAGCTCTTAATAAAAGTTCATAGTTTATAAAACCCATGTTTGCAGTATGGCCTTCACGAAGTCATCCTCGGCCCAAGTCTACATCAATTGCCATTACCTGAGATGGAAAATTTAAGGGAGTGAGTTACTCAGAACTCAGTGTATAACTCACTTACTATATCCACTGGGCCAGATCATCAAGTCATTATTTTTGGGCTTGAGCCCATCAGCAGTTTTAGCAATATAATAAATGAAATGCATGCAAAATGAAATTTCCCAACCAAACCTAATTTCCATCCACTACACACCAACGGTACCAACCATCACACCTGTGGGGATCAAGTCAATCCACCCCGCCAACACACCAATCATAGGCATAAAGCCATTTTTAATAATGTTGTGGTGCACCACCGAACTAGATTGTGACAAAGTCACCGAACTAGATTGTGACAAAGTCACCGAACTAGAGGCATTAAGCCATTGAAATATTTGTGCCAGAGCCACCGAACTAGATTTTGGTAACAGGCCTTTCTTCTCTTCATCATTTTTCCCAACCCATGCAAAAATGTATGCATAACAGTCTATATCCATATGATAATTTAGCAAAAAGCCCAAAATACATGTGAGGCAATATTTCAAGTATTTATTATGGCCCATAATACAAAATATTATTTAACCCATTAGAAATCTAGAAATTTTGGCCCATATATCGATCTAGCAGATTTTTCAGCCCATTTAACGATCTAGCATATTTTTGGCCCATTTAACGATCTAGCAGATTTTTCGGCCCATTTAACGATCTAGTAGATTTTTTAGCCCATTTAACGATCTAGCGGATTTCTTGGCCCATTTAACAATCTAGCAGATTTTTTGGCCTAGTTAATGATCTAGCGAATTTTTCGGCCCATTTAACAATCTAGCAGATTTTTCGTAATTTTCACAACTTTAACAGTTTTCATGTATTTACACTAAAGTATTAAATATTACGCATTTTTTTGATTTTGTCATCTTTACGATTTTTCCTAATACTTACAGTATAGCATCTAACCCGAGATAAGTGTGAAGTTACACACCTGGTTATTGTGAGAACTAGACTTTCCCGCTCGTCAATACCTAAACGTAACACGATAAATTAGAACAGTATTATTTAATAATACTATACTATTAATAAGCGATCTAAATCTTTACCATCAAAATTTCAAACCGCTTCTATTTGCGGTTTCTCCCCGATTGTTGATTCGTTACCCGATGAGAATCCACGAACAAACAAAGGTTCGGTAGTACGAATGACTTCAAACAACTGGTTCTCCTCTGATGAGGGTCCGCAACCCAGTGGAAAATCTCAGATTCTCGAAATAGCCCTTCGCTTATACTTAGGGGATTAGTGGAACCACCCTCTTTCAAACACTATTCACCGCCTTTTTACGCTTCTATCTTGATTGTCTCTAATGACATAAGATCATTAGTCCAACTAATAACTATCGAAATATGACTAACGATTTTTAAAGCGAGATTGGCTTACCACACTTATCCTTGTTCCACAAGATGACAATCGAGCGATAACGTCCCCTAAAACGAAATCGATTAATAACCATCTATACCAATATGACGAGTAATATGAGAATCCTTGAATAAAGTCCTTACCTTAACTATTAAGATCGATTCCAACGATTCATGATACTCAAGAACACTTGAGTTTTTGCCCTCCAAAATCACTCTATTGTCCACGGTTGAAAAAAAAATAATTGAGAAGAACACTTATGTAAAATGGAAGATTCGGCTATGAATAAACAAAGAAAAGGAAAATGGTTCGACAATGGAGCAATCTAGCATTCGGCCATGAGAGAGATAATAAAGAAAATTTAGTTGAGAAGAAAGTAAAAGGATGAAAGATGGAGATGATGATGATTCGGTTTTCAAGAGAGAAAAGAGAAAGAAAAGAGTTGAGTTTAAGAGCAATGTGCATTCGGCATTGGGGAAGAAAAAGAGAAAAGAAAGAAAAGAAAAGATCCTTGTTAGCTATATGATTTCGGTCACAAAGAGAAGAAAAGATTTGGAGAAAGAGAGCAACTAATCCGAAATGGTCAAAAAGAAAGAAAGAAATGGTAAAAAGATACAATTGTTTCCTCAAGGCTTAAAGTATATTCGGCTAAGAAGAGAGCAAATTTTTGAGAGAAAGTGTGATAAGAAGACACCAATTGACCAAAAAGAAAATGCTCCTCCAACACCCAAACCTACCAAGCCAATCAACAAAAATCGCCATCCCCTAGCCCTTATGTCAGTCCACATACAATGGTCAAAAGGCCATTAGAAAGTTTCCAAAACATCAACCTATTCTCAAGCCTTATCATCCTCTATTTTCCTTAAGTTTGAGAAACATTATCCCCCAAATCAAGCAATTCTATCCCTTAACTCAAGCTTACCATAACCTTAAGTCTTCTTACCAAAAAAAATTAATCCAACTCATCCTAATTCTTATCCATGACCGACACATGCTAGGATAAAGCAAAAATAAAAACTCCCAAATTGCATGCTAGGAGATTCGAACCTCTCCCCTCAAGTCCAACTTATGGCGCCATCACCACTTTGCTAATTACTCATCTTATGCCATCTTTTAGTACTTAATTAACTTAAGTTTCAAGGTCACGTGATTTCTTTACACTAAAGTACTCTTTACTAATTTTTATTCAAATTCTAAGTAAACCCAAGCTAACCTTTAGCAACATATTGATACTCAAATTTTTAGGATGTTACAAATCTGAGCCTTAAGCTCCATAAGCTCCTTCAGTGCCATTCAATAAGGTGCGATGGACACCGGAGCTGTACCAAAAAAGAGCTCAATCCCAAAATCCACCTCTTGGTTCGGAGGCATACCCGGTAATTCCTCGAGAAATAACTCTGAAAAATCCCTTTTGGTTCTGATGACCTTAAACGAAGAGTCCTCAAAATTTGAAATATTGAAGTAGGCCAAGAATGCCTCACATCCTTTCTGTACCAACTTTTCTGCCACCAACGTAGAAGTCACATTCGCCAGATAATCTTAACATTCCCCAATCACCCCAATCACCACTACCTCGCTATCCTCCTTGGTTCTCAGACTAACCTTTTTTGTAGAACAGTCTAGACTCACCCGATGCTTGACCAGCCAGTCCATTCCCAGAATTAAATAGAACTCCCCAAAGGGAAGCTCCATCAGATCAGCCAAAAATACTGTCCATTGAACCTCTAGCGAAATGTCTCTAAACAATTTGCTAACCCGGATAGATTGCCCCAATTGACTCAACAGTTATCTCGCTCGAAGTACTCTCAACCAGAATCCCCGAAATTTTAGACACAGAGCTAGTTAGTTAAGAGTGTGTGAAGCCTATGTCTATTAGCGACATGCAAGATAAACCAGTGCAGGCTACCTTGCCTCAGTCGATCCTGCACCTCTGCCTGGTGCTCTCTGTCCTTGGCCCATGCCATTTCCACCCTTGGCCTAAACTCGGCCCCTAGGTGGCTGCTGAGTTACTCTCGGTGCTGTGCTGTACCAGTACCCGTAGCTTGCATCTGATCAGTCCTCAACAGACAGTCCCTGACACGATGCTCAGTCGACCCGTATTTGAAACATTCCCCAGTAGTCCTCCAACACTCGTCCGGGTGGCGTCTACCATAATGCCCACAAAGCGCCACCCCAGTAGGTGCAACAGGAGGCCCAACTCTCACTGGCCCATTAGGTCTGGCCTTTTTCTTAGGTCTCATCATAGAATTTGAGGGCTCTGATTCCCTCTTGTTCTTTCCTTTCTCGCGGTTTTGGCGCTCAGCGATTCTTAACCTCCTCAGTGATCTTCACCTTATCCATCAGAGTAGAGAAATCACGCTCCCTTTGCGGAGCTATTAGAACCTGTAGGCTGTCCTTGAGTCCATCCTTGAAATGGATGCATCGCTCATATTCAGTCTCCACCATGCCTCGGGCATAATGGCTTAGTTTGTCCTTGAGTCCATCCTTGAAATGGATGCATCGCTCATATTCAGTCGCCACCATGCCTCAGGCATAATGGCTTAGTCTCAGAAACTCGGCCTGATACTCAGCCACTGAACGGTCCCCCTGGGTGCGATTAAGGAACTCATGCCACCTAGAATCATTATAACTAGCTCCCACATACTTGCTTTGGAAAGCCGTCTTAAAGTAGTCCGAAGTTAGATGGTCGGGCTGAGTGCCCTCCTTAACAGTCAGCCACCACTGGTAAGCCTTGTCGCGAAGTAAGGAAATAGCCCCCTTAAGCTTTTGCTCAGTAGTAAAATCCAAATCATCTATGATTCTTTCTGTGGCCTCCATCCAATATCCGACCACGTTAGGGGCAACTCCAGTGACACCCCTGAATAATTCAGCCCCATTGGACCGGAGTTATTCCGTAACCGACCCTCAGCCCCCAGATCTAATGTTAGGTCCAGCAACCCTTTCTAATATCCTCAGCATAGCCTGGGATAATGCGTCAACCCTAGCCATGCGATCTCAAGACTCA
The DNA here is from genome assembly GCA_025506655.1 of Gossypium rotundifolium. Lineage (NCBI taxonomy): Eukaryota > Viridiplantae > Streptophyta > Magnoliopsida > Malvales > Malvaceae > Gossypium > Gossypium rotundifolium. The sequence goes on from CP106724.1 coordinate 140,494,538, forward strand.
ATCTCTATAGCAAGTGAGATCGACGTCTCGCTTGTATCCAGATGGGGCAGATTCTCAGATGCAGAAGACCCAGCTCGAGCCCTCTACGGCCTCTACCACGGCCTCTAGTATCCTGTCCGCGGATACCTTGTGCACTATTTATAATTTTAGAAGTTATATGTATTAATAGTTTTATGCAATAGTTACAGTTCCAATATCTATTAACGGATGTTTTATGCAAAATAGTATCAAAAGTTCAGAGTTCGTTATCACGAATCACAGTTTTACTACGATTTTAATTTCGCTACAGTTTTTAGTTTACACTACCTAAAGTGTTTTCAGTACAGTATACTATCTAAGGCTATTTCAAGCATGCAAGTAGTATTTCAGATAAATTTAAACAAAGATCAGAACACTTACAGGATCGGCACCAGAGACTCGGTGTACCACATACTTATTCCAAAGAATTTTGTATCATTTAAAAATTGTTCCTAAAAAAACCATTTAAAAACCCAAACCACAGCCGAGTTTTGTAACCTGGCTCTCATACCACTAAATGTAACACCCCAAACCTAGCCTAGACATTACGGCCTAATCTGGCGACGTCACATGATAGTGCTTTGGAAAACTTAACTACGTTAAAACCATTTGTAAATATCTTAGGCTTTCATCAAAATGTGTCATTTAATCATTTATTGACCATTCTCAAAACATTATACGTTTGGAAGCTTTTTAAAAGTAATTTGTGAATTTGTGTGTTTTTGATAAAACATTCGTTTATATTGAAAATTTGCGTCTTGTTCTACTGCTAGCAGTTTATAAATAAAAATCCCAAATTATAAACAAAACTCTGAATGGCCTTATTACATAACATTTACCCAAATATAATCAAACCATAAATAAAAATGAAACCATAAAATAGGAATTCAGAACCGTGGTCACCGCTGAGTCCTCTACCGCACTGATCCATCTACTGCTGGGGATTACCTGAACATATTAAACAGAAAAGGGTGAGTTTTCGCAAACTCAATATGTAATCCCCACAGAAAACATACACATATAGAAATATCAGATAACAGACATCAATTCACAATTCAGTTCTGAGCCCATTACAGAAACGATGTGGACCTTAGTGCACTCAGATACAGATTCAGACATATTTCAGGGCCTTAGCCCATTTCAGACAGAATATGTAGAAAATAGAGTCCTACCCACTAGCCTCTACACACCAACTCTGTCGAACCCTACACACCATGTGGGGATAAAATCAATCCACCCAGCTCTAGACACCATGTTGTACCGAATGCGGCATATAATAAAAAATTTGCAAAAGAGCTGCTAGATAACAGGCTTAAAAGCCTTTTAGATACTTCCTCCGATTATCATCTATCCCACCCCGATGCAATGCAACATACGTAAAATATCATGCTAATATGCAGATGGTATTTCATACATTCAAATCAACATACATGCTTAGTACAGAAATCAGACAGATAGAGCATTTAGTTAGGGGTCTAAGTATTGCTTACCGACCCTATGGTAGGTCCATAGTTGACTTGGGTGACCCGTGCAACCTAACAGAGTTTTTCAGAAAAATGGGCTCACATGGCCATGTGGCCTGCCCGTGTGGACCCACACGGACCAAATTGGCCTTGGCCGTGTAGATCACACGGCCTGGCCCAAAATCCCACACGCCTGTGGTTCACTTGTGTGGGCCTACACGCCCATGTAACTCATACGGCCCAATTGGTCGAGCCCGTGTGTCGCACACGGCCTTGCTCAGCCACCACATAGGCTACCACACGCCCATGTGGCGTCGACAGAAGGGTTTTTAACTTTTATTGAAACCTCGTTTTCTATATTTTTGTGTACACACCTGTATCATTTTTGATGCGTTAGCACTCTTAATCCCTTCAAAGCCTACAAATCAGTATACACAGCCTCGATTTAGTAATTTAGAGATTAAAACTAATAAATTTGGAATTAAGAAATTACCCAACTCGACTTACCGCTAACAAATCGATTATATCTTTGAGTCAAAACAACGCAACACTTATTCCAGCCTTTCAAATAACTCCTACACGCAACAAAAACCCTTTAGAAAAACTTAATCATTCAAAGGAGTGGCTAAGATTAATCCAACACATAACTTACTGAACGCGTGTCTTAAATCTGAATAACAGAAACAATTGGAGAAAAAGAACCAGAATGACTGGATTGGTATGATGGCTGGATTGGGGTGGGTTTGCATACTTGCACCATACTGATATTGTATCGGGCTTAGGCTAACATCATTCAGATTGGGCTAAGGCCCACACCTTCACATCGAATAGGACTCGGGCCCAGCATCATATCGCAGATATTACTAATTGAGTGATTGGGGATTACACACTGAGTTCCCGTAACTCACCCTTTTCTTTTAACTATACAGGTAATCCCTAGTCTTAGGCGATTTGGAGCTGCGAGGGACTCGGAGAGGGCCATACGATCAAGGATGTTTGTTTAAACATAATCATTTAAACATTTTATTTTGGGTTGATATTTTTGTAATAAGGCCTCTGGTGATTTTTAATTTCTTTTAATTGTGGTTTTTAATTTCGTATTTTGAACTGCCAAATGGATACAAACCAGTTTTCACAACTAATAACTGTTTTATAGAGCAAACACATGTTTTCAAATTCATGATAACTGAAAATAGAGTAGCTTCCGTGAATTTAAACCCACAGTAACAAACATGGTAACCATTTTACTAAGTGGTGGTTTTTATAACTTACCAATTGTTTCCTAAGAAATAAGAACTAAATGGATTTTTACTCAAACGATTTCTCCATCAGACTTTGATTTCGAAAAATACTTCATGTGACATGCCAAATTCGGCCGTAACGTCTAGGACAAGTTTGGGGCATTACAATATTAATTTGATAAAGTGTTTATTTGTAATTTAGGCTCAATTTAAGGTCTTAAGGAGAAATTGCGGGTTTCATCAATGTACTGTAATAGTGCAAAAAAATGTCTGGGTCCTAACTTGTTAAACTTGAATATTTTGATAATACTTTATATGATATAAATGTGGATTAAGCATGCTGGTCGAGCTTATTTAATTGACTAAGTGAATGTGGTAAAGTGGCTAAATCAGGTACATTATCAGCCTTGACTAAAGGCATGTTTGCAAAACTGTTTGGTTGACTAAATAGTTAATTGTTTGATATTGATATGAAAGGTTCGTTGATATGATGTGTGATTGATTTTATGTATAACATGTATTATTTTGGAAATATATATTGAACGAGACTAAGATTGGACATAATATACGGACGTACGGCGGACTTCGGACATAGTTTGTATCTTATTTTATTTAAAGTTCCCTAAATTTATTTAATTTTTTGGACTGTAAAGTTATTTGAACTATAGTTTGGGTTTTTTTTTTCTATTTTGGGGATTTTCATGCATGCATAACTTCATACTTTAATTTGATTTATAGGATTATTCTGAAATTAGACTAAGCATGTTACTCGACTTAATAAATAATTGGATTTTATTTTTTTTCCACTACAACTAAACCTAATAGGGTCTTTCAAAAGCAATGACAAGCAATGTGTTTTTCTTAAAATCATGCCATTACTTGATTTAATAAAAGTTGAACTATTTAATGAACATTTTCCAAAATAACAAAGGTAACCACGATTTTATTTAAAAGAGAGTGCATTGAGGTTTTCAACCAACAACAAGGTGGATTCGTAGTTTAGGTGTCCCATGTGACCTTCACAATTTGACCATAACATCTAGGCCGGGTTTGGGAGGTTACAAATATGGTGACTAGAAAATATAATTTTTAAAAAATCTAGTGACTGAAACAAAAATTCTAGTAGTTCAGTGACCATTAATGTAGTTTATTCGAGAAATAAATAGCCATGTCATTCATTTATTTCAGACCTAATAGTACATCAACTAAAAAATGAATTTGAATATTTTAGTGATTAAATTGAAGATTTTCATGGTTGGATGACCTAATCTGAAACACAAAAAAAGTTTAGTGACTAATTAGGTGTTTGCCCTTATACTTTTTGGTGTTGGCTTTTATTGGCATGTGTAGTTTCAAAAAAAGTTAAGGACAATAGTGTAATTTGATCAATTTAAGGAAAATTAAAGTTAATAATGATTGTGGAGCATAAGGATTTTTAGATTGAGTATTAATTTGATGCAAGTCACTTCGGAGACTAAAATGGAAAACTTGAAAAGTACATAGACCTATAATAAAAATTTTCCATCGATAAAGAGAAGAGTTGAAAAATCATTGATTAAGTGTTATATTATCAAAACAGTATATTGGTGCATGAAAAAGGATTTTTGAGACTAAACTGACTGAAAACAATAGTCCAAGGACAAAATTGTAAATTTTCCATTTATACCGAGAAAGGTACTAAATGCAAGTTTACACATGGGTAATTAATAATTATGATTGAAAAGCATAAATTAATTGAATTTTGAAGAATTAGGTGCCTTAAATGGAATAAAGAATAGCGATGAGGCAAAAAGGGACTAAGTGCAATTAATATGGGGCGATTTAGTCGTTTTGCCTTGAAATTATATTTGAACTATTAAATTCGATATATTTTAGAATTGGAATCTTATATGAGCCATTAGAATATTTTATGGGTGAAATTATGTGGATCACACATGTATTATTATTATTGATCTTTGACTTGGGTTTTAAATAAATAAAAAAGAAAAAGATGACAAATCCTTTCATCTTCTTTCCCCAAAGCCCTTTGCTACCATTTGCTCCTTGTGAAGAAGAGAAAACTTTCTCTTCACATTTTTTTTTTCCTTCTTGATTCCAACCAAAATTTCCCAAAATACTTTGATTTTTGGTAAAATCGAATAGAAAACTTGGTTTTAAGCTCACTTCCTCCACCATTCTCATCGTTCAAGCTTAGGGTTTTATAAGTCTTAAGAGAAAAAGTTGAAGCTAGTGAGAGAAAGTGCAACAACCCAGTTTCTAATTGTATCTGGAAATGCTATTTTGGGACATCATTTTCGTAAATCGATTCTATAAATATTAAATAAGGATATTCACGGAGTTAGTGTATAGATAAATTGAAATTTTGTTAAGCAATATAGTTGAGATTGTGAGTAACTAAGGCTTAGAGGCTAAATCATAAAAGTTTAATTGCTATAGATTTGTAATTAGGAAAAGGCTAGAGGACTTAAATTGCAATGATCCAAATGGCCAAAATGGTTAATAAACCATTACTAAAAACCTGTTAGTGGACGATATTGATAATAGGTGATGAACTAATTAATTTTAGTTAAAACTATAAGAAATGATAATTAAAGGTTAAATTAGATTAAGTAAAGCTTTATTATTCATATAAAAGGGAAGTTAGTGGAAGGAGAGATGATAAGTCAGCTTCTCCAATTGGCCAAAGTAGAAAACCTAAGAGAAAAACACCATTTTTGGAAGCTTGAAGCATTCGACCCCTAATTCCAAGTAAGTCCCTAGCCATTTTTCATTAATTTTATATATTTGAGGTTATGGGAGCTTGATTTAGCTACCCCACATAGTAATTTGTAAAATTATTAAAGTTTTTGAAAGTTGCCATTATTAAGAATTGAATGAAATTGGTGTGACATTATTAAAAATTAAGCTTAGTTTATGAAAAGGACTAAATTGTAAAGTTTAATTGTTAGTTTCGTACATTAGGGACCAAATTGGTTAAACTACAAAATTTTTATGAAATGTTGGTAGGAATAGAAAGTATAGGGTCCTTAATGAATAAATGTGAAATCTAATTTTATTCCGAAGCTTAATATTGAAAGTTATGTTAATCCTAATTATAGGGACTAAATTGAATAAATTGTAAAATATGTGTAAAAATGGTATTTGGTTATGAATTGGCTGGAATTTGATAGTATGTTATGTTTTAGCTAATGTCGACGTGGGACATCAAGAGGGAGAGGAAAATCGAAAGTGGTTGACGAGTAGCCGAAAATTTTTAGTTTGTACATTTATAATTTAAGGTCATATTCATTGAATACATTTTCATGTTACTTGCATATGGGATTGGTAAGGTGAATATACAGTGATTGCCACACCCTTACTTGGTGAATCGATATTTTTTGAAGGTTGTATTGCTGAAATCACCTAAGTCGCGAGATTTATAAATGGTTGGAGTTGGCAAATTCCTTCACCAAGGAATTCGCGAGCTTTGCCAAGCTTGCGGACTCTCAATCTGCAGGTGGTGAGTTCTTTATTTGGCGAGATCCTTATTTGGTGAATTCTCCCGCTAATAAGTTTGCCACCTATGTTTTGTGTTAATGTAAATGTATTAATTGAGTTAGAGATAGAGTTGAATGGGACACGTTTAAGTCATGTGGCATCTTAGTGGACATATTAATAACCAGGACACCTAGAGAACCTCATAGGATGTGATTAATTAGTGGAAATGTGTGCACATGGATACTGATTAAAAGACTTAGAGTGGGAATTTGGATTAGAGTTTGCCTACAAATAGGACAACTGGTAGTGGAGAGAAGATTTTTATTTTCATCTTCTCTGCTCACCTTGGTTATCATCGAAGAAAACTCAGAAGTGTTCTTCATTGATTATAGGGGAAATGATTGTTAAGCTTGTAGAAAATACATTCTTTTAGCTGACTGCTGGTAAACTCTTAAATCCTTCTTTATGTTTTTACCAAATAGGAAGAGGTAGTTGTAGGAGCTTTTCATTAGGGTTTTGATCTGAAATGCTGAACAGGAAGAAAACTTCTTTCTGGAAGCTATTTTCATGTCTATTGATTCTTTCTATTATGTATAATTTTGGTTGATCTTGTATTTAAAAGATTTATTTGATTGTTTTTAGCCAAAGATACGGGAGAAGGTTTCAGTGCAAAGGGAAAAGAACCTGTCGAGTAGATAAAACCTTGTGTGAAGATTTTTGGTGAGTTCCTTTATACTTTGTGTCTGTTAACTGTATCAATATGTTTGAACTGTCCTACTATTTAATTTAGGTGAGTTTTCTTAACATTTGGTTTTGGTACGCCTGTCAAAAGGAATGTGGAAATGAGATGATGCATGTACTGTTGATGTCGGTAAATCATAGACACGAGTCCTGTATGTGCATAGGTATGAAAACTCCTTCCTTAGTGCATAAGCTTTGTGTCTATATTGTCGAAAAGGGGTATCAGAAGGTTGATACTTATGATGGTGAAAAGAAGAAAGGAAAAATGTTATTATATGTTTTTCCTCTTATATGGAACTTTGATGCAAACCGTGACTGGTAAATTCTCGACCTTGCGGGAACACTTATGTGTCTGAATTAATGAGGAACTGTGGAGGCTTGGAGGGTATAATTTGTCTACTGGCTCTACTAAGTGGCATGATGGAAGTGGAATATGAGTTCTTCAGAACAAGGATCAGTAGATAACACAAGGAAGCGAGTGTATTAGTATAATGGTGCATGTGTTTTGATGTTGTGTGGATAATTGCATGAAGTGTAAAAAGTGTGTGAAATGGTTATAAAAGTTAGTCTATAATGTGACATACTAATAGAGTCATCATGACATGTATCCATCAATTGTTGGCCTCTAGTAGTAGATAATATTCGCCAATGGATTGTATCTACTTGCGGATGGTATCCGCTAGCGGATACTTCAAAAAGGGAAAATTTTTATTCGCTTATAATGTTGTGTCCTTTAGTTGGTCTAAGTGTTAGTCATGTAGTGTTGGTTGTACTATGTTGTGAGGTTGAAATTCTGCAAAACTCACTAAGTTCTTTTGAACTTAGTCTCGTTTTCTTATTTTTAGATGATTGGTTTGAAGGTTATAGAAGGGATTCAGCCAAAACTGTGGCTTCTTTCGTGAGCCATCTTTTATTTACCATCGTAACATGTAATCACTGGGGATAGGATATGATAAACCACAATTTATACATATTGTAACCCCATGCTTGGCTTATTTTGGATGAATTTGCATTAGATTTGATGAATTCGATGCTCCTAACCCCTTAATTTTATGTTTTACACTCAGGAGAGATTAGGGAGTCAAAAAGAACAAGAAACGAGCCAAAACGGGACAAAATGGGCCTACCTAGGAAATAAACACGGCCTAGACCAATGAACATGGCCATGTATTATGAGCAGGATCAAACACAGCTTAGATCAACGTACACAGACAGACCACACTATCGTGTGTGGCGAGCAAAAGCGAGCACGGTTTAAATAATCGAGCACGGGCTTGTCCTTGCCGTATCAAAGTTTAATTCTATTCGGAATAGATCACTTATGGGCCAAGAGATGTGTTTCAAAGCCTATATAAACACCCTAGGGGGAAACCTAAATGGGGACACCGAATAGAAGGCAGAAAATACTCGAAGACAGCCGTCGGGAGCTGCTCGAAAGAAGGATCTCCTTCAAGATTGAAGATCTCCCATCAAGTTCTTTAAAAGTTTTTGGGTTTTCTTATGTTTTGTTGTTTTCCTTATTTTAAGATGTTTTCCCCCATTAGTATGAAATAAATCCCTTAGATACCTAAGGGGATGAAACCTAAGATGAATCTTATTATTATTTGATTTATAAGATAAATACTTGTTCTTATTCTTAATTGTGGGTTCTTATTCTTGTTTTGATAATTCAGGTTATTGATTCAAGTCGAATGTGCTTATTCAGTGGAGAAAAGTCCCTGTTTAAGAGTAGATCAACACAATTAAGTGGAGTTGATTGCAACCTTAGAAATAGGGCGACGAAAATCTGTCGGATTAGAGTTAAATTTAAGAAGGGAATCCATAGATCGAGTTAATGTGACAATAGGGGTTTTAATTAGAATGAAATTTCGATTAATTAACCTAGGGTTAGTTGTTTTTAGTCTTGAAAGAGATATTAACATAAATTAGGGATTTCTACTGATTAAGTCAAGTGAATAAATCATATGAATTAAAAGTAATAAGTGAAGTTTAGGTGGATTCTTCCTTAGGTATTGCCTATCTCATATAAGTTGTCTAAAAATATTTTCCTAATTCTTCCGTTGTCATTTTTAATTAAGTTTTAGTTTAAAAGAAATCACTCCAATTCTTAGGCTAGATAAGAAAAAGATATTAACTACTAGTACTCTTGGTCCTTGTGGATACGATATTACCGATCTTACCATAACTATACTATAAACGATAGGTGCGCTTGCCTTTATTGTGATCGTAGTTAGTTTGAGACCACATCAAGTTTTTGGCGCCGTTTCTGGGGACTAAGATATTAGGAACACTAAATTTTTATTACTTTAGCCATTCTTATTTTATTGTAATTTAATTTTACTTTCTATTTGTTTTTACTTTTCTAATTTTTCTTTCTTTGCTTCTAGCAGGAACTTTTAGTTTTTGACTAGAAGGAACTCGTCAGAACCATTACTTTTTGACAATGATGTTGAAGGTACCGCTCGTAGAAACGAAAAAAATAAGGCAAAGTCTACAATACATAGAAGAAGAGCAAGAAAATGAAATCAATACTACCGAAGAGATGGCCGACTATAATCTGCTACCTCCTGTGGTTGCCGCAAACCCAGTGAATCAAAATCCTACTCCTCGTACTATGTATAATTATGCTAAACTTAATTTAATAGGAACTGAATCAAGTATTGTTAGACCTACTATTACTATAAACAATTTTGAACTGAAACCTAACACTATTTAGATGATTCAGCAATTTATTCAGTTTGATGGTTTGTAGGATGAGGATCCAAACAATCACTTGGCAAATTTTCTGGAATTCTGCAACACTTTCAAAATAAATGGTGTTTCTGACGATGCCATTTTCCTTCGGTTGTTTCCCTTCTCTTTGAGGAATAAATCCAAACAGTGGTTGAACTTGTTACCACGAGGATCAATCACTACATGGGAACAAATGACCAAAAAATTTTACTTAAATATTTTTCACCGGCTAAAATGGATAAGTTGAGAAACGATATCTCTTCTTTTGTGCAGATGGAATTAGAAGCACTTTACGATGCATAAGAGAGATACAAGGATCTACTGAGAAGGTGCCCTCACCATGGGTTACCATTATGGTTACAGGTTCAAACCTTTTACAATGGCGTGAACCCCTCAACTAGGCAGTTGATTGATGCAGTCGCCGGCGATACACTAAATAATAAAACACCTGAGGCTGCTTACAAATTCATTGAAGAGATGACACTGAATAACTATCAGTGGCAAGTTATAAGGACGAAGCCGACTAAAGCAGCCAGTGTTTTCAACCTCGACGCAGTCACTATGCTATCAAACCAGGTAGAACTTTTAAGTAAAAAGATTGATGGCTTGTGTGGTTTTTCGTAGGTATATCTAATGATGCAGTGCGATACGAATGGAGGAGGAATGAACACTACAGAATATCCACCTTACAACCCTGGCATTGACAGCGAACAGATGAACAATATGGGTAATAATCCTAGGCCTCAAAATAACCCTTATAGTAACACTTACAATCCAAGTTGGAGGAACCACCCAAACTTCTCATGTGGTGGTTAAGGAAATTAGAGACAACAACCCCTTCCAGGCTTTCAACAGCAACCTTACCCATAAGAGAAGAAGCCGAACCTTTAGGAGATGCTAACAAAATTCATCGCGGTGTTAGAAACCCATTTCCAATACACCAAAATAGAACTAAAAAATTAGCAAGCATCGATTCAAGGGCTCGAGAACCAAATAGTACAACTTGCTAAGTTGATCTTAGAACGACCACAAGGTAGCTTGCCAAGAAATACCGAACCTAACCCAAAAAAGCAACTCCACGCCATCACAGTGTGTGATGAAAAAGGGGTGGCAGAATCTAAATCTAAACCGAGGCAAGAACTTGTGGTGAGTAAAGGTAAGGTTGAGGTAAGCCATGATACACAGAAACTGGTAAGTAAAGAGTATATACCTCATGTGCCATATCCTAACGCGACGAAGAAAGACCATACTAATGAGAAATTTGATAAATTTCTTAAACTTTTAAACAAAATTACATATTAACCTACCGTTTATCGAAGCTCTTTTGCAAATGCCCAATACAACTAAATTTTTAAAGGAGCTTCTAGCAAACAAATGAAAGTTAGATGAGGCGTCGCATGTGGAACTAAATGCAGTCTGCTCAGCCATTCTCCAGAATAAACTAGCTGATAAATTAAAAGATCCAGGGAGTTTTACGATTCCTTGCTTAATTAGTAGTTTATCTGTTAATAATGCTTTAGCAGATTTAGAGGCAAGCATCAATGTTATGCCTTATAAAATGTTTAAACAACTAGGTCTCGAGAAACCCAAACAAACTAGGATGAGTTGTAACATCCTGAAAAGGGCCTATGCATTTTCGGTTTAATTGTACAAAATGACATGTCTTATGTGTTATGAATGAATTTTGAATATTTTTGGAAACCTGGAAATGTATAGAAATGTTACGTTAAAAAGAGGAAAGTTAACATTTTGGAAACCTAAGTAAAATAGGAAAGTGAACATTTTGGAAACTTGGAAATGTAAGGAAATGTCAAGTTTAAAGAGCCAAACGAAAATTTTTGGAAACTTAGAAATGACTTAGAAATATCATGTTTTAAAGTTTAAAAGAGGAAATTAAGGCAAGGTGGCCTTAAGAGAAAAAGTATGTGAAAATTAACACACAAACAGGCTTGGAAAAGTGGCCCGAAGATGCCACTTAGGGCCTCTGGAAATGGAGCCACATGCAAGGGTATTGGGCCTAGGTTCAAGTCACTTGGGGAGCAAACAAAAGAATTTTATTTTGGTGCAAGGAACAAAAGAGTTGGACGGCATTAAGACACTATAAGGGAGGTGTTTTATTGTTATTAAAATTTAGCAAATAAGATGGATAAGTGATGGATTTATTTTAATAATTTAAAGAGGTGATTAGAGATAAGAATTGAAGAATAACAAGGTAAGGCTAGAGATTAAGTCATAGCCAAATTTGTCAAATTAAGTGTTCATCTTTTCTTAATTTCTTTTACTTCCTCATCATTCCTCTCTTTGCCGAATCTCCTAAGTCTTTCACCTCTCTCTCTCACGTTTTCATCAACCATTAAAAGTCAAAATTCTCCTCTTCCTATTCCATCTTGGCCGCAACCTTGTTCAACTCAAATCACCTTATTGCCGATTCTCCCCAAGGCCTTAGATCTTTCTTTCTTTTCAAGTCTTGTTGAAGCCGAATACCTAAGTGACCATAGCCGACTCTTCTCCAAGTCTCAAGGCCCAATCTTTGTGTTGACAAGATAGAGGGGCTATCGATATCTCCAAGTAAGGGTAAGATCTAGACTCTGTTTTCACTCAATTCTTTTTAAGCCTGTCGAAATTTAGGGACTAATCCCTCATATTGTATTTTGGCCAAAACAATGGAAGGGAATCTCGGGATTTAGGTGGTGTCGACTAGAGAAAGAGGAGTTCTCCGGGATTTCAACATTCAAGGGTTTTTGACAGTATTAAGGAAGCAAAGATCCAATCCGGGATTTAAGATTCGGAAGGTAAGCACCTATGTATATTCGGCTAAAGCCTAGATTAGTATTTAGATTTGTTCTTTAAATATTCAAAAGCCGAAACTAACCTATGTAAGATCTAGTGCTTGGCCGAATACAAGGAAGGAGAAATCCAAAGTTTCGGCATTTGTTTAGGAATCAATCGGCACCAAGGTAGGTTTTAATGTACAAATCCCACTAGGATTGGGAGTTATGGCCGAATAGGCTTTATGCTAACATAATGAGGTTGGCCGAATGTAGGGTCTTGAGATCCAAGGCAGTAGATCGGATTTTGGGATTTCAGTAAAATTTTTAAGCGAATCAGGTGTGTACCCCACACTAATCTTAATTGATTTATGGCTTAAAATTGATATATGTGTTAATATGAAAGAATAAGAATATGGCTAAAGTACCATGTTATGGTACAAAGTACTCAGGTACGTTTCCTACTCCTACTAGGATTACGAAATATGTTATATTTAACATGTGAAAAGTGACATGAATGTGAATTTTAAGTATGATATGCATGATGTGAATAATATGGGGAATTCGGGTTATATGAGAAAGGGGAAGTGAATGTGGTGACTTCGGTCCCACTATCTAAATGTGGTGACTTCGGTCACATTATCTGAATGTGGTAACTTCATTTACATTATCTGAATGTGGTGTCATATGACACGATTATTAAATCTGGTGGCTATGCCACGAACTTTTATATGGGTGATGAGCACGTCGACTGCAGCAATTGCCTTCCATGGTGTGTAGCGGATGGAGGGTTGACTTAGTAGTCCCCACGGTGTGCAGGTTGGTACGGGGATGTGTAGCGGATGGCATCTAGGTTTGGGTTTGGGTTGCATCATTATCTTGAATTATTATGTGAACATGACATGTATGGTATGCCTGGATTATTAATTTTAGTGTTTGTGTACACATTGAGTCTGTTTGACTCACCCCGTTGTGGGAACATGTTTCAGGTGACGATCAGTGATGGACCAGGTTCGGTAGAAGCTTAGGGATGGCCATGCATAGCAAGAAATTTACGACTTGGACTTTTATTTTAATTTAAGTATTTTAAAGTTTATTTTGGTTTTAATTTTGGGAAATTATTTGATGTAATAAGGCCGTAGTAGCGTCTACTTTATTTTTTTTTACTTTATTATTGAGCCTACAATCTTTATAATTATTAAAAGATTAAGTAATTTAATACAAAGCCCAAACATTTTGTCACCTAAATAAAAAGGATTTTTAATAACGATATAAACTTGTTTTCAACTCAAGCCCAACCCACTACAAATTATCTTTAAAACACACAGTTTTCAAAGTAACAAAAGAAATTTGAACCGGTTTACATCGAGGAGCATACCAGATCTGGTCCAGGCTCATGGGCCGGGTGTGGGGTGTTTCAATTTGGTATCAGAGCCCAGTTTTAAACTCTCGGCCTTGGTTTTAAGGCCCAAAATGTTTTCAAGGTTAAGCCCAAAAGAAATTTTATGAATTAAGTAGGTTTTTCTGGCATGGCCCACTAAGTCTCCGACCCGCAGTCCACCATGTAAGTACTTCTGACTTCTGAAGTGATTTGAATATGTGAAATGTATGGGCTTTTATGGAACGTAGAATAGAGATTAAGTACCTGAACCCTAGGACTAGTGTACCCCAACAAAAACATAAGACTTAAATGCCTAACTAAACAAACCCATGATTAAGTCACCGAGTTAGGGTGTGGCAACCATGGTGCACATGTCTAGAATTGGTTTCAGTGGGAGCTTGGTATTTAAGCAGTCCTAGTGACTCACCTCCTCTCCACTCGAATCCTACCTGGTGCGTAGCCTCGGTTCACCCCAACCAAGAGGACTTATACACGGGCTAAACCCCTAACTAAAACCCAAAAGGACTAGCCGTATTTTTATGGAAACCCTAGTTTTAAAATTTCTAAATTACCCTCTTGATTTGAAAAGATTATTTTTATAAATTTTCTTGAAATATTTCTGATTTACAAATTTACTAAAATACCCCTAGCGGTAAAATTACAAAAATGCCCTTGGTTTATGAAATTTTTAAATACCCACAGTTCTTATCAAAATTTCACTACTTTGCTTAAAGGAACCCTAAATTTACAAAATATCAAAATACCTTGATTATGGAAAAAATTATTTACTTAAATTACCCCTACCCTACAAATTACCGAAATACCCAGAAGTTACAAAATTACTAGAATGACCTCGATCTTCAAAAATTTCAGAATAACACCGATTTGAAAAACAAATTCTAAATAACCTTCGTGTTTTATAAATTCAAAATATCCTTGATTTATTAAGATTTATAAATTTACCACGGTTTATTATTGAAATACCCTCAGAATTCAAAATTATCTTGAAATACCACTAGAATTTCCAAATTTACCAAAGAACCCCAAGACTTTAAAATTTTTGAAATACTTTTTGACAAAATTACCAAGGAATCCTATTTAACAAATTACAAAAATACCCCTGTAGGACAAATTACACAAATACCCCTGAGTAGTGGAAAAACAACAACAATGAAAACTACAACATTTCTATGAATGAACGAAGGTTCATAATTGTTTGATGGATGTATGAATGAATGAAAAGACTGTGTGCATGTATGAATACGAAAGAACCACTCCTAAATTCCATTTCATAAAATTTCTTCGCGGGTAATCAAGTGAAACAAAAGTACTAATTCATAAAACTTCTTAATCAGATCTCGACGTTAGAAATGAGCTCTAGAGGACGTGGTCGTCATGGACGTGGTAGAGGAAGAATGGCTGTGTCAGAACCCGTTAGATCGGGTCAAGGGTCTGACAATGAGTTACCACCGCCACCACCACCCCCACCGCTTGTGGTCGAGTAGCGAGCTCGACGGGGATAATCTCAGACGCAGTCGTACTCGAAGTTCTGGAAATGGTGGCTGGAGCGGGTGGAAATATGGGGGCTCGGAAGTCCGTACTTGAGCGACTCTGAGCTAACAAAGCTGAGGTATTCCGTGGAGTATCTGGTGTAGCACCCATTACAGCTGAGTACTGGTTGGAAGCAACCGAGCATATTATGGATGAGATTGATCTGACCCCAGAGGAAAAGTTGAAAGAAATGGTGGCACTGTTATGGGATAAAGCATACCAATGGTGGTTAACTGTCTGGGATGGTGCCACGATTGAGGATCTGACCTGGGAGTATGCCAAGGAGGCATATCAGAAAAAGTATGTCGGCACACGTTATATTGATGAGCGGAGGAAAGCTTTTAAAATTTGGTTCAAGGAAACAAGTCGATGAGCGCTGTATGAAGCTAAATTTTGAGGTTAAGTCGATTTGCTCGAGGAGTAGTGGCAACGAAACATGAGCGATGTGTCCATTTTGAAGACGGGTTAAGGGATGACCTAAGGTTACTGATAGCTCTACATCAGGAACAGGAGTTTTCGTGTTGGTTGAAAAGGCTAAGGTAGCCGAGGAATCAAGGACTTGGTTAAGCAGAGCTCAGATAGAAATAGACCCAAGAGGGGTTATGGGTCGTCCAGATCAGTGGGAAATGTGTAGAAAAGGCCCAGAGCTGATGGGCTGAGGGGTCAGCAAATTGGTACCGGAGGGTAGTATCGTCCTTGTGAGCATTGTGGAAAGAAGCACTTAGGGGAGTGCTGGAAAAAGATGGGAGGATGTTTTAGGTGTGGGTCCAAGGACCATATGCTCAAAGATTGTCCTAAGAAACCAGATGAAAGTCGATCAGCAGCTCATAATGTTAATCAGGCTGGTAGAGGAGGACAACAGCCTCAATAGGGTCGTGGTTCGAATAACAGAGGTAATGGTGCCGGCAGAGGACGTGGAACACAAGGCAGAGGTGCTGCTAATACTGAGGCAAGGCAGCTGGGTTTGGTTTATGCAGTTCACCGGAGGGAGGATGGAGACGCACCGGACGTCATAACCGGTAAGTTCTTTATTTATGGCAAGCCTTATTATGCCTTAATTGATGTGGGCTCGACCCATTCTTATGTTGCTGTGGTGTAGTTGAAACACTAGCCTAGACTCGAACTTTCGGTAGGGAGATGATTTAGTAAGCCCGTTAGGCCAAACTCGTAGTGGTGGATAAGATCTTTCGGAATGTACCCCTAGAAACTCAGGGAGTGAGCTTTCGGGCTGACTTAATGGAGTTACCCTTCGGAGAATTTGACCTCATACTTGGTAAGGATTAGTTAGTAGAACACCGAGCCGTGTTAGATTGTGCGGCTAAACGAATAGAATTAAGGACCTCTGAGGATGAGGTGGTCATTATGATAGGAGAGAGAATGGACTACTTGTCTAATGTAGTTTCAGCGCTTAAGGTTGAAAACATGGTTCGAAAAGGGTGCAAGGCGCTTTTAGCCTTTATAAGTGTGTTGGATGGAAAGGAGGAAGGTGTCAATGGAGTTAGAACGGTAAGGGACTTTGAGGATGTGTTTCCAAAGGAATTACCAAGAATACCCCCAAATAGGGAGGTGGAATTTGGAATAGATTTGCTCACAGGAACGACTCTCGTGTCAATCGCTCCATACCGAATGGTGCCAAAAGAGTTGGTTGAGCTCAAGGCTCAAATCCAGGAATTACTTCACCGTGGGTTTATCCGGCCCAGTGTGTCTCCGTGGGGAGCACCAGTCTTTTTTGTGAAGAAGAAGGATGAAACTATGCGTATGTGCATAGACTATCGTCAATTGAATAAGCCGACCATTAGAACAAGTATCCTTTGCCTAGGATTGATGACTTGTTCGATCAGCTGAAAGGGGCCGCAGTATTCTCAAAGATAGACTTGAGGTCGGGATATCATCAGTTGAAGGTGAAGGAGACAGATATCCATAAGATAGCTTTTAGGACAAGATACGACCATTTTGAGTTTGTAGTAATGCCGTTTGGGTTGACGAATGCCCCAGCCGCATTCATGGACATGATGAACTGAGTTTTCCAACCTTACTTGGATAGGTTCATCATCGTGTTCATCGACGATATTTTGGTGTACTCTAAGTCTGAAGAGGAGCATGATGAGCATCTCTGAGTTGTGCTGCAAGTGTTAAGGAAGAAGAAGCTCTATGCCAAATTCAGCAAGTGTGAATTTTGGCTCAAGGAGGTAGCGTTCTTAGGGCATGTGGTATCCGCAGAGGGAATAAGAGTGGATCCTAGGAAGATCGAAGCGGTGTTGGATTGGAAACCACCTAGGACCGTGGCTGAGATCCGAAGTTTCTTAGGTTTGGCAGGCTATTACAGAAGGTTTGTGGAAGGGTTCTCATCTATAGCCGCGCCTTTAACAAAGTTGTTGAGGAAGGAAGTACCCTTTGTTTGGTCGGAGAAGTAGCGGGAGAGCTTTGAGAAACTTAAAAAGGTTTTAACGGAAGCTCCAGTATTGATTCAGCCAGAGGCAGGAAAGGAATTCACGGTGTATTGTGACGCTTCCCATACTGGTTTGGATTGCGTGTTGATGCAAGACAGAAAGGTAGTAGCATACGCATCCCGACAGTTGAGGCCACATGAGGTGAACTACCCGACCCATGACTTGGAATTGGCAGTAGTGGTTTTCACCCTCAAAGTGTGGAGGCACTATCTCTATGGAGAAATGTTAGTGATCTACATAGATCACGAGAGCCTTAAGTATCTGTTGACTCAGAAGGAGTTAAACTTGAGGTAGTGAAGGTGGGTTGAATTGCTGAAGGACTATGACTGTTCGATAGAGTACACCCGGGCAAGGCGAATGTGGTAGCTGATGCCCTAAGTCAGAAGGTTGTGTCAGACCTAAGGGCAATGTTTGCCCATTTAAGTTTGTATGAGGATGGAAGCCTATTGGCTGAGTTGCAAGTCAAGCCAACGTGGTTGAAGGAGGTGAAAGAGGGACAATTGATTGATGAGGATTTAATTGTTAAGTTACAACAAGCACAGAACGGAGAGTTAAAGGACTATGAAGTTAGTGATGAGGGAATGTTGTGCTTCAAAGGAAAGGTCTGTATGCCGAGGGACAAGGAGTTAAGACAGAGGATTCTTCGGGAAGCGCATGGTAGCCCTTATGCTATGCATCCCGGAGGCACTAAGTTGTACAGAGATCTAAGAGAACAATTTTGGTGGCCTGATCTTAAAAGGGAAGTTACTGAATTCATGGGAAAATGTCTGACGTGTCAGCAAGTTAAGGCTGAACACCAAGTTTCATCGGGATTGCTTCAGCCAATTGAGATTTCGCAGTGGAAGTGGGAAAGAATTACCATGGACTTTGTTAGTGGGCTTCCCCTTACGCCTACTAAGAAGGACTCGGTATGGGTAATAGTAGATCGTTTGACTAAGTCTGCACATTTCATCCCGGTAAGAGTGGATTATTCCCTTCAGAAGTTAGCCAAGTTATATGTGGTAGAAATCGTGAGACTACACGGAGTGTCGGTGTCAATTATTTCGGATAGAGACCCAAGGTTCATGTCTTGGTTTTGGAAGGCACTTCATCAAGCTTTAGGCACTAAGTTGGACTTCACTACGGCTTTTTATCCACAATCCGACGGGCAGTCTGAACGAGTAATACAAGTGTTGGAGGATATGTTGAGAGGCTGTGTGATGGATTTCCGATAAAGTTGGGAGGATTACTTGCCTTTAGCAGAGTTCGCCTACAACAACGGCTATCAGGCTAGCATTCAGATGGCACCATATAAAGCATTGTATGGTCAAAAGTGTCAAACTCCTACTTGTTGGACTGAGTTAGGAGAACGTCGAGTTTTGGGACCAGAGTTGGTGGCAAAAACTGAAGAGAAGGTTGAGATAATCCGAGCACAGTTAAAGGAAGCCTCTGATAGGCAGAAGTCTTATGCCGACCTCAAGCGGAAGGAAATAGAGTTTGAGGTGGGAGACCAAGTGTTTCTGAAAGTCTCGCCTTGGAAGAAGGTGATGAGGTTTGGTCAAAAAGGGAAGTTAAGCCCAAGGTTTATAGGGCCCTATTGGGTACTAAAGTGAGTTGGGCCCGTAGCATATCAACTAGAGTTGCCACCAGAGTTGCAGCAAATGCACGATGTATTCCATGTATCCATGCTACGTCGATACCGATCGAATCCATCTCACGTGGTACCAGTTGAAGAAGTGGAGCTAAGGCCAGATTTATCCTACGAGGAAGAGCCGATTCATATTTTGGAACGTGATGTGAAAGTGTTACGGAGGAAGTCAATTTCTCTAGTCAAAGTGTTATGGCACAATCATGGATCGGAGGAAGCTTCGTGGGAACCAGAGGAGGCAATGCGACAACAATACCCTCAATTATTTTAGCTAGGAAATTTCGAGGACGAAATTATTTTAAGGGGGTAGAACTGTAACATCTTGAAAAGGGCCAATGCATTTTCGGTTTAATTGTACAAAATGGCATGTCTTATGTGTTATGAATGAATTTTGAATATTTTTGGAAACCTAGGAATGTATAGAAATGTTACGTTAAAAAGAGAAAAGTTAACATTTTGGAAACCTAAGTAAAATAGGAAAGTGAACATTTTGGAAACCTAAGTAAAATAGGAAAGTGGACATTTTGGAAACTTGGAAATGTAAGGAAATGTCAAGTTTAAAGAGCCAAACAAAAATTTTTGGAAACTTAGAAATGACTTAGAAATATCGAGTTTTAAAGTTTAAAAGAGGAAATTAAGGCAAGGTGGCCTTAAGAGAAAAAGAATGTGAAAATTAACACACAAGCAGGCTTGGAAAAGTGGCCTGAAGATGCCACTTAGGGCCTTTGGAAATGGCGCGACATGCAAGGGTATTGGGCCTAGGTTCGAGTCATTTGGGGAGCAAACAAAAGAATTTTATTTTGGTGCAAGGAACAAAAGAGTTGGACGGCATTAAGGCACTATAAGGGAGGTGTTTTATTGTTATTAAAATTCGACAGATAAGATGGATAAGTGATGGATTTATTTTAATAATTTAAAGAGGTGATAAGAGATAAGAATTGAAGAATAACAAGGTAAGGCTAGAGATTAAGTCATAGCCGAATTTGTCAAATTAAGTGTTCATCTTTTCTTAATTTCTTTTACTTTCTCACCATTCCTCTCTCTGCCGAATCTCCTAAGTCTTTCACCTCTCCCTCTCACGTTTTCATCAACCATTAAAAGTCAAAATTCTCCTCTTCCTATTCCATCTTGGCTGCAACCTTGTTCAACTCAAATCACCTTATTGCCGATTCTCCCCAAGGCCTTAGATCTTTCTTTCTTTTCAAGTCTTGTTGAAGCCGAATACCTAAGTGACCATAGCCGACTCTTCTCCAAGTCTCAAGGCTGAATCTTTGTGTTGACAAGATATAGGGTCATCGATTTCTCCAAGTAAGGGTAAGATCTAGACTCGGTTTTCACTCAATTCTTTTTAAGCCTGTCAAAATTTAGGGACTAATCCCTCGTATTGTATTTTGACTGAAACTATGGAAGGGAATCTCGGGATTTAGGTGGTGTCGACTAGAGAAAGAGGAGTTCTCCGGGATTACAACATTCAAGGGTTTTCGACAGTATTAAGGAAGCAAAGATCCAATCCGGGATTTAAGATTCGGAAGGTAAGCACCTATGTATATTCAGCTAAAGCCTAGATTAGTATTTAGATTTGTTCTTTAAATATTCAAAAGCTGAAACTAACCTATGTAAGATCTAGTGCTTGGCCGAATACAAGGAAGGAGAAATCCAATGTTCTAGCATTTGTTTAGGCATCAATCGGCACCAAGGTAGGTTTTAATATACAAATCCCACTAGGATTGGGTCTTGAGATCCAAGGCAGTAGATCGGATTTCGGGATTTCAGTAAAATTTTTAAGCGAATCAGGTGTGTACCCCACACCAATCTTAATTGATTTATGGCTTAAAATTGATATATGTGTTAATATGAAAGAATAAGAATATGGCTAAAGTACCATGTTATGGTACAAAGTACTCAGGTACGTTTCCTACTCCTACTAGGATTACGAAATATGTTATATTTAACATGTGAAAAGTGACATGAATGTGAATTTTAAGTGTGGTATGCATGATGTGAATAATATGGGGCATTCGGGTTATATGAGAAAGGGAAGTGAATGTGGTGACTTGGTCCCACTATCTCAATGTGGTGACTTGGTCACATTATCTAAATGTGGTAACTTCGTTACATTATCTCGAATGTGGTGTCACATGACACGATTATTAAATCTGGTGGCTATGCCACGAACTTTATATAGGCGATGAGCACGTCGATTGCAATGACGCCTTCGATGGTGTGTAGCGGATGGAGGGTTGACTTAGTAGTCCCCACGGTGTGCGAGTTGGTACGGGATGTGTAGCGGATGGCATCTAGGTTTGGGTTTGGGTTGCATCATTATCTTGAATTATTATGTGAACATGACATGTATGGTATGCCCTAATTATTAATTTTAGTGTTTGTGTACACATTGAGTCTGCTTGAGTCACCCCGTTGTGGGAACATGTTTCAGGTGACGATCAGTGATGGACCGGGTTCGACAGAAGCTTAGGGATGGCCATGCACAGCAAGAAATTTATGACTTGGACTTTTATTTTAATTTAAGTATTTTAAAGTTTATTTTGGTTTTAATTTTGGGAAATTATTTGATGTAATAAGGCCATACTAGCATTTACTTTATTTTTTTTTTGCTTTATTATTGAGCCTACAATCTTTATTATTATTAAAAGATTAAGTAATTTAATACAAAGCCCAAACGTTTTGTCACCTAAATAAAAAGGATTTTTAATAATGATATAAACTTGTTTTCAACTCAAGCCCAACCCACTACAAATTATCTTTAAAACACACAGTTTTCAAAGTAACAAAATAAATTTGAACCGGTTTACATCGAGGAGCATACCAGATCCGGTCCAGGCTCATGGGCCAGGTGTGGGGTGTTTCATGAGTATTCAGTTGGCTGATAAAACTATCAGAGTTCCTAGGGGTATAATTAAGGATGTACTAGTGAAAATTGATAAATTCATATTCCCAGTAGACTTTGTTGTTTTAGACATGGATGAGGACAATAATGTTCCTTTAATTTTAGGAAGAACCCTTTTAGCAACTGCTAAAACTAGAATTGATGTTGGTACAGGCGAACTCACACTTCGTGTAGGTGACAAAACGATCACTCTTCAGGCTCGAGATTCAGCGAGGACATTGAGTAATAAGGGTGAGAACATAATTTCTATTAATGACCATTTGGTTCAACCTTCTTTTCAGGAAGCACCACGAAATTACACAACTGAGCCATATCCTAGACCTCGTGCCAACAAAGAAATAACTCATAAGGAGCGAAGGCTTCAGATCAATGAACTAGATGAGTGGAAGACACATGTCAAGGAGAAACCAAGAACACACGAAGCAGAACTGAGGCAACTCCATAACGGACTTAAAGATGAAGCAAACTACTTCAAGGTTGGAGAACGAGTTCAAATGGATAATACAGATCCTTGTGTTGCCACTTCTGAACCTAATGGAATAACTCCTTCCATGGTACTTAATACTTTCCCATACGGTACAGTCGAGATAACTCATTCTCAATTTGACACCTTCAAGGTAAATCATACTCGTCTAAAACCTTATTTTAATACAATTGATAGCAAAAATGAGGAGTTTCAAGTCCTCAAACCACCATGATTATGCGAATGAAAGGTAAGTCTAGCTTAAGACTTTAAGCGAGCGCTTCTCCGGAGGCAACTCGAGCACTAACCCCTTTAATTTTCATATTTTCAATTTTTAGCACCTAACCAAAAACTAACCAAACCAATAAAGCACAAGTTTCCCTACCACATGGCCTTGAACACGGGCATGGCCGTGGCCGTGTGGACACCACGAATAGGCGCATCGTCATGGCAAAGACCGTGTGAACCAAGGACAAAAATTTTCCCCAATACACGGGCTGCGAAAATGCCACAACCGTATGATATGGCCATGGTCGACACTGAGAAAGTAACACGGCGTGAGACACGCCCGTGTCCTTAGGTCGTGGTCGACACTGATTAAGTAACATGGGCGTGGGAACCTCTACACAGGCGTGGGAGAAACAAATGAAGCACCACACGATCGTGCGATACAGCGTTGTGACCTAACACGCCCATGGTACACGGGCGTGGGCCATGACCATATGCCCTGATTCCTATTTAAAACCCCCTTCTTCTCACTTTCTCCCCAAATTTTTCTTCTCCTAAACCCTAGCCACCACACCCCTTTCTGTTTCTATTATCTTTCTCTTTTCATTTTCCTTTCCCCCTTTCCCTCATTCTTTCTTTACACCACCATCCCCATGTCGAAGACACGAAAGGACCCTAGCACAGTCTCCTCGTGCGAGACCAATTTACATAAGTTCATGCCGGCCGTGTCATTAACTCGATAAGACAAGGACCTTTTAGTCCATTTATTTTTTCTTCTTCTTTTATTTTCAATTTTAAATTCTTTTCCTTTACCTTTTATGTCTTTAATTTGTATTATTACATTTTGATTTCTTTAATCTAGGTTCAAGGGGCTGTTAAGGAATGACCACACCACCACCGGAGTATCCACCTCCTCTGCCCAACTTTACACCATTTCTTTTCTTTGACTCCATCCAAAAATTCAGAAAGTTTCACTTCTCTCCCTATCTCATGATTTTCTTATTATATTGTCCTTATCTATGTTTGTACATTGAGGATAATGTACATATTAAGTGTGGGAAGGTGTCAACAATACTGAATTATGCCATGTTCTTAAGTAACTTTCTCATATCACTAATTAGAACGAAACTTCTATTGACTTATGATTTTATTGATATGTTTTGGATTAAGTCATAAGTAATTGTACATTGATGGTTTAAACTTTAAGATATTAGAGAATCAAGCATGATAAGTCTATTTTCAGAATTAAAAATTTGGTTAGGTTGTTTCCCTAAATTTAAATATTACTTTGAAGTTTGAAATTTGCAAGATTGACATCAAAAACCATAATTTTTGTGAGATTTTGAGCCTTTAGAGCATATGCTTTTCTTGCTCACTTTATTGATTATGAGTGTGTCAACATTGATTTGTTATTCTAGAACTTGCTTCGATTATGCATGTCGAGACCACACTTTTGATTTGATATACTAAGATGATAAAGGCACCTAGGATATGACCCACTTACTCCACAAAAAGCCTACCTTCATAACTAACCCATAGTGAACCCCTTTGAATCCTAATAAACCATTTCTTGACACCTATTAATATTAACCCAAAACCAAATTTTTACTTCCCCTACTTTATAGACTCCCTTTTTGTTGAGATTTGATTTGATTAGTTACTTATCTATTTTCTTTATTTCAGAGGTTAAATTCATCTTTTATCATTTTTGTTTTTATTCTTTAAAAAAAAAAAGAGTTGGAAATTCATTCAATTTTAGTTCAATGTTATTTGAGCTTAAAACGGTTAAAATTCACATCTTTAGAAGAAGCTCGTGTTATTATGATAAGTTTTTAATTGATGTAATTATTCAGTATTAGTCTATTGTTCTAGTTAGGTAATTTGACAATTCAATCTAGATTTTAACCCTTTAATTCAGCCTTTATCCACACCTTTAACCCAAGCTCCATTACAACCTTTTTAAAAGACATTTTGATTTGTGTATCATCTCATTTTATAGTGGTGGAGATTTGATTTTCATGCAAGCCTATGGTAATAACTCTTTAGGTTTGTCTTTTGAGTGCTTTATCTTGAACCTTAAAACACTTTGAGTGATTTGAGTGAATCCTTAGTGAGGATGTCAATCCTTGTCGGTTTTGAATCAGAGGTAATTATTTAGGTAATAGAAAACACCTATGTTTTTCGTGTTATAAAAATTTATGACTTATATTGTTTGAATCTTTAGGACTCTTTTAGTTAAATTATCCATGTATGAATTACTTGTGAATTATGATGAAACATTATTAATGAGAATTATGAATTGAGGAAGTTAATTTTAATTGTGATTTGAGGATTTTACTTAAGGACAAAAAAAAGGATTAAGTGTTGGAATATTTGATAAATCATAATTTATACATATTTTAACCCTATGCTTGGCTTCTTTTGGATGAATTTGCATTAGATTTGATAAATTCGATGCTCCTAACCCTTTAATTTCATGTTTTACACTCAAGAGACTTTAGGGAGTCAAAAAGAACAAGAAACAGGCCAAAATGGGACGAAATGGGTCTACCTAGGAAATCAACATGGCCTGGACCAATGAACACGACCGTGTATTACAAGCGGGATCAAGCACGGCCTGGATCAACGTACACGGGCAGACCACACGGCTGTGTGTGGTGAGCAAAAGCGAGCACGGTTTAAGAAATCGAGCACAGGCGTGTCCCTACCGTATCAAAGTTTAATTTTATTCAGAATAGACCACTTGTAGGCCAAGAGAGCTGTTTCAAAGCCTATATAAACACCCTCGGGGGCAACCTAAACGGGGACGCCAAATAGAAGGCAGAAAATACTCGAAGACAGCCATCGAGAGCAGCTTGGAATAAGGATCTCCTTCAAGACTAAAGATCTCCCATCAAGTTCTTTAGAAGTTTTTGGGTTTTCTTATGTTTTGTTGTTTTCCTTATTTTAAGATGTTTTCCCCCATTAGTATGAACTAAATCCCTTAGATACCTAAGGGGATGAAACCTAAGACGAATCTTATTATTATTAGATTTATAAGATAAATACTTGTTCTTATTCTTAATTGTGGGTTCTTATTCTTGTTTTGATAATTCAGGTTATTGATTCAAGTCGAATGTGCTTATTTAGTGGAGTAAAAGTCCCTATTTAAGAGTAGATCAACACAATTAAGTGGAGTTGATTGTAACCTTAGAAATAGGGCGACGAAAATTTGTTGATTTAGAGTCAAATCTAAGAAGAGAATCCATAGATCGAGTTAATGCGATAATAGGGGTTTTCGTTAGAAAGAAATTTTAATTAATCAACCTAGAGTTAGTGTAACATCCTTAAAGTGGGCCTACGCATTTAAATGATAGTCTAAAATGTTAAATTGAGATTTTAAAGGTTGGGCTGACTTTTTGATAAAATATTTGGATTAGGGTTAAAGTTAGTGCTCTGGATAATTTAAAGTGAAATATTGGGCTTTAAAAATTTGGGTTAGGTGGCTAATAAATGGTGTTAGCTTATAATTTAAGAAGATGGTTAATTAAGTGACAAGCTGGGCTTGTGGCCCAAAGAATTAAAGTGCATTAAGTGGGCATAAGGTGGCGCCATAAGGGGGAGGAATTTGGGCCCTTGTGTGGCCGATTGGGCCTTAGGAAATGGGTCAAATTTGGCACTTAAATGGGAAAGGGGTGATGACATTAGGCTACTAATTACAGAGCTTTATTTCTTTTTATTTAAGTAATAAAAGATGATAAACAAGGATGGAGGAGTTGTCTTTAGTGAGGGCTCTTCAAAAGGGTAAGATAAGGATTGAGGTTATCAGGTGAGATGAAGGCTATCAGGAGGGAAAGAGTTAGTAGAAACTCCAACTCTATGTGTTGGTGTGTGTGTGCTAAATTTAATAGGGGGAAATCATCTTTTTCTTCCATTTGCTTCTTTTTTTTTTCTTTCATACTTTTCCTCTCTAGCCGAAACTCTCCTCACTCACTTGCCTTGATTTCTCTCTTCTAACTGAAACTCCTTAGTATTTCTCCTCTCCTCAAAAACCCTTCTGAAAGCCAAATGCTCTTAGTGCCTATCTTCTTCCTCTATAGCCGAATCTACAAGGGAGATCTCTGTTTTCCCGAAGGTGCACTGTAAGCCGTATATTCCTTAGTAATCTGGTGAGTTTTGGGATTTTTCCTTTTCTGTGATTCCTTTATTTTTACCAAACTCCTAATCTAAATCATTGTTTCCAAGGCCCTGTCGATTATACTCTTTACTCCTAGAAGCCAAAACTATCCCATTAAAGCCGATTTGGTGGAAAAATCGAAGGTAAGAAGTGGTAAGTGTGGCCGAATGGTCTTCCATGATTCTTCCCATTTAGCTAAATGGCATATAGGTTGGAATGGTTGTGATTTTCGATTTGTTTAATATTTGGGGAATGGCCGAATGTAGGAAGGTTGGTGGTGACAATTTCTAAAGGATATTCGGGATTCGGCTAACTAGGTAAGTGTTCATTTTAAAGGTTACATTTAACTAATGAGTTAGATCTCATCGTTATTTGGTTTAGTGATTAAGGGATTGATATGGTCTCAACTAACAGTCAAGCAGAGAAGGTTGGATCTGTAAAACCGTCGCTCAAATTCAAGAAGTGAGATTGGCCAACGGGGTGTGGGCAGAAATCGAAGTCAGATCATGGGCCAATAATAGTTGTTTCAAGTGATAGTAGCGTAAACATAGCAAAAGCCTTAGTATGCAAATCAGGTGTGTAATACTTCCCCACCGTCTAGATCTGATTAATAATAAAAATATATATATGTATATGTGCTTATAAGATTTATATGTTATATTAAAAGCCAAAATCTCGGATTTAAACGACGGACCCTCAGGTTAGTAAATAATCTGACTATATGTTACAAGTAAACTATTGTACATGTTTTAAATTATTGTGCATGTTGCATGGGTTGGGTGATAAAGGAGGAAGTTATATGTACATGTATATGAGTAACGGCTTTTAACGTGAATTACCGTAGCGGCTAATGCCGTGATTTGTTATATGGGCTTCGGCCAATATATGTTGATGAGCAGCATGTCTACCATCCTGGAGAGTAGCGGTGTGGGTTGATTGTAGAAATCCCCAATGGTGTGTTGGTTGGTACGGGGGCGTGTAGCGGATGGAAACCTAGGCAAATAGGTTGGGCTTTGCATAATACCTGTTATCCATGTAAATAAAATTGTTGTTATGTTTTATGAGGCCCAAATCTAGTAGTGCATGAGGGTTGCACACTGAGTCTCCCGACTCACCCCCTTTAAACTAACCTTTCAGGTGACAATTATTGCAACGGACCGGGCCGGAGTGAAGCGCAAGGTAGCCATGCAAAAGAAGGTAGATCCGGCGACAAGTTCCCCATATTAGTTTTTTTTAAAGTATTTCATATTATGGGTTTAAACTATATTGTAATAAGGCCATGGGCCATTAGTTTACATTTTTATTTTATTATGGGCCTTTATTATTTATTCTCGTTTTAATTTTTTTCAAGGACATGTAATCTAGTTTTGGGCTTTTGCTTATTAAGGCACAATTTATGTAATTTCTATTTGGGCTTTTTGTCGACACGTTTGGTTTTCCTAAAATTTTTCTTAATGATATACCAGATCCGGTAGTAGTGTTTGTGCCGGGTTTGGGGTGTTACAAATTAGTATCAGAGCCCGGTTCAAAACTCGGCTTTGGGATTTTGGGCCCAAAAGATTTTCAAAAAATGGGTTTTAAAACATGGATTTTTATTAGTAAAGGCTTATTAGTTCAGCATGGCACCTACGTCTCCGGCCAAGTTCGCCAGGTAAGTACCCTAAACCATTGTGTGATATAAATGTGGGCTTAATGGGCTTATGGGACATAGACTATTTAGGTTAGAACTTGATGGACTCTAGGATTAGACAAACAAACTCTTAAAATCCATAAGACTTAACTTCATTAAACAAAACCTGTAAACAAGTCATAAGACTAAAGTGTGGTAACAAGCATATGCATGTCTAGGAGAAGATCCGGAAGAGCTTGGTATTTAAGCAGTCCAAGTAACTCACCTCCTCTTCGCAGGAATCTCACCGTGCATCGTGATTGTTCACTTTAGCCATGATAGGTGTGGTAATAAGCATATGCATGTCTAGGAGTGGATTAGGAAAGCTTGGTACTTAAGCAGCCCTAGTGACTCACCTCCTTTCCACTAGAATCCCACCGTGCAAAGTGACTATTCACCCTAGTTACTGAGTGCGTGTTGATGAGCCAAAACTACAATTAAAACCCGAAAGGACCAGCCACCTATTTTTCTCACAAAAATTTTTAGAATATCCTTACTTTGAAAATAATACCTACGATTTTTGAATATACCCCGATTTACAAAGTCAACAGAATCTCTCCATAGAAAACAAAAAACAACAACAACAACATCAAAATATCCTTGAATTGTAAAATTACCAAATTACCCCTGAGTTGTAAATGACCAAAACACCCTTAATTTGCAAACGACCAAAGTACCCCTGATTGGCAAAATTACTGAAACACCCCAAATTTTCAAAATTTCTAAAATAACCCCAGATTTTATAAATTACTAAAATAACCCCAGATTTGCAAAATTACCGACATACCCCTCAGATTTGCAAAATTACCAAAATGCCTCCGAGTTGGAAAATTACCAAAACACCCTCATTTTGCCAAATCACCCTAAACCTTATTTTGGAAAATTATGAAAATACCCCTGTAGGATAAAATTACAAAATACCCTTGGGTAGCGAAATGGCGAAAATACCCTTAGGTAATGAATGTTACTTGTATGAACGTTGTGTGTGCATAATTCTTAGAATAGGAAGACTGAAAACGTAGATAGGTTTGAATTTGAAAGAATCACTTTTAAACTATGTTTCATAAGATTGTTCGGGGATAATTAGTGGAAACAACTAATGACTCATAAAACTTTTAAATCAGATAAACGCGAACTAGAAGAATGAGTACAAGAGGTCGAGGACGTCCGCCACGTGGACGCGTTAGAGGTAGGATAATCGTGTCGAAACCCGTAAGATCGGGTCATGGGTTAGAAAGTGAGATACCGATTTCGCCAACTGCTGAGGTGGAATTTGAGGACCAGACAGGTGGAGAGGACGTGGTGTCTCAGGCCGTACTAAGGGTTTTGGAAAGAGTGGCTGAGGTTGGTATGGGCAGAGGAGCCCAAAAA
This sequence comes from Gossypium rotundifolium, assembly GCA_025506655.1. NCBI lineage: Eukaryota > Viridiplantae > Streptophyta > Magnoliopsida > Malvales > Malvaceae > Gossypium > Gossypium rotundifolium. The sequence goes on from CP106724.1 coordinate 140,524,783, forward strand.
TCTGTGCCTGAAAGGTTGAGGAGCAATGGGGCCGAAGTATTTAGGGGAGTCTCGGTGTATCCACGAGTTCCATGAATATTGGTTGGAGGCGATGGAACGATAATGGATGACTTAGATTTCACGGTGGAGGAGAAGTCAAGGGGTCGTGTCTCTTCTTAGAGACGAGGCCTACCAATGGTGGCTCATGGTGAAAGAGGGTACGCGCCATGACCGATTGATCGGGATTTCTTTAAGGAGTCATTCGTGGAAAGTACATTGGGGCTAGTTATATGGATGCTCAAAGGAAAGCATTCCTGAATTTGGTGCGGGGGAGTAAGTCTGTGGCTGAGTATGAGGCTAAGTTTCTATGCCTGAGTCGTTACGCTCGAGGAATGGTAGCAACGGAGTATGAACGATGCGTTCGGTTCGAGGATAGGCTAAGAAATAAGCTAAGGGTTTTGATCCCGCCACAACGAGAGAGAATTTTTGCGGTCCTAGTAGATAAAGTTAAAATAGCTGAGGAAGTGAAACGGGTGGAGAAACAAGAGAAGGATAAGGATCGGGGCAGGAGTAAGAAGAGTTTTGGACCCTCCAGAGCAACTGGAAATTTTCAAAAGAGGCCTAGGACTGATGGGCCAGCTCGTACTCTATCAGGCCAGAGTCAAGCATGTTCTATATGTGGGAGAACCCATTATGGGGAATGCAGAGTGAAAATCAGTGGATGCTTTAGGTGTGGGTCCATAGAACATTTGATGAGGGACTGTCCTCAGGTGAATCGTGGGCAGCCAATGGGTCGAGATTCTGATCAAACTAGAAGGGGTGATCAGCCTGGACCAAGAGGTAGAGGTGCAGCTAGAGGAAGAAATGGACCCGGTGAGGGTCGTGGAGCATTCGAAAGAGGTACAGGTAATACGGATGTAAGGCAGCCGGGTTTGGTTTATGCGGCTCGTCGAAGGGAGGACGATGACGCACCGGATGTTATAATCGGTACGTTTCTTATCGCTGATAACCCTTTTCTTGGTTTAATTAATATTGGATCAACCCACTCCTATGTTGCATGCTCAGTATCTGAGACTCTAGGTATAGATTATGAGATAACCACTAGGAAGATGACCGTGGTTAGTCCCCTAGGACAATCTAGGATAGTGGACTAGCTATTTAGGGAAGTACCTTTAGAGACTCAAGGGGTAGTGTTCCCGGCAGACTTGATGGAATTGCCATTTGGAGAGTTTGACCTTATCTTGGGAATGGATTGGTTAACTAAGCATCATGCCAAGTTGGACTGTGAGAACAAGCGTATGATATTGGGTACCCCGGAAGACGGGGAGGTGGTTGTGTTAGGAGAAAGGAGGAATTACTTGTCCAACGTGATATCCTCCTTAAAAGCTATTAAGATTATTCGAAAGAGATGTAGTGCATTTCTAGCCTTCATTAGTGCGTTGGATACTAAGGAGGTGACTGTTAATGAGGTCCGAATAGTCAAGGAGTTCGCGGATGTTTTTCCGAAAGAATTACTAGGATTACCCTCGGATCGCGAGGTGGAATTTGGAATAGACCTACTTTCGGGTACAGCTCCAGCATCTATTGCTCCTTATAGAATGGCCCAAAGAATTGGTGGAGCTCAAGGCTCAGATTCAGGAACTATTGGATCGTGGGTTCATTCGACCGAGTGTGTCTCCATGGGGAGCACCGGTCCTATTCGTGAAGAAGAAGGACGGATCCATGCATATGTGCGTGGACTATCGTCAATTGAACAAGTTGACGATTGAAAACAAGTACCCATTACCAAGGATCGATGATCTATTCGATCAGCTCAAAGGAGCATCGGTCTTTTCTAAGATTGACTTAAGGTCTGGATACCATCAATTAAAAGTTAAAGAAGGGGATATTCATAAGATGGTGTTTCAGACTTAGTATGGGCATTATGAGTTCTTGGTAATGTCGTTTGGGTTAACGAACGCACCAGCGACCTTTATGGATATGATGAACTGGGTGTTTCAGCCATATCTTGATCGGTTCGTGGTGGTGTTCATCGACGATATCCTGGTTTACCCTATGTCGGAGGAGGAGCATGATGAACATCTTCGCGTGGTGTTGCAAACTTTAAGGGAGAAATAGCTGTTTGCAAAGTTTAGTAAGTGTGAGTTCTTGCTGAAGGAAGTGACTTTCTTAGGACATGTGGTTTCAGCCGAGGGAATCAGGGTGGACCCTTGAGAGATAGAGGCTGTATTGGATTGGAAACCACCAAAGTCTGTGGTAGAGGTTCGGAGTTTCTTAGGTTTGGCAGGGTATTACCGAAGGTTCGTTGAAGTGTTTTCTCTAATAGCGGCTCCTCTAGCTAAGTTGTTGAGGAAAGGAGTATTGTTTGTATGAATCGACAAATAGTAAGAGAGCTTTGAGAAGCTAAAAAGAATCCTGACGGAAGTGCCAGTATTAATTCAGCCAGAGGTAGGAAAGGAATTTATCGTCTACTGTGATGCGTCACATACGGGTTTAGGGTGTGTACTGATGCAAGAAGGAAAGGTAGTGGCGTATGCGTCTTAATAGTTGAGACCGCATGAGTTGAACTACCCCACGCATGACTTGGAGTTGGCGACGGTAGTGTTTGCCTTAAAGATTTGGAGGCACTACTTATACGGGGAGAAGTCGGTAATTTACACCGACCATAAAAGTCTGAAGTACCTTCTTACCCAGAAGGAGCTAAATTTGAGACAACGTAGGTGGATCGAGCTCTTGAAGGATTATGATTGTTTGATCGAATATCACCCTGGTAAGGCGAATGTGGTAGCAAATGCGCTAAGCCGCAAGGTAGTATCGGAGTTAAGAGCCATGTTTACTCATTTGAGTTTATTCGATGATGGGAGTTTGCTGGCTAAGTTGCAAGTAAAGCCAACATTTGTAAGTCAGGTTAATGACAAACAGTTAGTGGATGATGTTCTGAGTGCTCGACTTTTTCAAGTAGGGGATGGTGAAATGGAGGACTATAGTTTGAACAAGGATGGAGTTCTGTGTTATCGTAGGAAGATTTGCATGCCTAAGGATGATGAGCTAGGACAGAGAATTCTTTGAGAATCGCATAGTAGCCCCTATGCTATGCATCCTGGAGGAGTCAAGATGTACCGTGATTTGCGAGAACAATTTTGGTGTCCAGGTCTGAAAAAAGAGGTAACAGAAGTCTTAGGAAAATGCTTGACGTGTCAGCAGGTCAAAGCTGAACACCAAGTGCCATCAGGATTGTTGCAGCCGGTGAAGATTCCCCAATGGAAATGGGAGAGAATCATGATGGATTTTGTTAGTGGGTTACCCCTTACACCCACTAAGAAAGATTCAATTTGGGTGATTGTTGACCGACTGACAAAGTCTGCTCACTTCATACCGGTTCGAGTGGACTTTTCTTTACAAAAGCTGGCTAAATTGTATGTGGCTGAGGTTGTAAGGTTGCATGGTGTACCAGTGTCGATCATATCAGATAGAGACCCTAGGTTCACGTCACGATTTTGGAAGGCTCTTCATCATGCAATGGGAACAAGGTTAGACTTTATTATCGCTTTCACCCACGCATCGATGGTCGATTCGAGAGGTAATTCAAATCTTGGAAGATATGCTAAGGGTTGCATCATCGACTTTAGGCGCTTGGGAAGAGTATTTGCCATTGGCGAAATTTGCATATAATAATAGTTATCAAGCTAGCATTCAGATGGCGCCTTATGAAGCGTTATATGGAAGGAGATGTCGTACTCCAACATGTTGGACGGAGTTGGGTGAACGTAAGGTGTTAGGTCCAGAATTAGTTTCAAAAACTAAGGAGAAAGTGAAGTTAATACGGGCTCGGCTAAAGGAAGCGTCGGATCGACAAAAGTCTTAAGCGGATTTAAAGTGGAAGGAAGTGGAATTCGCGGTAGGTGATCAAGTCTTCTTGAAGGTATCTCCGTGGAAGAAGGTACTGAGGTTTGGATGAAAGGGGAAGTTAAGTCCACGGTTTATTAGGCCTTATTAGATACTAGAACGTGTGGGCCCAGTGGCTTATCGGTTGGAGTTGCCTTCGGAGTTGGAGCAGATACATGACGTGTTCCATGTCTAGATGCTGAGATGTTATCAATCTGACCTATCGCATGTAGTGCCGGTAGAAGAGATAGAAGTAAGGCCAGACTTGTCTTTTGAGGAGGAACCAGTACAAATTTTGGATCGAGATGTGAAAGTGTTGAGAAGGAAGTCTGTTCCGTTGGTTAAAGTTTTGTGACAAAATCACGGCGCAGAAGAGGCGACGTGGGAGCCAGAGGATGTTATATGATAGAGTATCGCCATCTTTTCTGACCAGGTAAATTTCGAGGCTAAAATTTATTTTAAGGGGGTAGAACTGTAACATCCTTAAAGTGGGCCTACACATTTAAATGATAGTCTAATATGTTAAATTGAGATTGTAAAGGTTGGTGACTTTTGATTAAATATTTGGATTAGGTTAAAGTTAGTGCTCGGATAATTTAAAGTGAAATATTGGACTTTAAAAATTTGGGTTAGGTGGCTAATAAATGGTGTTAGCTTATAATTTAAGAAGATGGTTAATTAAGTGACAAGCTGGGCTTATAAGAATTAAAGTGCATTAAGTGGGCATAAGGTGGTCCCATAAGAGAGGAGGAATTTGGGCCCTTGTGTGGCCGATTGGGCCTTAGGAAATGGGTCAAATTTGGTATTTAAATGGGAAGGGGGTGGACGACATTAGGCTACTAATTAAGGAGCTTTATTTCTTTTTATTTAAGTAATAAAAGATGATAAACAATGATGGAGGAGTTGGCTTTAGTGAGGGCTCTTCAAAAAGGTAAGATAAGGATTGAGGTTATCAGGTGAGATGAAGGCTATCAGGAGGGAAAGAGTTGGCAGAAACTCCAACTCTATGTGTTGATGTGTGTGTGCCGAATTTAATAGGGAAAATCATCTTTTTCTTCCATTTGCTTCTTTTTTTTTTTCTTTCATACTTTTCCTCTCTAGCCAAAACTCTCCTCACTCACTTGCCTTGATTTCTCTCTTCTAACTGAAACTCCTTAGTATTTCTCCTCTCCTCAAAAACCCTTCTGAAAGACGAATGCTCTTAGTGCCTATCTTCTTCCTCTATAGCTGAATCTATAAGGGAGATCTCTGTTTTCTCGAAGGTGCACTGTAAGCCGTATACTCCTTAGTAATCCGGTGAGTTTCGGGATTTTTCCTTTTCTGTGATTCCTTTATTTTTACCAAACTCCTAATCTAAATCATTGTTTCCAAGGCCCTGTCGATTATACTCTTTACTCCTAGAAGCCGAAACTATCCCATTAAAGCCGATTTGGTGGAAAAATCGAAGGTAAGAAGTGGTAAGTGTGGCCGAATGGTCTTCTATGATTCTTCCCATTTAGTGAATGGCATATAGGTTGGAATGGTTGTGATTTTTGATTCGTTTAACATTTGGGGAATGGCCGAATGTAGGAAGGTTGGTGGTGATAATTTCTAAAGGATATTCGAGATTCGACTAACTAGGTAAGTGTTCATTTTAAAGGTTACATTTAACTAATGAGTTAGATCTCATCGTTATTTGGTTTAGTGATTAAGGGATTGATATGGACTCAACTAACAGTCAAGCAGAGAAGGTTGGATCTGTAAAACTGTCGCTCAAATTCAAGAAGCAATCTGCTTCGGTAGTGCAAGATTGGCCAAGGGGTGTGGGCCAAAATCGAAGTCAGATCGTGGGCCAATAATAGTTGTTTCAAGTGATAGTAGCGTAGATATAGCAAAAGCCTTAGTACGCAAATCAGGTGTGTAATACTTCCCCACCATCTAGATCTGATTAATAATAAAAATATATATATGTATATGTGGTCATAAGATTTATATGTTACATTAAAAGCCGAAATCTCAGATTTAAATTACGGACCCTTAGGTTAGTAAATAATCTGACTATATGTTACAAGTAAACTGTTCTACATGTTTTAAATTATTGTGCATGTTGCATGGGTTGGGTGATGAAAGGAGGAAGTTATATGTACATGTATATGAGTAACAGTTTTTACCGTGAATTACCGTAGCGGCTAATGCCGTGATTTATTATACGGGCTTCAGCCAATATATGTTGATGAGCAGCATATCTGCCATCCTGGAGAGTAGCGGTGTGGGTTGATTGTAGAAATCCCCAATGGTGTGTTGGTTGGTACGGGGGCGTGTAGCGGATGGAAACCTAGGCAAATGGGTTGGGCTTTGCATAATACCTGTTATCCATGTAAATGAAATTGTTGTTATGTTTTATGAGGCCCAAATCTAGTGGTGCATGAGGGTTGCACACTGAGTCTCGTGACTCACCCCCTTTAAACTAACCTTTCAGGTGACAATTAGTGCAACGGACCGGGCCGGAGTGAAGCGCAAGGTGGCCATGCAAAAGAAGGTGGATCTGGCAACAAGTTCCCCGTATTAGTTTTTTTTTAAAGTATTTTATATTATGGGTTTAAACTATGTTGTAATAAGGCCATGGGCCATTAGTTTACATTTTTGTTTTATTATGGGCCTTTATTATTTATTCTCGTTTTAATTTTTTTTCAAGGACATGTAATCTAGTTTTGGGCTTTTGCTTATTAAGGCACAATTTATGTAATTTCTATTTGGGCTTTTTGTCGACACGTTTGGTTTTCCTAAAATTTTTCTTAGTGACTTACCAGATCCGGTAGTAGTGTTTGGGCCGGGTTTGGGGTGTTACAGTTATTTATTTTTAGTCTTGAAAGAGATATTAATATAAATCAGGGATTTCTACGGATTAAGTCAAGTGAATAAATCATATGAATCAAAAGTAATAAGTGAAGTTTAGGTGGATTCTTCCTTAGGTATTGCCTATCTCATTAAGTTTTAGTATAAAAGAAATCATTCCAATTCTTAGGCTAGATAATAAAAAGATAGTAACTGCTAGTACTCTTGGTCCTTGTGGATACGATATTACCGGTCTTACCATAACTATACTATAAACGATAGGTGTGCTTGCCTTTATTGTGATCGTAGTTAGTTTGAGACCACATCAGAATAAATGTTAAATTTTGTTAGTTTTTATTTCAAAAGCTTTTATCTGAACAATTGGTTTTGTACCTTTGGGCTCTTATGAACAATATTACTTGGTACTCCGCCAAAATATTCTTTTATGGTAACATTCAACTAAGAATGAATTTTGAACTTCTATATGAGTGCTAGCTCATTTTATGTTTGATATAAATGTGTCAATGATTATAAGGCTTCTGCTAAATGTTTGTTTAGACATTGTTTACCTATACTTGGCGTATTACTGCATAAAGTGCTTTTATAGTTTATATGTCATTTGATATTTTAGGTTAATGCCACAGTTCGTAGAGTAGTCCACCAAACTTAAAGTGTTAGAAATTTCAAATTGATTCGTCAATCTAATTTGTTTAAACTTGTGGTGCTCCATACCTGAATCCAGTGATCGGGGGTGTAGGGTGTTACAATTTTATTGGTATCAAAGCTTTAGTTTAGTTGATTCTTAAAAATCGACGTTAGTTAGAAGTACCGCGATGTATGTTACATGATTCTGGCTTAGTCGCTTATAGTGTTGCTAAATTAAGTTTGTGTTTTGTAGCGAAGAAAAGAAAAATGTCAGTAAACTTATGAAGTGTTGAATGAGAGGAGATTGAAAGCAACACTCCTCCTCAAGCAAGTTCTCGTGTCCCACAGCAAGCCGGGGAGCTCTAGGAGTTGAATCCAAAGAAGCTCTCCTGGAAATTGGACCACGCAATGGGGTAATTGTTGGAAAAAAATAACTAGTTTGAAAATAATTTTCTTGCACAGCGGAAAATTAAAATTTTGAAATCAACTCGGTTTGTGATATTTATAGTAATAAACCTAACCAAATTCATACATGTTGGAAATAATCCGATTTGAAAACAATTTTATTGCAAGCAGAAAATTTAAAATTTTTAAAATCGACCCGATTTGTGATATTTATAGCAATAAACCTCAGATTGAAATCATACTTATGTTTTTGGATAAGCGGATCCTTGACATTTTTCGGCTTACAACCAAAAGATTTTCTTTGCTATTCACATACCACCAACTACTTTAAGTGTAGGCTCAAACCAATTGAATCAAAACACAAAACTAGAAAAAATTTTCATTTCATTTGGGATGAAAACAAAAATTCTCTCTTTAAAATAGAAATCAATATAATTGTTATTTCGAAAAAATATATTTAATAGCTCTACCGGTTCCATCATTTATAGGGAGAGAATAGAACCTTTGTTGAATTGTAAAATTTTATTTTAAATAGAAAAATAATTTCCTAGTCCAACTAAGAGAAGGTGAGGGGATAATAGGGTATGCTTCCCCTCATATGTATTATGATGGGGATTCAGAACTGTCATTGTATTGCACCCAATTATATGTGCTTTTTGGACTTTTAACCAGACACTTTATAATTTAATTCAAACCAATACATATTTTTCTATTTTCCAAAATAAACATTAATTTTCCAATTAAATTATTTTCTCATTCCAATTTTACCCTAGTAAAATTATGATGATTTTACCCATGGTAAAATTTCCAAGAAAATATATTCAATATTTCACAACTCAACTTGTTCACTATGACCGAATGGTTTATTTTTATTTTCAGGCTTTAAAACATCTCAAAAACACTAACTCATTCTTCCGATCATTTCTGAGTATTCCATGTACATTTGCAAATGAATCATTTCTCATTTACATTTCCATTTTGAGAAAACCACATTCATTTTCAAATGATTCTATTTTTCCATTTTGGAGAAACCCATAATCATTTCTGAATGTTTTTCATTTCTCTGTTTCTATTCATTTTGATCATTATGATTCAAGCACGCAATTCATTTCTAATTTCAACAAGCTAGCAGAGGGACCGATTAGATATCTGTAATTAGGGTTCAAATGATTTATAATTTAGTTTCAACTTTTTGCCTATTAATTATTAGCTCATTTAGTCATGAAGTCATTCCATTATAGTATCGTGACTGAGCTCTCCCTAACAACATACCATTACGAAAGCAATTACTTAGTGTTCGTCCAATGACCTTGTCATAGGTGTATTACCCTCATAGGATATCATTAATCTCTTTGAAATAGTATCCGCTCTCCCAATGTGATCCTATTTTATCTCATAGTAACCATTACATCTTCATTCATGAAAAGTTAATCACTATAAAAAAGTGATCAAGTCATCCATCACAAAGACGAACGACCAATGGTCACATTTACTTTTCATCATCCAAGTAATGCCTATGGGAGGGTATCATTTACCCATGTCTCAGGTTATGAATTCCATTGTTGCGAATGATGTTACATACTATAGAAGTTGTACAGCTAACGCACCAACTTTAGATTTCTTATTTATTCGAACTCAAGATTTTACTTACATAAAAGGGTACGAGTCATGCATACATAGTCCACCATCCACTTAGGATTTCAGGATTTAGGTATGTCACAATATGAATGTCCCAAGTGAATAGATCTATAAATGGATTTAGGATCTATTTTACTTGGGTCCGTCTGATGTACTATCAGTCCAGTCAGTCACATCTATGTCTCTACCTTTTGGGAGTCAGCTGCTCTGATGCCAAAGACAAAGCATCTTACCAATTGGACTTGATAGACAACATATTAGTATTTCAATCTGTTTTCTCATTTTCGTTTAGACTAAGGACATGTTTAGGTTTATCTACTAATACAAGTTTTCTTTATGTATTACGATCCAACCATATAATACCGCTAAATATTAGTTAAACAATAGACAACCAGTGAACAACATTTGTTTCCATTTTGCTTTGCATGCAAAAACCATGTGATGACAATATATAAAGTATTAATGTAATTCATGAATAGTTTTATTATCTAATCTTTTTGAAAAATTACAAGTGTACTTAGACAAAAATACTACACTTAGGGCACTAGATCCAACAGTCTCCGACTTGCCCTAATGAAGTAAATGATTCATGTTTAGCATTCTAGGCTCTAATTTTATTTTCGTGATTTTTGGAAATCGAGAACACCTCAAATGATGTTTGACAAGTTGCTTCGCAATTTTTTAGGTTTTCAAGTTTCAACGATTTTCATTGACTTTTAGCTTGAGGTTTTCATTTGTTTTTGCTTTTTATTTTTCCTTTACACATTCTAACTCTTTATTGTTTCTTGTGTTAGTAGGTTAAAGCACATTGCACATTTCCTCCCCCGTGCAACATAGTTCTTTGGTGTCTAACTGGTTTTGGACTCCTAGTACCACAAGGTTTGCTTTGCTAGTTTGATTCTAATACATTTTGATTAACTGATGTAAAAATTTTTAAAGACTCACAAGACTAATTCTTACCTCATTAAGAATTTTATTTTTTTTTTGAGTGCATAATGGTGAGGCTTGCTAAATTTTTTTTCTTTTTGAGTGTTGTGTTCTCTTCAGGCTTAGCCCTTGATCTTGTAATTGGTCCCATGGACACTTGTAAATCATCTGTTAGGAAATTGATCTTGTAATTGGTCCCATGGACACTTGTAAATCATCTGTTAGTTTTCCTAACATGAACTTGTTACGCGTTGGATATACGAGTCACAATTTAGAAGTTCCTGGTCATTCTTAAGGATTACTCTCTCGAAGTATGGTGGAAATACGAACTTAAAACAAACCAGAAATGAGCCAACGTTATAAAACAACACAACCCAATTTCTATAAGGTAGTTTAAAACACAAAATTTTATGAAATGAAGAAGACCTTGACCTGCTATCTATATAGTGATTGGAACCAAAGGTATAGGGTTGATTGCCACACTTACAGACTTAGAAAGAAAATGGGAGTGATAAGATTGAAGGGGATGAACGCCACAAGAATGAATTCTTGATAAGTTCAGTAGCAAGTTCTTAAAGAACAAAGAGAGTTATCTCACAAATAAAAATGTTCATTAGTCTTTTACAACTGAAATGACCAAAATATATATAGAGGCCTAGCTATGCTAATGGCCACATTTGGCCTTGAATGTGGATACATGTAACAATCCAATTTAGACCGTAATCATAACAGTGGTTTGGGACCAAAAATTTGAGGTCAAAAAAATATGTTAATATTATTTTTGGTGTTCATAATATGTGATTGAGCATGTGTGAAAGTTCTGTGTGAAAATTTTATCGATTGTGTGCTTAATTAGCAAAAAGGACTTAATCGCATAAAATGCAAAAGCTGTGTGCTGATTGTTCAAGTGCTAATTTGGCATGGCTTATTAAAATGTGGGTCCTTATATGGTTATTAAACCAATTGATATTAAGTGGATGATAATAGCATGGTTTTTGGTGTTATTATTAATATTCATTAAGGGTAATTTAGTAAATGGTGTAATAATATGTAATATAATTAAAACTAAAAGAAACTAAAGCCATATTATCATCATCTTTTTCCAAAACTTGAAAGAAAAAGAGAGAAAGAGGGCTTTGAAGCATTCGGCCATAGTTTCTCAAAATCAAGGTATGTTTTGAGCTCGATTTTTAGCGATTTTTACATTTTTGTGATCGTTGCTTCGTGTTCATTCAAACCCATGCTTTAATTTTATAATTTGATGGCAATTTTAAGATATGCCATTGATGAATGTCTGAGTTTTGTGAGAGTTGATGGTGAAATATGAAAGATATGTGAAAGATTAACATGTTTTATCTTTGAATTTTTAGTGAAATTGAGTAATTTAGGCTAAATTGTGAAAATGAGAAATTAGAGGACTAAAATGTGAAATAAATGAAATGTGTGGGCTTGTATAGATATAGGGAGAATTTGGCTAGGCATGGGTGAAGTGAAATTTTGTGTATTTTGTGATTTTGTGAAATAGGGACTAAAGTGTCGAAATGTGAAAATGTGAAGGCTATTTTGTAAAATGCCCTAAATATGTGTGTTTGGACTACATTGAATGAATTGGTGATTGAATGGGCTAAATTTGAATATGTATAGACCAAGAAAAGAGAGATTCAGATTGAGATCGAGGCAAAGAGAAAGTACTATATTGATTGGCTAGTCTTGGTATTTCGACGTCCGAGGTAAGTTCGGATATAATACGTGTTCTTAAATTATGTTTAAATGCAATGAAATGAATAGTTATGTGATTATTAGATTAGAAATGCTATGTGATTATTAGATTAGAAATGCTATGTGTGGAATTGGGATAGGTGGCAGTAAGTGTGCGTGATTGGAAATGCGACAGAGATGATTAGCACTGTGTGCAAAATAATAGAAGCTTCAGCTTTTTGATTGGCACTGTCTGTGCGATACTGAATTAAGTTTAGTTTTGTATTGAGGCACTAAGTGTGCAATGTTATTTAAGTTTCGGTTATAAATTGGGCACTAAGTATGAGATTGAATTGAAGAGATAGTGAATAGTGAATGAATTATGGTATCGAGCGTTGAATAACAAGAACGTTTGTTAACTAAGTGTTGGCAAAGGTATGTTCCGAACCTATGTGGTTGATGATATTGTTTAAGGTTGAATAGATGGATGTATGAGCATATGGTTGAGGATGAAATTGTGTTTAGTTGTGAATCTATCTAAGTGATGGTTTATTTATGTATTGATATTGAATTATTGAGTAATATGTATTATATTACGAATTTACTAAGCTCTAAAGCTTACTGTGTGAATTGTTTCTCTGTTTTACAATTTCTTTAAAACTAGCTTGGATCCGGGGATCATCAGCGACTTAATCACACTATCAGCTCTCTATTTTGGTACTTTTGAAAGATGTATATATATTTGGTATACGGCATGTATAGGCTAGAAGTTATGGTATGTATTGAAATGTTTGGACCTTGCCATGTGATATGGCTTGGAAGTTAAATGATGTTGGTTCTTATGTGTATGCTATGAAAATGATAAATGTGTTACAAAATAGTGAGAATGGAAATGGTATATTTCATGCTTGAATTGGTAAATGAGAATGATGGTTTAAATGCAAACTTGTGGTATGGATTAAATTATGTTTAGTTAATATGATTTGGGATGTGAAATTGGGTATTTTAGATGAACTTATTGGTGATGAAATTGAGTATAGTTATAGATGGTATAGTTGATGATGAATTGATGCTTTTATTAGTATATTTGGTTGCAATTTGATACATAATTTAGTATTGGTTTGAGACTTGTAGGTGATACTAAGTGTAGGTGGCAAGTTTGGCCTTGTAAGTGGCCTATAATTGCCCACACGGTTGAGCACACGGGCGTGTGGCTTAACCATATTGTTTAAGTTTTCCAATTGAATCAAGTCAAGCTCGACCACGAGCTGGACACATGGGCATGTGACTGGCCGTGTGGTGCAAGTCAGTGTCGACCACGGGTGAGGTACACGGGCGTGTCTTAGGCCATGTGTGAGACACCCCAAACTCAGCCCAAAAAGCCTGACCGGATTTGATATGTTCCTCGAGTAAAACTTTAGCAAGCTCTCACTTATTTAAGAAAACTTGATGATTGTTGAATAAGACAGATTAATTTAAAGATCGAGTTGAAATTTAATTGTAAAAAATAAATTTGTACTTTCTTAAAACATATTTTTAAGAGAAGTTAATAAGTTAAAGGAAAACCAAATTTTTTTATGAAAATTCTATTTATTATTGAAAACCATATATACATATATATGTATTAGTGTCAAAAACAGTTTAAATTATTTATCAAAATCCATTTAGTTATTTAATTAATAATTGTTTATGGCGTAATAAAAATAAATCCAAATACAAAAATTTAAAAGCAGTTCATAGTGGCCTTATTACATAAAAATAGCAAAACCCATAATTAAGTCTAAGTAAAATTTAATAAGTTTAAATTGGAAAATCTCCAAAATACTTGATATGAGCATTGGCCACCACGGAGTCCTTGTCAATTCGATCCATCGCACTACTTAATCATTTGAAAAGTTATCCCACAAAAGGGTGAGTTATAAACTCAATGTGTAACACATACATTAAAAAGCCCATTAATCACACATATAGCCATAGGCCCATCTAAGTCATTTTAGCCCAAAAGCCCATTTTCATAGCAGATTAAATAATAATCATTTAAAATCACATGATTATACACATATAATGAAATGCAAACCCGCCCACCTAATATCCATCCGCTACACACCACCGCACCAACCAAACACACCGTGGGATTACTAAATCGACCCTCCATCCGCTACACACCATCGAAGGCGCTTCTTGCAGTCAACATGCATATGGCCTTATAATTTTGTGGCAAGGCCACTCAGACAAAATTGTGACCAAGTCACCGATTTCAAATATGTGACCAAGTCACCAATTCACATATGTGACCAAGTCACCAGATTTCAAATATGTGACCAAGTCACTGGATATTGTGGTAAAACCACCGTAATACTTCCTCCTTTATCAATTTTACCCATATGCCCATGCACATACATATTATTCATTTTTCATGCCATTTACCCCAAAATCATAACAAAATCATACTTATCTCACAATTATGCATATAGCAAAATTAATGTAATATTTGGGGTAAACATACCGAATTTTGTATACCAATGATTGGTATCCACAATCATTTTCAAACACATTGTCATATAATCACATTTAATAATAGATCTATGAGATTTTATTGTAAGGTTACACACCTTATGACAAAGAGTACGATACCTTCACGCCACAACACCTAGTTAATTATCACACTTGGTTAGAATATACTATTACTAATAAAATTATACTTATTGACGAGAGATCTAAATCCTTACCCTCGGATTCTCGAACAACCATTATTTGTGGTTTTTCTCCGCTAGATGGATCAAAACCCGCTGATATCCCACCAACGTAAAGTGGTTCGATTGTACGTACTACTTCAAATAATCGATCTTCGTTAGCAGAGGGTCCACAACCCGGTGGAAAGTCTCTTATCGTCGATACAACCCTTCTTTTGAAATTCGATGGTAAAACAGTGCCTCCTCTCTTCCAAACACTCCATCGCTTCTTTTCTTACCTATCTTGTTAGTCTCAAATCACCCCTAAAAATAAGATTGATTAATAGTCTATTTAAAGAAATCGATATAACCGAAGGTGATATTCTTACCTTGGATGATTTCGAAAGGTCACTTCTTAAAAGTTGGCTTCAACAAAGATCCTTAAAAATCCTTTCCAAGGATTCGGCCTAAGAGAGAAAAATAAGAAAAAAAATAAGAGAACTATGTTTTAAATCGATTATAATAAAGGAGATAAGAAAATAATTGACAAAAGTCTTACTTGCCCAAATGAAGATTCGCCTTGAACAAAAAAAAAAAGAAAGAGAAAAGATAGTGATTTATGGCTAAAATGGTTTCGGTTTTCAATAGAAGAAAAGAAAGATTTAGATGAAAAAGAAAGGTGATTTGGTTTGACAAAAGAGAAGGAAAGTATGTTGATTTTGGTGTTGGTAGAAAATAGTTTCGGTTGAGAGTGAGGAAGAAAGATAAATGAAAGAAGAGAGAAAGAGAAGAAGAAAAGATGATGATGAAGAAAAGAAAAGAGATAGGTTTAGAGACCTATGCACATTCGGCCAAGAGGACGAAATTGAAGAAAATAGTTCTTTGCACTTTGGTAGTTTCGGCAATGAGGGAAAAAGAAAAGAAGAAATGTTTTCCAAACTTTTGATGCTTTAGACTAAAGAGAACAAGAATTTGAGAGAAAGGAACTTTAGCCAAAATGGTCAAAATGAAAGCCAAGTCAAATAGAAATTTTTACCTAATGTCAATAGCAAAATTCGGCTAGGAGAAAACTTTTGGAGAAATGAGAAAAGATGCACAAAATGCAAGAGTTTTTGGCCAACTATCACCCCCTAACCCAAGTCAAATTCGCCAACTAGCTTGCCAACATTATCCCCTTTTTCCTCCATGTTTCTTCCCTATCAACCCTTAAATTGCTATCACAATTAACTATCCCTTTAGCCCCTAAATCGACTAGATTCATGGTCAAATGACCATGAAAAGTTTCAAGACAAAGCCCTTACTTCAAGCCTTTTGTCCCCTCATCTTATCATCCTTTCATGATTCCATACCATAAGTTTTAGCTTACCTTTTCATATGGTCAAATAACCAAAATTAAAAGATGCTCATCCATTCTAGAAGAGTCTTGGCCGACACTATAGGAAGGAAACAAAATAAAATCCTCCCATTTGCTAGCTAGGGATTCAACTCGTCCCCTCAAGCACTCATCCAAGTGTCCTTACCACTTTGCTAACCACTCATCTTATGCTTAAAACTCCTTGTCATTATTTCTTAAAACCTATCATGCTTAGCTCCATCTTAATTATTAGAAATTAAAAGTTTCACTAAGCATTCACTTAATTAATGAAGTTCAAAAATAACTTCGAAAACACACTCAATCATAATTAATCATGCAACATCATTCAATTAAGTAAAGATGCATAACCCCTAATTATCGGGATGTTACGCTTCTACCCCTTAAAAATAATTTCGTCCTCGAAATTACCCGTTGGAACATGTGAGGGTATTGCTGTCGCATCGCTTTCTCCGGTTCCCACGATGCTTCTTCTGATCCATGATTGCACCATAATACTTTGACGAGAGGAACCGATTTTCTCCAGAAAACCTTTACATCTCGCTCCGTAATTTGAATTGGCTCCTCTTCATAAGACAAATCGGTCTTAATTCTACCTCCTCAACTGCACTATATGAGATGGATCCACCGATAACGGCGTAACATTGAAACATGGAACACATCATGCATTTGCTTCAATTCCGAAGGTAATTCTAACTGATATGCCACAGGTCCGACCCACTTCAAAACCCGATAAGGTCCAATGAACCTGGGACTTAACTTTCCTTTGCGACCAAATCTCATCACCTTTTTCCAAGGTGAGACCTTTAGGAATACTTGATCTCCTACAACAAACTCTATTTCCTTCCGCTTTAGATCTGCGTACGACTTTTGTCTGTCAGATGCTTCTTTTAACCGAGCCCGAATTACCTTAACCTTTTCTTCGAATTCTGCCACTATATCTGGACCCAAAATCTGACGTTCCCCTAATTCTGTCCAACACATAGGAGTACGACACTTCCGTCCATATAGTGCTTCATATGGTACCATCCGAATACTGGCTTGGTAATTGTTGTTGTACGCAAATTCTGCTAACGGTAAGAACTCCTCCCAACTTCCTCTGAAATCTATCACACATCCCCTTAACATATCTTCTAAAATTTGGATTACTCGTTCAGACTGGCCGTCAGACTGTGGATGAAATACCGTACTAAAATCCAATCTGGTGCCCAAAGCCTAATGCAATGCTTTCCAAAATCGCGACGTAAACCTCGGATCCCTATTTGAAATAATCGACAACGGCACTCCATGCAATCTCACAATCTCAGCCACATATAACTTCGCCAATTTCTGCAAAGAGTAATCAACCCAAACTGGGATAAAATGTGCAGATTTTGTCAATCGATCCACTATCACCCATACAGAGTCTTTCTTAGTAGGCGTAAGAGGAAGCCCACTAGCAAAGTCCATGGTGATTCTCTCCCACTTCCACTGTGGAATCTTTATCTACCAAGCAATCTCAAGGTACTTGATGTTCAACCTTGACTTGCGACACGCTAAGCACTTTCCTACATACTCCGTAATTCTCGCTTAAGACCAAAGCCACCAAAACCGATCTCGCAAGTCTCGATATAACTTACTTCCTCCAGGATGCATAGCATAAGGGCTACTATGCGACTCTAAAGAATCTTTTGCCTCAATTCCCGATCCCCAAGATACAAACTTTATCTTTGAAACACAATACCCCATCACTAAGTTAATACCAACATCTTCCAATTCCCCACTCTGCACCTACCGAAGTTTTGTACTCAAATCTTCGTCTAACAATTGCCTCTCTTTCACTTACTCAACCATGTCGACCTAACTTGAAGTTCTGCCAACAAGCTTCCATCATCGTAAAGACTAAGATGTGCAAACATCGCCCTTAAATCTGACACCACTTTTCGACTTAGAGCGTCTGCCACCACATTCGCCTTGCCCGGGTGGTACTCGATAGAACAGTCGTAGTCTTTCAAAAACTCTATCCACCTTCGCTGCCTCAAATTCAGTTCTTTCTAGAGTCAGTAGATATTTCAGACTTTTGTTGTCCGTGTATATCACTGACTTTTCTCCGCATAGATAATGTCTCCAAACTTTAAGAGCAAAGACCACCGCTGCCAACTCAAAGTCATGCGTCCGTAATTAACCTCGTGAGGTCTTAATCGCCGAGACGATATGCAACTACCTTCCGCCTTGCATCGTAACACATCCTAATCCCGTGAGAAGCGCCACAATACACAACAAAATCCTTTCACGCCTCAGTGAATCAAAATCGAGCTTCACCAAAACCTTCTTGAGCTTCTCAAAACTCTCTTGTTGCTTATCAGCCCACATGAAAGGTACCTCTTTTCTCAACAATTTCGTTAAAGGTGTAGCTATCGATGAGAATCCTTCACGAATCTTCTGTAGTATCCATTAACCCCAAGAAATCTGCGAACTTCGCCATGCACTTAGGTGGTTTCCAATCTAGCACACCTCAATCTTCCGAGGATCCACCTTATCCCTTCTGCCGACACCACATGGCCTAAAAACATGACTTCCTTCAGCCAAAATTCACACTTGCTGAATTTGGCATAAAGCTTCTTCTCCCTTAAAACTCGCAACATAATCCAAGATGCTCATCATGTTCCATTTCGGATTTAGAATACACCAGATGTCGCCTATGAATACCACAATGAATCGATCCAAGTAGGGTTGGAAAATCCGGTTCATCATATCCATGAACGCAATTGGGCGTTCAAATCCGAATGGCATTACCAAAATTCATAATGCCCATATCTAGTCCGGAAAGTCGCCTTATGGATATCCGCTTTTCACTTTAAGTCGATGATACCGACCTTAGATCAATCTTTGAGAATACCGCAGCTCCTTTAAACCGATCGAACAAGTCGTCGATCCTCGGCAAAGGATACTTGTTCTTGATGGTCGACTTATTCAACCGCCAGGTAATCTATACACATCCTCATCGATCCGTCCTTCTTCTTCACAAATAGAACCGTGCTCCCCATAGAGACACACTAGGTTGGATAAATCCACGATCAAGCAACTCCGAATCGAGCCTTAAGCTCAACTAATTCCTTCAAGCCATTCTATATGGAGCAATAGAAATCGGCGCCGCTCTGTGCAATAATTCAATCCGAATTCTACCTCACGATCCGGAGGCAATCCGGAAGTTCTTCCTAAAAACATCTACAAATTCATTCACGCCTTGACTTCATTAATGCTTGCCTCCTTAGCCTCCAAGCCACTCACCAACATCGAAGGCTACATCCCTTTCTAACCATCTTTTACGCCTTAAGAGCGGATACTACATTAGATAAGTAGTTCTCTCTCGCCCATCACTACAACTTCTTTGTCATCAAGAGTTCTTATGACATTCGCTTAGCAAAGACAATCCACATTTGCACGATACTTCACAAGCCGCCCATGCCTAAGATTAGGTCAAATTCTCAATGGCAACTCCATTAAATCACCGGAAACTACGCCCCTTGAACTTCTAAAGGTACTTCCTTAAAAGTTTGTCTATTACTACCGTCATCCTAAAGGACTAAGTACACCATCTTCCTAGGTACACCTCGAAGTCACATGCAAAGTTCCAGATACTTCACTAGCGATGTAAGAGTGAGTTGACCCTATATCTATCAAAGCAATAAAGGCAACCTGAAATCGAAACGCATCGTGATAACATCAAAAGGCCACTATCCTCTCTCGATTTAATCGCATATACCGCACCTAGTTGTCTCACCTCGAGCTACCACCGCCTCATCAAGTTCCACAACCTCTGCTGTAACCATTACCCTTCCATTTGGACCACGGCCCTTATCGATCATTGCTCACCTCGCCACCTAATTAACGCATACGACCGGGCGGATCTTATTTGAATTCTTCGGACAATCCTTGATCATATGGTATTTAGATCCGCACTTAAAACATCCCCCGGTCTTTTTTCAACATTCTCCCGAGTGCATCTTCCCACATTGAGCACAAGCACGATTTTGTCCACCGTAGTAGTCTCGCCGACCTCGCATCCTTCATTTCTTGGTTTCTTTTGAAATTCTTGATGACCTCAAGATCCAAAGCTTCTCTTATTCTTATTCTGGCCTCTGTCCCGATTCTGTTTTTCAGTCCGCTTAACTTCTTCAGCTATTCTTGCCCTTTCCACCAAGATTGCAAGGTTTCTTTCCCGGTGCGGAGCAATCATCACTCGCAGTTCATCTCTAAGTCCATCTTCAAATCTGACACACCGTTCATATTCAGTAGCTACTATCCCTCTGGCATATCGGCTAAGTCGCAAAAATTCTGCTTCATATTCAGCTATCGACTTGTTTCCTTGCACCAAATTCAGAAATGTCTTCCTCTGGGAGTCGATGTAGCTAGCTCCAACGTATTTTCCTTCGAATTTAATTTTAAAATATCCCCAATCCAGTCGATCAACAAGGGTACTCTCCTTGATAGTGAGCCACCACTGGTAGGCTTCATCACGGAGTAGTGAAATAGCACCTTTCAATTTTTCTTCAGCAGTGCAGTCTAAATCGTCCATGATTCTCTCGACTGCCTCCAACCAGTATTCCGCTACATTTGGAGCTACTCCAGATACTCCCCTGAAAACCTTATCTCCATTTGATCTTAGTCTCTCAGCTACTGACTTTCGAGACCCATTTCCAAAGATTAGCTTCTACTACTCGCTCCAAAACTCAAGTACGACTTGTGTGGTATCAAGCGTCACCTCCTCCATTTTGTTTTGAAAATCCACCCCAACAAATGGTGGCGGAGCTTCATTTTCTAACCTTGACCAGATCTAACTGGTTCCGACATGACCATTCTTTCTCTTCCACGCCCACGACGACCACGCCCCGAGAACTCATGTCTACTACGCTCTTATCTGCTTTTACTTAAAAAGTCTTATGTATTAGAGTCTTTTCACTTCTTATTAAAAGAAAGTTTTATGAAGCAGATGTTCAGTGGTTTTTCCGTAGTAGTACACAAACACCGACCATGTCTCTAAAGTATAGTTTCCTTAAGCTTATCATACATTCATATCGCTTATCAATAAAGATACATACCTGATGGATATGGGCCGAGAATTCCGAGTGCCATGCTCTTATAAAACCATTTTAACTTAAGAAATTTTTCAAAAGTCATTTGGGCCAACCTTTGAAAACGCTAGGGCTTCAAAACCCAAGGCCGAGAGTTTAAAACTGGGCTCTAATACCAAGTTAAAACACCCCAAACCCGGCCCAAAAAGCCTGACCGGATTTGATATGTTCCTCGAGTAAAACTTTAGAAAACTCTCACTTATTTAAGAAAACTTGATGATTTTTGAATAAGACAGATTAATTTAAAGATCGAGTTGAAATTTAATTGTAAAAAATAAATTTGTACTTTCTTAAAACATATTTTTAAGAGAAGTTAATAAGTTAAAGGAAAACCAAATTTTTTATGAAAATTCTATTTATTATTGAAAACCATATATACATATATATGTATTAGTGTTAAAAAAGCTTAAAATTATTTATCAAAATCCATTTAGTTATTTAATTAATAATTGTTTATGGCGTAATAAAAATAAATCCAAATACAAAAATTTAAAATAGTTCATAGTGGCCTTATTACGTAAAAATAGCAAAACCCATAATTAAGTCTAAGAAGTAAAATTTAATAAGTTTAAATTGAAAATCTCCAAAATACTTGATATGAGCATTGGCCACCACTTGAGTCCTTGTCAATTCGATCCATCGCACTACTAATCATCCTAAAAGTTATCCCACAAAAGGGTGAGTTATAAACTCAATGTGTAACACATTCATTAAAAAGCCCATTAATCACACATATAGCCATAGGCCCATCTAAGTCATTTTAGCCCAAAAGCCCATTTTCATAGCAGATTAAATAATAATCATTTAAAATCACATGATTATACACATATAATGAAATGCAAACCCTACCCACCTAATATCCATCCGCTACACACCACCGTACCAACCAAACACACCGTGGGGATTACTAAATCGACCCTCCATCCGCTACACACCATCAAGGCGCTTCTTTGCAGTCAACATGCACATCGCCTTATAATTTTGTGGCAAGGCCACTCAGACAAAATTGTGACCAAGTCACCGGATTTCAAATATGTGACCGAACTCACCAATTCACATATGTGACCAAGTCACCGGATTTCAAATATGTGACCGAAGTCACCGGATATTGTGGTAAAACCACCAGAATACTTCCTCCTTTATCAATTTTACCCATATGCCCATGCACATACATATTATTCATTTTTCATGCCATTTACCCCAAAATCATAACAAAATCATACTTATCTCACAATTATGCATATAGCAAAATTAACAGAATATTTGGGGTAAACATACCTGAATTTTGTATACCAATGATTGGTATCCACAATCATTTTCAAACACATTGTCATATAATCACATTTAATAATAGATCTATGAGATTTTATTGTAAGGTTACACACCTTATGACAGTGAGTACGATACCTTCACGCCACAACACCTAGTTAATTATCACACTTGGTTAGAATATACTATTACTAATAAAATTATACTTATTGACGAGAGATCTAAATCTTACCCTCGATTCTCGAACAACCGTTATTTGTGGTTTTCTCCGCTAGATGAATCAAAACCCACGATATCCCACCAACGTAAAGTGGTTCGGTTGTAATGCATTACTTCAAATAACCGATCTTCATTAGCAGAGGGTCCACAACCCGTGGAAAGTCTCTTATCGCCGATATAGCCCTTCTTTTGAAATTCGATGGTAAAACAAAGGCCTCCTCTCTTCCAAACACTCAGATCGCTTTTTTCTTACCTATCTTATTAGTCTCAAATCACCCCTAAAAATAAGATTGATTAATAGTCTATTTAAAGAAATCGATATAACCGAAGGTGATATTCTTACCTTGGATGATTTCGAAGGTCACTTCTTAAAAGTTGGCTTCAACAAAGATCCTTAAAATCCTTTCCAAGGATTCGCCTAAGAGAGAAAAATAAGAAAAAATAAGAGAACTATGTTTTAAATCGATTATAATAAAGGAGATAAGAAAATAATTGACAAAAGTCTTACTTGCCTAAATGAAGATTCGCCTTGAACAAAAAAAAGAAAAGAGAAAAGATAGTGATTTATGGCTAAAATGGTTTCGGTTTTCAATAGAAGAAAAGAAAGATTTAGATGAAAAGAAAGGTGATTTGGTTTGACAAAAGAGAAGGAAAGTATGTTGATTTTGGTGTTGGTAGAAAATAGTTTCGGTTGAGAGTGAGGAAGAAAGATAAATGAAAGAAGAGAGAAAGAGAAGAAGAAAAGACGATGATGAAGAAAAGAAAAGAGATAGGTTTAGAGACCTATGCACATTCGGCCAAGAGGAAGAAATTGAAGAAAAATAGTTCTTTGCACTTTGGTAGTTTCGGCAATGAGGGAAAAAGAAAAGAAGAAATGTTTTCCAAACTTTTGATGCTTTAGACTAAAGAGAACAAGAATTTGAGAGAAAGGAACTTTAGCCAAAATGGTCAAAATGAAAGCCAAAACAAAGAGAAATTTTTACCTAATGTCAATAGCAAAATTCGGCTAGGAGAAAACTTTTGGAGAAATGAGAAAAGATGCACAAAATGCAAGAGTTTTTGGCCAACTATCACCCCTAACCCAAGTCAAATTCGCCAACTAGCTTGCCAACATTATCCCCTTTTTCCTCCATGTTTGTTCCCATCAACCCTTAAATTGCTATCACAATTAACTATCCCTTTAGCCCTTAAAATCGATTAGATTCATGGTCAAATGACCATGAAAAGTTTCAAGACAAAGCCCTTACTTCAAGCCTTTTGTCCCCTCATCTTATCATCCTTTCATGATTCCATACCATAAGTTTTAGCTTACCTTTTCATATGGTCAAATAACCAAAATTAAAAAGATGCTCATCCATTCTAGAAGAGTCTTGGCCGACACTATAGGAAGGAAACAAAATAAAATCCTCCCATTTGCTAGCTAGGGATTCAACTCGTCCCCTCAAGCACTCATCCAAGTGTCCTTACCACTTTGCTAACCACTCATCTTATGCTTAAAACTCCTTGTCATTATTTCTTAAAACCTATCATGCTTAGCTCCATCTTAATTATTAGAAATTAAAAGTTTCACTAAGCATTCACTTAATTAATGAAGTTCAAAAATAACTTCGAAAACACACTCAATCATAATTAATCATGCAACATCATTCAATTAAGTAAAGATGCATAACCCCTAATTATCAGGATGTTACAATGTGGACAAGTCAGCATGTATGCCCTATCTTGCCACGACTTGGACGCACGGGTGGGTCCGAGGCCGTGTGAGGCACATGGCCAACCCACACGGGCGTGTGATCTCTCCAGTTTAGAAAAATCTTTAAATTTCTAAAAATTTTCGTATGTGTTCGGCTTGGTCCCGACCTCTTTCTAACACGTGTTTAAGGTCTAGTAGACCTCATTAAGGGACTATATATTTATGTTGTGATATATTTCAATGATGATTGATTTTGTGATGTAAAATGTAACACCCCAAATCCGGCCCAAACATTACGATCGGATCTGGTATGTCACAGGGTGAATTAGAAACGATCTTACAGTGACTTTCGAAAAAACCATAAATTTTTTTTTAAAACTTCCCGGTTAAAGTAACGACTTTGTGTTTAAGCAATCAGTTTCAGGTGACTTTCAAGATAAAGGTTACTTAGACAAGAGTTATCATTGTTAAGAAAATCTAGAGTTTTATCGAAATAACTTGTAACCCATTCACTACAATTTTAAAAAGGTAGTTGTTTACTCGTTCTAGAAAAGAAATCCCGATTTGAGCATCTTTTAGTAACAAGTAACCAAAGTAAACACTAAAACAAAATTTGAAATCACCAAAGGCCTTATTACAAGGAAAAACCGAAATAAAAACCAACTTTAAGTAGTGAAAAGTTCATAGAATAAAGATAATGTCTTTTATGGCCTCCACGAGTCCGCCTCGGCTCTCACATCCACGATCTACTGATCACCTGAAAAAAATTAAAGAAAGGGGTGAGTCACCAGAACTCAGTGTGTAAATTCTCCCACATTATATAGACGGCTCATGGCCCACAACCACACGTTGGGCCTTGGCCCATATATATATAAAAACATACAAACACATGAATGCAATAAGCCCAACCCAAACCTAACTTTTCCATCCTCTACACACCAACCCGTACCAACCCATCACACCGTGGGGATTTCTACAATCAACCCTCCATCCACGCACTCCATCTCGATAGTCATGTCGCCATTATAAACCGATCAAGAGGTGACCAAAAAATACATCGTGGCTTAACCACCGATCACAATGTGACCAAATAAAATATATATATATATCGTGGCTAAACCACCGATCATGATGTGACCCAATTAACGTATGTACATATATATATATCGTGGCATAGCCACCGATCACTACGTGACAAAATAATCATGCTCTTCCCCTTCATATCAAACCCATACTCCATGAACTACATAAATATCCTAACGAATGCAACATGCTATACAAAACACAATAGATTACCACACACATACCCGTCCATGTAAAGAAAATGATACGATAACGTACCTGGCATCCCTAGCCTTACCCCTAAAGGCATTACAACAGTCTACACAGCCTTTTCCAGCTTTTCAGGCCACACATTTGTTAGTACAGATAAAATAAAGTGTGTGAAGGTTTACACACCTGATAACAACCAATACCACACTTTCTATGTCGACACTATCGCTAATAGGAACCACTGCTATCTGTCTACTATTCTACTTAGAAGCCACCCACAACCCGGTGGCGAATCTCGACAAAGAGACACCGTGACGCCTCTTAAACTTTGGGGTTGGGTTCACAGTCCAACCCCTCTTTGCCCGATCGATATTGGATTCCATCAAAGATCCGTTAGATGCTACTATAACGAAATATGGTTGTCAAACCACAAGGTAGGTTAAGGTACCGATCAAGATAATGAATCCTAAATACAATCCAAAGAGAACACCCTTACCTTGAAATCCCGAAAGAAGAGATATGGTTCAGAGGTTAACGGGTTTTGGCTTATGAACCTAGATGATCAGACCTCCTTCAATTCCCAGAATAGCGCCCCAAAAAGAACACAAGAAACAGTGAGAAACATCAGTCTAACGATGGCCTTACCAAACCAATTAGTCATTCGGTTTTGGCTTCCAAAACCCGAAAGAGAATATGAAGGATTAACAGGAGTCGACACTTACCTCAACACTGGAGATTCGGCTACCACTTAAGAGAAGATTCAGCAATGACAAGGAAGAATATTGGAAGCCGAAAGAAATAAAACAAAACCATAGATGAGATCTAGGGGTTTTCAGTTTTAAAAGAATTCAGAAGAGAAGATGAACAGAAGAAAAGCTATAAAGATTCGGCTTGTGGAAGAAACAGAGAAGAGAACTGTGGGTAAGGGACATTCGGCTATAGCATGTAAGTGGAGGTGAGAATGGAGTTAGGGGTTTCGGTTTCAGAGAAGGGAACAATTGGGAGAAGAGAAATAGAACAACATAGGGAGAAGTGTTAAGAAGGGTAAAGAAGAAGGATTTCGGCAGGACCTAAATGGTTTCAGTTTTGGCAGAAAAAGAAGAGAAGAAAATAACCCTCAAATGCAGAAAATAAGAAGAGAACTCTCACCTTACCAAACAAATTTCGGCACCTATTAACCTAAAAGCTGAAAATGCACTATTTTTGAGAACAAAAACCCACACACTAGAGTAAAAATTCAGGACACCCTAGCCACACCAAAACTGATTTCCCCCTTGCTCCTAGTGTTAACATTCGGCCACCACCTACACTCACATCCTATCCCACATTTTCCTCTTATCCTCATCTTCATATCTTCTGACGTAATCCACACTCACCCATGCAGAGTCCCAGCCGAAACCACCTCTCAGACTCCTTAGGCGCATAAAATAATAAAAAAAAACACTCCTAATTGCTGTCAACGCAACTTGAACCTACTCCCTCACCACCTCCCTGTGGCGTCACCTACCTACACCCTTAGTGGCGCCTCCTTGCCACTTTACCAATTAGATTCTTGTGTCAACTTCCCATTTAAGTATCCTTAAAGCCCACTTCAACTAGTTCTCCCTTGCAGTGCCTAGAAAGGAAATTTCTACCAAGGCTCAGACTTAACCTCGAGCCTCCCCAAAACCTCTAAACACACCAGAATAACACACACACACAGCACAGCGTACACACTTAACACAGTACAAATGCAGAGCCCCCTATCTAGGATGTTACAGTTCTACCCCCTTAAAGAAATTTCAGCCTCGAAATTACCTGGTCAAAAGAGATGCGGCTATTGCTGTTGCATAACATCCTCCGGCTCCCAAGTAGCTTCCTCTGACCCGTGATTCCGCCACCGAACCTTAACCAAAGGAATAGATTTCCTTTGCAAAACTTTATCTAAACTGGTTCCTCTTCAAAGGATAAATCAGGCCTTACTTTGAGTTCCTCCAATGGTATCACATGAGATGGGTCTAAACGGTAGCGTCTCAACATAGATATATGAAACACATCATGAATATTACTTAACTTCGAAGGTAGTTCGAGTTGATAAGCAACTGGTCCTACACGCTTCAATACACGATAAGGCCCGATGAGCCTGGGGCTTAACTTACCCTTCCATCCAAACCTTAGAATTTTCTTCCACAGTGACACCTTTAGGAATACCCGTCACCCATCGCAAATTCTATGTCCTTCCGCTTTCGTGTCGGTAAGAAGATTTCGCCATCGAAGCTTCTTTCAACCTAGCCCGGATCAACTCAACCTTATTCTCGCCCAACACTAATTTAGACCCAATAGTCGACGCCACCCAACTGTGTCCAACACGAGGAGTACGACACTTTGCCCATACAACGCCTCATATGGCGCCATCCAAATCTCGGATCGATAGTCGTTGTTATATGCGAATTCCACCAATGGTAGAAATTCTTCCCGGCTACCCTTGAAATCGAGGATGCAACCTCTCAGCATGTTCCAAGATTTGAATCACCCTTTCTGACTGTCCGTCCGTCTGCAGATGAAATGCCGTACTAAAATCTAACTTCGTTCCCAACACCTGTTGCATTGCCCTCTAAAATCTTGATGTAAACCTAGGATCTCTGTCCGAGATGATGGACACAGGTACTCCATGCAACCTCACAATCTCCGCTATATACAACTTAGCCAACTTATAAAGAGAGTAATCAACCCGAACCAGTATAAAATGAGCAGACTTCATCAATCGATCAACGACTACCCATATCGAATCCTTCTTAGTAGGCGTAAGGGGTAGCCCACTAACAAAATCCATAGTGATCCTCTCCCATTTCCATTGCAGGATATTTACCTACCGCAATAACCTCAAGGCAACCGATGCTCCGCTTTTACTCACGACATGTCAAACATCTACCCACAAATTTGGTTAACTCTCGCTGCACTGCCACCAAAATTGTTCTCAGAATCCCGATACATTTTACTTCCTCCCAGATGCATAGCGTATGGGCTACTATGAGCTTCCTGACAAATCATCTGCCTTATTTTCACGTCCCTCGGCATGCAAACTTTCTTTCAGAAACACAGGACCCCATCCTCGTTCAGAATATAATCCCCTACTTCTCTATGTTGCACTTGAGATAATCGAGCACTTAAGTCTTCATCCTGCAACTGCTTCTCTTTAATCTGATGTTCCCACGTCGGCTTCACTTGAAGCTCAGCTAATAAACTCCTATCCTCATATAGGCTCAGATGGGCGAACATCACCCTCAGATCTGAGATTACCATCTGACTTAGCGCATCTGCCACCACGTTTGCTTTACCCAGATGGTATTCAATTGAACAATCGTAATCTTTTAATAACTCAATCCACCTCCTTTGCCTCAAGTTCAACTCCTTCTAGGTAAGGAGATATTTCAAACTCTTATGATCTGTATAAATGACAGATTTCTCTCAATACAAATAATGTCTCCAGATCTTCAAGGCAAACACCACCGCTGCCAACTCCAAATCGTGTGTGGGATAATTTAGTTCATGCGGCCTTAACTGTCGAGACGCATAAGCAACAACTTTCCCACCTTGCATCAACACACATCTTAACCCCGTGTATGAAGCATCACAGTAAACCACGAACTCCTTTCCAGCCTCCGGTTGAATCAAAACTGGAGCTTCCGTCAACACCCTCTTCAGCTTCTCAAAACTTTCTCGCTGCTTATCACCCAACACAAAAGGTACTCCCTTCCTTAACAACTTGGTTAAAGGTATCGCAATCAAGGAGAATCCATCAACGAACCTCCTGTGGTATCCAGTAAGACCAAGGAAACTTTGGATCTCTGTCACAGACCTGGGTGATTTCCAATCCATGATAGCTTCAACTTTCTGAGGATCAACTCTGACCCCTCCCGCCGACACAACGTGTCCCAGAAAAGTAACCTCACTTAGCCAAAATTCGCACTTACTAAATTTTGCATACAATTGTTTCTCCCTCAGGATTTGTAGAACCACTCGAAGATGCAAATCGTGTTCCTCCTCTGACCTTGAATATACCAGGATATTGTCTATAAACACTACAACAAATTGGTCCAAATAGGGTTGGAAAACCCGGTTCATCATATCCATAAACATTGCTGGTGCGTAGGCATCACCAAAAAATTCGTAATGGCTATAACGGGTCCTAAAAGCTGTCTTATGAATGTCTGATTCCTTGACCCTAAGCTGATGGTATCCTGGTCTCAAATCTATCTTTGAGAAAACTAACGCCCCTTTCAATTGATCGAACAAGTCAACAATCCTTGGCAACGAAAACTTGTTCCTGATAGTCAACTTGTTCAGCTGGCGGTAGTTAATGCACATACGGATTGTTCCATCCTTTTTCTTAACAAATAGCATCAAGCGCCCCAAGGTGATACACTTGGTCGATAAAGCCCCGATCCAACAGCCTCTGAATCGAGCTTTCGGCCCACCAACTCCTTCGCATCATTCTATATGGTGCAATGGACACCGGTGTCAGTCCCCCGTAAGAAGATCAATTTCGAACTCCACCTCGCGATCTGGAGGTAGTCCTGAAAGTTCTTCTAGAAAAACGTCAAAAAATTCCCTCACCGTTCTAACATTCCCCACAGTTGAATTTTGGACCTCCAGAGCACAAACAAAAGCTACGAGTGCCCTACATCCTTTTCCCACCATTCTTTCAGCCTTTAGAGCGGACACTACATTAGATAAGTAGTTCCTTCTTTCCCCTATTATCACCACTTCATCATCTTAAAGGGTCCTTGTACCATACGCTTGGCTGTAGAGTCTAAATTTGCCCGATATCTCACTAACCAGTCCATACCTAAGATCAGGTCGAACTCCCCAAAAGGAAGTTCCATTAAATCTGCCGAAAAAACTACCCCTTGTACTTCTAGAGGCACATCCCTATATAGTCTATTCACCACTACCGACTAACCTAGAGGGCTAATTACCGACATCTCCCTAGAAATAATCTTAGAGTCTATACTTAAGGTTCCAGATACTACACTAGCAACATAAGAATGCATCGATCCAATGTCAATTAATGCGGAAAAGGCAAACCAAAAATCAAGAACTTACTGCTATGACATCCGTGCATCCCCCTCCTCTCGACGCCTTGTCGCATAGACCAACCCCTACTGCCTTGCATCGGTTTCCTCGCACCTCTCGGTGCTCCACGGCCCCGCCATAATCATTACCCTTCCGGCCGACCACGGCCTCTTGCGTTGTTGACCTCCTCTACCGGTTGAGAGTTAGCCTGTCTCACCTACCGCACCACCCCGATCTTGTGGGCAATCCCTAACCCGATGATCAAGAGACCCACACCAAACATCTTCGTCACCCATCTAACATTCGCCAATGAAATCTATTACACCGCCACACCTCCGAGGTCGACTATTACCCCAGATCTCATACCCGACTCAAATTTCATCCATCTTAGGTCTTTTCGAAATGCCCTGCTGACCCCTTGATCCAAAACTCCTCTTATTCCTATCTCGATTCTCGCTTCTGATCGCTTAAACTTCCTCGACTATCTTAGCCTTTTCCACTAAGATCGCAAACTCCCTTTCTCGCTGAGGAGCTATCAGCACACGCAGGTCATCCCTCAGACAATCCTCAAACCGAACACAACATTCATGGTCTGTGGCCACTATCCTCTAGGCATAACGACTCAAGCGCAGGAATTTTGCTTTATATTTAGCCACCGATTTATTTCCCTGGACCAGATTCAGAAATGCCCTACGCTGTGCATCCACATAGCTCGATCCGATGCACTTACTCTGAAATGTCGACTTGAAGAAATCCTAGGTAATACGGTCACCATCGATCCATCCCTAACCAGAAGCCACCATTGGTACGCCTCATCCCGAGAAGAGACACCACTCCTTTCAAATTTTCCTCTTCAGAAGTTGAGATCATCCATTATACGCCCATCGCTTCCAACCAATACTCACCAGATAGGAGCTGTCGAAAATACCTTTGAACATTTTCGCTCCATTAGCCCGGAGTCGCTCTAACATGGATTTTCGATCCTGCACTCCATGCCCCGCCTAGTGACTCTCTCAAGTACCAGTAGTATCTCTTGAGACACTGCATCGTCTCTGCCTCGCTTGGTCATGATATTCGCTTCCACAACCGGCAAGATTGGCCTCTCATTTCTCGACTCATGACCGCATTCCCCACCTGCTCGACACGCAATCTTGCCTCACCGCTGCCACACACACACCACGCCCCTAGTGCTCATGACTAACGCTATTTATTTAATCTGATTAAAAGTTTTATAAGTTAGTGTCTTCCACTGCCTTAAGACCAAGAAATTTTATGAAACTTAGTTTTAAAGAGTAGTTTTCTGAGAACATGTCATAAGCTAGAGGTTTCATTCCCTAAAGTTTAAGTTTCCTATGCTAACAACATATCCAAATAAATAGGCATTTTATGCATACATTACCGTGAGTTAGAACACTTACCTCATGTGGATTGGTTACAGTGGACTTGATGCCAAATCTCGATCAAAACCTTAATACTCACTTGATTTTATACAACCTTTTCAACCCATTTCACAAATTTAAGTTTTGTAACCTAGGCTGTCATACCAAAATATAACACCCCAAACCAAGCCCAAACGTTACGACTGAATCTGGTATGTCACAGGGTGAATTAGAAACGATCTTACAGTGACTTTGGGAAAAACCATAAATTTTTTTTTAAAATTTCTCGGTTAAAGCAACTACTTTGTGTTTAAGCAATCAGTTTTAGGTGACTTTCAAGATAAAGGTTACTTAGACAAGAGTTATCATTGTTAAGAAAATCTAGAGTTTTATCAAAATAACTTGTAACCCATTTGCTACTATTTTAAAAAGGTAGTTGTTTAATCGTTCTAGAAAAGAAATCCCAATTTGAGCATCTTTTAATAACAAGTAACCAAAGTAAACACTAAAACCAAATTTGACATCACCAAAGGCCTTATTACAAGGAAAACCCTAAACAAAAACCAACTTTAAGTAGTGAAAAGTTCATAGAATAAAGATAACATCTTTTATGGCCTCCATGAGTCCGCCTCAGCTCCCACATCCTTGATCTACTGATCACCTGAAAAAAATTAAAGAAAGGGGTAAGTTGCCTAGACTCAGTGTGTAAATTCTCCCACATTATACAGACGGTTCATGGCCCATAACCACACGTTGGGCCTTGGCCCATATATATATAAAAACATACAAACACACCAACTCGTACCAACCCATCACCTAACTTTTCCATTTCTACAATCAACCCTCCATCCGCTACACTCCATCTCGAATCAACCATGTTGCCGCTATAAATCGATCACTAGGTAACCACATAATACATCGTAGGTTACATCGTGGCAACCACCGATCACAATGTGACCAAATAATATATATATATCGTGGCTTAACCACCGATCACAATGTGACCCAATTAACGTATGTACATATATATATCGTGGCATAGCCACCGATCACTACGTGACCAAATAATCATGCTCTTCCCCTTCATATCAAACCCATACTCCATGAACTACATACATATCCTAACGAATGCAACATGCTATCCAAAACACATCAAATTACCACACACATGGCTGTCCATGTAAAGAAAATGATACGATAATGTACCTGGCATCCCTAGCCTTACCCCTAAGGGCATTACGACTGTCTATACAGCCTTTTTCGACTTTTCAGCCCACATATTTGTTAGTACAGATAAAATAAAGTGTGTGAAGGTTTACACACCTGATAACACGCAATACCACGCTTTCTATGTCGACACTATCGCTAATAGGAACCACTGCTATCTGTGTACTATTCTTCTCAAAAGCCAGCCCACAACCCGGTGGCCAATCTCGAACATCAGACACCGCACGCCTTTTAAACTTTGGGGTTGGGTTCACGGGTCCAACCCCCTCCTTCGCCTGATCGATATTGGATTCCATCAAAGATCTAGTCAGATGCTACTATAACGAAATATGGTTGTCAAACCACAAGGTAGGATTAAGGTACCGATTAAGATAATGAATCCTAAATACAATCCAAAGAGATCACCCTTACCTTGAAATCTCGAAAGAAGAGATATGGTTCAGTGGTTAACGATTTTTGGCTTATGAACCTAGATGATCAGATCTCCTTCAATTCCCAGAATAGCGCCCCAAAGAGAACACAAGAAACAGTGAGAAACATCAGTCTAATGATGGCCTTACCAAACCAATTAGCCATTTAGTTTTGGCTTCCAAAACCCGAAAGAGAACATGAAGGATTAACAGGAGTCGACGCTTACCTCAACACAAGATATTCGGCTACCACTTAAAAGAAGATTCGGCAATGACAAGGAAGAAGATTGAAAGCTGAAAGAAATAAAACAAAACCATAGATGAGATCTAGGGGTTTTCGATTTTAAAAGAATTCAGAAGAGAAGATGAACAGAAAAAAGGCTATGAAGATCTACGGGAGTTTGTGAGATTAAGTTAGTATGCACAGAAATGTATTTCGACCGAAGCTACTATGTGTAAACGTTTCATTGAAGGGTTGAATGAAGACATTAAATTGCTGGTTGGAATACTTGATTTGAATGAATTTGTTGTGTTAGTTGAAAGCGCCTGCAAAGCCAAGTAGCGTAGCAAAGAAAAGAAGAAAGCTGATTCTGAGGCTAGAGATAAAAGAAAAAGATCGACGAGTAAGTCATCTCAACTTTCGACAAAGAGATATTAAGATGCAAGCAATTGTTCAAATGCTTCGTTTGGACATTCGGGTAGAGATCGTGTGAGACAA
This sequence comes from Gossypium rotundifolium, assembly GCA_025506655.1. Taxonomy (NCBI): domain Eukaryota; kingdom Viridiplantae; phylum Streptophyta; class Magnoliopsida; order Malvales; family Malvaceae; genus Gossypium; species Gossypium rotundifolium. The sequence continues at coordinate 140,559,174 of CP106724.1, forward strand.
AGTGTTGGTTCAAGAACTCAAATTCTGACTGAATCAAGTGTTGGAAGTGTAAAAGTAACAAGCCTGAGTGTAGATAGTGTAGAAGACGACATGCTAGAGAATGCTTGGGCAAGTACAATAATAGAACTTGTTATAAATGTGGATCACGAGACCATTTCATTCGAGATTGCCTAGAATTAGCTGAGAAAGACAATGTTTAGAGTGCGAGACTGAGTAATACAACGGCTAGGGGTAGACCACCCAGAAACACCGAGAATGTGAGTGGAAGTTAAAGAGGGACTACTGATTCATCAGTGAGATCAGAGGCGAGAGCACATGCCCGAGCCTATGCTATTCGCGCTTGTAAAGAAGCGTCATCTCCAGACGTCATTATTGGTACTTTTACTCTATTTGATACTGATGTGATTGCATTGATAGATACAGGATCTACTCATTCCTATGTATGTATGAATTCATTATTGTAACACCCCAACCCTGACCTAGAGGTTAGGCTCAAATCCGGAATGTCACATTAAAGGTACACTTTAAAACAATTTTACTAATTAACCATTTAAGGCCCAAAAGCCCAAACCCATGTATCTTGTTAAGTTAAGATGAAAAGCCCATATTTTAGGAAAACATTCATATCTTAAGCTATTTCGAAAACCATGTTAACTTTAGAAATTTTATTTAAGTTTATTAACTGGATAGTTGAAACAATAATAATAAAACCCAAAATTTAAAGTCAATTAGGAGGTACATGGCTTTATTACAATCCAATGAAATATAAAGTATTTAAAATAAATTTGTTTGAACAAATTAAAACATCTGATTAGCTTGTAGTGTGGCCATCTCCGAGTCCTCTCTCACATTGAGCCGTCTATTTTGGATCACTTGAAACATTAAATAAAAGGGTATGAGTTTTGAAACTCAGTGTGTACAACAATTGGCAATCAAATCATATGCAAAATAAGGTAATGCAAAACCCTCCCAAAAATCTTTCCGCTACACACACCATTTCCCTTCCAACCTTATACACACCTGTGGGGATTTCTACATCGACCCACCCATCCTCTACACACCAAAGGTAGCACTCACAACGGCACTACTCAATGTTGCAACAAAGCTGCTAATCGTATAATAGGCTTAAAGCCACCGGTGGATCCATGGTCGTCAAGCGACTATGCGATCCTCAAATATTCCTCCATACCATAATTCCCACCCATATGCATCCTAAACAGAATATCATATGAATGCATCAAACACATGAGTAGCATCCACAAACTCATATTCCTCACATAGGGGTATTTTCGTCATTTCACTACCCAAGGGTATTTTTGTAATTCTACCCTACAGGGGTATTTTGGTAATTTGGCAAGATAGGGGTATCTTGGTAATTTTGCAAAATAGGGGTATTTTGGTAATTTGTAAAATAGAGGTATTCTGGTACTTTTGCAAAATAGGGGTATTTTAGTAATTTTACAAATCTAAGGGTATTTGGTCCCTCTCGGGTTTTAGTTATGAACTTTGGCCCATCAACAAGTCCTTGCAGCTAAAGTGAACAGATACTACGCACTAGGTAGGATTCCAGAGAAGAGGAGGTGGGCCACTAGGACCGGTTAAGTACCAAGCTCTCCCTAGATCCAATCCTAGACATATGTATGTCCGTTGCCACACCCTAACCTAGTGACTTGTTCACAAACATGTTTAATTAGATTAAGTCATAAAATTTAAGAGTTGTTCAAACTAGGCCTAAATTCCATTAACCCTAACATACTTGTCTCCGTCCCATAAAGCCCATCAAGCCCATTTCAATCATATAGCCCATTGGGCTCAATTACAATCCAATCATGCAACTGATCATGCCAATACATTATTCATGTTCATATATCAACCATTTTTGTTTTGCCCCAAAAGTTCAGCAGGCCCATTTAGCCACTCTTGGCTTTTTAGCTTTTCGGCGTTGCCGATATAGTGTGTGTAGTGTTTGTACACACCTGGTAACCTCACGTGCTGCAAACCCCTTAATCACGAACCTACAATCGACCACACTAACGATTAACCATGGCTTAACACATACTTATCAAAAATCTAAACCTCACCGTACCCTTATCGTGTACCTTACATTCTAGTAGCCCTTCCTTTGTTACTATTTGTGATTATCCTTTAGATCTGCACCCAAACACCTATATCATCAAAACCAAGTGACCCATATTGTACATAAGTCACCCTTATGAGCCATATTAGATTCGGCCATTTACTAAACCATGACTGAGTCGAAAACACTTACCACCTTGTTAGCAATCCTTACCTACCATGCTTGCGATTGTTGAGCCTTAACCTTGTTAATAAAAGTTAACGACATGGAGGGGTTAGATAGCCCTTTGGCTTTTAACAAAACACACTAAAAGTAGATAGCCCTTTGGCTTTTAACAAAATTCTCTTTTGATCCTGCGACTTAGATGTCTACTGATCAATATTTGGCTTCCAAACAAGACTAAGAGTAGATAACCATTGATTGAGGTGGGGGAACAACAAAAAAGGTTCGGTAAAAGTAGGGATTCGACAAAGAAGGATGATAATAATTTTGGCAATGAAGGGAATTTGACTTTGTGAGAATTCGGCAAAAGGGATGATGGGTTTTCTTTTTGGCACTTGGAAAAATTCGGCTATAGGAAAACCGATTAAGGGGGAGAAGGAAAACTAGAGAATGCTCAAAGAACCTTTCAAGCATTCGACCCACTCTCCTTTTAAAGTCATAGGCCAAACACTCCCCTCCCTTAGAGTCCCATTTGGCACCATCACATCCTTACTCCCTATCTCCTAACTTTTCTCTCTGATAATACCTTAATCTTGTCCGAAATCTCTTCCACATCCATCAGTCCTGCTTACTTCAAACTCTCCACGGCAAGAGCACAAAACAAACACAACTCTTGCTATCCACCTATGCAAAATAAAACACTCCAAAATACACTCCTCCTGCTCGAATCTTGGACCTCTTCAGCTTTTACACACGCCACCTCATAGCTTCCAAGTGACGCCACTTACCATTAGACCACAAGCCCATTTGTGTCTTATTTTCTCTTAATCTGCTAAGAGGCCTCATGCCTAAGACTAGGGTCCAATAAAGCAAGAAAAATAAAATTTTCCCTATGGTCTCCCCCATCTCTAAGGCTTCAAATAATCCTGATAATATCCTAATATTAATATTTTAAGTGCTACACATACATATTAACTTTCATGTACAGAAATTAGGGTTTTGGGATTTTTGGGGTGTTACAATTCTACGCCTCTTAAAAAAATTTCGGCCTTGAAATTTACCTGATTGAAACAAGTGAGGGTATTGTCGACGCATTGCCTCTTCAGGTTCCCAAGTAGCCTCCTCGGAATTATGGTTATGCCAAAACACTTTGACTAAAGGGACAGACTTCCTTCTTGGCACCTTGACATCTTGATCAATTATCTGAACTGGCTCCTCTTCAAAAGTTAGGTCTAGTCTAACCTCGATCTCCTCGACTGACACGATATGAGAAGGGTCTGAGCCATAACGTCTTAGCATTGACACATGGAACACATCGTGTATTTGGCTCAATTCAGAAGGAAATTCCAGCTGATAGGCAACTGGCCCAATTCGCTTCAATACTCGATAAGGCCCAATGAACCTTGGGCTTAACTTGCCCTTCTGACCAAACCTTAACACCTTCTTCCAAGGGAAAACCTTGAGAAAAGCCATGTCCCCCACAGCATATTCGATCTCTCTTCATTTGAGGTCAGCATACGACTTCGCCTATCCGCCGTCTCCTTCAACTGATCCCAAGTCAATTTCACCTTATCTTCGGTGTCTGCTCACCCAACTCAGTCCAACAAGTTGGAGTATGACATCTTCGTCCATACAATGCTTCATATGGCACCAGCCTAATACTTGCCCGATAACTATTGTTATAGCAAACTTAGCTAACGGCAAGTAGTCCTCCAAACTACCTCAAAACTCAATTACACACCCTCTCAGCATATCCTCTAAAACTTGAATTACCCTCTCCGCCTGGCCATCAGTCTGAGGGTGAAATGCCGTACTGAAATCCAACCTCGTACCCAATGCTTCATGCAGCTTCTTCTAAAAGCGAGACATAAAATGAGGATCTCTATCAGATATAATAGAGACCGAAACTCCATGCAACCTCACAATCTCCGCCACATACAACCTTGCCAATTTTTGCATTGAGTAGTCAGTGCGGATCGGTATAAAATGGGCAGACTTGGTTAATTGATCCACAATGACCCACACTGAGTCCTTCTTAGCAAGCGTCAAGGGTAGCCCACTAACAAAATCTATAGTAACCCGCTCACACTTCCACTGATGGCAATTGATGTTCCGCTTTCACTTGCTAACATACCAAACATTTGCCCACAAACTCCATAACCTCGCGTTTCAATCCCAGCCATTAATAAAGCTCTTGTAAATCTCGGTACATCTTGTTACCTCCGGGATGCATAGCATAGGAACTACTATGCACTTCCTGTAGTATAGACTTCCTTAGCTTTTTGTCCCTTGGTACACAAATTCTACCACGGAAACATAATAACCCATCACCATTTATCCCAAAATCCTCCGTTTCCCTATTATCAACTTGCTTGAATCGAGAATCCAGAGTCTCATCCAATGGTTGTTTCTCTTTAATCTGCTCAACCCACAGTGGCTTCACTTGCAACTCGGCTAACAAACTTCCTTCATCATACAAACTCAACTGAGCAAACATTACCCTTAAGTCCAACATAGCCCTACGGCTTAGCGCATCAGCCATTACATTTACTTTGCCCGAGTGATATTCAATCGTGCATTCATAATCCTTTAACAGCTCAATCCATCTGTGCTATCTCAAGTTCAACTCCTTCTGAGTTAAAAGGTACTTCAGACTCTTGTGATCTGTATATATATGGTGCACTTCTCTCTATACAAATAATGCCTCCAAATCTTAAGTGCGAACACCACCGCCGCCAATTCCAAATCGTGGGTTGGGTAATTTTTTTCATGAGTCTTAAGCTGCCGTGACGCATATGCAACCACTTTCCTATCCAACATCAAAACACAGCCCAAACCCACGCGTGACATATCACTATAAATCGTAAACTCTTTCCCGTGCTCTGGCTGAATCAAAACAGGGGCCTCTGTTAAAACCTTCTTAAGCTTATCAAAGCTCTCTTGATGTTTATCAATCCACACAAACGACACCCCCTTCCGAAGTAGCTTGGTCAATGGTGCTGTGATTAGGGAAAACCTTTCAACAAATCTCCTATAGTACCCTGCCAGGCCTAGAAAACTCTGAATTTCTGACACCGTTTTAGGTCAATTCCAATCCAACACCATTTCCACCTTCCGAGGGTCAACTCTAATTCTCTCAGCGGAGACCACATGTCCTAAGAAAGTGACTAGCCAAAATTCGCACTTTCTAAACTTAGCATACAATTGCTTCTCCCTTAGAACTTGCAACACAATCCTTAAGTGTGCATCGTGATCAACCTTCATTCTCGAGTATACAAAGATGTCATCTATGAAGACTACTATGAACTAGTCCAAATACGGTTGAAAAACCCGATTCATGAGATCTATAAAAGCAGCAGGTGTGTTTATTAGCCCAAATGGCATTATCAAAAATCTGTGATGTCCACAACGAATTCTGAAAGCTGTCTTATACACATCGGCTTCCTTAACCCTCATTTGATGGTACCCTGAATGCAAACCTATGTTCGAGAAAACTGAGGCTCCCCTAAGTTGATCGAAAAGGTCATCTATCCTAGGCAGAGTGTAACACCCCGTACCCAAGATAGATGATAGGTTTGGATACGAGACATTACCATGCTTGAGTTAACTTAAACATGTACTTACGGGCTATAAAATTTCATTTCGACTTACAAAACTTCGCTTTCTTAGCCAACATATACGTTACAAGGGCCTACGAGGCCTTAAACTCATGTCTAAAAACTTTCAAACTAAATCAATTAAATCATTTTTTTGAAGTAGGGTTCACACGCCCGTGTGACTTGAAACACGCTCGTGTATCCTTAAGCACGCCCATGCCCTCAAACCGTGGGGAGCTACTGACTATTTCCACACGGCTTAGACACACCTGTGTCTTTCAACCATGTGAGGCTACTGACTAATTTCACACGGCCATGACACGCCCGTGGGCTTAGACCGTGTGCTAATCCTTGATATACTGACTAAATCAACACGGTCTGGAAACACGCCCATGTCCAAATCGTGTGTCTTACACAGCACACACACATGGCCATGGGATTTGTCCGTGGCCTATTCTCGATTAATAATACTAAGGTGCAGGTTAACACGGTCTTGACACACGCCTGTGTCCAACCGTAGGCACTTACAAGTTATTTACCAAGCCGTTAGCCACTCAAATGAAGATCATATCCATACACAATTCAACGATGCAATAACAACCCAATTTTATGAATAATACTACATGCTTCATTGATCTCAATAAACATACATGCTTAGTCAAATTTGGCCAATCACTTAGCCATATACAAAAGAATAATAAACTTGATAGCCTTTACAAAGGCCCTTCTTAAAACATGTCCACAAAATGAATGTTTCCTATACATGCCATACTTAATAAAGTAACTTGGCTATACCAAAATAAGAGTTGATAGTGTGTGGCGAGCTCCGACTTTAATGATCCACGAGTTAGCTTGGCGGGACTGCATAGAAAGAAAGAATCATAACGTAAGCATATAGCTTAGTAAGTTTGCATGTAACAAATCTTAGCATCATCATTTTTTAATATAAACCATTTCACAAAAACAATGGTATCATGAATTTTAGCTAAAGAGCTTACTTACTCATATAGATTCTTACATGTCTCATGACACTTACTATTATCATACTTGTAAGGTAACCATGATACCTGTATCACTTGATCACATTGATCAGTATACTATAATAACAATAATCATGATATCTACTTTCTCATTCACAACATGAATAATACTCAACTTCATCTTGATACTAACTTTACTTTCTTAGCTTTCTTGCTATCTTCTTATAGCTTACTCATTTGCCCAATGAATTTCTGTGAATAACCGAGGATACTAAATCTCTTCCCACATAATATGATGCCAAAGCCATATCCTAGACATGGTTTTACATGGGTTATCTCATCTTGGTTTCCAGGCCATGTCTTGACATGGACTTATATGAAGTCTTGCTCTTGATAACATATTCAATGCCAAGCTTGAGTCCTTGGACTTATATGATAACTTGCTTGCTAACTTGATCAATGCCAAGCTTGCCTTGGACTTACATGATAACTTGCTTGCTAACTTGATCAATGCCAAGCTTGGCTTGGACTTACATGATATCTTGATCAAGGCCAAGCTTGCCTTGGACTTACATGATAACTTGCTTGCTAACTTGATCAATGCCAAGCTTGCCTTGGACTTACATGATATCTTGATCAATGCCAAGCTTGCCTTGGACTTACATGATATCTTGCTTGCTAAATTGATCAATGCCAAGCTTGCCTTGGGCTTACATGATATCTTGATCAATGCCAAGCTTGCCTTGGACTTACATGACAACTTGTGCGGTAGATCGAGTATCCTGGGAAATTCATCTCCCATCGGGACTTGCTCGTACTTATCATCATGATTTCTTGCTTGAACATAACATGATCATTTCATATAATTATTGTACATTATATTAAGCAATTTAATGATAATAATCATAAAGCTTAAAAATCATACAAACTTACCTCAATATACAAAATGTATGTAGATGTGCAATTTAGTCTTCGACTTTGTTCTTGCCTCGATTTTGATCCGGGCTTCATTTTTCTTGATCTATAATCATAAATAGATCATTTAATAACCATAATGACTAAATTGACTCATAACTCATACTTTGGAAAAATTACTATTTTACCCCTATACTTTCTAATATTTCACTTTTGCCTCAATTCTCGTAAAATGATTTTCATGCAACTTGCTTAAACTTCATGCTTAACTGAATCATTTTCTCTTCGATAACAATCATCAATTCTCACTATTTTTAGTAGGTATGACCAATTTTATAACTGTTACAAAATGGTCCTTACTACCATTTTTCATGAAATTCATTAAGGAAAAGATGTTTATCTAACACCAAACTCTCTTAATCTTTCATAAAACATCATTTAACAAGCATGTCATTCAAGGGTAGATTTTTGAACATGCATCTTAGCTCATTTTATAGCCAAAATTAGCTAATTCATAATACGGGAACTTCAAAAATATGAAGAATATTAAAAGCGGGGCTAAGATGAACTTACTATGAGCTTGAAAAAAATGAAGAACCCTAGCTATGGTGTCTCCAAATTTTTGGCAGCAACAAGGAAGAAGATGAGTGCATTTTTCTCATCTTTATCCTATTTTAATCACTAATGAGTCCAAATGACCAAAATGCCCTTCCTCTTAAAAATTTTCATAATAGTCTCTTAAGGCCAATTTTGTCCAAAAATTAAATTTTGGGAAAATTGCTACTTAAGGACTCACAATTATTAATCTTGAGCTATTTCATATAAAAAGCTTCTAGAAACTCATATTTTGGAAACTTTTGCAATTTAGTCCTTTTTGGACCAATTGACCTCAACTTAATAAAATTGCTTTACAAAACTTTCATACTAGCATGCAAACATGGCATAAACCTAGAAAACTCATACTTTATAAAACATGGCATAAACTAGGCCCTAAATCAGGCTGTTACATAGAGGGTACTTATTCTTAATGGTTAACTTGTTCAACTGCCTGTAATCGACACACATCCTCATGGACCCATCCTTCTTCTTCACGAATAGTACTGGTGCTCCCCATGGAGACACACTTGGTCTAATAAATCTACAGTCCAACAACTCTTGAATCTGGGCCTTCAACTCCGCTAGCTCCTTCGGCGCTATCCTATAAGGTGTGATGGACACTGGCGTTGTACCAGTAACAACTCTATTCCAAACTCCACCTCTCTATTGGAAGGTAATCTCGAGAACTCCTCTGAAAAACATCAAGGAATTCTTTTACTATTTTTAAATCCTTGACATTAACACTCTTAGATTCCAAATCATTGATATAAGCTAGATAGGCTTCACAGTCTTTCCTCACCAACCTTTCTGCTTTTAAAGCTGAAATCACGTTCGACAAATAATCACGTCGTTCTCTGATCACTGCCACTTCATCAGCTTCACAGTTCTTAATACCATCTGCTTCTTAGCACAATCTAGAGTTGTTTCGTGCCTCGTCAACCAATCCATGCCTAAGATGAGGTCGAACTCACCAAATGGTAATTCCTTCAAGTCCGCTAGGAAAATAACTCATTGAACTACCAATGGTACATTCCTAAACAGCTAACTAACTTTCAACGACTGCCCTAATGGACTTAACATAGTCATTTTGTTCTCAACTATTTCAAACTGAACCCCTATAGTTTCAGTCCTATCGCATGCAATGTACGAATGTGTCGACCCAACATCAATTAACGCAATATAAGGTAGCTCACAAATAAGGAACGTACCCGTTATCATGTCTGGTACATCACCTTCCTCTCTACGACGAGCAGAATAAACCAACGATGGCTGTCTCGCCTTTGCCTGACCTACACCTTTGTCCGGTGCTCCACATCCTCGTCTTGCATCATTACCACTTCTGGCTTGACCATGGCCCCTTGGTGGTTGTTGACCATCCCTTTGAGGCTAAAAATTACCTCTACCATTGACTCGCTGCTGATCTAGCCTTCTCAGGCACTGCCTAACCCTATGCCCCGTAGATCCACACCCAAACATGCTCCCATACTCCTCCAACATTCGCCTAGATGCCTTCTCCCACACTTAGCACAAAGTGGTATTCTGTTGTTAATAGCAGCAACAGGGGCCATAGCTCTAACCAGCCCATTCACTCTAGCCCTCCTCATGGGCCTCTGTCCGGCTCCTGTAGGTTCCATAGTCCACTTGTTCTTGCCCTTCTCTTTCTCTCAGTTGCGGCACTCCGTGCTCTTTACCTCCTTTGCTATTTTTGCTTTCTCCACTAAAACTGCAAAATCTCGCTCCCTCTGTGGAGCTATAAGTAACCTAAGGTTATCCCTTAATCCATCCTCGAACTGTACACATCTTTCATACTCAGTTGCTACTATCCCCTTGGCATATCGACTGAGGCGCAAAAACTCAGCCTCGTACTCTGCTACTAGCTTATCTCCTTAAGTCAGACTCAAAAACTCCTTCCTTCGAGCATCCACATAGACCGCTCCAATGTACTTCCCCTCAAATGTTGATTTGAAGAACTCCCAAGTGATCTGTTCCGATTGGTTGCCCTCCTTTACAGTCAATAAACACTGATAGGCTTCCTCCCTAAGTAGGGATATCGCCCCCTTTAACTTTTGTTCTGCCGTGCAATCTAGGTCATCCATTATTCTTTCAGTAGCTTTCAACCAATACTCCGCCACATTATGGGCCACCCTCGCTACTCCTTTGAAAATTTTTGCCCCATTAGCTCAGAGTCACTCCACAATCGACCCATGACTCCCTGTACCATTATTGGGCCCAAGGACCCTTTCTAAGATCCTTAACATCGCCTGCGATACTGCATCTTCTGTAGTAGTAGCCAATTTATTTGGTCCCCTTTCAACTGCTGGTGAGGTCGGAGCCTCTACTACTCCCACATTGGGCACGTGCCTGACTCAGACGACCCTGTAACACCCCAAACCCGGTCTAGACGTTACGACCAGATCTGGAATGTCGTAGGGAAAAGTTGTAAAAATAAATTTTAAAATCTTAAGAAAATACTGTAAGTTTGAAAACATTTCGTCTAGGGTGATGTTTTAAAATAGTGGTTTGCATTTTAAGAAAAATTCTCGAATTGAGTTAAAACGATCATTTGTTATCTTTGTTGGCACTTGAGAGAAAACAGTTATTTTATGTTACTTATGTTTTGAAAATTTCATCTTAACTTTCATGTTAAAATATAATAATGTCATATCTTAAATGAATAATAAATAAGGAAAACCAAATATTAACTTAAGAAGGCCTTATTACATAACAAAATCCCCAATTAAACTAATTTGTAGAAAGGAAACAAGTTTACGAAAAGAAACATTTTATGGCCTCCACGAGTCTGCATTGGCTCCCAGATCCACGATCTACTGATTACATGCAAAATTAAGCAGAGGGGTGAGTCACCACGACTCAGTGTGTAAACCCTTATGTCACATAAATGGCCTCAAGCCCAAATTCACACATTGGTCTTAGCCCACTCAACATAGCATACACAAATATGAATGTAATGTGTCCCAGCCCAACCTAATTTTCCGTCCTCTACACACCACCATTGCATCAAATTTCATCACACCGTGGGGATTTCTACAATCAACCCTCCATCCTCTACACACCTCATATGTGGCACCAAGCCACTCGTGGTTCTAAACCACTGTGATACTAGATCACCGTGATACTAGATCACCGTGATAGAGTCACTATTAACATATGTGGGGCCAACCCAATATGGTACCAAACCACCGTGACAATCCCTGATGAATGTATGTGGGGCTAACCCACTATTGTACCAAACCACTGGGACGAGTCACTGAATCATAGATATATAAATATATATATATATATACATGGTATTAAACTACTGTGGCACCAAGCCACCGAGACATGGTCACCGAATCAGATATATGTGGGGCCAATCCACTTGTGGTACCCAACCACTGTGACAGTCTCTAACACTTGCCCTTTCGCATCACATACCAAACCCATGCAAAAAATACATATCAAATGAATGCAACATGCTCTCAACAAAGTGACAGATTATAGCATACATTTTCATACCCATTAAAAAATGTTATAATCACTTACCTGGTATTCCCAGCTTTACCCACAAGGGTACAACGACTTTCTAACCAGTCACTTCGGCTTTTTAGCCCAAACAGTTAATAACACACATTAATAACAGAGTGTGAAATTTTACACACATGATAACACGCAATACTATGCTTTCTATGTCGACACTCTCGCTAGCAGGGACGACGGCTATCTGTCTATCCTGCTCTGAAGCTAGGCTACAACCCGGTGGCTAGTCTCGTACTGCCGAAATAGCACTCTTCTTGAACTTAGGGGCTGGGACTACGGGTCCAATCCCTTCCTTCCCTTGGTTGGCATTCGAATCCATGGCAGATCTTGATCAGAGAACCAGGTTAAAGTAAGGAAAAAAATGAAAGGATAGATACTCTTATCAAATAAGTCACTTACCTAGATTACAAAAGCCGAACGCCAACTGACTTGCCTAAGAAATTGTTTGAGTCCCTGAACCGTCATTATGTTAAAATTGATTTTCCTTAAACCTTAAAAAAAGTGGCCTTTCAGCCAAGGAAGTTGATAAGAATCTCTTACCACCAAATGACCCATAGCTACTTACCAAAATCCCCCTTGAAGGCTGGTCACACAGAAAAGAGATGATGAAACACCCCTTCTACAATCGGCCCTTGCCCAAAGAGGTGAGTCAAAACTTCAGTTAAATTAAACCAAGAGAAGATGAACGATAAATGAGAAGAGAAAGAGAAAATAGCTCCTTACCGAACCAAAAGATTAATGAGTGAAGAGTCTACTGTAAGCTATATGCAAAAGCAATAGGAATGATGCCCACTCTTGATGTAACAAGAAGATTTGACTTAACTTTAGGTTATGGAAAACAAGAAGCGAAAAGCCTAGGGTGATTTCGCTATGATCAACAAAATAAGAAAGAAAGAAGCAGAATATGTTTTGGTTAAGAAGAAGAGTAGAGAAGAAAGATAGATTACAAGGAAATGGTGTGGTGCTTTCGATTGTGAGGTAGAGAGAAAGAGAGATTCGGCTCACAATGGATACTGGTACGGGAATAGTAGTAATAAAGTGACGAAAGAAAAAGAGAAACAGGAAGAGGAAGATTCAGCTAAGGAATTAGGGTGTCAACAAAAGTGGATGGTTGAAGGAGATGATTCGGTCAAGAGAACAAATAGGATGAAAAGAAGGTAACCCTATTTGGCACAAATGAAATGATGTGAAAAGAAAAAGAATTAGGTAGAGGGTTCGGCAATGACCAAGAGTGAAAGAGAACGAAATGGAAGAACCAAAATGAGAGAAAGTAACTTCAAGCACCTATTTGGAAATTTCGGCACCTCCTCTAGTTGACCGAAAATGCCACATCTATGCACCAAAAAGAAAAAGAGATTCGGCCCCTAGCACTATGCTTAAACCGTTCAAGCCAACCTCCCACCTTTCCACAATTCGGCCACCACTCTCCCTCTCTCCAAATCCCATAATTTTCTCCACCCTTTTCTCTCCATCCCACATTTGAATCAATTTGAATGATTCAAACTCCCCCTTTCTCTCATGGCCACATATTCGAATTATTTGACCCTTTCAACACTCCCCCTTGAAGTGTCCTAGTCGAACTCCACCACCTCCCATCATGACGTCAAAATAACTCCAAAAAGGCAATCCATGCGACTCGAACTTGCTCCCTCACTGCTCCCTTGAGGCTTCACTTACCTGCACCTTAAGTGGCGTCTCCTTGCCACTTTACCACTTCAATTCTTGTGTCAACAAGCACAAGCAATAACCCTTAAGTCCTGCCCAAGTCAGCTCTCCCCTAAAGTGGCTAAAAGTAAAGTTTTCACCAAGGCTCAGGCTTAACCCCGAGCCTTCCCTAGATCCCCAAACACACCAAATTAACATACAGAGTGTAGCATACACACACAACACACATTAAATGCAGAACCCCAAAATCCAGGATGTTACAGTTCTACCCCCTTAAAGAAATTTTGGCCTCAAAATTTTACCTGATCAGAAGAGATGAGGGTATTGCTGTCGCATCACATCCTCTGGCTCCCACGTAGCTTCCTCTGAACCGTGATTCCGTCGCAACACTTTAACCAATGAAATCGTCTTCCTTCGCAATACCTTGACATCACGATCCAAAATCTGAATTGGTTCCTCTTCAAAGGATAGGTCCGGCCTTACTTCAATTTCTTCCACGGGCACAATATGAGATGGATCCGAACAGTAGCGCCTTAACATCGAAACATGAAACACATCATGAATTTGACTTAATTCCAAAGGTAGTTCGAGCTGATAAGCTACCGGTCCCACACGTTCAACACACGATAAGGCCCGATGAACCTGGGGCTCAACTTACCCTTCCGTCCAAACCTTAGAACTTTTTTTCACGATGAAACCTTTAAGAAAACCCAGTCACCTACTGCAAATTCTATGTCTTTACATTTTAGACCAGCATAAGATTTCTGCCTATCAGAAGCTTCCTTCAACCGAGTTCGAATCAACTTAACTTTGTCCTCCGTTTCAGAAACTAATTCCAGACCCAATAACTGCCGCTCACCCAACTCTGTCCAGTAAGTAGGAATGCGACACTTCTGACCATACAATGCTTCATACGGTGCCATCTGAATACTAGACTAATAACTATTGTTGTATACGAATTCCGCCAACGGTAGGAACTCTTCCCAACTACCCTTGAAGTCTATGACACAACCCCTCAACATATCTTCCAAGTTCTGAATTACCCTTTCAGACTGTCCATCAGTCTGTGGATGAAACGCTGTACTGAAATCCAATCTTGTACCCAACGCTTGATGTAACACCTTCCAAAACCTCGACGTAAACCTGGGGTCTCTGTCTGATATGATAGACACTGGTACCCCATGCAACCTTACAATCTCTGCTACATACAGCTTAGCTAACTTCTGAAGAGAGTAGTCAACACGAACTAGTATGAAATGAGTGGACTTCGTCAATCAATCAACAATTATCCATACCGAATCCTTCTTAGTAGGTGTAAGAGGTAGCCTACTAACAAAGTCCATCTAATCCTTTCCCACTTCCACTGTGGAATTTTTACCGGTTGCAATAACCCCGAAGGCAACTGATGTTCTGCTTTCACCTGCTGACACGTCAAGCATTTACTCACAAATTTAGTTACCTCTCGTTTTAGACCCGGCCACAAAATTGTTCACGCAGGTCCCGATACATCTTACTCCCTTCAGGATGCATAGCGTATGGGCTACTATGCGCTTCCTGTAAAATCTTGCGTCTCAACTCAAGATCTTTTGGCATACAAGTATTTCCTCGAAAACATAATACCCCATCACTATTCACACTAAAATCCGTTATCGCATCATCTGACCCCAACTGAAACTTTGACTTTAACAACTCATCAGCCAACTGCTTCTCTTTAATCCTTTCCCACTTCCACTGTAGAATTTTCATCGGTTGCAATAACCTCAAGGCAACTAATGTTTTGCTTTCACCTGCTGACACGTCAAGCATTTACTCACAAATTCAGTTACCTCTCGCTTCAAACCCGACCACCAAAACTGTTCTCGCAGGTCCCGATACATATTACTCCCTCTAGGATGCATAGGGTATGGGCTACTATGCACTTCCTGTAAAATCTTACGTCTCAACTCAAGATCTTTTGGCATACATGTCTTTCCTCGAAAACATAATACCCCATTACTATTCACACTAAAATCTATTATCCCATAATCTACCCCCAATTGAAACTTTGACTTTAACAACTCATCAGCCAACTGTTTCTCTTTAATCTGACTGACCCAAGAAGGCTTCACTTGAAGTTTCGCTAATAAACTTCCATCATCGTATAAGCTGAGATAAGAAAACATTGCTCTCAAGTCAGAGATTCCCTACGACTTAATGCATCTACTACCACGTTAGCTTTACCCGGGTGGTACTCGATCGAGCAATCATAATCTTTTAACAATTTGATCCATCTCTGCTGCTTCAACTCCTTCTGGGTAAGGAGATATTTTAGGCTCTTATGATCTATATAAATAACGGACTTCTCCCCATACAGATAATGCCTCCAAATCTTCAAAGCAAACACTGCTGCAGCCAATTCCAGATCATGCGTGGGATAATTCACCTCATGCGGTCTTAACTGTCGAGACGCATATGCTACCACCTTCCCTTCCTACACCAACAAACATCCCAAACCTGTGTGCGACGCATCGCAGTAAACGACAAACTCTTTTCTAGCCTCAGGCTGTATCAATACTGGAGCCTCAGTCAAGATCCTCTTCAGCTTCTCAAAACTCTCCTGTTGCTTATTAGACCAGACAAACGGTACCCCTTTCCGCAACAACTTGGTTAATGGTGCGTAATCAATGAGAACCCCTCAACAAACCTTCTGTAATACCCAGCCAGACCAAGAAAACTTTAAATTTCTGCCACAGACCTAGGCGGCTTCCAATCCAACATAGCTTCAATTTTTCGGGTATCAACCCTAATTCCCTCAACAGACACAACATGGCCCAAAAAGGTAACTTCTCTTAACCAACATTCACACTTACTAAATTTGGTGTACAGCTGTTGCTCCTTCAAAATTTATAAAATCACCCGAAGATGCGAATCATGCTCCTCCTCCAATCTTGAATAAACCAGGATATCGTCTATAAATACCACTACAAACCAGTCCAGATAGGGTTGGAATACCCGATTCATCATGTCCATAAACGCTGTTGGTGCATTGGTCAACCTAAACGGCATTACAATTCGTAGTGGCCATAGCAAGTCTAGAAAGCCATTTTATGAATATCCGCTTTCTTGACCTTAAGTTGATGATATCCTGACCTCAAATCTATCTTTAAAAAGATTAAAGCCCCCTTCAGTTGGTTGAACAAATCGTTATTCCTTGGCAGCGGGTATTTATTCTTGATGGTCAACTTATTCAACTGGCGGTAGTCAATGCACATACGCATTGATCCGTCTTTCTTCTTAACGAATATCACCGGCGCTCCCCAAGGTGACACACTCGATCGGATAAAACCCTGATCCAACAGTTCTTGAATTTGGGCTTTTAATTCCACCAACTTATTTGGCACCATTCTATACGAGGCAATAGACACGGGCGCTGTCCTTGGAAGAAGATCAATACCGAATTCCATTTCACGATCCGGAGGTAGTCATGGAAGCTCTTTTGGGAAAACATCCAAAAACTCCTTCACTGTTCTAACATCCCCCACAGTTAATTCCTTGGCTTCCAAAGCACAAACAAAAGTTATGTATGCCTCACATCCTTTCCTCACCATTCTTTCAGCCTTTAAAGCAGACACTACATTAGACAAGTAGTTCTTCCTTTTACCTATCACCACTACCTCATCATCCTTGGGAGTCCTTAACACCATGCGCTTGGCAGCACAATCCAAGTTTACTCGATACTTCACTAGCCACTCCATACCTAAGATTAAATCAAACTCCCCGAACGACAGTCCCATCAGATCAGCTGGAAACACTACCCCTTGAACTTCTAAAAGCACTCTCCTAAAGAGTTTATTCACTATTACTGATTGTCCTAAAGGGATAAGTATAGTCATCTCCCTAGAGGCAAACTCGAGTCTACGTTCAGAGCTCCCGATATAGTACTAGCAACATAAGAATGTGTTGACCCAATATCAATCAGTGCAGTAAAAGGCAATCCATAAATAAAAAACGTACCGATTATGACATTGATGCATCGCTCTTCTCTCGGCATCTGATTGCATAAACCAACCCAGGCTGTCTTGCATCTGAGCTCCCAACACCTCTGCTCGGTGCTGCACCTCTGCCCGGTGCTCCATGCCCCCGACCAAAACTACTTCCTCCCCTAGCGGGACCACGACCTCTCTGTGGTTGCTGACCACCTCTACCCGGTTGAACAGAACTCTATCCTACTGGTCAAACTCTTCCCAACTCCTGTGGATGGTCTCTTACCCGATGATCAGTAAACCCACACCTGAAACATCCTCTATTACCCATCCAACACTCACCTGAATGAGATCTATCACATTTAGCACACCTCTGATGCCCACTGTCAACAACAGGTCTCGCAACACGACTTGGCCCATCCAACCTAGGCCTCTTCTGAAAACCCCTAATTGACCCTGACGATCCAAAATTCTATTTTTCTACCTCTACCTCTATCCCTATTCTAATTCTACTTTTCGGACCACTTCACTTCCTCGGCTATCTTAGCCTTTTCCACTAAAACAATAATTCTCTTTCTCGTTGTGGAGCTATCAGCACTCGCAATTCATCCCTCAGGCCATCCTCAAGCTGCACACAATGCTCATGGTCTGTAGCAACAATAACCTGGGCATAACGACTAAGACGCAAGAGTTCTACCTCATACTCAGCCATCGATTTATTTTCCTGAACCAAATTTAGAAATGCCCTACGCTGCACATCCACATAACTTGATCCGATGTACTTCCTCTAGAATGTTGTCTTGAAGAGCTCCTAGGTAATACGGTCAACCACTGTACCATCCCTGATCGTGAGCCACCACTGATACACCTCATCCTGAAGAAGAGACATAACTACTTTCAACTTCTCCTTCTCCTTGAAGTCAAGATCATCCATAATACGCTAAACTGCTTCTAGCCAATACTCAGCTACATTAGGAGCTACGCTAGAAATGCCCCTAAACATTTTCATTCCATTGGCTCGGAGTCGTTCAAACACAGAATTTTGAGCCCCTGAATTTGTGCTCGCTCCAGCGACTCTTTCCAATACACGTAACATTGCCTGAAACCAAGCATCATCTCTGCCTGTTTGATCATGAAATTTTGCTTCCACAACTGGCGGTGCTGGTACATCACTTTTCGACCCATTACCATATTCTAAGGGTTCAGACCCAACACTTGACCTCTACCAGGCCACGCATGATACGCCCACGTCCCCTAGTAATCATGGCTACTGATACGACTTAATCTGATTAAGAGTTTTATGAGTTAGTACTTTCTTTCACTGTTTAATACCGAGCAGTCTTATGAGAAATAGCTTTAGAAAGTAATTCTCGCAGATCATATCTATACCTAGAGGTTTTAGTCTCTAAAGTTTGGATCTCTTAATACTAGTAATCATAATACAACATAATCATTTCATGCAAACACAACCAACAATTAAAACACTTACCGCGTGGATCGGGTGCCACACTCCAACTAAAACATTTCTTTAAATAACATTTTGAATCGAGTTTATTAAACATTGTTGAACCCATTGCACAGTCGAGCTTTGTAACTTAGGCTCTGATACCAAAGTTGTAACACCCCAAACCCAGTCTAAACGTTACGACCAGATCTGGAATGTCATAGGGAAAAGTTGTAAAAACAAATTTTAAAATCTTAAGAAAATACCGTAAGTTTGAAAACTTTTCGTCTAGGGTGATATTTTGAAAACAGTGGTTTGCAGTTTAAGAAAAATTCTCGAATTGAGTTAAAACGATCATTTGTTATCTTTGTTGGCACTTGAGAGAAAACGATTATTTTATGTTACTTAAGTTTTGAAAATTTCATCTTAACTTTCATGTTAAAATATAATAATGTCAAATTTTAAATGAATAATAAATAAGGAAAACTAAATATTAACTTAAGAAGGCCTTATTACATAACAAAATCCCCAATTAAAATAATTTGTAGAAAGGAAACGAGTTTACGAAAAGAAACATTTTATGGCCTCCACGAGTCTGCCTCAGTCCCAGATCCACGATCTACTGATTACCTGCAAATTTAAGCAGAGGGGTGAGTCACCATGACTCAGTATGTAAATCCCCTTATGTCGCATGAATAGCCTCAAGCCCAAATTCGAACATTGGCCTTAGCCCACACAACATAGCACACACAAATATGAATGTAATGTGTCCTAGCCCAACCTAATTTTTCGTCCTCTTCACACAACCCGTACCAGCCCATCACACTGTGGAGATTTCTACAATCAACCCTCCATCCGCTACACACCTCATATGTGGCACCAAGGCGCTCGTGGTTCTAAACCACCGTGATACTAGATCATCATGACAGAGCCACTATTAACATATGTGGGGCCAACCCACCGTGGTACCAAACCACCGTGACAATCCCTGATGAATGTATGTGGGGCCAACCCACTGTGGTACCAAATGACTGGGATGAGTCACTGAATCATAGATATATATATATACGTGGTATTAAACCACCGTGGCACCAAGCCACCGAGACATGGTCACCGAATCAGATATATGTGGGGCCAACCCACTTGTGGTACCAAACCACTGTGACAGTCTCTAACACTTCCCCTTCCGAATCACATACCAAACCCATGCAAAACATACATATTAAATGATGCAACATGCTCTCAACAAAGTGACAGATTACAGCATACATTTTCATACCTATTAATAAAACATTATAATCACTTACCTGGTATTCCCAGCTTTACCCACAAGGGTATAACGACTTTCTAACCAGTCACTTGACTTTTCAGCCCAAACAATTAATAACACACATTAATAACAGAGTGTGAAATTTTACACACCTGATAACAATTAATACTATGCATTTTATGTCGACACTCTCGCTAGCAGGGACGACGGCTATCTATCTATCCTGCTCTGAAGCCGGTCCACAACCCAGTGGCCAATCTCGTACTGCCAAAATAGCACGCTTCTTAAACTTAGGGGTTGGGACTACAGGTCCAATCCCTTCCTTCCCTTGACTGACATTTGAATCCATGGCAGATCTTGATTAGAAAACCAGATTAAAGTAATGAAAAGAATGAAAGGATAGATACTCGTATCAAATAAGTTGCTTACCTAGATTACAAAAGCCGAACGCCAACTGACTTGCCTAAGAAATCGTTTGAGTCCCTGAACCATCACTATGTTAAAACTGATTTTCCTTAAACCTTAAAAAGAGTGGCTTTTCAGCCAAGAAAGTTGACAAGAATCTCTTGCCACCAAATGGCCCATAGCTACTTACCAAAATCCCCCTTGAAGGCTTGTCACACAAAAAAGAGATGATGAAAGACCCTCTTCTACAATCGGCCCTTGCCCAAAGAGGTGAGTCAAAACTTCAGTTAAATCGAACCAAGAGAAGAAGAATGATAAAAGAGAAGAGAAAGAAGAAATAGCTCCTTACCAAACCAAAAGATTAACGAGTGAAGAGTCTACCTTCAACTATATGCAAAACCAATAGGAATGATGCCCACTCTTGATGTAACAAGAAGATTCGGCTTAACTTTAGGTTATGGAAAACAAGAAGAAAAAAGAGGGTGATTCACTATGATCAACAGAACAAGAAAGGAAGAAGAAGAATATGTTTCGGTTAAGAAGAAGAGTAGAGAAGAAAGATGGATTGCAAGGAAATGGTGTGGTGCTTTCAATTGTGAGGTAGAAAGAAAGAGAGGTTTGGCTCACAAGGGATACTGGTACGGGATTAATAGTAATAAAGTGACGATAGAAAAAGAGAAATAGGAAGAGGAAGTTTTGGCTAAGGCATTAGGGTGTCAACAAAAGTGGATGGTTGAAGGAGATGATTCGGTCATGTAACAGTCTGATTTTGACCCTAATCAGAAAAGTGGTTTTGGAACCACAAATCTGAGTTCGAAAAATATTTTAAAATTATTTTTCGTATTTATTATGTGTGAATTTGTTTGTGTTAAATTTTCGTGACTTAATTTTGTCATTTAAGTGTCCGATTAAATAAAAGGACTTAATCGCGTAAAATAAAAATTTGATGGTTAGTTGTGAGAGTGCCTAATTGTTGTTGTCTTTTTAATATGGGGATTTATGTTGCAATTTTGCCATTAATAAAGATAGTGGACTACATTTGCATTATGTTTATATTATATAGTTTTTTATTATTTATAAAGGTTAAAATAATATATATTATAATATAAGGTTAATATAATAAAACAAAAAAAAACATTAAAGGAAGCCATACTCATCTTTTAGTGCCGAAACTAAGGAAAAGAAAAAGAAATAAGAGAGCTAGGGTATTCGGCCATTGTTGAGCTAAATTAAGGTATGTATTTTACTCGATTTTTGAGATCGTTGCTAAGTTATCTTCAAAGCCCATGTCTTAATTTTTGAATTTGATGATGATTTTGTGTTTTGCCATTGATGGTACCTTGTGGTTTTTGATGTTTGATGATGAAATATGAATTATATGTGTTAAATTAACAAGTTTTATCTTTGAATTTTTGATGAAATTGAGTAATTAGGACTAAATTACGAAAATAAATTTTTTAGGGACTAAAATGAAAAATTAATAAATTATATGGGCTTGTATAGTCATGGGTAAAATTTAGCATAGCTTGGGTATGAAGAAAATTGATGTATTTTGTGTTTTGTGCAATAGGGACTAATTTGTAAAAGTGTGAAATATTAGGGGCAAAATGGTAATTTGCCCATTTATGTGTTTTGGGATTAAATCGAATAGAAATGTGTTTGAATGAGCTTAATTTGAACATTTTTAGATCAAGAACAAAGAAAAACGGACTTGGATCGAGGAAAAACAAAAATTATCGAATAGCCGATTTTTACTGTCCGTCGATATTTGTGGTAAGTTTCTAAGCAAATAATCATCGTAAATTATTTACGTAATTTAGTATACGCTGAAAATTTGAAATCATCATAATTATATATGAATTAGCCGAATTTGGCTAAGTGTAATATTCGATTCGGGTAGGTTATTGAATGATATGTGTTATTTGAATGTTTGTACAATAAGTTCGAAATGAGTAAAAGGTTATATATATGAAATGATCCGTGTGAGAAATCTTAAAGTATAAATATACATGTTGGTAAATGTGGAGTATGAGTTTGTAGTGAATTTAATTTGGTTAATGTAATGTGAATATGTATGTTGGATTAATAGGTGAAAGGAAAATGAAGAATATGAGATGGTTGATATTTTAATACTAAGTAATGTGTATCGAAAGGTTGAATGTGTTCATATTCGAGCTTCGTGCCTAGCGTGCTTAGTCTTTGGTGACATATTCGCTTCGTGCCTAGCGTGCTTAGTGCTTAGGTGACATATTCGAAGCTTCGTGCCTAGCGAGCTTAGTCTTTGGTGATATATTCGGGCTTCGAGCCTAGCAGGCCTTGTGCCGTTGATCTATATCGGGCTTAATGCCTAGCGTGCCTTGTCTTGGTGATTAAATATCGCACCTCTAGTCTAGCGGGCTTATAGCCGGTGAATGAATATCGCACCTCTGGTCTAGCGGTGCTTAGTGCTTGGGTGTGTAATTCGAGCTTATGCCTAGCGGTTTTATATAGGTGATCTATAATACGAGTTTATGTTTATGAAATGATTGAGTTATGGTGGCCATTGAACGAGCTAAAGCTTATTTAAATGAATTAGATTAATTAGGCCATAAGGTATGTATTTACATAAGTACATGTTATATGTGATCCGTATTGAATAAGTAAGTGATAGGTAATGTGTTTGTATATTCTGCATCTTCGATTATGTGGAAAATTTTGTTTATATATTCTTCGTGGAATTTTGTGTATATTCATTTGGTCATGTGAAATATATACATATATATTTTCTGATATGTGAGATTACAATTAATGCATACATTCGCTTATGTGGACTTACTATGCATATTTATATGGAAATTGTTATTTGGTTGTATATGGAGGTATACATATGTATAATTATTAATCAATGTACTTTTGATAAGTTCTACTTTTAAAGTAGATAATGATAAATGTTTTGACTATGAAAGGATATAAGCATTTGGCTATAATAATTCATATGTGTTATGTAAATAAATTAATGTTACAAATTGTTGGTTTAATTTGATTGATTATTCAATTGATTTGTTAAGTTTTCTTAAGACTTACTAAGCTTTAATAGCTTACTCGTGTGTATTCTTGTTCATTCATTTATAGATTTGGATATACGTTACGAGCTCGGGGATCGTCAAGAAGACTACTCACACTATCGGCGACTTCCTTTGGTATTTTACTAAGTTGAAAATTTTAATATATGGCATGTATAGCAAAGTAAAAGGTGGAATAGTGGCCATGCGAAAATGGCTTATCTTCTTTTGATTGATTTGGGTTCCGTGTTTTTGGTTGTGATGGTCATTGGAAATGAGTTTATACTTATGCATATTGTTTGTGGTATAAGTTCATGATAGGTAAGTAAGCATGATGTTATAATTTGGACATGTTGAACTCGGTTTAGTGATATGTAAATGTTTATGTGTTGAGCATTTTGTGATGGGTTGATCTGTTTATTAAATGGACTAAAGTCGAATATATATATATATATATATATATATATATGTTCGAAGTAAATAAATAGGTATAAAGTGTTGTTTACTCATTAAGTCCTTAATAAGTTGGTTTGAATTGAGGATGTTAAGTATGAGTGTTTAGTTATATACTTGTGATAAATAGTTAAATATGTGGTAAATGGATTTGGTATTGAGTTTAGATATGAAATTTGGTTGCATGATGTGATAATAATTTGAATGGACAATTTTGAATATATATTTATAAGTTATATTATGTTAAGTAATGGACATGTGGTTAATACATTATATATATATATATATGTGTGTGTGTGTGTGTGTGTGTGTGTGTGTGTGTGTGTATTTATTGGTTTTGAAAGGAAGCATGATTAGAAGCACCATTTACCTATCTAAATGATGGATATGCTATATAAGTTATCTAAGATAAATATTATGATATTCAAATGGCATACAAAATGAATGATTAGATAAGTGGTTTATTTGATTAATGATATTCTAAAATGACTAAGTATATGGTAAGTTTGATAATGGTTAATTAACAATATTCAATTAATGGATGTCTTAATGCATACTAGGGATAAGATGATTATATGTTCGAATATACATAGGTTAATATGATTTGGTTGTAATGGCTAAGTATACAATTTTATTTTATTTGAATGATTCAAGATATGTACTTTGGTTTTATTATAAAACATGCGAATTTGTTATATTATGAATTGAACTTTTCGTACATAAATATTAAATGTGATTACAAAGGACATGCGTATGTTATAATGGTATTAAGGCTATGTATAGCATTGTTGTAATGTGATATGATTTATTATTAAATATATATATAAATGCCTGTTCTGAGTTGTGTTTTGTTTGGTAATACCTCATAACTCTAATTCGGTGACGGATACGGGTTAGGGGTGTTACAGGTCAAGAGAACAAATAGGATGAAAATAAGGTAACCCTATTTGGCACAAATGAAATGATGTGAAAAGAAGAAGAATTAGGTAGGGGGTTTGGCAATGACCAATAGTGAAAGAGAACGAAATGGAAGAACCAAAATGAGAGAAAGTAACTTCAAGAACCTATTTGGAAGACAAAATTTGGGCACCTCCTCTAGTTGATCAAAAATGCCACATCTATGCACCAAAAAGAAAAAGAGATTCGGCCCCTAGCACTATGCTTAAACCGTTCAAGCCAACCTCCCACCTTTCAACAATTCGGCCACCACTCTCCCTCTCTCTAAATCCCATAATTTTCTCCACCCTTTTCTCTCTATCCCACATTTGAATCAGTTTGAATGATTCAAACTCCTCCTTTCTCTCATGGCCACATATTCGAATTGTTTGACCCTTTCAACAGTCCCCTTTGAAGTGTCCTAGTCGAACTCCACCACCTCCCATCCTGACATCAAAATAACTCCAAAAAGGTAATCCATGCAACTCAAACTTGCTCCCTCACTGCTCCCCTAAGGCGTCACTTACCTGCCCTTAAGTGGTGTCTCATTGCCACATTACCACTTCAATTCTTGTGTCAACAAACACAAGAAATAACCCTTAAGTCTTGCCCCAATCAGCTCTCCCCTAAAGTGCTTCAAAGTGAAGTTTTCACCAAGGCTCAAGCTTAACCCCGAGCCTTCCCTGGACCCTCAAACACACAAAATTAACACACAGAGTGTAGCATCCACACACAACACACATTAAATGCAGAACCCCAAAATCCAATATGTTACAGACCCTGCCCTAATACTTCCACGGCCTCTGTCGTGGCCTCTTGCACCTTTTCTAGCACTCATCGTTACGTATTTTTGAAAATTTTATGAAATTAGTACATAGTTCCACTTGTTTAGGGCACATGTCTTATGTAAGTAACAAAAATTTTTAAAGTTATTCTGCGGTCAAGAATCCATTACAGCCTTAAGTTTCCTACGGGCTTTAGTCTCTAAAAGCCTATTTTAAGTAGCCCATTATATATACGGTTCAATAATGTAAGCATACAAAATAACAAAAAAACTTACTTGGCTCGACGTCGAGGGCTCGGTGAGCCATACTTCATGAATCTTGCAAAAGCTTTTTAATCTACTTGTTTTTAAAAACCCAAAATCTAAGGCCCATTTCACAACACGAGCTTTGTAACCGGGCTCTGATACCACTAAATGTAACATCCCAACCCCAGCTTAGAAGTTAGGCTCAAATTTGGAATGTCACATTAAAGGCACACTTCAAAACAATTTTACTAATTAACTATTTAAGGCCCAAAAGCCCAAAACCCATGTATCTTGTTAAGTTAAGATGAAAAGCCCATATTTTAGGAAAACATTCATATGTTAAGTTATTTCAAAAACCATGTTAACTTTAGAAATTTTATTTAAGCTTATTAACTGGATAGTTGAAACAATAATAATAAAACCCAAATTCTAAAGTAAATTAGGAGATACATGGCCTTATTACAAATCAAATGAAAAATAAAGTATTTAAAATAAATTCACTTGAACAAATTAAAACATCTGATCAGCTTGTAGTGTGGCCATCTCTGAGTCCTCTCCCACATAGAGCCGTCTATTCAGCATCATCTGAAACATTAAATAAAAGGGTGTGTGTTTCGAAACTCAGTGTGTACAACCCTTGGAAATCAAATCATATACAAATATTCACATTGGGCCTAAGCCCTATCAAAATCGGTGGTCTTGGCCTCAGCCCATAATGACCTCGTAACATATCATATCATATCATATGCAAAACAAGGTAATGCAAAACCCTCCCAAAAATCCTTCCGCTACACACACCATTTCCCTTCCAACCTTATACACACTTGTGATGATTTTTAAATCACCCACCTATCCTCTACACACCAAAGGTAGCAATCATAGCGACACGACTCAATGTTGCAGCAAAGCTGCTAATCATATAATGTGCTTAAAGCCACCGGTGAATCCATGATCGTCAAGCGACTATGCGATCCACAAATCTTCCTCCTTATCATAATTCCCACCCATATGCATCCTAAGCAGAATATCATATGAATGCATCAAACACATGAGTAACATCCACAAACTCATATTCATCACATAGGGGTATTTTCATCATTTCACTACCCAGGGGTATTTTTGTAATTCTACCCTATAGGGGTATTTTGGTAATTTGGCAAGATAGGGGTATCTTGGTAATTTTGCAAAATAGGGGTGTTTTGGTAATTTACAAAATAAGGGTATTCTGGTACATTTGCAAAATAGGGGTATTTTAGTAATTTTACAAATCTAAGCGTATTTTAGTAATTTTACAAATCTAAGGGTATATGGTCCCTCTCGGGTTTTAGTTATGAACTTTGGCCCATCAACAAGTCCTTGCGGCTAAAGTGAATAGACACTACGCACTAGGTAGGATTTTAGAGAAGAAGAGGTGGGCCACTAGGACCGCTTAAGTACCAAGCTCTCCCTAGATCCAATCCTAGACATGCGTTTGTCCGTTGCCACACCCTAACCCAACGACTTGTTCATGGACATGTTTAATTAGATTAAGTCTTATGAAATTTAAGAGTTGTTCAAACTAGGCTTAAAGTCCATTAACCTTAACATACTTGTCTCCGTCCCCATAAAGCCCATCAAGCCCATTTCATATCATATAGCCCATTGGGCTCAATTACAATCCAATCATGCAACTGATCATGCCAATACATTATTCATGTTCACATATCAACCATTGTCATTTTGGCCCCACAAGTTTGGCAGGCCTATTTAGCCACTCTCGACTTTTTGGCTTTTCAACGTTGCCGATATTGTGTGTGTAGTGTTTGTACACACCTGGTAACCTCGTGCTACAAACCCCTTAATCACGAACCTCAAAATCAACCACACAAAGGATTAACCATGTCTTAGCACATACTTATCAAAAATTAAAACCTCACCGTACCCTTACCATGTGCCTCACGTTCTAGTAGCCCTTCCTTTGCTACTATTTGTGATTATCTTCTAGATCTGCACACAAACACCTATATCATCAAAACCAAGTGACCCATATTGTATATAAGTCACCCTTATGAGCTATATTAGATTCGGCCATTTACTAAACCATGTCTGAGTCGAGAACACTTACCACCTTGTTAGCAATCCTTACCTACCATGCTTGTGATTGCTGAGCCTTTCCCTTGTTAATATAAGTTAACGACAAGGAGGGTTTAGATAGCCCTTCGACTTTTAACAAAACACACTAAAAAGTTCAACTAAGCACTTACTAAAATTCTTCTTTAATCCTACGGCTTAGATATCTACTGATCAAGATTCAACTTCCAAACGTGACTAAGAGTAGATAACCATCGATTGAGGTAGAGGAACAACAACACAGGTTTGACAAAAGTAGGGATTCAGCAAAGAAGGATGATAATAATTTTGGCAATGAAGGGAATTTGGCTTTGTGAGAATTCGGCAAAAGGGATGATAGGGTTTTTCTTTTCGGCACTTGGAAGAATTCAGCTATAGGAAAACCGATTAAGGGGGAGAAGAAAAACTAGATAATTCTCAAAGAACCTTTCAAGCATTAGGCCCCCTCTCCTTTTAAAGCCACAGGCTAAACACTCCCCTCCCTTAGAGTCCTATTCGGCACCATCACATCCTTACTCCCCATCTCTTAACTTTTCTCTCTGATAATACCTTAATCTTATCCGAAATCTCCTCAACATCCATCAGTCCTGCTTACTTCAAACTCTCCATGGCAAGAGTACAAAACCAGCACAACTCTTGCCGTCCACCTTTGCAAAATAAAATACTCTAAAATACACTCATCTTGCTCGAACCTTGGACCTCTTTAGCTTTTACACACGCCACCTCATAGCTCCCAAGTGACAACACTTACCATTGGACCACAAGCCCATTTATGTCTTATTTTCTCTTAATCTATTTAAGAGGCCTCATGCCTAAGACTAGGTTCCACTAAAGCAAGAAAAATAAATTTTTCCCTATGGTCTCCCCCATCTCTAAATCTTCAAATAATCCCGATAATACCTTAATATTAATATTCTAAGTGTTACACATACATTTTAACTTTCATGTATAGAAATTAGGTTTCGAGATTTTTGAGGCATTACAAGTATCAAGTAAGACTCTACTTGTTGAGTCTACTGAATTCGTGATTAGAGTATCGAACCCCTTAGGCAAGCGTGTCTTAGTTGATAATGTGTGCAGGAACTGCCCGTTGATGTTTTGGGATATTTGCTTTTCGGCTAATTTGATGCTGCTACCTTTTGATGAATTTGATATTATTCTGGGTATGGATTGGCTCACTTTGCATAATGCTATTGTGAATTATAAAAGGAAGGGTATTGGTTTGAGAAGTCAGAATGGTGAGATAGTACGAATTGAATCCAGTGATTTGAATGGGTTGCCGGCTGTTATATTTGCGATGAAAGCTTTGAATTATGTGAAAAAAGGGTTGCGAAGCTTATCTCGCATATGTGATAGATACAAAAGTGACTGAAAAGAAATTTGAATCTGTACCTGTAGTTTGCGAGTTTCCAGATTTGTTTCTTGAAGAACTAGCAAGATTACCTCCGATACGGGAAGTTAAATTTGGTATTGATCTATTGCCGAAAACGACTCCTATCTCAATAGCTCTGTATAGAATGACACCAAAATAATTGAAAGAGTTAAAGTCTCAATTGCAAGAGTTGACAGATAGAGGATTTGCACGATCGAGTTTCTCGCCCAGAGGTGCTCCTGTGTTATTCGTGAAAAAAAAAGATACACCATTGTATTAGACAAAGCTCAGTGAAAGTAAGATACACGGAGTTTATTTGATCAAAGAGACTGAACAGAAAGTGAAGTGATTTGCGATAGTTTAAAAGCTACATCAGATCACCAAAAGTAATACGTAGATTTAAAACATAAGGATATTGAGTTTCAGATCAGAGATAAAGTGTTTTTGAAAGTCTCGCCATGGAAGAAGATACTCAGGTTTGGCCAAAAAGGCAAATTGAGTCCAAGCTTCATCGGACCGTATGAGATCATTGAACGAGTTGGGCCGGTTGCTTATAGATTGTTGTTACCATCTGAATTAGAGAAAATTCATAATTTATTTCATGTATCGATGCTTCAAAGATACATATCTGATCCATCGCATGTAATTTCTCCTACTGAGGTTGAGATTCAGTCAGATTTATCATATAGTGAGGAACCGATTCGAATTTTGGCATGAGAGACCAAAGAGTTGAGAAACAAGAAAATTTCTTTAGTGAAGGCTTTGTGGCACAAACACGGAGTTGAAGAGGCTATGTGGGAACCTGAAGATATTATGAGAAAGCAATATCCGAATATATCCACTGGTAAAATTTTCAGGGACGAAAATCCCTAAGGGGGAGACTTGTAACAACCCAATTGGACCCTAGCAAGAAAAGTGGTTTCGAGACCACAAATCTACAGTCAAAAAAATATTTTAATATTATTTTTGGTGTTTATAATATTTGATTGAGCATGTGTGAAAGTTCTGTGTGAAAATTTTATCGATTATGTGCTTAATTAGCAAAAAGGACTTAATCGCATAAAATGCAAAAGCTGTGTGCTGATTGTTAAAGTGCTAATTTGGCATGGCTTATTAAAATGTGGGTCCTTATATGGTTATTAAACCAATTGATATTAAGTGGATGATAATAGTATGGTTTTTGGTGTTATTATTAATATTCAGTAAGGGTAATTTAGTAAATGGTATAATAATATGTAATATAATTAAAACTAAAAGAAATTAAAGCCATATTATCATCATCTTTTGCCGAAACGTGAAAGAAAAAGAGAAAAAGAGGGCTTTGAAGCATTCGGCCATAGTTGCTCAAAATTAAGGTATGTTTTGAGCTCGATTTTTAGCAATTTTTATGTTTTGTAATCGTTGCTTCGTGTTCTTTCAAACCCATGCTTTAATTTTAGAATTTGATGGCAATTTTGAGATATGCCATTGATGAATGTTTGAGTTTTGTGAGAGTTGATGATGAAATATGAAAGATATGTGAAAGATTAACATGTTTTGTCTTTGAATTTTTGGTGAAATTGAGTAATTTGGGCTAAATTATGAAAATAAGAAATTAGAGGACTAGTATAGTTATAAATGAAATGTGTGGGCTTGTATAGACATAGGGAGAATTCAGCTAAGCATGGGTGAAGTGAAATTTTGTGTATTTTGTGATGTTGTGAAATAGGGACTAAAGAGTGGAAATGTGAAAATGTGAAGGTTATTTTGTAAAATGCCCTAAATATGTGTGTTTAGACTAAATTAAATGAATTGGTGATTGAATGAGCTAAATTTGAATATGTGTAGACCAAGAAAGGAGAGATTCAGATCGAGATCGAGGCAAAGACAAAGTACTCGATTGACCGACTAGTCTCGGTATTTCGACGTTCGAGGTAAGTTCGGATATAATACGGGTTCTGAAATTATGTTTAAATGTATGAAATGAATAGTTATGTGATTATTAGATTAGAAATGCTATGTGTGGAATCGAGATAGGTGGCACTAAGTGTGCGTAATTAGAAATGCGATAGAGATGATTAGCACTGTATGTGCAAAATAATAGAAGCTTCAGCTTTTTGATTGGCACTGTGTGTGCGATACCGAATTAAGTTCAGTTTTGTATTGCGGTACTAAGTGTGCAATGTTATTTAAGCTTCGCCTATAAATTGGGCACTAAGTGTGCGATTGAATTGAAGAGATAGTGAATAGTGAATGAATTATGGTATCGAGCATTGAATACCAAGAACGCTTGTTAACTAAGTGTTGGCAAAGGTATGTTCCGAACATATGTTGTTGATGATATTGTTTTAGGTTGAATAGATGGATGTATGAGCATATGGTTAAGGATGATATTGTGTTTAGTTGTGAATCTATCTAAGTGATGGTTTATTTAGGTATTGATATTGCATTATTGAGTAATATGTATTATATTATGAATTTACTAAGCTCTAAAGCTTACTGTGTGAAGTGTTTCTCTGTTTTACAATGTCTTTAAAACTAGCTTGGATCCGGGGATCGTCAGCAACTCAATCACACTATTAGCTATCTATTTTGGTACTTTTGAAAGATTTATATATATTTGGTATATGGCATGTATAGGCTAGAAGTTATGGTATGTATTGAAATGTTTGGACCTTGCCATGTGATATGGCTTGGAAGTTGAATGATGTTGGTTCTTATGTGTATGCTATGAAAATGATAAATGTGGTATGAAATAGTGAGATTGGAAATGGTATATTTAATGCTTCTATTGGTAAATAAGAATGATGGTTTAAATGTGAACTTGTGTTACGGATTAAATGATGTTTATTTAATATGATTTGGGATGTGAAATTGGGTATTTTAGATGAACTTATTAGTGATGAAATTGAGTATAGTTATAGATGGTATAGTTGACGATGAATTGATGCTTGTATTAGTATGTTTGGTTGTAATTTGATACATGATTTAGTATTGGTTTGAGACTTGTAGGTGATACTAAGTGTAGGTGCTAAGTTTGGCCTTGTAAGTGGCCTATAATTGCCCACATGGTTGGGGTGTGTAGGTCGACCATGTTGTTTAAGTTTGCCAATTGAATCAAGTTAGGCTCTACCACGGGCTGGACACACGGACGTGTGACTGGCCGTTTGGTGCAAGTTAGTGTTGACCACGGGTGAGAAACATGGGCGTGTCTCAGGCTGTGTGGACAAGTCAGTATGTATGCCCTATTTTGCCACGGCTTGGATGCACGGAGTGTCTGAGGCCGTGTGCCTACACACGGGCGTGTGACCTTTGCAGTTTAGAAAAATCTTTAAATTTTTGAAAATTTTTGTATGTGTTTGGTTTGGTCCCGACCTCTTTCTAGCACGTGTTTAAGGTCTGGTAGACCTCATTAAGGGACTATATGTTTATTTTGTGATATATTTCAATGATGATTGATTTTGTGATGTAAAATTATATGAAATGTTTGAAAATGTTTAGTAATGCCTCCTAACCCTAGTTTGGTGACAGATACGGTATAGGGGTGTTACATTTGATTGGTATCAAAGCTACGGTTTAGTCGATTCTATTACTAACGTAGCGCATGTGAGTCTAGCTATACATGCCATATATATAGTTTCGATAGTGTGATGAAACCTAACAGTTAAAAATGTGTTTTTATATAGTAAATGGATCCCGATCGAGCAGTTACTGATGATGTAGAGAGTAATGCGCTTGCTCCCGCTCAAGGGACAGCGCCGGCCACATCTAGGTCGAATGTTAGTAGCCACAAGGGAGAGGCTAACCAAGCCTTCATCCAAATGATGAGTGAGTGGTTTTTTGAGTTCATTCGAACAAATTTGGCTGCTCCACAACTTCCCTCCACAAATACCTGTTGTGCCACAAGTTGCAGATCCGATCTGATTGGATAAGCCTTCTGTAGATAAATAAAGTATGGGGCTGAAGAGTTTAGAGCCACGGTTGATTATGACGCTGAACAAGCTGAGTTTTGGATCGAAAATACCATTCAAGTGTTTGATGAGATGTCATTGACCCCTCATGAATGCATTAAATGTGCAGTTTCCTTGTTGAGAGATACGACATATAATTGGTGGAAAATATTGATATCAGTGGCTTCGAGAGAGAGAATCACCTGAGATTTCTTTCAAGTTGAATTTCGAAAGAAGTATATCAATCAACGATTCATAGATTAGAAATGTAAAGTGTTTCTAGAGCTGAAACAAAGCCGCATGTCTGTTACTGAGTATGAATTGGAGTTTGTGAGATTAAGTCAGTATGCACGAGAATGTGTTTTGACTGAAGCTACTATGTGTAAACGTTTCATTAAAGGGCTGAATGAAGACATTAAATTGCTACTTGGAATACTTGATTTGAATGAATTTGTTGTGTTAGTTGGAAGAGCCTGCAAAGCCGATGAGCTTAGCAAAGAAAAGAATAAAGCCGATTCTGATGCTAGAGATGAAAGAAAAAGATCGATGAGTAAGTCGTCTCAACTTTTGATGAAGAGATTTAAATATGCAAGCAATCATTCAAATGATTCGTTTGGACATTCAGGTAGAGATCGTGTGAGATAAAGTGTTGGTTTAAGAACTCAAATTTCGATTGAATCAAGTGTTGGAAGTGCCAGAAGTAACAAGCCTGAGTGTAGACAATGCGGAAGATGACAAGTTGAAGAATGTTGGGGCAAGTACAATAATAAAACTTGTTATAAATGCGGATCACGAGACCATTTCATTCGAGATTGCCCAGAATTAGCTGAGAAAGACAATGTTCAGGGTGCGAGACCGCGTAATACGACGGCTAGGGGTAGACCACCAAGAAACACTAAGAATGTGAGTGGAAGTCAAAGAGGGACTACCAATACAGTAGTGAGATCAAAGGCGAGAGCACCTGCTGAGTGTAACACCCTAAACCCGATCAATACACCACGATCGAATCTGGTATGTTACAGGGAAAAAGGTTTTTGAGAGGTTTAGGTTTCCATTTAAAAGTTTGATGAAAACTCCTTCATATGTTTTGTTCTTGTAGAAAACTTGAGCATGATTGTTTAAAAAGCGATAGTGTATTTGAAAACCCAGAAATTTTGAAAGCTTAAACACTTTTTTTTTAAGTCAATAAGAAATCACATTCAAGTTTGGAAGACATTTGAGTTTCATTTATCTTGAATTACAGTGTGATACCCGATGGTAATGTTTAAAACATCTCGCTTTGCAGTTTGAAGAAAACTTCATCTTTCCAAGTTTTAGCAAGTTTTAACCCAATTAGTTTGTTAAGGCATGTTTGAAAGTAGATTTAAGCATAAAGACATCCAAAGTAAAATTTTAAAAAGGCCGTTTACAAATTCAACAAATCCAAACGAAAATAAATAAAACAAAGTACCAAGTTTAAAATCAGTGCAAATCCGACTGTTATTTTTGGCATGGGCACCTCGAGTCCACCCTGGCTCCGTGTCCGCGATCTAAGTGTCACCTGAAATGATAAGGGAGAAGGTGAGTCGCAAGACTCGATGCATAAATCCCCTCCAGATATGCAACATACTAACATCATAACAAAG
Source organism: Gossypium rotundifolium (assembly GCA_025506655.1). NCBI lineage: Eukaryota > Viridiplantae > Streptophyta > Magnoliopsida > Malvales > Malvaceae > Gossypium > Gossypium rotundifolium. The sequence goes on from CP106724.1 coordinate 140,594,279, forward strand.
CAATACAATTAATGCACCGATCCTAACCATCCGTAACACCTTTTCTACCCGTGTGGTACCAAACCACCGTGGTGCCAAACCACCGGTGGTGCCAAACCACCGTGACCCAAAGTCACGATATCCATCAATGTGGTGCCAAACCACCGGTGACCCAAAGTCACGAATAATCAATCAGGGGCCAACCCGTGTGATACCAAATCACCGGCGGCGATCCGTATCTCAAAAGTGGGGCCAACCCATGGTGGTGTTAAACCACGAGGGCGAGTCGCTATGAGGTGCCAAACCTCGGTGTCCCAAAGACACAAGTGTGATACCAAATCACTTGGTGATCGTAGTCACGAATCAAATGATGGGCCCAACCCATCATGTGATACCAAATCACTAGCGTCAATCCCAGTAAAATCAACCGTGGGGCCAACCCACTTTGTGGTACTAAGCCACCGGGGGCGAGGCGCGAGGTGCCAAACCTCCGTGACCCAAAGTCACAATAATCAATCTGTGGTACCAAACCACTGGAGGTGCCAAACCTCTGGTGTCCCAAAGACATGGATATCATATTCCCCCTCCACTCATATCACCCCATACACATCATACTAATGCAAATCGTACAAATCATGCAATCATGCTCACATGCTCAATATGGCATCTCATAATACATACACCATAAATCATTATATCATATATCACTCTGAGATCTCGTAATGAAACGGACTTACGAATCCATATTCATACCTCATTAGGTATTACATCAGTCAACCATACTGTTTCACTTTACACAATTAGGTTATTAACATATTACTCAGTAAAAAGGTGTGTTAGTTTACACACCTGTTAAAACGCAAGATTAACCCAACGAACCGATCCAAATCCCTCGATTATCTTGCTCCTAGAATCGGTCAAACATAGATTAGCACTCATATCTTTCGGCCAAAATAGAAACCAAAGGGGGTTAGCGTTTGAATCCTTACCTTGCGAATGGTTTGGTTTCCTACCAAACCCGAACTAATAATGGTTCTTCTGACAATCGGCCTCCCCCTAAAACACAATCCATTAGCCTCACTAGTCTTTGGTTTAACAAACTCTAAGGAAAGACCATTAAAGCAACCTCTTACCACCACTTACCCAACGTTTAACAGAGAAGGAAGACTCCTCTTGCTTGCTTCCAGAATCCAAAGGCCCTAACGAAATGATTAAACAACAGTTAACTCCTTTCAACCAAAACCAACATCAGCTTTAACCAAACCAAAATCGACAAGCAAACAAGGGAGAAAAGAGATGGCCTTTCAGCCAAAACTCACCTTCTTCAAATGATTGAACCACCAAACGATATTGTCACCACCCTTAGATTCGGCCAAAGTGCAAAATTAGAAAGAAAAGGATTCGGCCAAGGTGCAAAACTAGAAGAAAAGGATTCGGCCAAGGTGTTTAACACTCTTATGCTCGACTTTAAGTAGGAAGAAAAGGGAGAGTAGGATGAGAAGAAACAGAAGTTGCGGCAATGGGGTTTGAGAGAAGAAAAATGAGTTTTGAAGGGACAAGTTGAGAGGGTTTCGGCTTGAGAGAAATGGGAAGAACAAATGGTGACAATCGGCTAAAGAGTTTTGGAAAAAAAAGAAAATAAAAGGTGAAGAGAGGAAGGTGCTTTCGGTTTGAGTGAAAAGAAATGGGAAGGTATTTTGGAAAATAGAGTTTGACAGAGGTATTGAGAGAAGAAAAGAGAATATGAGAGGAAGAGAGAAGCTAGTTTATTTCAATAGAAATGGAGAAAGCAAATGGAGCATTCGGTTGGCAAACACAAAATGTAGAAAACAAAAGTGCAAAAAATTTGGCAAATAGAGTTGCTTGGGGTTTTGGTTTCAAGAAGCAAAATGGAAGAGTTTTTTGGCTTAGGCTATTGACAAAAAGAGAGAGCTTGCTTACTAAGCTTTACCGAAAATGTACCAAAATGCAAAGTGCATTTCGGCACACTCCTACTACACCAAAACCGGCCACTCACCCCCCCAAAATCTCTCCAAAATCCAGCCACAACTTCCCCAAACACTCCAAGCCTCCCATTCAAACTAGTTTGAACTAGTCTCCCTCCTAAATTCACTCTCCACCCACCATTTGAACATTTGACTTGGTCCAAGGCAGAGTTTGAACTGCCTACAACTTCTCCCCTCCATGCCGTCAAAATGGAAGCCAAAATAGGAGCACTCTGCAGCTTGAACACAGGACCTCCTCCCTGCAAGTGGCGTCACACACACAAGCCTCAAGTGGCGCCTATCCTGCCACTCCACCAGCTTCTTTCTTGTGCTAACATTTACCAAATAATATTTATTAACCCCAGTTTCTTCAGCTCCCCTCACCTAAGCCTAAAGACTAAAATTTTTCCTACCACTCTGGCTTACACCCAGCTTCCAACTAAGCCCCAACAACATCAAAACAACAACATAATCAAACTAAACACATGCAAACCATGCCATAACAAAATAACCCCTAACCCGAGATATTACAGTTCTACCCCCTTAAAATAATTTTGACCTCGAAATTACCTGATCAAAAGAGTTGCGGGTATTGCTGTCTCATCATATCCTCGGGTTCCCACGTAGCTTCTTCCATGCCATGATTCCGCCATAGTACCTTAACCAATGGCACCGACTTTCTACGCAGAACCTTCACATCCCGATCTAGAATCTGCACAGGTTCTTCCTCCATGGTCAAATCCGAATTCACCTCGATCTCCTCCACTGCTACCACATGCGATGGATCTGAACGATACCGCCTAAGCATCAAAATGTGAAATACGTCGTGAATCTGACTTAGCTCTCTGGCAACTCAAGTCGATATGCTCTGAGTCCCACTCATCTCGATTACCTTATCATGCCCAATAAACCTCGGACTTAGCTTGCCTTTCCTTCTGAACCTTAACACTTTCTTCCATGGTGAGACCTTCAGAAAAACTTGATCCCCAACCGCAAATTCAATATCTCTCCGCTTAAGATTGGCATAAGACATCTGCCGGTCTGAAGCTTCTTTCAATCGAGCCTTTATCAACTTAACCTTGTCTTCGTCTCAGCAACTAACTCTGGTCCCAACAACTGACGTTCACTTAACTCTGTCCAACAAGTAGGTGAGCGACACTTCCTACCATACAACGCCTCATATGGTGCCATCTTGATGCTTGCTTGGTAACTGTTGTTGTAGGCGAACTCTGCTAATGGTAGAAACTCTTCCCAACTACCCCTGAAGTCCAACACACACCCTCATAACATATCCTCTAAGATCTGTATAACCCTTTCTGACTGCCCGTCGATTTGCGGATGAAACGCCGTCTTTGAAATCCAACCGTACCTAGAGCACGATGCAACACTTTCCAGAACCTTGACGTAAATCTGGGATCCCTATCTGAGATGATCGATATTGGCACACCGTGCAGCCTCACTATCTCTGACACATACAGCTTCGCCAACCTCTAAAGTGAGTAATCCATCCTTGCCGGGATAAAGTGAGCTGATTTAGTCAGTCGATCCACAATTACCCAAACTGAATCCTTCTTTCTAGGCGTAAGAGGTAATCCACTGACGAAATCCATAGTTATCCTTTCCCACCTCCACTGTGGAATCTTCACTGGCTGAAGCAACCCTGACGGCATCTGATGTTCGGCCTTGACCTGCTGACATGTCAGACACTTCCCTACAAACTCTGTCACTTCCCTCTTGGACCACCCACAGGCGCTCTCGAGATCCCTATACATTTTGCTACCTCCAGGATGCATAGCGTAGGGGCTGCTATGAGCGTCCTGAAGAATCTTCTACCTTAACTCAATATCCCTCGGCATACAAGCTCTCCCCTGAAAACACAGTACTCCATCACTAGACAAACTGTAACCCTCCAAACCACCATTCTGCACTTGTGACCTCTGCGCACTCAAAACCTCATCCATTAATTGTTTTTCTCTGATCTGCTCAACCCAAGTAGGCTTAACCTGTAGCTCTGCCAGAATACTCCCGTCGTCGTACAAACTCAAATGGGCAAACATCGCTCTCAAGTCTGAAACAACCTTACGGCTCAACGCGTCTACCACCACGTTAGCCTTGCCCGGATGATACTCAATCGAACAGTCATAGTCTTTTAGCAACTCAATCCATCTGCGTTGCCTCAGATTCAAATCTTTCTGAGTAAAAAGGTACTTCAGACTCTTGTGATCTGTGTAGACTATCGATCTCTCTCCGTACAAGTAATGCCTCCAAATATTCAAGGTGAAAACTACAGTCGCTAACTCCAGATCGTGTGACGGATAATTGACCTCATGTGGCCTCAGCTGTCGAGATGCGTAAGCCACAACCTTCCCTACCTACATCAGCACACAACCCAATCCTGTATGTGATGTATCGCAATATACTGTGAATTCCTTCCCAGCCTCAGGTTGAATTAGAACTAGAGCTTTAGTCAAAATCTTCTTCAACTTATCGAAGCTCTCCTGCTGCTTCTCAGTCCAAATAAACGGAACCCTTTTCTTAACAATTTGGTCATCGGTCTTTGCGATCAACGAAAATCCTCTACAAATCTTCGTTAGTATCACCTTAGCCCGAAAACTCCAATCTCGACTCTTGACCTAGGCGACTTCAATCCAAAAGCGCCTCAATCTTTCGAGGATCCACTCTAATCCCTCACCGACACTACATGACCCAAGAACGTCACCTCTAAGCCAAAACTCGCATTTACTAAACTTTGCATAAAGTCATTTCTCCTCAAAATCTGCAATACCACCCGTAAATGCACATCATGTTCCCCTACGTCCTTGAATATACCACAATGTCGTCTCGAAAACCACGCATTTAACCGATCCAAATCTTCTTTGGAACACTCTATTCATCATATCCATGAATCTTTGCAAGACGTTAGTCAATCAAGCGGCATTACCAGAAATTCATAGTGCCCATACCGAGTACGAAACGCTATCTTGTAGATATCCGCCTCTTTCACCTTTAGCTGGTGATACCCAGACCTCAAATCGATCTTGAGAATCTCGCCGCACCTTCACCGATCAAACAAGTCATCTATCCGTGTAGCAGCGGGTACTTGTTTTGATCATCGACTTATTCAATTGGCGGTAGTCTATACACATCCGCATAGTACCGTCTTTCTTCTTAACAAAGAGTACCGGCGCTCCCAAGGTGAAACACTTGGCCTGATAAAACCCCGGTCCAACAACTCCTGGATCTGAGCCTTAAGCTCCACTAACTCCTTTGGCGCCATCCTATACGGAGCAATAGACACTGGCGCGGTTCCGAGCAACAAATCTATTCCGAACTCTACTTCACGATCCGGTGGCAAACCTGGAAGCTCCTCAGGAAACACATCGGCAAATTCCCTAACTGTCCGAACCGTCTCTATAGCATACTATTTAGCCTCCAAGGCATACACATGAACCACATATGCATCACGACCCTTCGACCATCTTCCGACTTTGGGCGGATACCACATTGGATAGGTAGTCCCTCCTAATACCTATCATAACCACCTCATCACCCTCCGATGTCTTTAGAACCATGCACTTAGCCGCGCAATCCAACCTCGCCTGGTACTTAACCAGCCAGTCTATCCCGAGAATCAGATCGAACTCCCTAAATGGCAGTTCCATCAGATCAGCCACGAACACTACCCCTTGGAGTTCTAGAGGTACATCTCTATATAGTTTATCTACAACTATAGAGTGACCTAGGGGGCTTATTACGGTCATCTGCCTAGAAGATATCTTAGAGTCTAGATCCATGGTCTTCACTATGCTACTTGCAACATATGAATGCGTTGAACCCACATCAATCAAAGCAGTAAATGGAGAACCAAAGATTAAGAACGTACCGGTTATGACGTCCGGTGCGTCGCCCTCCTCTCGGCGCCTCACTGCATACACTAGCCCAGCTATCGGCCTCGAACTACTGCACCTCCGCCTGATGCTCCACACCTGACTGAACCATTACCTCCTCTGCCATTACCACGGCCCCTCTGCTGTGGTGGTCCATTATTCCTGAACTGAGTACGGCCCTGACTCTCGGACTGAATCCTAGCCAACTTACGCAGATAGTCCCTCACACGGTGGTCCAGTGAGCCACATTCAAAACATCCTCTACCACCAGTCCAACATCCTCCCCAATGAGCTTTCCCACAGCAGTTACATCATGGCGGTCCGACTAGCAACAACAAACCTACTGGTGATTTGGCCCACTCGGTCTAGCCCTTTTGTGAGGATTACCTGACAACCCAGAAGACCCAAAATTCCTCTTATGTCGGTTCCTATCCATGCCTTGCCTCACAGACTCCTTAATACCCTCGGCTACCTTAGCCTTTTCAACCAGACAAAGAAATTCACTCTCTGTGGGGGAGCAATCAAGAACCTTAATTCATCTCACAGCCATCCTTGAAGCGAACACACCTCTCGTGTTCGGTAGCCACCATACCCCTAGCATACCGACTCAGCCTGAGGAACTCTGCCTCGTACTCTGACACAGATTTACTCCCTGAACTAACCTCAAAAATGCTTTTCGTTGCTCATTAATGTAGTTAGCTCCAACAGTCTTTTTCTGATAAGTAGCCCTAAAATAGTCCCAAGTCAGATCTTCCATTGCGGTATTGTGTCCGAACCGTGAGCCACCACTTGTATGACTCATCTCGAAGAAATGATACTATCCCTTTAATTTCTCTTGACGATCGAGTCCAGATCGTCCATGATCCGCTCTGTCGCTTCCGTAATATTCAACGTCTTTGGGAGCAACACCAAAGACACCTCGAAAAACTTATTTCGTTTGCTCGAAGTCGTTCGAGCACGATTTTCTAGCTCCTGCGCCTCCACCTACTCCAACTACCCTTTCCGAACTCGCGGCATCGCTTTGTGACCTGCGTCATCCCGATGCATTCTCAAACTCACCACCTCCAACCGGTGGCGATGCAGTATCTTATTCTCGACCTCGACCGGATCCTACGGGTTGAAACCGTCATCCTACCTCAACCATGCCCACGACTACGTCCACCTCGTGTACTCATGACTAAAATCTTGTCTGATTTAAAGAATTTTATGCATCAGTAATTATTCCACTGTTTAAAAAGCAAAGTCTTATGAATATTAAAGAAGCTTTTGTTTTCGCAAGTTCACAGAGTCCTACCAGTTTCAGTTTCTAAAGTAATCCACTATTGCTAGTCACCCACTCACATCAACATCAAAATCACAAGCAATAGTAAGGGGTACTTACCTGGGCGGATTGGGGCCGGAGACTTGGTGCCATGCCCTTCAAACCATGCTTTTTTTTTAAAACAAAACACTTAAAACCAGTATTTAAAACATTTTGGGCCTTAGGCCCACAGTCGAGCCTTTGAACTTGGCTCTGATACCACAATTGTAACACCCCAAACCCGGTCAATACACCACGATAGAATCGGTATATTCTGAGGAAAAAGGTTTTGAGAGATTTAGGTTTCCGTTTAAAAGTTTGATGAAAACTCTTTCGTATGTTTTGTTCTTGTAGAAAACTTGAGCATGATTGTTTAAAAAGCGATAGTGTATTTGAAAACCCGAAAATTTTGAAAGCTTAAACACTTTTTTTTAAGTCAATAAGAAATCACATTCAAGTTTGGAAGACATTTGAGTTTCATTTATCTTGAATTACAGTGTGATACCCGATGGTAACGTTTAAAACATCTCGCTTTGCAGTTTGAAGAAAACTTCATCTTTCCAAGTTTTAGCAAGTTTTAACCCAACTAGTTTGCTAAGGCATGTTTGAAAGTAGATTTAAGCATAAAGACATCCAAATTAAAATTTTAAATAGGCCGTTTACAAACCCAACAAATCCAAATGAAAATAAATAAAACAAAGTACCAAGTTTAAAATCAGTGCAAATCCGACTGTTATTTTTGGCATGGGCACCTCGAGTCCACCCCGGCTCCGTGTCCGCGATCTAAGTGTCACCTGAAATAATAAGGGAGAAGGTGAGTCGCAAGACTCAGTGCATAAATCCCCTCCCAAAGATATGCAACATACTAACACACATCATAACAAAGCAATACAATTAATGCACCCGATCCTAACCATCCGTAACACCTTTTCTACCCGTGTGGTACCAAACCACCGATGGTGCCAAACCACTTTGGTGACCCAAAGTCACGATATCCATCAATGTGGTGCCAAACCCTTTGGTGACCCAAAGTCACGAATAATCAATCAGGGGCCAACCCGTGTGATACCAAATCACCGGCGGCGATCCGTATCTCAAAAGTGAGGCCAACCCACGGTGGTGTTAAACCACGAGGGCGAGTCGCTATGAGGTGCCAAACCTCTGGTGTCCCAAAGACACAAGTGTGATACCAAATCACTGGTGACCATAGTCACGAATCAAATGATGGGGCCAACCCATTGTGTGATACCAAATCACTAGCATCAATCCCGTAAAATCAACCGTGGGGCCAACCCACTGTGGTACTAAGCCACTGGGACGAGACGTGGAGGTGCCAAACCTCTGGTGACCCAAAGTTACAATAATCAATCTGTGGTACCAAACCACAGGAGGTGCCAAACCTCTGGTGTCCCAAAGACATGGATATCATATTCCCCCTCCACTCATATCACCCCATACACATCATACTAATGCAAATCGTGCAAATCATGCAATCATGCTCACATGCTCAATATGGCATCTCATAATACATACATCATAAATCATGATATCATATATCACTACAGATCTCGTAATGAAACGGACTTACTCGAATCCGTATCCATACCTTATTAGGTATTACATCAGTTAACCATACTGTTTCACTTTACACAATCAGGTTATTAACATATTACTCAGTAAAAAGGTGTGTTAGTTTACACACCTGTTAAAACGCAAGCTTAACCCAACGAACCGATCCAAATCCCTCGATTATCTTGCTTCTAGAATCGGTCAAACATAGATTAGCACTCATACCTTTCGGCCAAAATAGAAACCAAAGGGGGTTAGCGTTTGAATCCTTACCTTGCGAATGGTTTGGTTTCCTACCAAACCCGAACCAATAATGGTTCTTCTGACAATCGGCCTCCCCCTAAAACACAATCCATTAGCCTCACTAGTCTTTGGTTTAACAAACTCTAAGGAAAGACCATTAAAGCAACCTCTTACCACCACTTACCCAACGTTTAACAGAGAAGGAAGACTCCTCTTGCTTGCTTCCAGAATCCAAAGGCCCTAACGAAATGATTAAACAACGATTAACTCCTTTCAACCAAAACCAACATCGACTTTAACCAAACCAAAATTGATAAGCAAACAAGGAGAAAAGAGATGGCCTTTAAATAAAACTCACCTTCTTCAAATGATTGAACCACCAAACGATATTGTCACCACCCTTAGATTCAGCCAAAGTGCAAAATTAGAAAGAAAAGAATTCGGCCAAGGTGCAAAACTAGAAAGAAAAGGATTCAGCCAAGGTGTTTAACATTCCTATGCTCGACTTTGAGTAGGAAGAAAAGGGAGAGTAGGATGAGAAGAAATAGAAGTTGCGGTAATGGGGTTTGAGAGAAGAAAAAGGAGGTTTGAAGGGACAAGTTGAGAGGGTTTTGGCTTGAGAGAAATGGGAAGAACAAATGGTAACAATCGGCTAAAGAGTTTTGGAAAAGAAAGAAAATAAAAGGTGAAGAGAGGGAAGGTGCTTTCGGTTTGAGTGAAAAAGAAATGGGGAAGGTATTTTGGAAAATGGAGTTTTGGCAAGAGGGTATTGAGAGAAAAAAAAGAGAATATGAGAGGAAGAGAGAAGCTAGTTTCGGCTCAATAGAAATAGAGAAAGAAAATGGAGCATTCGGTTGGCAAACACAAAATGTAGAAAACAAAAGTGCAAAAAATTTGGCAAATAGAGTTGCTTGGGGTTTCGGTTTCAAGAAATAAAATGGAAGAGTTTTTCGGCTTAGGCTATTGATAAAAAGAGAGAGCTTGCTTACTAAGCTTGACCGAAAATGTACCAAAATGCAAAGTGCATTTCGGCACACTCCTACTACACCAAAATCGGCCACTCACCCCCCCAAAATCTCTCTAAAATCTGGCCACAACTTCCCCAAACACTCCAAGCCTCCCATTCAAACTAGTTTGAACTAGTCTCCCTCCTAAATTCATTCTCCACCCACCATTTGAACATTTGACTTGGTCCAAGGCGAGTTTGAGCCGCCTACAACTTCTCCCTCCATGCCAGTCAAAATGGAAGCCAAAATAGGAGCACTCTGCAGCTTGAACACAGGACCTCCTCCCTGCAAGTGGCATCACATACACAAGCCTCAAGTGGCGCCTATCCTGCCACTCCACCAGCTTCTTTCTTGTGCTAACATTTACCAAATAATATTTATTAACCCCAGTTTCTTCAGCTCCCTTCACCTAAACCTAAAGACTGAAATTTTTCCTACCACTCTAGCTTACACCCAGCTTCCAACTAAGCCCCAACAACATCAAAACAACAACATAATCAGACTAAACACATGCAAACCATGCCATAACAAAATAACCCCTTACCGGGATATTACACCGAGCCTATGCTATTCGCGCTCGTGAAAAAATATCATCTCTAGATGTCATTACTGATACTTTTACTCTATTTGATACTGATGTGATTGCATTAATAGATCCAGGATCTACTCATCCCTATGTGTTTATGAATTTAGTATCAAGTAAGACTCTACCTATTGAGTCTACTGAAATTGTGATTAGAGTATTGAACCCATTAGGCAAGTGTGTCTTAGTTGATAAAATGTGCAAGAACTGCCCGTTGATGTTTCAGGATATTTGCTTTTCGGCTAATTTGATGCTGCTACATTTTGATGAATTTGATATTATTCTGGGTATGGATTGGCTCACTTTGCATAATGCTATTGTGAATTATAAACGGAAGAGTATTGATTTGAGAAGTCAGAATGGTGAGATAGTACAAATTAAATCCAGTGATTTGAATGGGTTGCCGGCTGTTTTATCTTCGACGAAATCTTTGAGTTATGTGAAAAAGGGTTGCAAAGCTTATCTCGCATATCTGGTAGATGCAAAAGTGATTGAAAAGAAAGTTGAATCTGTACCTATAGTTTGTGAGTTTCTAGATGTGTTTCCTGAAGAACTATCGGGATTACCTCTGATACGGGAAGTTGAATTTGGTATTGATCTATCGCCGGCAACGACTCCTATCTCAATAGCTCCATATAGAATGACACCAATAGAATTGAAAGAGTTAAAGTCTCAGTTGCAAGAGTTGACAAATAAAGGATTTGCTCGACCGAGTGTCTCGCCCTGGAGTGCTACTATGTTATTCGTGAAAAAGAAAGATAGAACTATGAGAATGTGTATTGATTACCGATAGCTGAACAAAGTGACGATAAAGAGTAAATATCCTTTCCAACGTATTGATGATTTGTTTGATCAGTTGAAAGGAGTTACAGTGTTTTCTAAGATAGATTTGAGATCGGGTTATTATCAGTTAAGAGTCAAAGAATTAGATGTGCCAAAAATTGCTTTTCGAACTAGGTACGTACATTATGAGTTTCTGGTTATGCCTTTCAAACTTACTAATGCACCTGCTGTATTTTCATCAATTTAATGATTTGAATTTTCAGACAGTATCTGGATTGTTTGTGGTAGTATTTATTGATGACATTTTGATTTATTCCTGTGATGAAACTGAACATGCCGAACATTTGAGACTTGTGTTATAGACTTTGCGAGATAAATAGTTGTATGCAAAGTTCAGTAAATGTGAGTTTTGGTTACGCAAAGTCAGTTTTCTGGGTCATGTTATATCAGTATCAGGTATTCGGGTTGATCCTAGTAAGATCTCAGCAATTTTAGAGTGGAAGCTTCCAAAAAATGTGTATGAAGTCCATAGTTTTCTAGGACCAGTGGGATATTCTAGACGGTTCGTGAAAGGCTTTTCGATGATTGTGATTCCATTGATGAAGTTGTTACAAATAGATGTTAAATTTGAATGGTTAGAAAACTGCTAGCAGAGTTTTGAACAGTTGAAAGTATTATTGACAGAGGCGCTAGTGTTAGTTCAACCTAAATTGGGTAAAGAATTTGTCATTTATAGTGATGCATCTTTGAGAGGTCTAGGTTGTGTTTTAATGTAGGAAGACAGAGTCATATCTTATGCCTCGAGATAGTTAAAGCTGCATGAAAAGAACTATCCGACACATGATCTGTAATTGGCAGTTATTGTGTTTGCATTGAAGATTTGGCACCACTATCTGTTTGGTGAGAAATGTCATGTTTATTCTGATCACAAAAGCCTGAAGTATTTGATGACTCAGAAAGATCTAAATTTGAGACAATGTCAATGGTTAGAGCTGTTAAAAGACTATGAGCTTGTGATTGACCATCATCCTAGAAAGGCTAATGTTGTTGTTGATGCTTTAAGCCAAAAATCACTATTTACTTTACGTGCAATGAATGCGTATATGACTATGTCTTATGATGGTTTGATAATAGTGGAATTAAAAGCAAGACCATTATTTATTCACAAATTTGTGATGCTGAGAAGGTTTATAACGATTTGTTAGTAAAGCGAGCTCAATGTGAATCGAATGTTGAATCCGAGTTTTGAGTTGATATTGATGGTTGTTTGAGGTTTAGAAACTGAATATGTGTTTGAGAAATTCAAAGTTGATCCAAATGATTTTGAATGAAGCTCATAGCAGTTGATTATCAGTTAATCCAGGTATATGAAAATGTATAATGATCTGAAATAGCGTTATTGGTGGCATGGTATGAAACGAGACATTTTTGACTTTGTTTCGAAATGTTTAGTCTGTCAGCAAGTAAAAGCCGAACATCAGGTACCTTCTGGATTGCTTCAACCGATCATGATGCCTGAATGGAAATAGGACAGAGTCACGATGGATTTTGTATCTGGTTTACCATTGACACCGAGCAAGAAAGATGCAATCTGTGTTATTGTGGATAGATTGACTAAATCGACTCACTTTATTCCGGTTTGTATTGATTATTCGCTTGACAAACTGGCTGAACTATATGTTTCTCAGATTGTGAGATTGCACGGTGTGCCCATTTATATCGTTTCGGACAGAGATCCGAGGTTCACATTGCGGTTTTGGAAGAAACTGCAAGGTGCTTTAGGTACGAAACTACACTCTGCATAGCTTTCTATCCGCAAACAGATGGTTAGTCTGAACAAATCATTTAGATACTTGAGGATATGTTAAGATGTATTCTCGAGTTTGAAGGTACATGGGAACGATACTTACCTTTGATTGAAATAATGGTAGCTTGTTAGCAGAACTATAGGTTAAGCCGACATGGGTAAGTCAAATTAAAGAGAAATAATGGTTGGATGAATCATTAAGTTCTCGATTTTAGCAAGTGGAAAGGGGATAGACGATAGATTTTGGGTTGAACAGTGAAGGGGTATTATGTTTCCGTGGAAGAATTTGCATGCCGAAGGACTCTGAATTGAGATAGATGATTCTGTGGGAAGCGCATAGTAGCCCGTATTCTATGCATCTCGGTGGAAGTAAGATATATCAAGATCTACATGAACTATATTGGTGGCCTGGACTGAAATAAGAAGTTACCAACTTTGTGGGTAAGTGTTTGACATGCCAGCAAGTGAAGGTGGAACATCAGTTGCCTTCAGGGTTGCTGCAACCAGTGACGATTCCACTTTGGAAGTGGGAGAGGATAACGATGGATTTTGTTAGTGGGCTACCCTTAACGCCTACTAAGAAAGATTCAGTGTGGGTAATCATTGACCGATTGACTAAGTTCGCACACTTCATACCGGTTCGTACTGACTATTCATTACAGAAGTTGGCCAAGCTGTATGTGGCAGAAATTGTGAGACTGCATAGGGTGCCAGTGTCTATCATATCAGACAGGGACCCTAGGTTTACATCGCGGTTTTGGAAGTCATTCCATGAAACTTTGGGTACAAGGCTAGATTTCAGCACAGCGTACCATCCGCAGACTGATGGTCAATCAGAGAGAGTAATTCAGGTACTGGAAGACATGTTAAGGGGCTGCGTGATTGACTTTAGAGGTAGTTGGGAAGATTTTTTATCGTTGGCAGAATTTGTGTACAACAACAGCTATCAATCCAGCATTCAGATGGCACCCTACGGGGCATTGTATGGTCGTAGGTGTCGTACCCCTACCTGTTGGACTGAGTTAGGTGAGCGACAATTGTTGGGTCCGGAATTGATCTCAGAAACGGAGGAAAAGGTTAAGCTGATTCGAGACCGATTAAAAGAAGCTTCCGATAGACAAAAATTGTATGCGGATCTGAAGCGAAAGGAGATAGAATTTTCAGTGGGGGATTATGTCTTCTTGAAAGTATCACTGTGGAAGAAGGTTTTATGATTTGGACGGAAGGGCAAGTTGAGCCCAGTCCATCGAGCCTTATCGGATGTTAAAATGTGTGGGACCAGTGGCTTATTAGCTTGAGTTACCCCCGGAGTTGAGTCAGATACATAATGTATTCTATGTTTCAATGTTAAGGCGTTATCGTTCAAATCCATCTCACATAGTGCCAGTGAAAGAAATTGAGGTTAGACCTGATCTGTCTTTTGAAGAAGAACCAGTGCAGATTTTAGACCGGGATGTGCAGGTATTGAGAAGAAAGTCCGTTCCATTAGTTAAAGTACTATGGCGTAATCATGGTTCAGAGGAAACCACGTGGGATCCGAAAGAGGCAATGCGACAGCAATACCCTCACCTATTTTGATCAGGTAAATTTCGAGGCCTAAATTTCTTTAAGGGGAGTAGAACTGTAACATCCTAGAAGTAGTGCATTTTGCATTATTTTATGTGTTTGGCTAGCTAAGCTTGTTATTTGGGGGTGTTTGGGGGTCCTAGGAAGGCTCGGGGTCGAGCCTAGGCTTTGGTCAAATTTTTCTTTTTGGACACTTAAAGGAGGAAGGCTGTTGACGGCAAGGCTTAAGAGGAAATGTTGGTAAAATGCTAGCACAAGTAAGCACAAGGTGGAGTGGATGTGGCGTCACTAGTAGAGGATAGGGGAAAGGAGTTAGAATCCCATCTGTTGCAGCAAAGAGCTTTATTCTTTTTTGTGCTCA
This sequence comes from Gossypium rotundifolium, assembly GCA_025506655.1. Classification (NCBI taxonomy): domain Eukaryota; kingdom Viridiplantae; phylum Streptophyta; class Magnoliopsida; order Malvales; family Malvaceae; genus Gossypium; species Gossypium rotundifolium. The sequence goes on from CP106724.1 coordinate 140,609,349, forward strand.
AGCTGGAGAAGAGGTGGTATTCGGTTGGGACTCTATCAAGGAAGGTTTGGACTTGGTCAAATATTCGAATTAGAGGAGGGGAGAGCATGGTGGAGTGATTTGGGGAGAGAATTAAGGGATGTGGTGGAGTGATAAAGTTGGCCGAAAGTGGGAGACTTAAAGAGGGGGAAATTCGGTCAAAGAGTGAGGAAGTGTAGGGGATCTTTGAGTAGCATTTTTGGTAGTGGGAGATTAGTGTGCCGTTTGTTCCAAGAGTGGCTAGGTGACTTTTGTTTTTCTTTGCTTTTTCAGTATTAACACTTGGGAAAGCATTGTCTCTACTCTCTTTTTGCCGAAACCTTTAGTTGCCATTCCTATTTTTGGTTTTTTTCTTTTCTATTCTCATCTTTTCCTCTATGCACATTTTGACCCGAAACCTTTTTCCTTCTGTGGTGTTTCTTTTATTCATCTCTTTCTCCCATTCTTCAAAAGACGAATCTTCTTCTTCTTCTTTTTCTATCTCTTCTCCTCTACTTCTTTCTCCACTAATCGAACCTGTATTTCTTTTCATTTCGAATTGGTGTTGCTTGAGTAGCCTAAGGCGTGAAGAGCTATTTTCTGCCGAACCTATTTTGGCTTTTCACCACCGTTGTCAGCACAAGGTAACTAGTATTCCATCTTTTTCTCCTTTGAGCTTTCCCTTAAAGCCAAATCTCTTACCTTATTCCTTCTATGGTTAGGCCGAATCTGAGACTTCCTCCATCAGGATTATTCGTACACTTTTCTTGGTGTAGAAGCTGAATTTGGGTTGTACATCTATCATTTTTGTGGCACCTTGGTAAGTGTATCTATAACCGATTAGGGAAGAGAGTTTCTTTACTTTGCTGGGTTTTCTTTGAAGGCCGAATAGGGGAAAAGAAAGGATGATGGGTCCTCCGTATGGTTCAGTAGGCCGAAGGGCCGTTTCTTATTATCTTGTTTTGGAACATCGGTCCTAAATTGTGTGTTATTTAGGGACTCATCTAGAATCGCAAGCTAAATCCATTGGTGTTCGGTTCTCTATTAATCAAGGTAAAGAGTTCTCTCTGATTTCTGCTTGTCTATTCTCTTTTCACTTTCTCTGCCATAACCAAATCTCCTTATTAGACACCCATCGATTCTCTCTAAAAGTACTGTACTGATTAAGACTCTCTTCATGGATGCGAGTGCTAGCCGTTCTAAGGAGGTATCGACAAAGGAGCCTGAGGGGAGTGGACTCGTAGTCTCTACTCCTAAGTTCAAATGACGTAAGGAGTCAGCGGTTCGAGATTTTCTGTCGGGCTGTGTAGAGAGCTGACATCTATTTGGGAAAGGTAAATCATGGTTGTTCCCGCTAGAGAGGGTGACTACAATCAGGAGGGTATAGTGCTTCACGTAATTAGGTGTGTAATCACACCTTCATTTGTTTATTTAGTATTAATCTGTGTATTGGCCAAAAGCCGAATTGCCTTAACGGGTAAACCACTTTGATATCCCTAGTGGGTGAGTTTGGAGATAACTTAGGTACGTAAAATCTCGATTATATCCTCTTAGGAAATTTGGTATGAATATGTATGTTCTGGTATTTCACTACATGGCTACGTTCATGCATGCACTAAAATAATATGTCATAACATGTTACATGGGATTGGGATATGATATTCATGAAAAGGGGAAGTGTATTTCGGTGACTCTGTCACATTATTTCGGTGGCACTGCCACAAATTCGGAGATGAGCAGCGTAACTGCCATCGATGGTGTGTAGCGGATGAGGGTTGATTGTAGAAATCCCCACCGGTGTATTTTAGCTCGAATGGGTGGTGTATAGTGGATGGATATTTAGGTTGGGCTGGGTTACCATGCATTCATTATCTGCTATACTATAATAAAAGGGCACAGGCCCAGTTCGTTTCGGTATGGGCTTCGCCCAATTTGATTTCGTAAGGGCTAAGGCCCGATTGTATCTGAATGGGCTCGGCCCAGTTATTATTCGTTTTGGGAATACACACTGAGTTCTTGTAACTTACCCCTCTACTTAATTTTGCAGGTAATTCTTAGCCTTTTGGATTTAGAGCCGGGGTGGACTCTGTGGTGGCCATGCATCGTTTCTTTAGTAAACTCCGTTTTACATTACTTAATTTTTTTCCAATTTGGGATTATGTTCTATAATAAGGCCACTGGGATTTAATTTGGTTTTTGTTTTTAACACATTTATTATCTTTCATGAACTGATTATTACGGAGTTTTTCTAAAACGTAAATAATCGCTTTCCAAAATGTTAATGAACGGTTCACAAACTATGATAGTTAAACACAGGATTTTCTTAAAATTACAACCACTATTTTCAAAACGTCACATTTTCGAAACCCACTGAATCTGATTTTTGTTATAAAACAAGTTTCTGTGTTAATATTATTAACAACATTTTTTGCAACTTAAAAGCAAATCTGACTTTCAAACTTGACAAAACTCAAAATATTTAACAATCACGTAGTTTCTTTAACAACCTTTCCATGTGGCAAGCCAAATTCGGTCGTAACATCTAGGTCGGGTTTGGGGTGTTACATCAAGGTAGACACACGGGGTGTCTAGCAGCCATGGGAGGCACATGGTTTGCCTACACGGGCGTGTAACCCCTGAATCTTTGAAAAGTTTTAAATTTTCAAGAATTTCTATATGTGTTCCAGTTTAGTCCCAACCCTCCTCTAGCATGTGTTTAAGGTCTTGAAGGCCTCAATAAGGGACTATTTGATTATGTTTTGATGTGTTTTGATGATGATTGACTTTTTATCGTAAATGGAATGTGAAATGATTTTAATGTTAGGTAATGCCTCTTAACCCTATTTCGGCAACGATTTTGAGTTAGAGGTGTTACATTTTATTAGTATTGGAGCTACGGTTTAGTCGATTCTCAGACTAACGTAGTGCGTGTGAGTCTAGCTATACATGCCATATATAAAATTAGGATAGTGTGATGAATTCTGACAGTTGAAAATGTGTTTTCATATAGTAATGGATCCCAATCAAGCAATTGCTGATGACGTAGAGAGTAACGCTCTGCTCCCGCTCAAGGGACAGCGTCAGCCACATCTAGGCCGAATGATAGTGGTGAGGAAGGAGAGGCTAAGCAAGCCTTCTTTCGAATGATGAGCGAGTGGTTTACGGAGTTCGTTCGAACAAATCTGACTGCTCCACAACCTCCACCCCTACAAGTACTTGTTGTGCCACAAATTGTAGATCCGATCAGATTGAATAAACCTCCTGTGGATAAGATTCGAAAGTACGGGGCCAAAAAGTTTAGGGCCACATCCAATGACGATGCTAAGCGAGCCGAGTTTTGGCTTGAGAATACAATCAGAGTATTTGATGAGATGTCATTGACACCTGATGAATGTATAAAAGTGCTATTTCGTTGTTGAGAGATACTGCATATAACTGGTGGAAAACATTGATACCTGTGGTTTCGAGAGAGAGAATCACCTAGGATTTCTTTCAATTCGAGTTCAGAAAGAAGTATATCAGACAACGCTTCATTGATCAGAAATGTAAAGTGTTTTTAGAGCTGAAATAGGGTCGTTTGTCTGCTACTAAGTACGAACGGGAAATTGTAGGATTGGGTCAATACGTGAGAGAATGTTTTTCGATCGAAGCTACTATGTGTAAACGCTTCATAGAGGGATTAAATGAGGACATTAAGTTGTTGGGTGGGATACTCGATATTAATGAATTTATTGTGCTAGTTGAAAGAGCATGCAAAGTAGAGGAGCTCAGTAAAGAAAAGAAGAAAGTTGATTCTAAAACTTGTGATGAAAGAAAAAGAGCTATGAGTAAGTTTTCTCAACCTTCGCAAAGAGATTTAGAGATGCAAGAAATCGTTCAAATGCTTCATTGGATATTCAAGTAGAGATCGTTCAAGACAAAGTGCTAGTCCACAAACTCAAGCTCCGATTGAATCAACTGTTGGCGGTGTTAAAAGTAGCCAGCCTGAGTGTAGACAATGTGGGAGACGACATGTGGGAGAGTGTTGGGGTAAGTACAACAATAGAGTTTGTTGTAAATATGGATCTCGAGATCATTTTATTCGAGATTGCTCAAAGATAATTGAGGAAGAAAATGTTCATAATGAAAGTCGAGTAATGTGACGGCTAGGGGTAGACCACCCAGAAACACCAGAAATGTGAGTGAAAGTCAGAGAGGGACAACTGACACAAGCTGTGAGGTTAGAGGCGAGAGCACCTGCTCAAGCCTATGCCATACGTGCATGAGAAGAAGCATCATCTCCAGGCCTCATCACTGGTACTTTCACTTTATTTGATACTGATGTGATTACATTGGTAGATCCAGGATCAACTCATTCCTATGTATGTGTGAACCTAGTATTGAATAAGACTTTACCTGTTAAGTCTACTGAATTTGTGGTTAGAATGTTGAACCCCTTAGGTAAGTGTATCTTGGTGGATAAGGTGTGCAAGAATTTCCCATTGATGTTTCGGGATGCTTGTTTTTCGGCTAATTTGATGTTGTTACCATTCAATGAGTTTGACATAATTTTGGGTATGGATTGGCTTACTTTGCATAATGCCATTATGAATTGTAAAAGAAAGAGTATTGAGTTGAAGAGTCAGAATGGTGAGATAGTTTGAATTTAATCTAGTGATATGAAAGGATTACCAGCTATTGTATCTGCGATGAAAGCTATAAACTATATGAGAAAAGGTTGTGAAGCTTATTTAACATACGTGATTGATACAAAAGTGTCGAAAAAGAAAGTTGAATCTGTGCCTGTGGTATGTGAGTTTCCAGATGTGTTTCCTGAAGAGTTACCGGGATTACCTCCGATTCGGGAAGTTGAATTTAGTATTGGATTAGTGCTGGGGACCACTCCCATTTCGATAGCTCCATATAGAATGGCACCAACAGAATTCAAAGAGTTAAAGTCGCAGTTGCAAGAGTTGACTAACAAAGGATTTGCACGATCGAGTTTCTCACCTTGGGGAGCTCCTGTGTTATTTGTGAAAAAGAAAGATGGAACTATGAGGATGTGTATTGATTATCGATAGTTGAATAAAGTGACGATAAAGAACAGATATCTGTTGCCTCGTATTGATGATTTGTTTGATCACCTAAGAGGAGCTATAGTATTTTCTAAGATAGATTTGAGATCAAGCTACTATCAGTTGAGAGTCAAAGAATCCAATGTGCCAAAAACTACTTTTAGAACGAGATACGGACATTATGAATTCTTAGTGATGCCTTTCGGACTAACAAATGCTCCTGCAGTGTTTATGAATTTGATGAATCAGATATTTAGACCGTATTTGGATCGCTTTGTAGTGGTGTTCATTGATGATATTTTGATCTATTCGTGTGATGAGACACAGCATACCAAGCATTTGAGAATTGTATTACAAACCCTACGTGAGAAATAATTGTATGCCAAGTTTAGCAAATGTGAATTTTGGTTACGTGAGGTTGGTTTTCTGGGACATGTTGTATCAACTGCCGGGATACGAGTTGATCCGAGTAAAATTTCTGCTATATTAGAATAGAAATCTCTGAGAAATGTGTCTGAAGTTCGTAGTTTCCTGGGACTAGGGGGATATTATAGGCAGTTTGTGAAAGGTTTCTCTATGATTGCGACTCCGTTGACTAAGTTGTTACAGAAAGATGTTAGATTCGAGTGGTTAGAAAAGTGCCAGCAGAGTTTTAAATTGTTGAAAGTGTTGTTGACAGAGGCGCCAGTGTTAGTTTAACCTGAATCGGGCAAAGAATTTATAGTTTATAGTGATGCATCGTTGAATGGTTTAGGCTGTGTGCTTATGCAAGAAGGTAAAGTCATTGCTTATGCTTCGAGACAGTTAAAACCACATGAAAAGAACTACCCAACACATGATCTTGAATTGGCTGCGATTGTGTTCGCATTGAAGATTTAGCGTCACTATCTATTTGGAGAGAAATGTCACATCTATACTGATCATAAGAGTTTAAAGTATTTGATGACTTAGAAGGATTTGAACTTGCGACAGAGAAGATGGTTAGAATTGTTGAAAGACTACGAACTTGTGATAGATTACCACCCGGGTAAAGCTAACGTTGTAGTTGATGCTTTGAGTCGAAAATTGCTATGTGCTTTGCAAGCTATGAGTACTCAGATAAATCTGTGTGATGATAGTACGGTTATATCTGAATTGAAAGTAAAGTTGATGTTTGTACATCAGATTTGTAATGCTCAAAAAAATGATGTTGAAATGATGGCTAAACCAACTCAATGTGAATCGAATGCTGAATCAGAATTTCAAATTGATAGGAATGATTGTTTGAGATTTAGAGATCAGATTTGTGTTCTGAGAAATTCAGAGTTGATTTCGACGATTTTGACTAAAGCTCAAAATAGTCATTTGGCTGTACATCAGGGGAGTACAAAGATGTATAATGATCTGAAACAGTTCTATTGGTGGCATGGTATGAAAAGAGATATTTCTGACTTTGTGTCGAAGTGTTTAGTTTGTCTGCAAGTTAAGGCTAAACATCAAGTTCCATCTAGGTTGTTACAACCGATTATGATTCTTGAGTGGAAACGTGAGAGAATTATGGTGGACTTCGTGTTGGGTTTGCCTTTATCTCTGAGCAAGAAAGATGCGATATGGGTGATAGTGGACAAATTGACGAAATCAACTCATTTTGTTCCGGTGAGAATCGATTATTCTTTAGATAAGTTAGCTGAATTGTATATTGCTGAGATTGTGAGATTGCACGAAGTACCACTATCTATAGTGTCTGACAGAGATCCGAGGTTTAGCTCGCGATTTTGGAAGAAATTGCAAGATGCGTTAGGCAAAAAATTGCATTTCAGTACTATTTTTCATCTGCAAACGGATGGTCAATCCGAGCGAATCATTCAAATTCTCGAAGACATGCTGAGATGTTGTATACTTGAATTTGAAAATATGTGGGAAAAACATTTATTGTTGATTGAGTTTGCGTATAACAATAGTTTTCAATCTAGTATCGAAATGGCACCATATGAAGCTCTTTACGGTCGAAAGTGTCGAACTCCATTGTATTGGACTGAGCTGAGTGAGAACAAGATTCACGGGGTTGATCTTATAAAAGAGACTAAACAAAAAGTGAAAGTCATTCGTGATAATTTGAAAGCGGCCTCAAATCGTCAAAAGTCTTATGTAGATTTGAAATGAAAAGATATTGAATTTGAGGTTGGTGATAAAGTGTTTTTGAAAGTATCTTCGTGGAAGAAAATACTTCGATTTAGCCGGAAAGGCAAGCTGAGTCCGAGGTTCATTGGACTATATGAGATCATTGAATGAGTTGGGCCAGTTGCTTATAGATTGAGATTCACATCTGAGTTAGAAAAGATTCATAATGTATTTCATGTGTCAATGCTTCGACGGTACAGATCAGACCCGTCTCATGTGATTGCTCCTACTAAGGTTGAGATTCAGTCAGACTTGTCGTATAGTGAAGAACCGTTCCGAATTCTGGCACGAGAGATTAAAGAATTGAGAAAAAAAAAGAATTTCCTTAGTGAAGGTGTTATGGCACAAACATGGAGTTGAAGAGGATACGTGGGACCCTAAGAACATTATGAGAGAACAATATCCACACCTGTTCACTGGTAAGATTTTACGGGACGAAAATCCCTAAGGGGGAGAGTTGTTGAAACACCCCACACCCGGCCCACGAGAATGGACCGGATCTGGTATGTTCCTCGAAGTAACCCGGTTCAAATTCATTCGAATACTTTGAAAACTGTGTGTTTTGGAAGATAGTTTGTTGTGGGATGGGCTCGAGTTGAAAACAAATTTATTTTATATCAAAAACTCATTCATTTCAGGTGACAAAATGTTTAAACTTATTTTAAATTAAATGGGCTTATTCTTTATAAAGCCCTAAATTCATAACATAGTAATTAAAGCGAAATAAAAAAATCGCCACGATGGCCTTATTACATAACACAAAACCCAAAATAAAATTATACAAGACTTAAAATAAAATAAAGATTCAAATTAAATTAAACTTCAAAGTTGAACATGGCCACCACAAGTCCCGCCATCCCGGTCCATTATTGCTCATCACAGAAACATGTTCCCTAACAGGGTGAGTCGATAGACTCAATGTGTAACCAACACCAAAACATAATAGAAATAGGCACACCATACATATCATATTCATATAAAAATTCATGATAATGATGCAAACCCGAACCCAAACCTATATAGCCATCCGCTACACACCACCCGTACCATCCTGCACACCGTGGGGACTACTAAGTCAACCCTCCATCCGCTACACACCATCGAAGGCAATCATTGCGGTCGGCGTGCTCATCGCCCACTTATAATATTGTGGCATAGCCACCACTTTCGAATAATGTAACCGGGTTACCACATTCACTTAATGTGACCAAGTCACCACATTCACTTAGTGAGACCGAAGTCATCACGTTTCACTTATTGAGACCGAAGTCATCACGTTTCACTTAGTGAGACCGAAGTCATCACATTCACTGAGTGAGACTGAAGTCATCACATTCACTTAGTGAGACCGAAGTCATCACATTCACTTCCCCTTTCTCAATTAACCCGAATGCCCCAAATTATACATATAATGCATATCATATTTTATTTCACTTTCACATCACTTTTCACATGTTGAATATAACATATTTGAAATCCTAGTAGGAGTAGGAAAACGTGCACAGTACTTTGTACCATAATATGGTACTTTAGCCACATTCTTTCACTTTCACATTAATCATATATATCATGTTTAAGCCATAAATCTATTAAGATTAGTGTAGAGTACACACGGTACCTTAGCCATATTCTTACACTTTTGTATTAACACATATAATGAATTAAAGCCGTAAATCTATCAAGATTTAGTGTAGGGTACACACTTGATTTGCTTGAAATCCCGAAAACCTGATCTATTGCTTTAGATCTCAATTCCTACATTTGATTAATCACTTACTACTTTAATAAAAAAACCATTTGACCATAAATCCAAATCCTAGTAGAATTAGTATTCTTAAAACTTACCTTGTTGCCGATTTCAATACTAATCGGATCCCAAATCTATGCTATGCTCCTCCTTGTATTCGGCCAAGCACTAAATCTCATCGGGGTTAGTTTGACTTTTTAAACAAACAAGAATTAGATCTAATTATCAAAATAGGCCTTAGCCGAAAGCTATAGACACTTACCTTGTGGATTTTAAATCCAAACTCACCGAATAACTAGGGAACACGCTGCCTATGGTGTACCTTCTGAAAAGAACTTCTCCTTCCTTGTAGCCTACACTTAGTAAATCTCAAAAGATCTCTTCAAAGTTTGGCAACCATGAACATTAATGGGATTAGCCCTAGAGTTTGATAAGTCTAAAATATAAAAGAATGGAAACCAAACTTAGATCTTACCCTTATTTGAAGGAATCGATTGCACCTTCACTTCAACTTTCGTAGATTCACTTAGAGACTTGATGAACAATCGGCTATGATTCCCTTATGTATTCGGTTTCAAAGATGAAAGAAGAGAGGAATAATAGGCTTAGAAGAAATCGGCTAGGAGGCTAAAAGAAAAGAAGAAAAGAATGGAGGCTCAAGAAGAATATTCGAGAGGAAAAGAGAGAGGAGAATGAATAATGAATGGCCCTAGTCTTATCCTTTTATAGCCGAAATTACTAGGTCAAGAATCCTTAACTTGGCCACCACTCTTCCTTATTTTCCTAATTAAAGAATAATTCTTCATTTATCCACCTATTTAGCGAATTTTAAAGAGAGTGAAACTCCTCTTTTGCAAGCCTTGTGCAATCCACCTCTTGGGCTTCTAGAAGCAAAATAAAACTTATTTTATTTGCTTTTATGTGACTCAATTCAAGCCCAACACCCTTGCATGTGGGCCATTTCACGAGGCCTTAAGTGGCATCTTGAGCCACTTTTCCAAGTCCGTTAATGGGTCAAATTTCACATACCTTATATTTTAGGGTCATCGGCCCTAAGTTCCCTTTGAACTTTAAAATTTGACATTTGGGTCATTTTAAGTTTCCAAAATTTTCATGGCTTTGTAAACTTGACATTTCCTAGGTTTCCAAAATGTTTAGTTTCCTCTTTTGGCTTAGTTTCCAAAATGTTTACTTTCCTCTTTTGGCTTAGTTTCCAAAATGTTTACTTTCCTCTTTTGGCTTAGTTTCCAAAATGTTCACTTTCCTCTTTTGGCTTAGTTTCCAAAATGTTCACTTTCCTAATTTGCTTAGGTTTCCAGAAATGGTCATTTTCCTACTTTCAACGTAACCTTTCCATACATTCTCAGGTTTCCAAAATCATTCCAAATTTATTCCAAAACACATAAAACATGTCTTTTCGTACAATTTAGGCCAAAATGCATAGGCCTTTTTTAGGATGTTACAGTTCTACCCCCTTAAAATAATTTCGTCCTCGAAATTACTTACTATCGTTCATCCGTATAGTCTAACTCACTACACTACGCTATTGCTGCGCACTCTGATCTCAAAGAACTATCATACTTTCTAGGCACATTCTCTAAGTTCACAATCAAGGTTCCATACACTTCATAAAACGAATCGATCTTATAGCGGGCAAAGTAATGGAGGATAATCCAGAAATAAGAAACTTACCCGTTGTCTCATCTGGCGCATCACTATCCTCACGACGGTCGACTGCATAAACCAACCTTGGCTGCCTTACATCTGAACCTTCAACACCTCCGCTTGGTGCTCCACGTCCTCGGCAAACCATTACCTCATTATTCAAATCACGACCTCGTTGAAATTGCTTCCTCCTCTACCGGCTGATTAACATTACGAGTCTTGATCGACTTTCTTCTGATACTTTGGACAGTTCTTAAGCATATGGTCCTTGGACCCACACTTAAGACATGCTCCTGTCTTTTTCCAACACTCACCTAAATGCTTCTTTCCACAATGCTCACAAGGACGATACTGCCATCCTGTAGCAGATTGTTGATCCCTCGGCCCATCAGTTCTGGGCCTTTTCTGCACATTTTTCGACGATCCATAACCCCTCTTGGGTCTATTCCTATCAGAGTTACGCTTAACCAATCCTTGATTCCTCGGCTACCTTAGCCTTTTCTACTAACGTGAAAACTCCGTTCACGATGTGGAGCTATCAATAATCTTAGGTCATCCCTTAATCCGTCCTCAAACGGACCTGGCGTTCATGTTCGGTTGCGACTACTCCTCGAGCATATCGACAACCTCGAAAATTCACCTCATATCTCGCTCTCGACTTGTTCCTTGAACTAGTCCTAGAAAAGCTTTCCTCTGCTCATCAATATACCGTGTGCCGACATACTTTTTCGATATGCCTCCTTGGCATACTCCCATGTCGAGATCCTCACCGTGGCACCATCCCTGACGATTAACCACCATTGGTATGCTTCATCACGTAATGGTGCCACCATCCCTTTCAACTTTTCTTCAAGGGTCGGTCGAGCTCATCCATAATCGCTCGGTTGCTTCCAACCAATACTCACCAGATTGGGTGCCACACGGACACTCCACGAAACACCTCGGCCTGTTGGCTCGAGTCACTCGGGTATAAATTTTGAGCTCCGTATTTCCACCGCGCCACCACCATTTCCAACACTCGCAACATAGCTCGTGACACGGCATCATCCCGTCCCGAGCTTCTTTGCTCGACATTAACAAATGGGGTGATGGTGGCGGTAACTCATTGTCAGACCCTTGACCCGATCTAACGGGTTCTGACACAGTTATTCTTCCTCTACCGTGTCCTTGACGACCGCGTCCTCTAGAACTCATTTCTAACGTCGAGATCTGATTTAGAAGTTTTTTATAAATTAGTACGTTTGTTTCACTTTATTATTCGCGAAGAAATTTTATGAAAAGAGTTTAGGAGTGGTTCTTTCGTATTCATACATGCACACAGTCTTTTCATTCATTCACACATCCATCAAACAATTATGAACCTTAGTTCATTCAGAGAAACGTTGTAGTTTTTCATTTGTTATTTTTCCACTACCCGGGGGTATTTTCGTAATTTGTCCTACTGGTATTTTCGTAATTTGTCAAAATAAGGTTCCTTGGTGATTTTGTCACAAGGTATTTTTGGTCCTTTTAAGTTCACGGGTATTTTGGAAAATTTTTGAAATTGAGGGTATTTTAGAATTTTTGGACCTTGGGGTATTTTGGTAATTTTTCCACAAAGCAGGTAAATTGTAAAATTTTAATAAATCGGGATATTTGAAGTTGCAAAACTTTGAGGGTTCTTTTGAGAAATTTATTTTCCAAAGACGATGAAGTTGCAAAAATTTTGGAAATCGAGGTCATTTTGGAAATTTTGGTAAGTTAGGGGCAATTTTGTAATTTTCCAAAAATCACGGTATTTTGATAGTTTGCAAATTAGGGTTTTTGGACTTTTATAACATAATGACATTTTGGTAAAATTTGTTGAGTAGTTGACCATTTTATAACCAGGGGCATTTTTGTAATTTTACCACTAGGGGTATGTTCGTAATTTTGTAAGTTGGAAATTTTTCGGAGAAAATTGTGTATAAGAAATAGTTTTTGTGAATTAAGGAAAAAAAATGATTTAAGAATTAATAGTAAGGTTCCGAAACATGGCTAGTTCCCTTTCGGGTTTTAGTCATTATGTTTAGCCTATGACCGAGCCCTCTTGGTCGGGGTGAACAAAGCTACGCACTGGCGAGGATTCAGTGGAGAGGAGGTGAGTCACGCGATCGCTTAAATACCAAGCTCCCACTGAAACCATTCCTAGACATGCGCATAGAGGTTGCCACACCACTGGCTTAGTGACTTAGCCATAGGTTTGTTCAGTGCATTAAGTCTTATGTGGTTTTGTGTTTGAGTAGTCTAATCCTAGGGTTCAAGTTCCTATCATTCTATTCTACGTTCCATGCCTTTTCTACCCTTAAACAGTTCACAGAATCACACATATAGTTAGGGTACTTACCGGTGGATCATGGGTTGAGACTTAGGTGCCATGCCGAAAACACGCTTATTTTTCAAAGATAATCATTTGGCTCACTTTGAAAATGTTTTGGGCCTTAGACCACAAGCCGAGAGTTTAAAACTGGGCTCTGATACAAACTAAAACACCCCACACCCCCACGAGAATGGACCGGATCGGTATGTTCCTCAAGTAACCTTGTTCAAATTCATTCAATACTTTGAAAACTGTGTGTTTTGGAAGATAGTTTGTTGTGGGTTGGGCTCGAGTTGAAAACAAATTTATTTTATATCAAAAACCCATTCGTTTGGGTGACAAAATGTTTAAACTTATTTTAAATTAAATGGGCTTATTCTTTATAAAGCCCTAAATTCATAACATAGTAATTAAAGCGAAATAAAAAATAAATACGATGGCCTTATTACATAACACAAAACCCAAAATAAAATTATACAAGACTTAAAATAAAATAAAGATTCAAATTAAATTAAACTTCAAAATTTAACATGGCCACCACAAGTCCTGCCGTCCGGTCCATTATTGCTCATCACGAAACATGTTCCCTAGCGGGTGAGTCGATAGACTCAATGTGTAACCAACACCAAAACATAATAGAAATAGGCACACCATACATATCATATTCATATAAAATTCATGATAATGATGCAAACCCGAACCCAAACCTATATAGCCATCCGCTACACACCACCGCATTCACACTTTTACCGTGGGGACTACTAAGTCAACCTCCATCCGCTACACACCATCGAAGGCGGTCATTGCGGTCGGCGTGCTCATCGCCCACTTATAATATTGTGGCATAGCCACCACTTTCGAATAATGTAACCGGTTACCACATTCACTTAATGTGAGCGAAGTCACCACATTCACTTAGTGAGACCAAGTCATCACGTTTCACTTAGTGAGACCAAAGTCATCACGTTTCACTTAGTGAGACCAAGTCATCACATTCACTTCCCTTTCTCAATTAACCCAAATGCCCCAAATTATACATATCATGCATATCATATTTTATTTCACTTTCACATCACTTTTCACATGTTGAATATAACATATTTGAAATCCTAGTAGGAGTAGGAAAACGTGCACAGTACTTTGTACCATAATATGGTACTTTAGCCACATTCTTTCACTTTCACATTAATCATATATATCATGTTTAAGCCATAAATCTATTAAGATTAGTGTGGGGTACACACATACCTTAGCCATATTCTTACACTTTCAGATTAACACATATAATGAATTAAAGTAGTAAATCTATCAAGATTTAGTGTAGGGTACACACTTGATTTGCTTATAAATTCCTTGAAATCCAAAACCCGATCTATTGCTTTAGATCTCAATTCCTACATTTGATTAATCACTTACTACTTTAATAAAAAACCATTTGACCATAAATCCAAATCCTAGTAGGATTAGTATTCTTAAAACTTACCTTGTTGCCGATTTCAATACTAATCAAATCCGAAATCTATGCTATGCTCCTCCTTGTATTCTACCAAGCACTAAATCTCATCGGGGTTAGTTTGACTTTTAAACAAACAAGAATTAGATCTAATTATCAAAATAGGCCTTAGCCAAAGCTATGACACTTACCTTGTGGATTTTAAATCCGAAACTCACCGAATAACTAGGAACACGCGACCTATGGTGTACCTTCGGAAAAGAACTTCTCCTTCCTTGTAGCCTACACTTAGTAAATCCCGAAAGATCTCTTCAAAGTTTCGCAACCATGAACATTAATGGGATTAGCCCTAGAGTTTGATAAGTCTAAAATATAAAAGAATGGAAACCAAACTTGGATCTTACCCTTATTTGAAGGAATCGATTGCACCTTCACTTCAACTTTCGGAGATTGACTTAGAGACTTGATGAACAATCGGCTATGATTCCCTTATGTATTCGGTTTCAAAGATGAAAGAAGAGAGGAATAATAGGCTTAGAAGAAATCGGCTAGGAGGCTAAAAGAAAAAAAAAGAAAAGAATGGAGGCTCAAGAAGAATATTCGGAGAGGAAAAAGAGAGGAGAATGAATAATGAATGGCCCTAGTCTCATCCTTTTATAGCCGAAATTACTAGGCCAAGAATCCTTAACTTGGCCACCACTCTTCCTTATTTTCTAATTAAAGAATAATTCTTCATTTATCCACCTATTTAGCAATTTTAAAGAGAGTGAAACTCCTCTTTGCAAGCCTTGTGTCGTCCACCTCTTGGGCTTCTAGAAGCAAAATAAAACTTATTTTATTTGCTTCTTATGTGACTCGAACTCAAGCCCAACACCCTTGCATGTGGGCCATTTCACGAGGCCTTAAGTGGCATCTTGAGCCACTTTTCCAAGTCCGTTAATGCGTCAAATTTCACATACCTTATATTTTAGGGTCACCGCCCTAAGTTCCCTTTGAACTTTAAAATTTGACATTTCGGGGTCATTTTTAAGTTTCCAAAAATTTTCGCGCGGCTTTGTAAACTTGACATTTCCTAGGTTTCCAAAATGTTTAGTTTCCTCTTTTGGCTTAGTTTCCAAAATGTTTACTTTCCTCTTTTGGCTTAGTTTCCAAAATGTTTACTTTCCTCTTTTGGCTTAGTTTCCAAAATGTTCACTTTCCTCTTTTGGCTTAGTTTCCAAAATGTTCACTTTCCTAATTTGCTTAGGTTTCCAGAAATGGTCATTTTCCTACTTTCAACGTAACCTTTCCATACATTCTCAGGTTTCCAAAATCATTCCAAATTTATTCCAAAACACATAAAACATGTCTTTTCGTACAATTTAGGCCAAAATGCATAGGCCTTTTTTAGGATGTTACAGTTGTAACAGCTCGGTTAAGACCCTAGTCAAAACAGTGGTTTTGAGACCATAAATTCGAGGTCAAAATAATATTTTAATGTTATATTTGGTGTTGATTCTATGTGACTCAGTCTGTGTGATAAATTGATCGATTGTATATCGAATTAAGAGAAAGGACTTAATCGCATAAAATACAAAAGCTGTGTGCTGATTGTTAAGTGTTTAATTGTTGTTGTCTTTATAATGTGGAGGCCTTATGAAACAATTAGCCCATTATTTAGATAGTGATAGTTAATGGACAATCATGCCCAAAGTTTAAATGTTTATTAATAAGTTTTATTAAGGGCAAAATAGGAAATGAACTATTAATATGCTAATAATAAAACAAATGAAAAAAAAGCTAGTGGATGTGTTCATCCATTCTAGCCGAAAATACCAAAGAAAAAGAAGAAAGAAATCAAGCTAGGGTATTCGGTCATTGTGAGATTGATTGAATGTATGTTTGAGCTCGGTTTTTGATAATTTCTACGTTTTCGTAATCGTTGCTTAGTGCTCTAGCTAACCCATGTTGTAATTTTGTGAATTAGTGATGTTCTTGTGATGAGCCATTGATGAATGCTTGAGCAATGTGCTAGTTGATAGTGAAATATGAAAACGTGGTGTTGGATTAACATAGTTTGTATTGGAGTTTTTAGTGAAATTGAGTATTTTGGACTTAATAGAGAAAATGAGAAATTGAAGGGCTAAATTGTGAAATAAATGAAATGTGTGGACTTGTATGAACATAGAGAATTCTACTAAGCATATGTGTATTGAAATTTTTGTGTATTTGATGATTTTGTGAAATAGGGACTAATGTGTCAAAATGTGAAAATGTGAGGGCTATTTTGTAAAATGCCCTAAATATGTATATGTGAACTAAATTGAATGAATTGTTGATTGAATGGATTGAATTTGAATGTGTATAGACCAAGAAAGGAGAGGTTCGGGTCGAGATCGAGGCAAAGATAAAGTGCTCGATTGATCGACCGTTTCGATAGTTCGACGTCCGAGGCAAGTTCGGACATAATACGTGTATTTAGCTATGTTTAATGTTATGAAATGAATGGTTTGATAATATTGAAATATGAATGCTATGTGATAGATTGTGTTAAGTGGCACTAAGTGTGCATATTCAGAAATGTGACTGAGATAAATCGCACTGTGTGTGCAGAGTAATATAAGCTTCGGCTTTGTGGTTGGCACTGTGTATGCGATATCGATTCAAGATTGGTTTGATGTGGATGCACTAAGTGTACGATGCTAATTAAGCTTCGACTAACTATTTGGGCACTAAGTGTGCGAATAAACTGAAGAAGGGGCGAATGTTGATTGAAATGAATCACGAGTATTGGGTAGCATAAGTATTTGACAACTAAGTGTTACCGTTCGGGACCTATGTGGTTAATGAAACTATGAATGAGTTTATGAAAGGTTAATTGAAAATACTAGCTTTGGATGATATGAGATATTAGATTGTGAAATAATCTATGTGATGATATGTTTTGATTTAATGTATTTTGTTACGAACTTACTAAGCTTTTGAAAGCTTACTGTGTGATTGTTTCTCTGTTTTATAGTGTCAGTAAAGCTAGCTCGGATCTGGGGATCGTCAGCATCTCAATCACACTATCGACAATCTATTTTCGGGTACTTTTGGAAAGATGTACATAGTTGAAATATGGCATGTATAGGCTAGTTATTTGAATTATGTTTGAGATGTTTAAATAGCCATGTGATTTGGTTAGATATGTGTTAGTTTTTAGCATGAATGGTTTTGATATATGATGCATCTTTTGGTAAGGTTTATGAGTAAAGAAAATGATTTATAAATGGTAAGTTTGTGTTGGTATGATACTAGTATGAAATGGAGAAATTGGAAATGAATGATATTGGTATAGAATGTGTTCAAGTGGTGTAATTTAGTTTATTAGTTAACATGGTTGTGAATGAGATTGTATGAGATGATATGTTGGTCATTTGACATGAAATTGGTTTCCAAATTATGTGTGTAATCATGCTTTAATGTGCTTGTAGAGGTTGACCCTTGTGTGGGTGGCAAATTAGCCTTACAAATGGCCTATTTTGTCACACGATTGAGGCACATGGGCGTGCCTAATGACCGTGGATGAATGACAGTATATAGCCTAATTGCACACGGCCTTGACATGGGCGTGTCAATTAGCCGTGGGCATAAGTCAGTAGCTAGCTTAAGGAGTACATGGCCTTGGGACACGGACGTGCCTGGTAGCTGTGTGGTTTTGACAGGATCGACCACGACCAGGGTACATAGGCATTCTTGGTGGCCGTGAGGTAAAGTTAGTTTCAACCACGGGGTAGACACACAGGGGTGTCTAGTAGCTGTGGGAGGCACATGGTCTACCTACACAGGCGTGTAACCCCTGAATCTTTGTAAAGTTTTAAATTTTTGAGAATTTCTATATGTGTTCCGGTTTAGTCCCGACCCTCCTCTAGCATGTGTTTAAGGTCTTGAAGGCCTCAATAAGGGACTATTTGATTATGTTTTGATGTGTTATGATGATGATTGACTTTGTGTCGTAAATAGAATGTGATATGATTTGAATGTTTGGTAATGCCTCTTAACCCTATTCCAGCTTTGGGTTAGGGGTGTTACACGACCACCAATATAGTTTTTTCAAATCATTGTGCATTTTGTACTCCCCGGGTGAACAGATAAACAACCACTGTGTGCTTCGTGCAAAATTTTCTAAATGAGCTCGAAATTCTTTGGTACATAGATTCTACCTCGGTACATTAAACTATCATTGGATCTTATCTGAAAGTCAGAATCACTAGTCAGCTCACATTGCACTCTTTTATCTTGCAATTCATTATCATATTTCTAAACTTCACAAATTTGCTGAGGAAATACTGGTTTAGCTTTCAACTGTGCTAGAATCGAACCATCATCAGATAAGGTTAAGTAAGTTTTCATCGCTCTCAAAGCAAATAGATATTTTCTACTCAAAGCATCTGAGACTACATTTGCTTTCCTCGGATGATAATCAATCACTAATTCATAGTCTTTAAGCAACTCGATCCATCTTCGTTGTCGCAAATTTAGATCTTTCTGGGTCATTAATTACTTCAAGCTTTTGTGGTCGGTAAAGATATTACACTTCTCACTGTATAGATGATGTCGCCAAATCTTTAATGCAAATACAATAGCTATAACACCCCTCACCCGTAATCAACTCTAGAACCGGGTACTAGGCATTACCATGCTTAACCTTGCTTGAAAGTGTGATAACGGACTATAAATTTTCATTCAAACTTATTTCTTACTCAATCTCGGCCTACATGGCCCTAAACATACCTCCGAGAGGTTCGGGGTTTAACCAAGAACTTTTACAAACTCGAAAAATTTTCATCAAAACATGGCCCACACACCCGTGCTGAACTAGGGACACGCCCGTGTGCCCCTAAGACATGCACGTGTCTTCCACCCATGGTCGACACTGACTAAATTCACACGGCCTTGTCACGCCCGTGGCCCTAGCCTGTGTGCCAACCTTGGCATTCTAACTTACCCACACGGCCTACATACACGCTCGTGTGCTTCAGTCGTGTGGCGATTTAAATCCCAAGGGCAAGGTGCAAACTTCACACGGCCTGGGCAGACACATGTTCTAGCCGTGCCTCCCACACGGCCTAGACACACACCTGTGTGTCTACTCTTATGGACAAGAATAAGGCTATTTACCAAGCCCTTTAACTACCCTCACTTGTATACACACACACACACATTAATTTAACATCCATATAAAAGAGCATACACTTTAAAAAGGTAATTTTCATATAACATAAAAACTTGCCAAGTATCGGCCTAACATAATATAGACCATTACAAGAAGACTTCAATACCTTAATAAGCCAACACTTTGGCCAAAAATTATGATCTAACCAAAATACTCGAATCCTATACATGCCATACTCAAAATAAATCTAAATTGTTATACCAAAGTGATGTTGATAGTGTAATACTCGAACTCCGACATTTATTATCCCTAATTTAGCTTGGTGCAACTACAAGGAAGAAGGAAATAAAAGAAGTAAGCACATAGCTTAGTGAGTTTGCATGAAACTCATATAGCAATTATTTTAACTTAATATAATTCATCCCTCGAGAGACAAATACAACTTATTTCAAGAGCTTAGTTTACTTACTCATACTTATTCATACTCGGCATAGGATATATGCTAATTTCATACTTGGAATGTACTTATTGTACCTATAACACTTAATCACATAAATTAGTATAATTTTGCTAATACAACATAATTCAATCTTTCTTTCTTAATTTGAATGAAGCTCTTTATCAACTTTGAACAACTTAACTTATTACCAACTCTACTTGCTTAGCTTTATTGTTACTTCTTTCATACTTGGTTCTTTTTCTCGATGAATTTCCCGGAATAATTGAGGTTACTTAATCTCATCAAACATGTATCTCGATGCCAATTCCATGTCCCAGACATCGTCTTAAATGGGATCGCCTCATGATGCCAATGACATATCCCAAATATGGTCTTACATGGGATCCCTTGGTTTGGTGTCGATGCCATGTCCTAGACATGGTCTTACACGAGACTTTCCTTATATGTTTCCTTGGAAACTTACCATTGCTATGTCTTGACATGGTCTTACATGATATCCTTGCCTTATTAATCTTATCAATTCTATATCTTGAAATGGACTTACATGACATCTTTGCCTTATAAATTCACCAATGCCAAGCCTTGGCTTGGACTTACATGGGACATTTGCCTCATGATAACTTTTCAATGCCATGACTTGTCATGGACTTATATGATATCCTTGCCTTAATGCCAATGCCATGTCTTGACATGGTCTTACATGGACTTTCCTTGTCTCATGTTGTGATATTAGTATTACTCAATATTCCAAGTCTTCATTCGGGACTTAATCCTACATGTTCTCATTCATCCTCTCATAAAGATACATTTACTTATCTTCATAATAATAGTATACATAATACAAAATAATAATTGATTTAATAAAAATACATATGAAACCTTAAATTCATACAAACTTACCTCGGTATTCAAAATGTATGTAGACGTGTAATCTAGTCCTTGATTTTGTTTTTGCCTCGGTTTTGATCCGGGCTTCATATTTCTTGATCTATAATAACAGTTTAGCTCATTTTAATCCTCACATTAATAAAAAAAACATTTCAATAAGTATGCTTTGGCAAAGTTACTATTTTGCCTCTAGACTTTGGCAAAAATTACCATTTTACCCCTAGACTCAGAAATTAATTCTAATCACATTTCTACCTTTAACAAGCCTAGGTAAACATTTAATACTATTATAACTATCATCAAAACTCAACATTTCACATAATCACTACAATTTGTAACATTTCCATCAAGGTCCAATTACGTGTTTTTCAAGACAACACCTTACATAAAAGTTGTTCTTCTAACAACTAAGACTTTAATTTCTTCCAATAAAATGCAGCAAACAACAATGATAGGTCTCATGAAAAAGCTCTAAACTTTACACAATATTTCACAATAGTCCTCTCATTTGAAAGCTTGAGCTTTAGGGGTCACAGAAGTACAACTATTACTAAGAAAATCATCAAAATCACTTACTAGAATTGGAAGAGAGCTTGCTTAAAATTTTTGAGCTTTCAACCCTCTATTTTCTTGCAAAAATCGGTGGAGAAAGATAAAGAGAAATATGATATTTTTCTCTTTCTTTTTTTCTAATATTAAACTAGTCAAATTAGCCTCCAACTCCTACTAACTTTGATAAAATTTTGTCCATCTTTGTCTCCCACATAGCCCATGACCGGCCAAGAAATTACAAGGGCTAAATTGCCCTTTAAATACCTCAATTTTACAATTTATGGCTATTTGATACCTTTAGCAATTAAAATGGAAACTTTAGCACTTTATGCGATTTAGTCCTTTTTCACAATTAAACATGAAATCACTAAAATTTAAATTCTCAAATTCTTATGTACTTATACAACTATTTACTAATTCATGAAGTCACATGAAAATAAATTTCTCAAATCTCTAGTTTAGTGATCTCGAGATCACTGTTCTGACTAGCCCTAAATCGGGTTGTTACAATTCTCCCCCCTTTAGGGATTTTTGCCTTCGAAAATCTTACCAGTGAAAAGGTTGGGGTATTGGGTTCTCATTGTTGCCTCGAGCTCCCATGTAGCCTCTTCTATCCCGTGTCTTTGCTATAGAACTTTCACTAAGGCTACACTTTTTTTTCTTAATTGCTTAACCTCTTGTGCTAAAATTCTAACTAGCTCTTCACCATAAGTCAAGTCCGATTGTATCTCTACCTCCATCAGTACTATGATATATGAAGGTTCAGAGCAGTATCGGCGCAACATAGACACGTGAAACACATCATGAATCTTCTCTAACTCAGAGGGCAAGGCTAGTCTATAGGCTACCGGCCCAATTCTCTCAGTGATCTCATATGGTCTGATAAAATGCGGACTCAACTTGCCTTTTCAGCCAAATCAAAGTACTTTCCTCCATGACGACACATTCAAGAATACCCTATCACCAACTTGATACTCAATCTCTTTCCTTTTTAAATCTGAGTAGGATTTTTGCCTATCTTAGGTGGATTTCAAACAGTCGCGTATCACCTTTACTTTTTCTTCAGTTTTCTTAACCAAATCGAGTCTGTGTATCTATTTCTCTCTAAGTTTGACCAATACAAGGGCGTTTGGCATTTACACCCATACAATGCCTCATAAGGCACCATCCTCAAGCTTGCTTGGAAACTATTGTTGTAGGCAAATTCCACCAATGGTAAATATTTTTCCCAACTACCTTGGAAATTAAAACACAACATCGAAGTATGTCTTCGAGTATCTAAATTACTCTTTCTGACTTTTCGTCAGTCTGTGGATGAAAGGCTGTACTGAAACTCAATTTCGTGCCCAAGGCTTCTTGCAACTTTTTTCCAAAATCGTGACATAAATCTTAGATCCCTATCCGAAATGATCGACAATGGTACCCCATGAAGGCTTATTATCTTTGACATGTACAAGTTCGCTAATTTATCAGGCGAATAATCGACTGGCACTGGTATAAAATGGGCTGACTTTGTAAGTCTATCAACTATAACCCATACAGCATCTTTCTTGCTAGGGGTCAGTGGCAAACCCGTTACTAAGTCCATAGTAATGTAGTCCCATTTCCATTTAGGAACCATAATGGGCTGAAGCAGGCCTGAAGGTACTTGGTGTTTAACCTTTACTTGCTGACAAATTAAGCATTTCAAAACAAACTCTGAAATATCCTTCTTTATATTCGGCCACCAATAC
The DNA here is from genome assembly GCA_025506655.1 of Gossypium rotundifolium. NCBI lineage: Eukaryota > Viridiplantae > Streptophyta > Magnoliopsida > Malvales > Malvaceae > Gossypium > Gossypium rotundifolium. The sequence goes on from CP106724.1 coordinate 140,632,533, forward strand.
TGTTGCTTCAAGTCATTGTACATCTTGGTGCTACCCAGGTGCACTGATAAACATCCGCTATGTGCCTCATGCAAAATCCTCCGAATAAGCTCATCATTCGTTGATACACAAACTCTGGCTCTGAACATCAGACATCCATCGAAATCAATCTGAAAATCAGACTCAATGCCTAACTCGCACTCAGCTTTCTTGTCTCGTAAGTCATTGTCACTTCTCTGGGCCTCATAAATCCCTTAATGGAACATTGGTCTAGCCTTCAGTTCAGCTAGAATAAAACCATCTGCTGACAAGGTCATCTGTGTATCCAATGCTCTCAAAGCAAATAGAGACTTTCTACTCAAAGCATCGGCAACTACGTTCTCCTTTCCTGGATGGTAATCGATGACCAACTCATAATCCTTTATCAACTCTAGCCATCTTCGCTGCCTTAAATTCAGTTTCTTTTGAGTCATCAAACACTTTAAACTTTTGTGATCGGTGAAAATCTGACATCTTTCACCGTACAAATGGTGTCTCCAAATCTTTAATGCAAAAACAATGGCAACCAACTCTAAATCATGCATCGAGTAATTCTTCTCATGTGGCTTTAACTATCTAGAGGCATAGGCTATCACCTTGCCTCCTTGCATAAGTACACAGCCTAATTCGTTTAAGGAGGCATCGCTGTAAATCATGAATTCCTTCCCCAACTCAGGTTGCTGTAGGACTGAGCCTCTATCAACATTGCCTTCAATTTTTCAAAACTCTATTGGCATTTTTTCGTCCAGTCAAACTTTACGTTTTTCTGTAACAATTTTGTCATTGGGGTCGTTATCATGGAAAACCCATTGACGAACCGTCTGTAGTAGCCAGCTAGGCCTAGAAAACTTCTAACTTCAGATACATTTTTTGGCTATTTCCAATCCACAATAGCCGAGATCTTACTTGGGTCACCTCAGACTCTATCTCTCGAGACAATATGTCCTGCTAACTTATATATTTCTTCCAGAACTCGTCTGAAAGAATTTCCAAGTAACTCTTTCTCTACATACCACAGGCACTAAGGTAATCTACTATTGATATGCAATGTCCCTTAATAAAGATATGGCACACTTTAAACACTCAGCTGGCATGGACGAAAGTTCATCGAATACCCTGATAGTATTTTCAAGCTAAAATTTAGCTCTCTTGGGATCATCATCAACGATAACTCTGAACTCTTCAACCCCATATTTATAGATTTTATCAACTAGTGGTGTAACATCCCAAAATTGGGCCTAGTAGGATTGGGCCCATTAGGCCTTGGGCTTGGGAGCGTTTAAAATTTTTTAGAACAAGAGAACAGCATTATTTCATGTTGGACTTAATAGGTAAGTCATTTTGGAAAGTTACGAGGTTTCTAGAAAGTTCCGAGTTCAAGTTAGGCCATAAGAAAATTTTAGTGTTGAAGCATTTAAAGGGGAGCAGACAAGTGGCATCTAGTATAAGGGAATAATTGGGCAACTTGCTAGCACAAGAGGAGCTAGTAGCAAGGTGATGAGACATCACATGAAGGGGCTTAAGGGCTGGAGTTCGAATCTCATCTAGTGCAATTTTTGATTTATTTTTTTATGCTATTCATCCCTAAGTGTCGGCCATGAATGTATATAAGGCAAGGAAGACTTTTAATTTTGGAAAGGTGGATAAGGAAATAAGGCGAGGATGAGGGTAAGGAAAGAAATCAAAAGGAAAAGGCAAGATAAGGGAACATGTTGGCCTTTTTCATGGGTGATGTTTTGGAAAGATTTTTGTTGGTCAACATCCACCCTTTTGGCTAGAGTTCACATGGTTTTGTTAGGGGGAAGGGAGAGCTGAATTTCTCTTTTATTTTTAGACCATTTTGTTAGCTTTGGTGCATGAGAGGTACAATTTTCTCTTTGAACATTGTGTCTTCTTTTCAAATCCATCTCCCTCTTTGCTTTGGTCGAAACTTCCTAATCTATTTGGTCATTTTTCTCTTTTGTTTTGCCGTGACCTTCAAACCATTTTTGCTCATTTCCTTTTGATGGCCGAATCACTCTTGCACAATTGTCTATCTTTTTCTCTTATTTAGCCGAAACTATTAAGCTCCCTTTCTGCATCTTTTCATTTCTTTTCACAAAATTCTTCAACCTTTCTTCCTTCTTCTTTAATCCACATTTTCATAACTGAATTTTTGATCATCCTCTTCTTCATTTAACAAGTTGGACTTTTCTTTCTTGATTAAACCGGGTAAGTGTTTTTATTCAAATCTTTTCATTCTATTTCTCCTTAGCCAAATGAGTGTCCCTCATTATTTGGTTGTTTCATATTGTTTCTAAACTGAAATGGTGTTTTTCTACACTCCATCATATTTTGATAATTCTCTATTTGTAGTATTCTAGTGGATTGGATGAATACCACATCTTAGCCGAATCATTTCTAGTCTTGTGCCCAATCGAAAGAAGTGGATCTATTATTGTCAAGGTAGGGGATTTCTTCAAGGTTCAATACCTCAATACTTGATTGAAGTTGTAAATGATGGAACGCCGGCACCCCCAAGGCGCAGCGAAATAAAATTAATCCCGGTGATCCAAACCATGAATCCATGTGTGAGGAACGAATCGGGGTGAAATAAAGGTTTCGAAATTACCAAAGTTTCGATCACGAGTAGATAGCGACGCTCGACGACAAGATATCGATCTCTTGTCGAACCAAGCCACAACCTTTACGATGTCGGCCTCTCGTAATCCACTCGGTTTGACTATGAACGCGTAAATCTCCAAAAACTATTTCTTTTAGAGAGGTGTTTTGCTTGACTACCGCTAGACCTTTTTAAGCAAAATTCTTAGGGTTTTTCTTCACTTATTACCCTTTTATAATCAGATTTCATTTATGAATAATAAAATTAAATAAATATAATAATGTTTTAACCAAAATTATAATTACATTAATTATACCCAAAAAGTTATAATTACATTAATTATAACATGGATTTCTGTAAACTATATTTATTTAAATTTATATACTGAACCAAATTCATATATTAATTCTCATTATGTGTACAACATCCTTGTACATATAATATATTCAATATTTGATTACCGAATTAAATTAATTCTTTAATTAATTTAATTCATATGACAATCAAACACAATACAAACTATGTTTCATTCCGTTCATTTCAACCATAGGGTGTGACCACAGAGGTTCTTGTAACGTTAGTAGTAATACTAGAACGATTCTAATGTCACAAACAATGAGTGGCATCTAGCAATGCATCATTGCTACCTAAGATACAAGAAGTCATGATTCGACATAACTTTTGTGATTAACTTTTCATGCATTAATCCTTAAGTCCTTTATCTCCGAATAGATACAAGTCATGGAATAGTCACACTTGTATAGTCCATCCCATGTTTCTTGATATCTTGAGTAGACTATGATATACAAATTAGTATGACATCTCATGTCAACTTATTTGAGCATGGCCATGCATTTCTAGTCTCACTCAATCAAGTGGCCTAAGATATTACTCCCATTATGTGGGAGGACTTATCTATATTGATCAACAATATCCTCTACATTGATTGTGATATATCCAACATCACCTTTATAGAACAACCATTCTGATTATACGCTTGATCGTATCAAAATATACGACTCACGATGTTGGGATAATGATTATCTCAAGTCTAAGGATCATATACATATTAATCACTATGAGTAATGTTGTGACAATTACATAATAATCCAAGAAACATACTCATACGGGTCAATCCAATATGTTGTTCTCTAACATACATATTCATGCATTGATTTTGACACTCCATATCAATGATAACTCTTTATCATCAATCAACTACATGTGAGTCTTAATGCATTATTGTTGTCCTAGTCAACAATAATACTTGACTAAGGATATTTTAAGAATAATCATATTATTCGTGACATTATTATAAAACAGTTTATTTGTACACGGTATGAAAAACTCAAATAATAATGACAACGCTTTATATTAATAAACATGGTAAATCAAGTATGTTATTACAACCATCTCATGATTGATCTTTGGGCATACTCTTACAGTAAATTGGGCTTTGGATTAATTGTTGACTGATTGTACCTTTAGGTGCCGCGGAGAGTATCGTGTTACGGATTCCGAATAAGGTGTGTAATCTCATACCCCATCCGAATACATGTAATGGTGTGTAATCTCATATCTCTCTGAATAATGCATGAAATGTTCTATGATTCGGTCAAAATACTGAAGGAAATCAAAAACCGGCATCGGTGATCACTCGGGCGTGCGTATGTTTGTAGTGGTAACCATATTTTGCAATGAAATAGTTTTTGGTTAGCAGCAGTGACATGATTTTGAAAAATCACGAAAAATAGGAGAAAGGGAATTAGAAAGTGAATAAGATATCAAATCAAAGCTTACTGTGTCTAGTTTTATATGAAAGAAACAGAAGAGGAAGAGGAATTTTATATTCTGTGATATCTTAATTTTAGTGAGACTGGTTCTAAAGAACTTCGTGGTTCCCTATTTTGTCTTGGAAAAATCATTCAAAATTGTACAAAGTGAATTATGAGTTATAATTTATATTTATAGATTCCTTAGTGAGTCTAGTTTCAATATAAATGAGTGGGAGCAACATATGAAAACGGTACAAGGAGATATTTGAATTTAGGGTAAGAGAGGTCAGAACCGTTGGTCAGTGAAACAAGGGAATCTTTAATGAATAAAATGTACTAAATGGCTAAGTCAAAAATTCTGGAAAAACTTTAGTAAGAATATATATGAGTATAGTGTCAAGGAAAATTTACTGATCTAAATTTTGAGTTCCCTAACTCGAGTTATAGTCAATTTATTCAATATGACGCGGATGGACAGATTCAATTTTTATGCCCCAAATTAGTAGTTAAGTCTGAGGTTGCGAAATTACGAAAATACCCTCGATGGGTAAAATTACAGAAATACCTTTGGGTTGTAAAATTATGAAAATGCCCCTATGGGCTGATTTACAAAATGCCCCTATGGGCCGATTTACCGAAACGCCTCTATGGGTCGATTTACCGAAATGCCCCTAATGGGTCGAATTACGAAAATGCCCCTAATGGACCGATTTGATAGATTGCCCTAATGGGCCAATTTGCAAAGTGTTATTATTGGGCCAAATTTTTTTAATGAATCTCTGAATTAATTATTGGTGTTTATATTTGTAAATATCATGATTTACTATGTATGATGCATTTACATAATTTTGCATGGGTTGGGAAAATGTTGAAGAGAAGTAATTCCGGTGGCACTGCCACAAAAATGTTTGTTAATCTGATTCGTTATGATTCTGGTGGCTTGTCCACAATTCAAAATATGTTATAAATGGCTAAATTCCTGCGATTGGTGTGATTGGCGGGGTGGGTTGACTTGATCCCCACAGGTGTGATAGGATAGTATAGTGGTGTGTAGCGGATGGATTATTAGGTTGGGTTGAGTTGCATTACATTCATTTGATTATTTTGATACAGTATTATGTAAAAGGCACTTAGGCCCAAAATATTGATTTACGGGTTCAGGCCTAGTGGATCACGGTAAGGGGATTATACACTGAGTTCTTGTAACTCACCCCCTTCTTTCTTAATCCTTGTAGGTAATGCTCAGTGATGTGGACTTGGGCCATGGATGACTTGGTGGGGGCCATACTTCAGAAATGGTTTTTATTGAACTTTATATTTCTATTTCCGTTCACTTTATTACTCTTACTATTTTGGGTTTTTATGTTGTAATAAGGCCTCTGGAATATTATATTTTTGTTTTATGTTTGACGTACTTATATTTTTCTTAAATTGTTTTAAATGGGAATTTTTCTAAATACTTAAATAAAGATTTTCTAAAATAGATTAACAAATGGACTTCATAACAAACTTTCACAAATATTTTAACTCGAAAATTTTCTCTTGAATTATCAACGATTTTTTCAAAAGTCACAGTTTTATAAGATCTCTAGTTCAACTTATCGATTTATCAATCAACCTTCGAGGTTAGTAGTACTTTATTAAATTTTCAAATCAAACTTGTTTTCTCAATTATAGCAAAACAACACCTATTTTAGTACGAATAAAAAGGATTTAACATGTTTTTCTCATGTGACATGTTAGATCCGGTCATAACGCATGGGCCGGGTTTGGGGTGTTACATGTAACATCCTGAATTAATGGGCCTTCACATTTGATGTGTATTATGTTCAATGTGTTAATTAGAGTATTTAAGGGGCTTAGATTGGGCCGAGGCCTTGGTTAAATTTTCTATTTGGACACTAGAGGGTTTAAAAGATGTTATCCGTGTTTTAAACACAAGTGGGCTTGTGGCCCAGTGGCAAAATGGCGCCACTTAGAGAGCAAGGAGGTGGCGTCAACTGAGGAGGCCCAAACTCAAGGGGCACAATTCCTTTAATTTTAATTAGCTAAATTTCGACATATAGGTAGGTAAGGTTGGACGGCAACAAGGCTTAAAAATAGGGAGATTTATCTGTTGAATAATATAGATAATTGTACTAATATTAGTTATGAGTAGATTAAGGTGAAAAGATGGGAGTTAGCTGCTGTAAGCAGAGTTGGCTGAAATTCCAACTCTGAGGGAATCAGTTTTGATGTGGCATAAGGGGTGCCAAAATTCTCCATGTTTGTCAATTAGTCTCGATTTTCAGAAGAGGGTAATTCCGGCATTTGATAGGTAAGTGTCAAAATTCCCTATAAATAGGAGTGTATCTCTTCAAATTCCAGCATCTGAACCCTATTCTTTGTGCCGAAATTCTCAGTCCTTCTCTACACTCTCTATTTTCTTTTCTTTTCCAAAAGTCAAACCTCTCAACTTTCTTCTCATCTCCATAACCGAATACCTTTGTCTATTCTTTTTCTCTCTGTCGATTTCTCTATTAAAAGCCGAAACCTCTTAATTCACTTTTTTTCCATTCTTTTCCTCTTGTCCGATTTTTCCATAAACCGGGATTTTATTGAAGTGCCGATTTCTCTGTAAAGGTAAGAACCAAATTCTTTTCTCTTTCGATTTTGAGACAATATTCGAATGGCTAGTAGATTGATAGGCTATCTTTAGTTTGACTCTTTCGTTAATCGCATGTTCTTTTGGGCGGACTGGGAAATCGTAGTAGATCGAATCATCCAGATCTAAAAAAGGCAAAAACCATTAATCTCTAGTATCCTATCGATTTCGGGATCTCAAGGTAAGGGATTTCTTTAGATTCCTATTAAGATTCGCTATCATAATTGAGATATTAACTCATATGTTATGGTTTAACCCTATTTCGATATAGTAGTTCTGACAAGGACTTTTTGGATGGAATCAAATATGGATCAGGAAAAAGAGAGGGTTGGGTCCATAAACCCAATCCCTAAGTTTAAAAAACGAGCAGTGTCTGCTGTTCGAGATTGGCCACTGGGTTGTGGATCGGCTTTTGAACAGCATCTTAAGCAAATAGCAACCGTATTGGCTTCTGACAATGTCGACATAGAGGGTGTCATCGTAACCATAATAAGGTGTGTATATTCTTAACACATAAGCATTGATATATTATATGTATGCTAAGGGCTAAAAGCTGGAAAGAAAGGCTATATGAATATCAGATTACCTGTAAGGGGTAGGCATGGGATGCCAGGTACGTAACCATAGAAACTTTTCTATGTGAATCATAGTATGTGAAAGTATGAGATCTGTTAGATGGCTTGATGACTTGTTTCTTGTATGTATGCATGCATGGGATGGGATTGATTGATAGATTTATGGTAGGGGAGCAGGGTCGCGAGGCGATCGTGGCTTTGCCACACAAAAGATAGCTATCGAATACTATAATGTATTTCGAGGTTCGCGTAGCGATCGGCCTATATGACAAAAGATAATTATCGAATACTATAATGTATTTCTGAGGTTCACGTAAGCGATCGGTCTATATGATAGGCAGCACAGCTACTGATGTGGTGTGTAGCGGATGGAGGGTTGATTGTAGAAATCCCCACGGTGTAACGGTTGGTACGGGGGTGTGTAGAGGATGGACTCTTAGGTTTTGGGATGGGCCATGATGCATGACATATTTTGTTACCACTGCATGCGGGCAAAGGCCCATAATGTGTTTGTGGGCCCTAGGCTTTTATGTGTTTTCAAGTTTTGCACACTGAGTCTTGGTGACTCACCCTTTTATTTTTCCCCTCTACAGATGAGCGAGAGATGTGGACACGGGAGCCGAGGCGCACTCGAGGGCCATCAAGACTTTCATTATCATTATGGATTATTATTATTGTTTTTTGGGGAATATTTTTGTAATAAGGCCTCATAACTTAGGTTTCCAATTTATTTTTACTTGTTTTACTTTATTTTACTTTAATATGTCACATGTTTATAAACCTATTTGTGCCCAAAGTCTTAATAATAAAATGGAGTGATAAATGGGCTTTTCAAATCCACTCAACATAAAAGTTAAAGTTTCTTTTATTTTTTTTCAAATAATGACTAAATAAATGAAATTTTCAAAACCCATCAAGCAAAGTTTTCAAGAATTAAACACAGTAGCATACCGATCCCAGAATGACGTATGGGCCGGGTTTGGGGTGTTACATTTTTGGTATTAGAGCCTAATTTAAAACTCAGGCTGTGAAATAGGTCCAGTAGGAATTTATGAAAGTAATGTAAGTGGAGAAAGGTTTTGGAAGATATGGCCTTTGAGTCTACCGGCACCCGATCCACCCAGGTAAGTATTCTAAACTTTGGTATGATATGCATGTTGGGTTTTGATGGGCCTTATGGACGTAGATTAGTATGATAGTGTTAATGGACCTTAGGCCTAGATTAAACAATTCTTCAAATCTCATAAGACTTAATTTTTCTTAATTAAGGTGTCATGAACAAGTCACGTGGTTAGGGTGTGGAAACAGATACGCATGTCTAGGATTGGATCCAAGAAGAGCTTGGTATTTAAGCGGTCCTAGTGACTCACCTCCTCTTCTCTAGAATCCTACCTGTTGCGTAGTGGTTGTTCACTCTAACCGAGAGGGCTTGCTGACGGGCCAAAAATTTATAACTAAAACCCAAAAGGGACCATCACCCTGTTTTTATAAAATTGCTTATATACCCCTAATTTTGTAAATTATCCCAAATGCCCTAGGTTGAGGAAATTTACTAAGACACCATTGATTTTGCAAAATAACCAAAATACCCTCATTTAAAAAATTTACCGAAATACCCCTGGTTTGCAAAATTACCAAAATACCCCTATTTTGTAAAATCACCATATTTTGGAAAATTACCAAAATACCCCTGTAGGTTAAAATTACGAAAATATCCCTAGGTAGTGAATTGACAAAAATACCCCTAGATGATGAATGTGAGTTCCTGGATGTTGTTTGCGTGTTTGATGCGTGTATATGGTGCTCTGCTTGATGTTGATTGAATGTGAACTCTGGAATTAGAAAATACAAACTTGAGAACTGAACTTGTAGATAGAATTCAAATTCCAAAGAACTACTGTTAAAACTACTTCCCATAAGATTGTCCGTTATTAATCAGTGGAAGAAAGAATTATTAATTCATAAAATTTTTAATCAGATAAACGCGAAGCAGTAGAATGAATACAAGGGTCGAAGGCGTCCAGCGCATGGCCGTGGTAGGGGTAGGATGGCTGTGTCAAAACCCGTGGGGTCTGGTCACGAGTCAGGGAATGAAGTTCCAGTGCCACCAGCTGTGGAGGCAGAGTTTCAAGATTAGACGGCCAAAGATGATGTTGTATCCCAGGCTATGTTAAGGGTTTTGGAGAGAGTTGATGGAGCAGGCATGGGCACAGGAGCCCGGAAGTTTGTACCAGAGCGACTGAGAGCCAATGGGGCAGAAGTGTTTAAGGGAATTTCGGTGTAGCTCCTAGTACAGCTATGTACTGGTTAGAAGTAATGGAGCGGATCATGGATGATCTCGACTTCACGGAGGAAGAGAAGCTGAAGGGAGTGGTGTCACTTCTTCGGGACGAAGCTTATCAATGGTGGCTTACAGTTAAGGAAGGTACCGTAGCTGACCATATCACCTGGGATTACTTCAAGGCGGCGTTCCTGAGTAAGTATATTGGAACTAGTTATGTGGATGCTAGCAATAGAGAGTGTTCTGAATGGTTCGTGGAAGTAGGTCGGTGGCAGCATATGAAGCAGAATTCCTACGCCTTAGCCGTTATGCTCAAGGGATAGTGGCCACAGAGCATGAGAGATGTGTTCATTTTGAGGATGGCCTGAAGGATGATCTACGTGTGTTGATAGCTCCACAACAAGAGCGGGAATTTACTGTGCTTGTGGAGAAAGCTAAGATAGCTGAGGAAGTGAGACAGATGGAAAAACTGAATCGGGATAGAGATAGGGGTGGAGGTAAGAGAAACTTTGGATCATCAGGAACAACTAGGAGTAACCAGAAAAGACCCAGGTCGAATGGATCGAGGCGGGCTGAAAAACCTGCTGCTAACCAAACACGAAGGTGTGCCTGATGTGACAAATTTTATACAGGTGAGTGTAGGGCAGGCAGTGGGAAGTGCTTTAGGTGTGGTTCTTTGGACCATTAGATAAGAGATTGTCCTTAGCCACGGGATGAGGAAAGACCCGCAGGGCAGGGAAATGCTCAGCCGGGTAGAGGAGGTCAGCAGCCACAGAGAGGTCGTGGTCCGGTCAGAGGTGGTACTGGTTTCGATCGAGGTCGTGGGGCACCAAGCCGAGGGGCAGGAAACACTGAGGTGAGGCAGTTGGGGTTGGTTTATATTGCCAGACGTCGATAGGAGGCTGATGCACTAGATGTTATAACCAGTACGTTTTTAATTTTTGGATTGCCTTATGTTACATTGATTGACATTGGGTCGACACATTCATATGTTGCTAGTAGTGTGTTTGAAACTTTAAGTTTAGATTCCGAAGCTACCCCTAGGTCGATGACGGTAATTAGCCCATTAGGACAATCTGTGGTAGTAGATAAACTTTATCGGGAGGTACGCTTAGAAGTTCAGGGAATAGTTTTCCTGACGGATTTGATGGAATTACCGTTCGAGGAGTTTGACTTAATTTTAGGCATGGACTGGCTAGTGAAGTATCAAGCCAATTTAGATTGTACAGCCAAGCATATGGTGTTAACAACCCCCGAGGGACGTGAAGTGTTGGTGATAGGAGAAAAGGGGAATTGTCTGTCAAACGTGGTAACTGCCTTAAGAGCAGAAAGAATGGTGAGGAAAGGATGCAAGGCAGTTCTAATGTTTGTACGAGCTTTGGAAGCCAATGACCTAACTATTGAGGACGTTAGGACGGTGAAGGAATTTTCTGATGCCTTCCCCGAAGAGCTTCCAGGATTACCTCCGGATCGAGAAGTGGAGTTTGGAATTGATCTTCTTCCAGGAACAGCGCCGGTATCTATTACTCTATATATAATGGCACCGAAGGAGTTGGTGGAATTGAAAGCACAAATCTAGGAGTTGTTGGATAGAGGGTTTATTCGACCAAGTGTGTAGCCTTGGGGAGTGCCGGTGTTATTTGTTAAGAAGAAGGATGGTTCAATGCGTATGTGCATTGACATCGTCAATTGAATAAGTTAACCATCAAGAACAAATACCCGTTGTCGAGGATCGATGACTTTTTCGATCAGTTGAAGGGGGCCTTAGTCTTTTCAAAGATAGATCTGAGGCCTGGGTATCATCAGCTTAAGGTCAAGGAGGCAGATATTCATAAGACAGCTTTTAGGACTCGCTATGGTCACTACGAGTTCATGGTGATGCCATTTGGGTTGACTAACGCACCAGCAGCGTTTATGGATGTGATAAACCGAGTGTTCCAACCCTACCTGGATCAGTTTGTCATGGTTTTTATTGTTGACGTCTTGGTCTATTCAAGATCGGAGGAGGAGCATGATTCACATCTGCAAGTGGTTCTACAGATTTTGAGGGAGAAACAGCTTTATGCCAAATTCAGCAAGTGCAAATTTTGGCTAAAGGAAGTTAATTTTTTAGGTCATGTGGTGTCAGCAGAGGGGATTAGGGTTGACCCTCAAAAAATTAAAACGGTGTTGGATTGGAAGCCGCCTAAGTCGGTGGTAGAGATTCAGAGTTTCCTTGGTTTAGCCGGGTACTACAGAAGATTTATGGAAGGATTTTCTCTGATTGCGGCACTGTTGACTAAGTTGCTACCGAAAGGAGTTCCATTCGTTTGGTCTGATAAGCAATAGGAGAGTTTTGAAAAGTTAAAAAGGATATTAACGGAGGCTCCGATGTTGATTCAACTAGAGGCTGGGAAGGAATTCGTGATTTATTGTGATATGTCACACATGAGACTAGGATGCGTGTTGATGCAAGATGGAAAGGTGGTTACGTATGTATCATGGCAGTTAAGACCGCACGAAGCAAACTATCCCACCCATAATTTGGAGTTGGCGCAGTGGTGTTTGCCTTGAAGATTTGGAGGCATTATTTGTACGGGGAGAAATTTGTCATTTACACAGATCATAAGAGTTTGAAGTATCTTTTGACACAGAAAGAGTTGAACGCAAAGGAGGTGGATCGAGTTGTTAAAGGATTATGACTGCTCGATCGAGTATCATCCAAGTAAGGCCAACGTGGTGGCAAATGCTTTAAGCCGTAAGGTTATCTCGGATTTAAGAGCAATGTTTGCTCACCTTAGCTTATATGATGATGGAAGTCTACTAGTTGAACTTCAAGTGAAACCCTCATGGGTTAGTCAAGTTAAGGAGAAACAACAGATCGATGGATTGGTTAGGGGGAAGTTGCAGTTGATTTCAAGTGATGAGCCAACGGAATTCAGTGTGAATGAGAAGGGATTGTTATGTTTTCAAGGGAGAGTGTGCATGCCAAAAGACCCTGAGTTAACGCGAAGGATTTTGCAAGAAGCGCATGGTAGTCCATATGCTATGCATCCTGGAGGGAGTAAGATGTATCGAGATTTATAGGAGCAGTTTTGGTTGCCAGGCTTAAAACCAGAGGTGACTGAATTAGTGGGGAAGTGTTTAACCTGTCAGCAGGTAAAGGCAGAGCATCAGTTACCATCAGGGTTGTCGCAATCGGTGAAGATTCCTCAGTGGAAGTGGGAAGGGATCACAATGGACTTTGTTAGTGGGCTACCTTTCATGCCTACTAGGAAAGATTCAGTTTGGGTGATCGTTGATCGATTGATGAAGTCTGCTCATTTTGTACCTGTTCGGGTCGATTATTCCTTACAAAAGTTGGCTAAGCTGTATATAGCAGAGATTGTAAGGTCGCATGGAATACCTGTGTCAATTATCTTAGACCGAGATCCTAGGTTTACGTTAAGGTTTTGGAAGGCGTTGCATCAAGCGTTGGGTACGAAGTTGGATTTCAGTACAGCTTTTCATCCTCAGACCGATGGACAGTCTGAGCGGGTGATTCAGATATTGGAGGACATGTTAAGGGGTTGTGTCATTGATTTCAGAGGTAGTTGGGAGGAGTTTCTGCCATTGGCGGAGTTTCCTTACAACAACAGCTACCAGTCTAGTATTCAGATGGTGCCCTATGAAGCATTGTACGGGCGAAAGTGTCGTACTCCTACCTATTGGACCGAATTAGGGGAACGTCAAATTTTAGGTTTGGAGTTGGTTACCGAGACGGAGGAAAAGGTTGAGTTAATTCGAGCTCGACTAAAGGAAGCATCAGACAGACAGAAGTCCTCCTATGCTGATCTGAAGCGTAGGGACATAGAGTTTGCAGTGGGTGACAAGGTGTTCTTGAAAGTGTCACCATGGAAGAAAGTATTAAGATTTGGACGGAAGGGTAAGTTAAGTCCCAGATTCATCGGACCTTATCAGGTGCTAAAATGAGTTGGATCAGTAGCGTATTAGCTAGAGCTACCTTCTGAGCTAAGCCAGATTCACGATGTATTTCACGTCTCTATGTTAAGACGATATCGTTCGGATCCATCTCATGTGGTACCTGTGGAGGAAATCGAGGTAAGACCTGACCTATCCTTTGAAGAGGAGCCAGAGAAATCTTGGATCGTGATGTCAAAGTATTACGAAGGAAGAAGAATCCATTGGTTAAGGTTCTATGGCAGAATCACGGCTCTGAGGAGGCAACTTGGGAACTGGAGGAAGCAATGTGACAGCAATACCCGCATCTATTCGGATCAGGTAATTTCGAGGACGAAATTTCTTTAAGAGGGTAGAATTATAACATCCTGAATTAATGGGCCTTCGCATTTGATGTGTATTACGTTCAATGTGTTAATTAAGTATTTAAGGGGCTCAGATTGGGCTGAGGCCTTGGTTAAATTTTCTGTTTGGACACTAGAGGGTTTAAAAGATGTTATCCGTGTTTTAAACACAAGTGGGCTTGTGGCCCAGTGGCAAAATGGCGCCACTTAGAGAGCAAGGAGGTGGCGTCAACTGAGGAGGCCCAAACTCAAGGGGCATGAAGCCCAATTCCTTTAATTTTAATTAGCTAAATTTCGGCATATAGGTGGGTAAAGTTGGACGGCAATAAGGCTTAAAAATAGGGAGATTTATCTGTAGAATAATATAGATAATTGTGCTAATATTAGTTATGAGTAGATTAAGGAGAAAAGATGGGAGTTATCTCATCGAAGCGAGTTGGCCAAATTCCAACTCGAGGGAGGAAGAATCGGTTTTGATGTGGCATAAGGGTGCCAAATTCCCCATGTTTGTCAATTAGTCTCGGTTTTCAGAAGAGGGCAATCCTGGCATTTGATAGGTAAGTGTCAAAATTTCCTATAAATAGGAGTGTATCTCTTCAAATTCTGGCATCTAAACCCTATTCTTTGTGCCGAAATTCTCAGTCTTTCTCTACATTCTCTATTCTCTTTTCTTTTCCAAAAGCCGGAACCTCTCAACTTTCTTCTCATCTCCATAACCGAATACCTTTGTCTATTCCTTTTTCTCTCTGTCGATTTCTCTATTAAAAGCCGAAACCTCTTAATTCACTTTCTTTTTCTATTCTTTTCCTCTTGTGCCGATTTCTCTATAAAGGTAAGAACCGAATTCTTTTCTCTTTCAGTTTTGAGAATATAGCTGAATGGCTAGTAGATTGATAGGCTATCTTTAGTTTGACTCTTTCGTTAATCGCATGTTCTTTTGGGCGGCACTCCGGGAAATCGTAGTAGATTGAATCATCCAGATCTCAAAAAGCCGGAAACCATTAATCTCTAGTAACCTATCGATTTCGGGATCTCAAGGTAAGGGATTTCTTTAGATTCCTATTAAGATTCGCTATCATAATTGAGATATTAACTCATATAATATGGTTTAACCCTATTTTGCTATAGTAGTTCTGACAAGGACTTTTTGGATGGAATCAAATATGGATTAGGTAAAGGAGAAGGTTGGGTCCGTAAACCCAATCCCTAAGTTTAAGGAACGAGCAGTGTCCACTGTTCAAGATTGGTCACCGAGTTATGGACCGCTTCAACAAAGATCTTAGGCAAATAACGGTACCGTGTCGACTTACCGACAAAGGTCGACCTAGAGGGTGTCATCGTAACCATAATAAGGTGTGTAGATTCTTAACACATAAGCATTGATATTATGCTAAGGACTAAAAGCCAGAAAGAAAGGTTGTATGAACAGTCGTATTACCCAGAAGGGGTAGGCATGGGATGCCAGGTACGTAATCATAGAAACTTTTCTATGTGAAACGTAGCATGTGAAAGTTTGAGATCTATTAGATGGCTTGATAACTTGTTTCTTGTATGTATGCATGCATGGGATGGGATTGATTGATGGATTTATGGTAGGGGAGCAGGGTCGCGAGGAGATCGTGGCTTTCCCACAGGCAGCATAGCTGTCGAATACTATAATGTATTTCTGAGGTTCGCATAAGCGATCAGTCTTTATGACAGGCAGCATAGCTATCGAATACTATAATGTATTTCTGAGGTTCGCGTAAGCGATCGGTCTATATGACAGGCAGCACAGCTGCCGATGTGATGTGTAGCAGATGGAGGGTTGATTGTAGAAATCCCCACGGTGTAACGGTTGGTACGGGGGTGTGTAGAGGATGGACTCTTAGGTTTTGGGATGGGCCATGATGCATGACATATTTTGTTACCATTGCATGCGGGCTAAGGCCCATAATGTGTTTAAGGCCCTAAGCTTTTATGTGTTTTCAAGTTTTGCACATCGAGTCTTGGTGACTCACCCTTTTATTTTTCCCACTCTACAGATGAGCGGTGAGACCGTGGACACGGGAGCCGAAAGGCGCACTCGAGGGCCATCAAGACTTTCATTATCATTATGGATTATTATTATTGTTTTTTTTTTTGGGAATATTTTTGTAATAAGGCCCCGTAACTTAGGTTTCCAATTTATTTTTTTACTTGTTTTACTTTATTTTACTTTAATATGTCACATGTTTATAAACCTATTTGTGCCCAAAGTCTTAATAATAAAATTGAGTGATAAATGGGCTTTTCAAATCCACTCAACATAAAAGTTTAAGTTTCTTTTATTTTATTTTTTTCAAATAATGACTAAATAAACTGAAATTTTCAAAACCCATCGAAGCAAAGTTTTCAAGAATTAAACCCGTAACATACCAGATCCGATAATGACGTATGGGTCAGGTTTGGGGTGTTACATTATAGGTGACTTATTTAGTCGTAGAAGCTCCACACCTTGGGGAGCTACAGGAACCGACTTAGGACTAGGTAGGGTGGAGGTTGTTGAGAAGTCAATTTGTCCGAACAAACTCTGTGAACCATTCACTCATCATTTGGAAAAAAGCTTCTTTAGCCTCTCCTCCACAACTACCCTATACCTTTCTATATTCAGATGGCACTGCCTCTTGAGCCAAAGCTGGCGTATTACTCTCAACATCATCAGCTACAGCTCGATGGGGATCCATAAACTATACGAAAACATAGTTTAAATTATCAAGAGTCATCACACTATCACAGGTTATATATGGCATGTTTAGCTAGACTCTCACATACGCTATGTTAGTCCTAGAATCGACTAAACCGTAGCTCTGATACCAATAAATGTAACACCCCTCACCTATATTCAACGCCAAAATAGGGTAACAGAGCATTATCGAACTTATCACACATTAAAACATACATTTCTCATACAAATTAATCATTTCAAATACAAATTATTCACAACTAATAAATTTGTCCCTAATACGAGCCTACAAGGCCCTATACATGCATTGGGAGTGGTTCGGGACTAAACCGATAACTTTGGAAACTCTTAGAACACTTAGAAAATTTTCTCAAAAACAGGGGACACACACCCGTGTGGCCCGGCCGTGTGTCTCACATGGCCAAAGACACAGTCGTGTCACAAGCTGTGTGGACATTAGAAATGGGAGCACATGGCCATGTTCAAGCTCGTGTCCGACCCCTTATAACTCTCTAAATTGGGTCACACGGCCAACACACACGCCCGTGTGCCCTACAAATGGCCATACACGCCCGTGTGCCTGTAGGGTATACTAACTTATGCCACACGGCCAAGTCACACACCCGTGTGTGAGGCCTTGTGAGCATACTAACTTGGTTTCTAATTCAACACTAGGGGACACACGAACGTGTACATAACCATATATCACACACGGCTGAGACATGCCCATGTCTCTACCCGTGTGGACAAAACTAGGCTATTTACCAAGCCAATTTGCCACCCAATATTATACACACCTACACCAAACTCAATGGCACCAAAACATAGCATATATGAGCATTTAAATCAACTCCAACCAAGCACAATCCATGCCATTTCATTACCAACCAATACAAAACATAAATACCACAATGTAACATTCAATTTCATGCCATATTTCACTATATCAAATCATCAATATGGTCATTTTCTAAACATGCATTATTTTACCTAATATCACAAACATATCATTCTTCAAACATGGACTATTTCATACTCTAATTACTAATTCAAAAACAACCCATCACAACTAGCATTTATAGAGTAATTTCCAAACTCAAAACAAAGGCCATTTGCACACTTATATACATCGTCAAATTCACCGATATAAGCCAACTCGCATGGCTATATATACAAACCAAAACATAGACATTCACAAGCAAGCCCAAATGGAAAACTCACTACCAAAATACATACCAAAATGATCATAATCCTATACATGCCATATGACCAAACCATAAGCTCAAAAGTGACAAAGTGATAGTTAGATAGTGTGACGTTGTCTCCGACAATCCCCGAATTCGAGCTATCTTTGAAATCACTATAAAACATGGAAAAATAAATAAAGTAAGCTTTATAGCTTAGTAAGCTCGTATGAAATAAACTCAATAAAATCATAAATACACAATTCAAAAAGTTGAATATATCATCATGTTCTCATATTAACTAACAAACCTTTCACTTACTCAAACATACAATTATATGCAAACTTCACAATCTTTTCGATTTAAAACTAATACAATTCAGGTACATACATGTACCATTTCGTATCACTCACACTCAGCCACATGTTTCATTTACCCGTTGAACCATTTGGAATACTATCGGATACTTGGGAAACTTGCACCGAAGTGCCACATACATAGCTAATGATATCTAAATCTCATATCACTTATATGCTCACTCTCGAGCTATCAACGAGCCTGCTTACACAAGCTGTGGGTCAAGACGTAGCTAAAGGGTGCTGCTCACACAAGCTGTCAAGTAACCGCATCACATGCCTGTATACTCAGCCACTGGTTGGATGTACAGGACCAACACCCGGATCACATAATCACAATAAGCTCTAATGACATGTCATTCGTATCCTAATCTATTCCTAAGGTTCAACCAGGATTTCACACTTGCCGAATCATCGTCGAATCATTTTCGAACATGTCCGTAGACTCGTTTTCATCGTTTTTGCAATATCAAAGCATTTAAATCATAATTATGAAAATGTTTATTACATACGAACTTACCTCGGATGTAAAAACGGCTAAACTGGTCGATTAGTCGAGAACTTTGTTTTTCCCTTGATCTAGATCCAATTTTTGCTTTTTTGATCTATATGTAATCAAAATTAACTTATTTAATTATCTCTCTATTCAATTTAGTCCATATCACATTTTAAAGTACTTTTACCATTTACCCCTAATGTTTCACAACTTTTACAATTTAGTCCTTATTTCTTTAAAACACAAATTAATGTAATTTAATCACAACCCATGCTAGCCAAATTACAAATAGGTCCCTAGCATCCCGTATTTTTTTATTTATTTCACATTTTAATGATAAAGTTTCCATATTTCACAATTTAATCCCTAATTTACATTTTCACTAAAAATCACTTAACAAAACTTGTATAACTATTATCAAACATCCATAATCTATCATTAAACATCAAAATACTCATGTATTCATTAATGGAAACATTTAAAATCTTTAACAGCTTTGGAAAATAGTCCCTAGGCTAGCTAGACCTAGTTGCAACGATCTCAAAAACATAAAAATAATTAAAAGCCGAAGAAAAATAGACTTACAATTAAGCTTGCATGTGGTCGAACCCTAAAATGGACAACAATGGTTTCTTCTTCTTCAATATTCGGTTGAAGATGATAACTAAAAGATGGTAATGTATTTTTATTTTTTTTACTTATTCTTTATTTAACTATTTACTATTATAACCTTTAATTAATTCATCAAATTTCATTTATGCATGTCCATCTTTGTCCATTTACAATAGCCATGGTCTAATTACAACATAAGGACCTCCACTATTTAATTTCATAGCTATTAGATACTTTTATCTAATATAACTCAACTTTTACATATTACGCAATTTAGTCTTTTTATCAAATTGACTAATCAAATAATAAAATTTCTAAACGAAACTTTCACACAATCACTCAATCATACTATAGACATTAAAATAATAATAAAATAAAAATTTCAACTTCAGATTTGTGGTCCCGAAACCACTGTTTCGATTTGACTAAAAACAGATTGTTACACTATGTGGACCTAAAATTCACCTAGAATCAAACCATTCCCATTACCATTTCATGCCTAAACGTTTAGGTCTTTTGTGCACATAATCAAGGCATCAAAAGCCTATCAAATCATACATATAATGACCATTTCAAGAGTCCTAAATCAACTATTCAATATGCCATTCAAGACACCTTAAATGCAATCATCAAAACTTACCTAAACATGTCAATTTTACCTAATTTCAAACATCAATATCTAATTCAATACTTTCCAAAAGAATTCATAACTTGAACATCATCATACCAATTCAAAAACATACCTTAATAACCTCATACCATTATGTACCTAAAACACATCATAATTGACCATTTTCAAGCTAACATTTTGTACTAACAAGCCATGCACTTTTATTGCCAAAATGTGACCAAAAGGGCTTACCTAAACAAGCATTATAGGTCCATAAACTATACATAAACATCAAGGCACAAACATGCGTAATTACCTTATTCAAATTATTACCAACATGCCAAGAGAACCTTATAAACAAGTACAATAAAGTTACCAAAACATCATAACTTGGTAAGGCATCAAAGTGAATTAAGTCAACATAGCTTTCCAAAGCTTAAACATGCCAAGACATAATTAACACATACACCTTAATACCATTCCAAAGCACCATTTACATGCCATTATAAACCTTAACCAAATTACTCAAAAACTACCAAATTATCCACTGGATAGTGTGATAGATCTTCGATGAACTTCTAACTGATTGAGCTTCCAATAATCTGTAAAGTAAAGGAAAATAACCATGTACGCAATGAATGCTTAGTAAGCTGGAATAAACTTTAAACATAATATACCATTTCAATAATACAATTCTGGGATTAAGCATGAACCATTATCAATGCCATAAGCTCAGTATAAGCCTATTGAAACACCATCAATTCACAAGTTAGTGCACTTATCCATGATATAATTGCATTCATCCATAAAAGTAAGTAAACTTACATATTTAATCATATGATTTAGTTCATAATTTATTTCATAAGTTCATGATACATTTCATTGAAACCCTTACCCTTTTGTTTCCTTTTAAACCTTTTGAACCACTTAGAATTACATCAGATACTCGGGAAAGCCCACACGAAGTGTGCTTAAACATATAATCATAACCTTTCCTTTACATCATTGCTCATACGAGCTATGAAATGGGCCTACTCACATGAGCTATGGGTCGGATTGTATGCTACACGATGTTGCTCACATGAGCTGTGGAGTACCTACAAAAATGCAGGACCTCAGCCATCGGTAGGACATTCAAGACCAGCAACCGAAACATGAAATCCCTAATGAGGTGTCATTTGTATCCACCAAATTCCTAAGGTTCAACCGGGACTCGATAACCATCATAGCATTGATTTATTCATACATTGAACAATTGAAATTATAAATAATAAAATAACATAGGATTTGAATAAAATGAATATAACAACTGATCATACGAACTTACCTCGACAATTAGGGCGTGAAGGTTATAACAAGTTATTCCGAAGCTTTTGCTTTGCCTCAATCTAGGTTCGTACGTGATCTATCTTGATCTAAATAGAAAATTTCAATCCATTTAATACTTATAGTATTCAACTTAGTCCACATTTCATATTATGCAAAATTACCATTTTGTCCCTAACATTTTAACTTCTCACAATTTAGTCCTCAAGCTCATAAATTGAAATTTAAGCATTCTAATTCCTCTCATAGGCTAACTAAATTCTTTAGGGACTTATACCAAGCCATACAAATCATCAATTCATAAATTTAACATGAACTTTTACTATTTTTACAAATCAATCCTTATATGTAAATTTCATCAAAAATAACTTTACAAAACTTGTTTATTTCTCAACAAAGGTTCATAATCTAGCATTTAACATCAAGTACCATTCAAGAACATTCATGGCATAACCTTTAATCTTTAGCAATTTTACAAATTGATCCCCGAGCTAGCTAGATTAAGCTAACATAACCTCAAAAACATAAAAATCATTAAAAATATGTGCAAAATGGACTTACATGCAAGGTGGAAGCCTAAACGAAATCTCAAGCCCTATATCCATGGTGATTTCCGGTGGTGAAATGAAAATGGAGAAGAAGATGAATGTAATTCTTTTAGTTATTTTACTTTATTTACCAAATGACCATTTTACCCTTACTAATAATAAAAAATTACATCAATACCTTGTCCATGCACATCCACTATCACCTTAATTGGTCTATCTACCATTCAAGTCCCTTAGTTTATGAGTTCAAAGCTATTAGATCCCTTTAACTAATAGAACTCAATTTTTACAGTTTTTACAATTTAATCATTTTTACTTAATTAATCATTTAAACATCAAAATTTCTCAGCGAAACTTTAATACAACCTTAATAACACTCTAAAAATGTTTAATAAAATATTTACAACTCAGTTTATAGAAACAAGGTCCCTATACATCATTTTCTAAAACCACTTGACTTTAGGATCTTACTACTTGAACCTAATTTGTAACGCCCAAAAGTTGGGCCTAGAAGTATTGGGCCTTGAGCAAGGTAACGGTTAGGAAACTGTGCATAAAAGATTATGTGAGCTAGGAAATGACACAATTAAATGTCTGCTCAAGTGGTTAAAGGTCCTAAGAGGATTTGGAAAAGTCCTGGATTCAAACTTGGGCTTTAGCAAAAATTTTGGTTTTAAGTGGATAAAACCCTAGATGCTTGGATGTAGGCCTTTTAAATTATTGTGTTAAAAAAATTACACAATGAAGCATGTGGTCTAGTGATTGTGGTGTCATTAAGGTTGTAAGGGAGCCTGGGTTCAAGTCTTGGCTCTTGCAATTTTTTTTGGTTTTTCTTTTAAAGGAACCTGGACTTTAGCCTTTAGACCTTTTAATTAATTGAAGATTAAATGTGACACAAAAGAGCTTGTGGCAAGGAGGCAAGTGGCATGTTAAGCTATTGAAGGGGCTTGGATTCAAATCCCATTGCAAGCAAAAAGGATATTTATTTTGCTAGCATGAGGCAGCAGGAGTTTGAGGTGGTTTCGAACTTTGTTGGGTGAGAGTTTGAATGGGACTTGAGTGTTATGGAGGATATCAAGGAGGGATAGTGGGAGATATTTTAGGAGAAAGTTAAGGAATTTAAATTAGGGAGTGCTTTAACTGATTAGGAGACTTGTTTGTGCGATTCGGCTAAGGGGGTCTTGGGTATGCATTTTCGGTAATTGAGTGAATAGGTGTCAAATTTCCTCTCCGTCATTTGGTGTTTATGCTCTTTTTTGAAATTTTGGCATCTTTTCTCCCTAATGTCAATTCTGTAAGTTACCTTTCATGCTCTTTCGGGATTTGATTAGTGTAAGTTTTAGTGTCGAAATCCCTATTCTCAACTTTCTTTCTTCTATTTTTTTCGAATCATACTACTCTTTTTCCTCTTGCTCCTTTATGACCGATTCTCCCCTCCTTACCTCTTCTCTTAGTTTCAGTTTAATGGTTGGGCCCAATCGATTTGTTGGCCCACATGGGTAAAATCCTCAATAAGTGACATTGATAGGTTGGTTTATGAGGCTCGTGATGCCATATGTGAATCTAGACTAAATGGGCCACACGAGCGTGTGGGCCCACTTGGGCCCAATAGCAGGTTTTGGGCCCAAATACACTATTCTGGCCGTGTAGGTTATCTGAGTCACTTGAAGCGATGATAGACCCTCTAGGAGGTCATAATAGGTAACGAGACCCTAATATTTGTAAAATTACTAAAATACCCTTATAGGACAAAATGATTATTTTACCTTTGTGGGTAAATGATTGACTTAGATTATGAATTTGACTGATTTGACTGTGATTGTACAACTGTGTTTTAACTGGCTTTACTATGGTTGTGTGACTGATATGCTTTTAATATATGTTTAAATGATTGTTACTAAGCATGGCCATTCTGCATACACTTGTGATGATTGAGCATGACATACACAACATATTGCATGGAGTCAGGACATTGTTACGGAGGAAGTGTACAGCCTGTTTCCATTCTGTACAAAGCTTCCATCCTTTTCTGCGATATTTATGGCTTTTAGTTGTTCTGTCTACGGCACCGAGTTGTTCTGTTGACTTAGTGCTGCAACTGGTACTAAGCTTGGTGTGTTGGTTGGGTGGGTCGATTTTATCCCTACACGGTGTGTTGGTTGGTACGGGTGGTGTATTGGTTGGATTGGGTTGGATTTCTGTCTGCATATCTGCATCTGATACTGATTTTGTAATGGGATTAGGTCCACTTGGTTGTGTTAATAGGCTATGGCCCACCTGATACTGTGTCTGTGATGGGCTCAGGCCCAGTTTGTTTTCGCATACCATATATTTGACTATTTATATTATAAGGGATTACACACTGAGTTTTCACAAACTCACCCTTCTGTCTAACTGTATAGGTAATCCCCAGCCTTAGGCGATTTGGAGCCACAAGAGACTCGGAGGTGGCCACACGACCGCTGATGCTCTGCTATAGACTTTTTATTTGAATTTTATATTTTGGGTTTTAATTTTGTTGTAAGGCCTTTGAGGGATTAAAGTTTTAAATGGGCTTTAGATTTCCTTATTTAAAACTGTTAAACACGAATTTTCAAAATTAACAACTATTTTCAAAAACACTTAAAAATAGACGTTTTTATATTTCAAACTTTAGGAGCTTCCGCGATTGGAATAACTTAAAGTATCAATGCCAGACATTAAGTAAACGTTTTTGACGAGATGATTTCCTAAACTCGAGCAAAAGGATTTAAACATGGAAATGAACTTTTAACGACAAACTCAATTTTTAAACGACGCTTTGATGTGACACACCAGATTCGACCACAACGTCTGGGCCGGGTTTGGGGTGTTACATAATTTTTCTTCCATTTAACACAAATCATTAAATCAAATTTTATCATTACACTATATATTACTTGTAAATATTAAATAATAATATTTACAGACTTACACGTCGAATTTGTGGTCTCTAAACCACTGCTCCGACACTACAGAGAAATGTGCTAATACAATTCTCCCCCTTATGAAAATTTCGGCCTCAAAATTTCTCACTTGATAATAGCTATTCAAATCAAGTCTTTCTTTCCCCTTTTTAAGAGTAGTCCAATAACAAAATCTATCATAACCCGTTCCCAATCAGAATTCATATCAAAACTTAATATTATACCTTGACTTATAGACATAATACACATCTCAAAATTAACTCTGAAGTTTCCCATTCTAATCATGTATACCAATAGCCTTGTCTCAAAGCGTTATAAACTTTTGTCGCTATCTAAATTAAATCAAATAGATTATGAACTAGCTCATATAAGATATACCACAAAATCTCTGAATTATTCAGTACACAAATTTGAATGTTTTTCTCTGTACCTTAAAAGAACTAACGATTCGACCCCCGATCTCATGATACTTATACCATCTTAATCCAAGATCATCTTAATGAAACGTTACTATAAACCATAATTCTTCTCTGATGGAGGTTCAGTAGATATTGGGCTTAACTGAACAACTTTGATGATTTCTTGTCATAACTTCACCATTAGTAGTACAACTATCGAGAAAATCCTAATAATCATCAGTGGAAACATAATCAGAAAAAAACCCAGATCATCAAATTCTAGATACATTAGATAATTCTTAGAATTTAGCTTAAGTTTATAATTTTCATAACAGACTCTAATTGATGTTTCCGACACATCTGCATCTATAACTTTCAACTGATAAACGTTCCATTTCATGAAAAGCATTCAAACTGTATCATTTAAACACAAGTGTGATAGATGCTACTATCGAGACAATTTTAACCCATAATGATATTTCCCATTTATCACCGATCTTATTGATATATCCCTACATTATATCTTCTAAAATACGAATTTCCCATTCTAATTGTCCAACTATTTAGCTGTGAATTCGCAAAATTTATTCTCGAATCTAGAGATGAACTTAAATACATACAACTCAACTAACTTTTCAAGTGAATAATCCATTCTAACTAAAACAAATGAGTCGATCTTATCAACACGATAGTAACAATTCAAAATAATTCTTTCTTCTTGTCGTCAAAATAACCCAAACATACAGTCTATTGTAATTCCCTCAAAATACCAATCAAAGATCATCACCAACTGTATTAACTCATACGGAATGTGACATCCAGTTTTGACTTGTTGACATAATTCGAATTTACCTAAGTAATGAGAACTAATATGCGAGGTTAATATCGATCTTCCACCATCCATACTTTTTCCATTAACTATCCCCTTCATGAAAGCTAAAAATGGGATACATAATGAAACTATTTTAATTATTAACATCAAAGATTTAAACCACACCTGAGCCACAACCACCAGATGAACTAGAAGGATTATTTTGCTCCTTCCTCCAAAAATATTCTTTCAGATAGTGCACAATGCTCTAATAAGGTAGACGCTACAACTGTATAGCTGAAACAATGCCTCAATTATCAATAATGCACTCCGAAGCAAAAGACAAAAACCAAATATAATTCTCGCAACATCAAGTGCAGCAACAGACCTCTATAAAGTGAGATCAGAGTCAACATACTCCTATGATCCAGCAAAAAATTATAACCGTAACAAATATAATTATCTCAAGCCAATATATATCATTTATAGATAAACCATATTTGATAGAATAGAAAATAAGAACAATAAAAAATTCAAGATAAAAAAGTCCAAGATGTAAAGATCTATTGAATTTTCGAGAACATAACCTTTTTCTACACTATCAGAATATACAAATTATGAGTCTTCTGGACATACTCATCTACATCTAGATATTTCTATTGAAGACCATGCGGTATAATGAGAACATATTGATTGTTAAAGAGATTGATAATACCCCAAAGAAAATCTAGAAGGAGAATATCATTCAGGCATACTGGCTGTAACATAAGCAAAATAAATTCCATACACATAAAACAGAGCAACAACCAATAGAAGCTGAAAATAACAACACATGATTTTTTTCCATCTAGTTATCTATCAAAACATAGTTGAATAGAATACCAAAAAATAGAACAATGTCCATCATTAATCAGCCAAGCTAACAATACCTCTGCCTAACATTATGATTAGCAATCATTCCCACATGATAAGAACCACATCAGAAGATAAACAATCGCATATGCCTTTGAAGATAAAAGAGCACATAGAACACCCAAAGAAGATCGTTATAAGATACTCAGCCATAACGGCAACATTTAGTTGTTTTACAATTTGAGCACTACTCCGCAAACTACTAAAGTAATCAAACTAAGAGAAATTCTATTTCACCCTTTGTAACAGTCCGGTTTAGTCCCTAGTCAGAATAGTAGTTTTGGGACCACAAATATGAGGTCAAAAAAATATTTTAATATTATTTTTTATGTTTATATTATGTGATTCAGCATGTGTGAAAATTTGGTGTGAAAATTTTATCGTTTGTGTGTCGAATTAAGAAAAATGACTTAATCGCATAAAATGCAAAAGCTGTGTGCTGATTTCTAAAGTGTCTATTTGGCATGGTTTTTTTAAATTAAAGGTCCTTATTATGTAATTGGACCATGGATAGTGGATATGGACATAAAAGGTCATTAAATGGTTGATTATATAATGTTTAAAATAAGGTTAAATTGGCAATTGAATTATTATGTTAATATTAATGAAACAAATAAGAAAAAGAAAGCCATATTTATCTTTCTTCCATTGAAATTGAAAGAAAAAGAAAGGAAATAAGCTTGTTAGGTTTCGAGTAGGACTTTAGCTTAATCAAGACCAAGAAAAGAGAGATTCAGATCGAGATCGAGGCAAAGACAAAGTACTCGATTGATCGGCTAGTTTCGGTATTTCTACGTCTAAGGTAAGTTTGGATATAATACTAGTTGTTAAATTATATCTATGTGATGCGAATTGAATGAATGTATAATTATTGAATTAGAAATGTTAAATATGAGATTGAGAAATGTGGCACTAAGTGTGCTAATTAAAATCGAGATAAAGATGAATAGCACTGTGTGTGCAAAGTAATGGAAGCTTCAGCTTTACTGATTGGCACTGTGTGTGATGTTAATTAAGATTCAGCTATGATTTGGGCACTAACTGTGCGATTGAGTTGAAAAGAAATCGAGCAATGAATGAGATATGGTATCGAGCATCGAATAGCAAGAACCTTTATTAACTAAGTGCTGGCAAAGGTATGTTTGAACCTATGTGGTTGATGATAGTTTTAATGGTTGAATGAATGGAAATTTGAGCATATGGTTGAGGATGATAGTGTACCTAATTGTGCATCTATCCATGTGATGATTTAATTATGTATTGATGTTGCATTATTGAGTAGTATGTATTATATTACGAACTTACTAAGCTTTTAAGCTTACTGTGTGAATTGTTTCTTTGTTTTATAGTGTCAGTAAAGCTAGCTCGGATCCAAGGATTGTCAGCAACTCAATCACACTATCGACTATCTATTTCAGTACTTTTGAAAGATGTATATAGTTGGTATATGGCATGTATAGGCTAGTGGTTATGGTATGTTTTGTAATGTTTGGACCTTGCCATGTGATATGGCTTGGAAGATGAATGTTGATGGTTCATATTTGAAGTTATGCAAATGATGATTGTGGTATGAAATAATGAAGTTAGAAATGGTATATTTCATACTTGAATTAGTTGATGGAAATGGTATTTTCAGTATGAATTTGTGGCTTGACTAAATGATATTTAGCTTACATGATTTGAGTTGTGAAAATGGTGCTTTGAATGGAATTATTTGAGTAGGAATTTAGTATAAGAATAGATGGTATTGTTTTTTTATTAATTGGTGCTGAAATGGTATGTTTTGGTTGTAATTGAGGCATGAATTGATATTGGTTTAATGCTTATAGGTAATTCCAAAGTGTGGATAGCAATTTGGCCTTGAAAATGGCCTATAATTGCCCACACGGTTGAGCACACGGGCGTGTGGCTCAACCGTGTCATGCAGGTTTATAATTTGGTACAAAATAGGCTCGACCACGGGTTAGACACACGGGCGTGTGATTGACCGTGTGGTACAAGTCAATGTCGACCACGGGTGAGGCACACGGGCATGTCTCAGGCCATGTGGACAAGTCAGTAGGTATGCCCTTTTTTTTTCCACGACTTGGACACATGGGCGTGTCCGTGGCCATGTGAGGCACACGGCCTACCACACGGGCGTGTAACCTTTTGTAATTTAGAATAATTTTTAAATTTCAAAAATTTTTGTAAGTGTTCGGTTTAGTCCCGACCTCTTTCTAACACATGTTTAAGATCTCGTAGACCTCATTAAGGGACTATATGTTTATATTTTGAAATGTTTCAATGATGATTGACTTCGTGTTTAGAAATGATATGAAATGTTTGGAAATGATTAGTAATGCCTCTTAATCCTAATCCGATGACAGTTACAGGTTAGGGTTGTTACATTTATTTGGTATTAGAGCTACGGTTTAGTAGATTCTAGGACTAATGTAGCGTGTGTGAGTCTAGCTACATATGCCATATATATAATTGCGATAGTGTGATGAATCCTGACAGTTGAAAATGTGTTTTCATATAGTAAATGGATCCCGATCGAGCAGTTGCTGATGATGTTGAGAGTAATGCCTTGCTCCCACTCAAGGTACAGCGTCGGTCACATCTAGGCCAAATGTTAGTAGCCACGAGGGAGAGGCTAAGCAAGCCTTCTTCCAAATGATGAGTGAGTGGTATTCAAAGTTCATTCGAACGAATCTAACTGCTCTACAACCTCCACCCCACAAGTACTATTGTGCCACAAGTGACAGATCCAATCCGATTGAATAAGCCTCTTGTGGATAAGATCAGAAAGTATGGGGCCAAAGAATTTAGGACCACAACTGATGATGATGCAGAGCGAGCTAAGTTTTGGCTTGAGAATACCATCTGAGTGTTTGGTGAGATGTCGTTGACTCCTGATGAATGTATTAAATGTGTTGTTTCCTGGTTGAGAGATACGGCATATAACTGGTGGAAGACATTGATATTCGTGGTTCTGAGAGAGAGAATCACTTGGTATTTCTTTCAAGTTGAATTCTGAAAGAAGAATATTAGTCAATGATTTATAGATCAGAAACGTAAAGAATTCCTCAAGCTGAAATAGAGTCGTATGACAGTTATGGAATATGAACGGGAGTTTGTGAGATTGAGCCAATATGCACGAGAATGTGTTTCAACCAAAGCTACTATGTGTAAACGTTTCATTGAAGGGCTAAATGAAGACATTAAATTGTTGGTTGGAATACTTGATATAAATGAATTTGTTTTGCTAGTGGAAAGAGCCTGCAAAGCCGAGGAGCTTAGTAAAGAAAAGAAGAAAGTAGATTTTGAGGCTAGAGGTGAAAGAAAAAGATTGATGAGCAAGTCGTCTCAACCTTCGATGAAGAGATTTAAAGATGCAAGCAATCGTTTAAATACTTCATTTGGACATTCGGGTAGAGATCATACGAAACAAAGTGTTGGTCTAAGAACTCAAATTCCAACTAAATCAAGTGTTAGAAGTGTCAAAAGCAACAAGCCTGAATGTAGACAATGTGGAAGACGACATGTCGGAGAATGCTGGGGCAAGTACAATAATAGAACTTGTTATATAAGTGTGGATCACGAGACCATTTCATTCGAGATTGCCCAGAGTTAGCTGAGAAAGATAATATTCAGAGTGCAAGACCGAGTAATATGACAGCTAGGGTAGACCACCTAGAAATACTGAAAATGTAAGTGGAAGTCAGAAAGGGACGACAGATACAACTGTGAGATCCGAGGTGAGAGCACCTGCCTGAGCCTATGCTATTCTCGCTCGTGAGGAAGCGTCATCCCCAGACGTCATTACTGGCACATTTACTCTATTTGATACTGATGTGATTGCATTGATAGATCCAGGTTCTACTCATTCTTATGTGTGTGTGAATCTAGCATCAAGTAAGACTCTACCTATTGAGTCTACTGAATCCATGATTAGAGCATTGAACCCCTTAGGCAAGTGTGTCTTGGTTGATAAAGTGTGCAAGAACTGCCCATTGATGTTTCGAGACATTTGCTTTCCGGCTAATTTGATGTTTCTTCCTTCTGATGAATTTGATATCATTCTGGGTATGGAGTGGCTCACTCTGCATAATACTATTGTAAATTATAAACAGAAAAGTATTGATTTGAGAAGTCAGAATGGTGTGATGGTTCGAATTGAATCTAGTGAGTTGAATGGGCTATTGGCTGTTATATCATCTATGAAAGCTTCGAACTATGTGAAAAAGGGTTGCGAAGCTTATTTGGCATATGTGATTGATCCAAAAGTGACTGAAAAGAAAGTTGAATCTTTACCAGTAGTTTGTGAGTTCCCAGATGTGTTTCCTGAAGAACTACCAGGATTACCTCCGATATGAGAAGTTGAGTTTGGTATTGAATTAGTGCTGGCGATGACTCCTATTTTAAGAGCTCCGTATAGAATGGCACCAACAGAATTGAAAGAGTTAAAGTCACAATTATAAGAGTTGACAGATAAAGGATTTGCACGACCGAGTTTCTCGCCCTAGGGTGCTCCTGTGTTGTTTGTGAAAAGGAAAGATGGAATAATGAGAATGTGCTTTGATTATCTATAGTTAAACAAAGTGACGATAAAGAATAAGTATCCCTTGCCACGTATTGATGATTTGTTTGATCAACTGAAAGGAGCTACAGTGTTTTCAAAGATAGATTTGAGATCATGATATTATCAATTGAGAGTTAAAGAATCAGATGTACCGAAGACTGCTTTTAGAACGAGATACGGACATTACAAATTCTTAGTTATGCCTTTTGGACTAACGAATGCTCCTGTAGTGTTTATGGATTTGATGAACAGGATATTCAGACCGTATTTGGATCGTTTTGTTGTGGTGTTCATTGATGATATTCTAATTTATTCTTGTGATAAAACGCAACATGCTAAGCATTTGAGAATTGTGTTACAGAATCTTCGTGAGAAGCAATTGTATGCAAAGTTTAGTAAATGTGAGTTCTGGTTGCGTGAGGTTGGTTTTTTGGGACATATTGTATCAACTGCAGGAATACGAGTTGATCCGAGTAAAATCTCAGCTATTCTTGAATGGAAGCCTCCGAGAAATGTGTCTAAAATCCGTAGTTTTCTAGGACTAGCGGGATATTGAAATTAAATGTATAGGCTCACTTAATCACATAATTAATAATGAATATACTTTGAATTTTTTATTGATTTTGATTTTTTTTAAGAACAAATCAAATTACAATAGAACTTTAACAACTAAAATAATCTAATTAGGCAACTAATCAAAACAAATCTCGATAGAAGGGTAATAAAAAGGAATGGTGATAACAAATACGAGATGGATTTTGGGTTAATATTAGTGGGTTGAGTCAATAAAAAGGGTTGTTAGGATCAAAGGGGTTCACTAAGGGTAAATTATGAGGGTAGGCTTTTAGTCGAGTGAGTGGGTTGAATCCTAGGTGCCTTAATCATCTCTGTATATCAACTCAATAGTGTGGTCTCGACATGTATAATCGAAGCAAGTTTTAGAATAACAAATCAATATTGACACACTCATAATCAATAAAGTGAGCACGAAAAGAATGTATGCTTTAAAAGCTCAAAATCTCACAAAAATTATGGGTATTTTGATGTCAACCTTGTAAATTTCAAATTTCAAGGTAACAATTTAGATCCAGGTAGACAACTTAACAGAATTTTAATTTTTTTTTTAAATAGCCTCATCATGCTTGATTCTCTAGTACCTTAAAGTTTAAATTATCAATGCACAATTATCAATGACTTAATTTGAAACATATCAATAAAAATCATGAATCAACAAGAATTTCATTCTAATTAGTGATATGAGAAAATTACTTGAAGACAAAATATTATTCAGGGATTTGAGAATAATGCAAAAAGTTAGGCACTTTTTCTAATAAACTTTCACCCCCCACACTTAAGATGTACATTACCCTCAATGTATAAAGATGGATAATAATCATAAAATAAGAAAATCAAAAGAGAGGGAGAGAGGTGAAACTTCCTGAATTTTTGGATGGATTCCTTGAGTTGGAAGTGTGGAAACTTGATTCGGAGGTTAAAGATAAGTTGGAGGGAGCGCCTCTAATTCCTATGCGAGATGAAGAAATTGGGTAACTCGTGAAGAATTAGCTAGGAAACAATAATAATTTAAATTATACTAATTATATAATTAAAGTGAATAAAGATAACAATAAAGAAAATATGAATTAAAATAAAACTAAGAGAGAAGATGGATGGACTAGAAAGTCCTTATTAGTAGATGGTTCGCGAGGTGGGTGTGATTTCTAAGGCCGTGGTATGTGATTCCCTAGCAGCCTTTAGAACCTAAAACCAAGAAACTAAAACAAAATAAACTAAATTTAATATATGAAAAATAAAGAAAAGGGAAATAAAGGAGAAGAGAAAAGTAAAATAAAATTTAAATGGTCTCAAAGACCTTGGTTTGTCAAGTTAATGAAGCGGCCAGCATGAACTTATGTTGATTTGTCTCGCACAGGGAGACAGGACTCAGATCTTTGTGTTTCTTCGACATTGTTGAAGCGTAGATTGAGGCTTTTATGGAGTGAAGAAGGAAGAGAGTGAAGATGGAGGGAAGTGGGGAGTGGATAGGAAATGGGTGAGAAAGGGAGAGGGGTGTTTTAAATAGAAAATTTTCAGTTCTGGTGTGTCCCCACGCCCGTGTATTGAGAGTGTGTTGTGTCACACGACCATATCGCATGGCTGTGTGGTGGTTCAATCGCTTCTCCCATGCCTTGTGTTTAAGTTGCCACGCCTGTAGGTTCATCAGTGTCAGCCACGGCTTTGTCACACAGTCGTGGTGTTAGGTGAGTCTGTGATTCAAAGATATTTTTCTCGTCCTATCTCGTACTATCTCTGCCATGTAAGTACGGATATCCGTAGCATCCACACATCCACGACCACAGCCGTGTGTAAGGCCGTGTGATGTGAAAATCTACACTTCATTAACTTGGTTAATCTATAGTTAGGTGCTAAAAAATAAAAATAAATAGGGTTAGTGCTCGGGTTGCCTCCTGAGAAGCGCTCGTTTAAAGTCTTAAGCTAAACTTACTTCTCATTTGTACCTTCACGGCGGTTTAAGGAGTGAAAAATCTTTTTCCGTGCTATCATCATATAATTTGAGTCGAGTGGAGTTTACTTTAAAAGTACCGAAAGTAGAATTACTTACCTCAATTGTTCTGTAAGGGAAAACATTAAGTACTGTAAAGGGGATCTCTTCAGTTATCTTTAGGTTTGATGTGGCAATTCACGGGTCTGTACTATCTAATAAT
Organism: Gossypium rotundifolium; assembly: GCA_025506655.1. Taxonomy (NCBI): domain Eukaryota; kingdom Viridiplantae; phylum Streptophyta; class Magnoliopsida; order Malvales; family Malvaceae; genus Gossypium; species Gossypium rotundifolium. The sequence goes on from CP106724.1 coordinate 140,666,906, forward strand.
ACCTGATCTCCTATTTTGAAGTGATTTGATGTTCCTTTAAGTTCTTCTGGGGTTTCCTTCGGTTTCACTTCGTGTGGGTTTGATTCCTCCTTGAAATGTGTCTCTCACTCATCTAGCTCATCGGTCTGAAGTCGTCGTTCCTCATGAGATATTTCCTTGTTGGTGTGAGCTATAAGGTCTGGCTCTATAGTGTGATTCCATGGTGTTTCCTGGAAAGGAAGTTTAACTGGGTGCTTATCAACGGAATTTACGTCCTCATCTTTCTCACTCGATGTCCTAGCTGAGTCGAGAGCTTGAAGACTGATTGATTCGTCACCTATACGAAGTATGAGTTCACCTATGCTAACATCAATTTTAGATCTGGCAGCTGCTAGAAAAGGTCTTCCTAAGATTAAGGGGATACTATTGTCTTCATCCATATCTAAAACAACGAAGTCTACGGGATGAATTTATCAACTTTAACTAGTACATCTTCAATTATACCCTTAGGGATGAAAATAGTCTTATCAGCTAGTTGAATACTCATCCTAGTTTGCTTGGGTTTCCCTAGACTTAGCTGTTTAAACATTTTACATGGAATAACATTGATGCTTGCCCTTAAATCAACTAAAGCATTATCAACAAATAAACTATCGATTAAACATGGAATTGTAAAACTCCCTGGATCTTTTAATTTTGTGGTAATCTGTTTTGTAACATTGTTGAGCATACTGTGTTTAGTTCCACTTGCGATTTCTCGTCTAACTTTCTCTTGTTTGTTAAGAGCTCTTTTAAAAATTTCCTTGAATCTGGCATCTGCGAAAGAGCTTTAAGAAACGGTAAGTTACTATGTAATTTCTTTAAGAGTTTAAGGAACTTAACGAACTGTTCTTCTGTGTCGCCTTCCTTTATCGCATTGGGGTAAGGTATACGAAGTTTGTATTCTTTAATTACTGGTTTTGGCTTTTCTTGGCTTACCTCAGCCTTACCTTCACTTGCCACATGTTCTTGCCTTGGCTCAAGTTCAGATTCGACTAACCTTTCACTGTCATGAGCTGTTATGGCTTGAATTTGCTCCTTGGGATTAGTCTCAGTGTTACTTAGCAAGTTACCTAGTGGTCGTTCTGAGATCAACTTTGCGAGTTGCCCTAACTGGTTCTCAATTCCTTTAATCGATGCTTGTTGATTTTTAAGTGTTGTCTCGGTGTTTTGAAAATGAGTTTCAGACACCGCTATAAATTTTGTCCGCATCTGTTCAAGGTTCGGCTTCTTTTCCTGTGGATAAGGCTGTTGTTGGAAGTTTGGAGGGGGTGGTTGTTGTCTCTGATTTCCTTGGCCACCCCACGAGAAATTGGGGTGGTTCCTCCAACCTAGATTATAAGTATTACTATAGGGGTTATTTTGAGGTCTAAAATTGTTACCCGTATAGTTTAATTGTTCGCTTTTCATGCCCGGATTGTAGGGTGGGTACTGAGGATTCGCCACGCCTCCTAGATTCGAGTCACATTGCATTACTGGGTGTACCTGCACAGAACCACACAAACCATCAATCTTTTTATTCATCATCTCTACCTGATTTGATAGCATGGTGACTGCGTCGAGATTGAAAACTCCGGCTGCTTTTAGTTGGCTTTGTCCTTGTACTTTGCCACTGATAGTTATTCAGTGACATCTCCTCTATGAATTCATAAGCTGCTTCAGGAGTTTTGTTATTCGAGGTTCCACCGTGGTGAGTTAACTAATCTATAGGGTTGAGGGTTCACACCGTTGTAAAAAGTTTGGACTTGTAGCCACAAGAGTAAGCCATGGTGTGTGCACTTCCTCAACAGATCTTTATATCTCTCCCATGCGTCGTATAATGTTTCTAAATCCATCTGCACAAAAGAAGAGATATCATTCCTTAATTTGGCAATTTTGGCCGGTGGAAAATATTTTAGTAAAATTTTTTCGGTCATTTGGTCCCATGTAGTGATTGATCCTCGTGGAAGAGAATGTAACTTTTGTTTGGCTTTATTTCTCAAAGAAAAGGGAAATAACCGAAGACGAATGGCATCATCAGAAATGCCATTTATTTTGAAAGTATCACAGAATTCTAGAAATTAGCTAAATGAGTATTTGGGTCTTCGTCCTGCAAACCATCAAATAGAACAAATTGTTGAATCATTTGTATAGTGTTCGGTTTTAATTCAAAATTATTAGTTGCTATAGTAGGCCTAAGAATACTCAATTCAGCTTCTGTTAAATTAGGTTTAGCATAATCATACATAGTTCGAAGAGCATGAGGATCAGTCATATCTTGATGTGGTGGATTATTCTCACCATCCCTTCGGTGGTATTGGTTTCGTCTTCTTGCTCTTCTTGTATGTAATCTAAGCCTCGCCTTACTTCTCTACGATTTCTGCATACGGTTCCTTCAATATCACTATCGTAAAGTAGTGGTCCTGTTGGGTTCCTTCTAGTCATAAACTAGAGGTACCTGCTAGGAAAAGATAAAAAGAAAGAAATTTAGAAAAATAAAAATAAAATTTAATTGCAAAAATAATAAAATATAATATGGCTAAAATAATAAAAATTGAGCGTTCTTAATATTTTAGTTCCCCGGCAACGGTGCCAAAAACTTGATCGTGTCTGTTGAGTCTTAAAAATTTATAAAAAGAATGATCGAACCTAGAAATTAACTAAGACAACGATGGAGGCAAGTGCACCTATCGAACAGTAGTATAGCTAGCGGCAAGGCCAGATTGTCGAACCCATAGGAACCAAAAGTACTAATATTAACTATCTTTCTATTATTTAGCCTACCAATTAAGTGGATTTTTATCTAATCTAAAATTAACTAATTAACTAAGCTAAAGGTGCTAAGACAAAGAAGAAATTGAGGAATGACTTGAGGGAAAATCGATTGATTTAGACAATACCTGAGCAAGAATCCACTTAGACTTCACTTGTTATCTAACTCTGAACCGGACGATTTATTCATTTGACTTGATCCGTAGGATTCCCTAATTTATATTAATCCTTCTCTTCAAGGCTACTAACTTCTAACCCTAGGTTGATTAATTGAAATCTCTTTCTAATTAAAAACCCTAAAATTGCTTTAATTTGAACTATGGACTCCCATATTAGGTTTGACCCTAATCCGGCAGATTTTTGTCACCCTATCACTAGGCACGCGAGCAACTTCGCTTAACTATGCTAGATCTACTCTTAGACAGGGTTTATTCCTCCTCTACCTAAGCATATCACACTTGAATCAATATCCCGGAAATACCAAAACAAGAATTAAGAACACATAGTTAAGAACAAATCAAATATTTATCATTCAGTTCAGATAATAATAACAAGATTTGTCTTAGGTTTCATCCCCCTCAAGTATTTGAGGGTTTAGTTCATAATTGTAAAAGAAACATCTCAGAAGAAAAGATAAAACAAAACATAAGAAATCTCTAAAACCCCCTGAAGGAATTGAAGGAGAGATTCTCCGTCTTGAGTATGATTCTGGCCTCTTGAGATGAATCAACTGGCTTTCTTCAAGTAAATCCCTGAAATTAACTGCTCTGGCTCAGCTCTTTGGCCTAGCTGAACGCCCCCTTAAAGGTTGGCCTCTAGGGTCTTTATATAGGCTTTTGGAATATGTTTCTTTGCCTCTAAGTACCCTAATCCGAATAGAATTCTTATTTCCTGCGATAGAGACACGCCCATGGCACACGCCCGTGTAAATCGTGGCTAGGCCATGGTCAATCCTGTTGACAAGGCACGGCCATGTATTTTGGGGTCCAGGCCGTGGTTGACTTTTCTCACGAGGCACAGCCATGTGGATTTTATACTTTGGCCTATTTTCTCCGTTTTCAGCCCGTTTCTCGTTCTTTTCATCCTCTAGTGCTCTACTGAGTATAAAACATAAAAACAAAGGATTAGGAGCACTTATTTCCATAATTAAAGAAAAAAATCATCCAAAAACATGCTAAAAGTGGGATTAAAATATGTTACATTTTGGTTTATCAGCAGCTGTTCTACAACACAATATTCACTGTGTTTCAAAAATTTTAGGAACTCCTTAGCTTCTTCCTCTTTCACTGGTTCATTAATAGACAACTCAGGCTCAACTGATTTTTCTTTCTTCTGCTCTACCATTGGAGCTTTCCCTTTTTTCAAATCATAGTGTCTCCCGCTACGAGTATGAGAACTTACATCTAGATCCTCTTTTGGAGCACTAGCTGAATTCTCCTTCCCTGGGATTGCCACATTGCACTCATAGTTCCAGGGAACCTTCTCACTATCTTTATAAGCAAAGGCTACGGGCCTCTGTATTATCACTCTCGGTGCTGTCTGTATCCCAACTCCATTACTTTTGGGTCGCAAAATAACGATTACTGAAAAGTTGACTTTTGAGCTTTTTGTTGTTGACTCTGACACGCATATGCTCTTCTCTTCTGCGCCTTCTTCACAAAACTCAATTTCTTTATTGTTCATCAAATTTTGTACCAAAGTTCTAAATTCCTTACAATTCTGAATCTCATGTCCCATTTCATGATGGTACTCACAATAATTTGTCAACTTTCCCTGACTCTCTTCTGCAACAATTAGTCTCTGTTTGACCATTTCTTTCCAGACTAATCTTAAAGGAGTCTTAATCTCTGCGACACTTGCTTTGATTCTTCTCTCTGAACTTTTGTTAGTTGCATTGACCCCGTTATTAGTATGATTGGGTAATGGATTTTCTACATTTGGCACGTCATCTAACTTCACAATACCCATGTTGATGAATCTTTCTACCAATTTCTTAAAGGCAAGGTAATTTTCTATCGAATGCCTTGTGATCCCCGCATAGTACTCACACTGTGCATTCGAGTCATACCATTTGGGATACGGAGGCTACATTGGTTTTAGATAGTAAGGAGACACAACATGCGCGTCGAATAAGCTTTGATACAACTCTTTGTACATCATAGGGATCAGCATAAATTGGAGTTTCTCATTGCTTTGTCTTGTGGTATCGAATTCTTTCCTTGACGAACTGTGATGCCCAGTAGTCACTGCTTTTGGCTGATTAACGGTAATCGACTTTGAGTACCTTATGCATGCTTTATTCACTTCACTTTCTTTCTTCCTTGTCGCCATTCTCTTGTTACTTTCTCCTACCTCGATCTTCCCACTTTTTATGGCATTCTCGATCATTTCTCTGATCATTACAATGTCCGAGAAGCTTTTTGTAGCACTTCCCAGCATATGCGTGATAAATGGGGCCTTCAGTGTGTTGATAAAGAGCATTGTGGTCTCTTTCTCCAGAGATGGTGCCTGGACTTGGATGGCGACCTCCCTCCACCTCTGTGCATATTGTCTAAAGCTCTTATTTCCTTTTTTCTCCATGTTTTGAAGAGTAATCCTATCGAGAGTCATGTCTGTCACATGACTATACTATTTCATGAATGCTTGAGCCAAATCTCTCCATGAACCAATTCTGGCATGACTCAACTGGTTATACCATTTGGCTGCTGCTCCCACTAGGCTATCCTGGAAGCAATGGATCAACAGTTGGTTGTTAATAATGTATCCCGTCATCCTTCTACAAAACATGGTAATATGAGCTTCGGGGCAACTTGTCCCATTATATTTCTCAAATTCAGGCATCTTGAATTTGTATGGGAGCACTAAGTCTAGGACCAAGCTTAAATCCTTGGCATCGATTCCATAACAGCTATCAGCATTTTCTATTGCCTTAAACTTCTCCTCCAACCATTTACATCTATCTTCTAGTTGCTTCGGTAATTCCTCTTTTACCCTCTCTCCTTCAGCTACTTCATCCAAATTGGGGACATTAGGATTGATTAGATTATGGCCAGGATTAGAGCCTGAGCCAGTCTAGAAATTCATTGGTATCAAGGCTCCGGCCTAAATCTGTTGCTGCTTGATAGAGACAGATGGCCTTTGTGGACTTATCTCTGGTGGTGCATGTACGTGCGTTGGAGTAAAACCAGGAGGATATTGATTACTTTCCATGATATTATCCATAGGGCCTTTCCTTTTGTCTATTCCACCAGCCAGTAATTGAGCCAATTGAGGCATTATATTTTTTTATGATTCCATCATCCGATCTATCGTATCCTGTTGGATCTTAGCTAGCTGCTCCTGCATTTGCAGCTGAAGTTTATCTTGCATCTCCTTTTAGAGTTGTTCAAGGTTTTCTAATCTTTGATCCATATCTTTTGTTTTGGTTCAGGTACCGTAGGGATGTTTAGTTTTGCCGATGTCCAGGTTAATGTTGAAATAATTTTATTAATTAGAAACTTTTAGTGAACTTTAATGTATAGAATGCAATGCAACACAGATGCATGAAATACAAAAGACGTCGATTCTAATTCAATTCCATTTAGGAAACTTTATTAGAAAACAAAGCTCTTTACATAAAATGGATTACAAATACAGCTTTGCCCTAATGCTCAGAGTTTAAACTTTCTCAAGCAATGAAGCTAGCTCTTGACCCCTGTCTGATACCAGCTCATACTTTACACTTAGTGTGTCAACCTGAACTGTCAAGGCTTGTAGATGGTCAGCTACCTCCCGGATCTGAGTAACGACTTCACCCATAATGTAATCCCGGTCCCTAACTTGACTTTAAGAGTGATAAAGTTGTTCTTTCCAACACTCTTCATTTACTTCGAGAAGCTCTATCTGAAGCTCACAACTGTGCAAAGCGGACTCTAGCTCTTCTATTCTTCCTTTCATTTCTTCAATTTTGTTCAAACTGGTTCTTAGCTCAGCCACGAAATTACGATTTCTATACTGGTAGAGTGCTTTTTCGAGCTTTGTCACTCTGGCTTTTAACTCCCCTTTGTTGTTCTGGGCTTCTAATAGACTCCTTTCTAGTTCCTCTTTCTGAGTTTGAGCCTCTTGGAACCTTTTCTCCCACTAATCAGCTTTGGTCCTTTCAGCTTGAATTTCCTATCGCCATTGATCTGAAGTTTTCCCCAGCCCAGCGGTTCTTATTCATAACCAAATCTTCTTATAGTCTGTTTTTAGACTATCCAGATCCTCTTCAACTTTATTTTTTCCCTTTCTTAACTTCTTAGCTTCTAACTTTTGAATGTCGGCATCTAACTTTAAATGCATATTCTCTTCCTCTAAATGCTCTATCCTCTTCTCCAGCTCCCGATTCCTCTTTTTAAAATCTTGTTTTATCATTTCTAATTCTAAGGGGACTACCTATAAGTATTTTTCCATCGGTCGAACACCCTCTAGACTTGGCCCAGGGATGTTGTCATTAATCCTTCTACTGAACCATTCGCTATACTCGGGAGTAGTCGTTGATCCTACCGTCAACTTTTTCATCCAATAAGTTTGCTTCCAAGCATCATTAACTTCCCAAATCCTTTTCTTGTAATTTTTTCCTCTATAGGGGAATTCACTTTAAGCTAACCCGTGTGTCACCGACACAAATTGTCTGGACTTATACTGTCTTGCTGCAAGCAACTGAGCATATCCGATGGCTCCCCAAATTCCAGGTAAAGGGACCCAATCAAAGCTTCCGCATCTATAAAGCATCTCATCAAGCACCATCCATGGAGCTCTCCATTCGATATCCTCTTTTTGGAGATTTTGAAAAATCATCATCCACGTTTCTTCTGATATATCTTCGTGTCTTGACATAGCTACTTCTTCTTTTAAAGGTGAATAAATCTCACAGAAAGGTTGCTAAGAGACTTTATCTACCTTACAGAAGTGACCTTGAAACCAAACCAATAAAAGCTGAGCGCACCCTATGAACCTACTCTCTCCGGATCTTCTACATGCGTTGAATGACCTAAAAGTCTCGAGAAAGATTGCAAGAACTGGCGTGATCCCTTTACTGAGTCGGTCAAAGAGGTTTGTGACTGCTTCATCTACGTACCCTAGAGCCCTAGTGAATAGCATCAATCCGTAGACGCTCAATGCAAAGACATCAACTTTCCTCTTCATATCAGGATGAGCTAAAATCAAATCCTTCAAGTTCCTCCATGGGATGCACTTACACTCGCCCTTTTGTTTAATCCTAGCTGTAATCCACTGCTCAGTCATTCCCGTAATACCCATTAACTTTTTCTAAAAGGATGGGACATAAGCAGCTCTAGAATAAACTTTATCCACTTGGACTTTCAGACAATGCAATAGGGCGGTGTATTCTTCCACGGTAGGCACCAAATTTACTCTCCCAAAGGTGAAGCAGCTATATACTGGGTTCCAGCACTGAGTGAGGGCTCGAAATAACTGCTCGTCTACCTTGATGTTAAGTAAGTACGGTAAATCCCCATAACTATGGTAGAACAACCTCTTGGTTTCGTCATTCCACTGATCCCATACCATTTTTAACTCTTGGAGGTTATTTTGCGTAACACTAACTCGAGTATAGTCCCATAACTCTGACACATGCCCAGCGAGACTATCCTCATTCTCTAATTGTGTTGTTTCTGACCAAGCTCGGACAGTCGCGTTATCTTCCACTTTATCAAGAAAGTCATTTTCCATGTCGAGCTCCCTAATTTAGCAATCGAACCCGAATCGACACCTCTCTCTATCATGAAAGTGCATGCAAAATGACAAAGATAAAACAAAAAGTTAGTACAATAGAAACAAAATTCAAAGCATGTAAAAAAACATTCAAGCACCTATTTATCACAGCTCTACCTAGGGTGGGCTCTTAGGGCTTTCTATATGCAGTTCGATTCTAAAGTTGACGTACCTGAACCAGCAGATTCCTCGATCCTCAACCATTATAGGCTCATATGAACTGAGTTCGATTCAGGGGAATACATTTCCCTATGGCTACACGGAGATGAAAATCGCACGAAGACATAGTTACAGATGTATCCCGAAAGCGATTCACTATCTTGCACGGAGGTGAAAACCTCTCGAAGGAGTAGCTTCTCACTCCCACTTAAAAAGGGTGTGACTCGACGGTCATGCAATATGATGCAAAGAAATCTATAAAAATCAAACCATAGCAATCAAATGTGATAACGCAAGCGAATGCAATAAAAAGGATTGTAATTTTTCAAATCAAAATTTCAATTTTCGATAAAAGGACAGAAATCAATCAATTTTACGGCTTGAATCTCTTTTGAAAGTGTCCCCAGTGGAGTTGCCAAGCTGTCGAAACCATTTTTTTGGGGGCTTGAAAAATGGGGATAGACTTAAAAATGACTAATGGAGTCGCCACCAACCTTTTTTTGTTTAGGAGGGATTGGATCACCTTGTAGAAAACAATTTTGGTCTACGAAATAAAGAAAAAAGGAGTTCAGGAGTCAATTCATATGAAGAAGGATTAGCACCTTTGTAATGCCCAAAATTGGTACCGAATTGATTGATTAATGTCTTAATGTCAAAAATTTGAAAATATTTTAAAATATGACTTTTTTTGATCCATTTGAAGATACTAGAGTTTGAATATTAAGATTCTCTGGTTTCAAGGAATAAAATATCACATCCAGCACGTTATGATGCAACAATTTAAGTCTTCGAATTCTAGATCATCCCAAAATTCTCAAAACTCATGCATCGAGATTTTGAAAGGGTAATTCATTATTTGGGATCAAATGGAAAATCGAAACCATGCACGTTAGGGTACGATTTCTCAAATTATCAAATACAAGATATTGCCTTGTTTTTTAATTTAAAAAAAACATGGATGAAATTTCGAAAGGATATTTAGTTATTTGGTCAAACAAAAAATCGAAACCCAGTACGTTAGGGCACGATCTATCGAATTTCCAAACACGAAACATTGCCTTATTTTTAAAAAACATTGCCATAACCATAAGTGTAAAATCATCGATACCTAAAATGTAAGCTTGATAGTGTGATAGGTTCTCTGGTGACTTCCAACTCGAGCTAACCTGAGTACATTATAAACATGGAAAATAATAGAGTAAGCTATAAAGCTTAGTAAGTATGTATGTAAATAATAAACAATTAATTACCATGCTTTTAACAATCCTCATTATAAGCTCTCAAGATAATACCATCATTATTGCATAAAATTTCACAATTCATTTATGTTCATCTTAAGTTGTTTACTCGAGTTACAGCCACTAAATTATTTTTATCCACAGCTATGGAACTCCAAATTAATATCCTCTAATTTTCCCTGAAACAAGACTCACATATCTTCTTACTATAAAATTTCCATAATTTTTGGTTCAGCCAATCAGTACAGTTTATTTTTTAAAGTCTCCCTTGTTTTGCTGTCCAACAATTTCGACCTCTCTTCACTAAAAATTAATTATATCATTGTACAAAACTTGAATGACATTCTTGTTTGTTTCTCTTGAAAATAGACTCATTAAGAAATTCAGGAATATAAAACTTATCCCATTATTATTTTTGTACAATTTTTAATGAATTTCTCAAATCAGAACAAGGGATTTCAAAATCATTCTAACTCTGTCTCACAAAAATTCAAATATCTCAGAATGTAAAATTCTTTTGCTTACAACATTTCTTTTATGTGAAAATAGACTCAATAAGATTTAATTCCATATCTTATTCAATCTATAATTCGATTTTTACCATTTTTGGTGATTTCTCAAAGTGATACAACTGCTGTTGTCCAAACTGTTTTATTGCTGATTTTACTCTATCATGTTTTCTTTATATTAATTTTTCATTTACACACATATAACACCAAGGTATGTCCATGGTTAGCCATTCCAATAACTAGTCATTATCAAATATTTACAAGCCATTCATTGGCCAATTTAATCTATACATCAACAACAAAGACTTGAACATATCATTTCTCAACTTAATTTGGCCTAAAAGGCTCACACATAATCATCAATCACATTTACCACATAATCATACATCATAGGCATGGACTTATAATAACAAGGTCATTCTCATAGGTATAACTTACTCATTTACGTTCTTACCAAAATTCGATCACATACCGAGCACATTGCTCATGAGTGTATACATACATATATCTGCACTTAATCACATTCATTTACACTTAGTCATTTTTCCATCTTTAATATAAACTTTAATTCTTTACCCCGTTGAACCACTTGGAATATCGAAGGATACTCGAAAATTTTCATACACGTAGTAAGATGCCAATGCCATATCCTAGATATGGTCTTACATGGGATCACATGTCGATGCCGATGCCATATCCCATATATGGTCTTATACGGGATCTCATATCGATGTAGACGCCATATCCCAGATATGGTCTTACACGAGATCGTATGTCGATGCCGATGCCATATCCCAAATATGGTCTTATACGGGATCTCATATCAATTTCGACGCCATATCCCAGATATGGTCTTACACGAGGTCGTATGTCGATGCCGATGCCATATCCCAGATATGGTCTTATACGGGATCTCATATCAATGTCGACGCCATATCCCAGATATGGTCTTACACAAGATCGTATGTCGATGTCGATGCCATATCCCAAATATGGTCTTATACGGGATCTCATATCGATGTCGACGCCATATCCCAGATATGGTCTTACACGAGATCGTATGTCGATGCCACGTCCCAGACATGGTCTTACACGATTTCATACCAAAGTTAGGTCCCAAACGTGGTCTTACACGAAATCATTATTCAATGCTGATACCATATCCCAGATATGGTCTTACACGGGATCTCAATTGGGTGCCAAGGTCATATCCCAGATATGGTCTTATACGGGACCTTATTAATCTAATGTCATGACTAGGGTATCATTTCTTTTCCCAAGGTTCAACTAGGACTTCGATATAGTAAAACTTCATCATATTTTTCATCGAGACTTCATTAACCCATTTCATATAAAGAATATACATTTCATGTAATATCAAGCATTTAAATACATAATAACATAATGTTGATTTATTACACACCAACTTACCTTGACTTAAAATGGCGAAAGGGATCGCGTTGTCTAAGATGCGTTTTTCCCCCGTTCTAAGTCTGAAACTTGTTTTCCTTTATCTAAAATATCACATTTGGCTTATTAAGTTATTATACTATTCAATCCAGTCCAAAAATCATGTTATGGCAAAATTACATTTTGCCCCTAAACTTTGTCATATTTACACTTTTGCCTCTAAGCTCGTAAAATGATTTTTATTAATTTTCTTGTATTTTAGGCCTAGCCGAACCATTTTCGTAACTATAGCAGTCCACAATTTGCATTCATTCACACAATTTCATACATTTTCAACTTTTTACAAACTAGTCCTTTTATGCGATTTCATCGAAAATCACTTAGTAAAAGTCGTTTATTACACACCAAGCATTCATATTCTACCATTAAACATCAAAAAACATGCATGTCATCCATGGGTAAATTTTTAAACACAAGCCCTAGCTCAAAATAATGGTAGAAATAGCTAAACTGAGTTACGAGGATCTCAAAAATGTAAAGAACATTAAAAACAGGCTTGGATGCACTTACTATTGAGCTTGAAAGCTTGAAAACTCTATCCATGGCTTCCCCCATGCTAAATTCAGCCAAGAAAGAAGATGGACAAGGGTTTTTGGCTTTTATTTTATCTTTTAGTCCATTTAATTACCAAATTACCAAAATGCCCCTAACCTAAAAATATCCTATTTCACTTATCTCATGTCTATTTTTGTCCAACAATTTAACCAATGGTCTGATTACCATTTAAGGACCTTCAATTTAAAATTTCATAGAAATTGGACACTTCTAACATGTGGAACTCAACTTTTGCACTATTTATAATTTCGTCCTTTTGACTAAATTGAGTGCCCAAACGTCAAAATTTTCAAATGAAATTTTCACAAAATCTTTCAGTGAAATCGTAGACCATAAAAATATAATAAAAAAAGATTTTCCTCATCGAATTTGTGACCCCAAAATCACTGTTCTGACTAGGCCCAAAATCAGTCTATTACATCTAGTCTCACTCCATCAAGAGGCCTAAGATATTGCTCCCATTATGTAGGAGGGAAAAACCCTATCTTAATCAATCATATCTCACTACATAGATTATGACATACCCAACATCAGCCTTTATAGTATAATTTGTTATGGTAGACGTTTGATTGTGTCAAAATATACAACTCACTATATTGGGACAATGATGATCTCAAGTTTGAGAATCATATACATAGTTATCACTATGAGTAATTTTGTGACTATTACATAATAGTCCAAGAAACATACTCATAGCGGATTAGTCCAGTATGTTGTTCTCTAATACATACTTATGTATCGGTTTTGATATTTCTATGTCAATGACAACACTTTGTCATCAATCAACTACACATTAGTCCTAATATATTATCATTGTCCAAGCCCACAATAGTACTTGACTAAAGGCCTTTTAAGAATAATCATATTATTCTCAAGACTTCATTATTAACCAATTTATTTATACACAAAAAATAAATTGAAATAACAATGACAATACCTTATATTAATAAATAAGGTAAAACGAGTATGTGATTACGATAATATCATGATTAGTCTTTGGGTATACTCTAACAACCAAGACATTTTAATGGTGGAGTGATGAAAAATGAAAAATAATCTAACTGGGTGACTAAATTAGCAAAAAAAATCGGTGACCAAAATAGGAACATTTTAAAAATTAGGTGACTATCTAAGTATTTTATCCTTTAAATTTTTAAAATTATTATTAAGAAAAATATTAAAAGTATTAAATTGATATTTTAGTTATAGTTCAAGCGCTTAATTAGTTATTATCCTTTGAAATTAACGTGCCTCGTCATCATCAAAAGTTAACGATTAAGTGATTAAAATATTATATGTCGATAATGTTAATGATAATTATATAACTTTTGAATGATGAGTATTTTCAATAAAAGTTTTAATGACCATTGGTGTTGTTTATCCCGAAGTAAATACAGAATGTCAATTCCGTCATTTCCAAGAGTCTCTAAGTAAACATTTTATAATTCATTGTTTTTTATATTTTTCTTTTCGCTATGCTTTACCAAATTATTATTAAAAGAAAAAAGAATTGGAAGTCCAAAACTTCAAACCCTTGGGATAAAATAAAACATAGGCAATCTCTGCAAGTAAAGATTTTGCTTTCGCTTTCTTCTAAAACAAAATTGCTTTCTCAATCAAAGCAACAAACTTTCTCTCTTGCTAAAGCATGGGGCTTTGGATTTAGTTCGCATTTCCATAAGTCTACTGAGATTCCAATAGATTTTGTGAAGAGTTGTCGTTTCTAACTCCCAAGGTTTGGGTCTTTTAACTTTGGTAACACTAACTTCTATTGTTTTTTGGGGGGTTGTTTGGTTATTGTTTTTGGCTGTTCGGTGTCGCTGGAATTGGTCGATTGTTGAGTAAAAGATAATTTCTTGCTTTAAGATTAATGGGTTCTGTTTAATTATATTAAATATGGCTCTGGGATGATATGTTTCATTAAGTAAATGGGTGTAGCTGTGACTTTTTTGGTTGATAAATTAAGGGTTTCTTTGGCGGGTGTTACGGCTAAGAATATTGATGAAGGTTGACTTGCTCTTTCTTGGGTTTATTTTCTGTTTTGTTAGTTTTTCTTAAGGTCTGAAATGCAAATTGATCACTACTGTATATGTATACTGGTCGATCATATATGCCTGTATGGAGTTCTGGAAGAATTCGGAACCGAAGTCTGAACTATATGAGCCAAACAGCTGGTTTGGTTGAATGAATTCATGTATGGATTATAATGTGGTCAATAATTTACTGTTTTTGTGCCAACGAACTGAAATTTAGTTGTCCAAAGGGATAAGAGTCGAGCTGGTTGATGGTTACATGCCAGCCTTTGCTTTGGTGAAGTTGACGTTTTTTGCTTTTGCTTATGATTCATCTGTATTACTAAAACCTACCTTTCTGCTTATGTGAGTTTTTTTTTTTCTCCTTAGAGTACTATGCATCTGGCATCTTTCTTTGATGTTTGTATCTTTTCTAATACATAATCCATCATTTAAGTTCATGTCTTGATTGACCAAAATTTTCAGTTAACAGTTTAATTTTGACTTTCACATGTTTTCTCTTGATGTCTATTTGTGTGCTCGTCTTGTTGCATGTATCGATATTTATTAATTTTTTCCAGTCTTTCTGGTTTTGAAATGTCTTAGCTTGCTTGCTCTGCAATTGACGTTATTGAGGAAACCTCATTTTATGAATTTTATTTCTTCTATGTAGTTGTTTGTGTTTAAATGAATCCTATATTAAAGTCATGACCTATAGATATAAGCTAATCATATTTCCTCATATACATGGAAGATCAAATCTGTTTTTGTATCTGATTTGAGATTTAGAAACCTATAAAGGTGTTGTGCTAATCCGGATGTCCTTTTGGTGTGAAATTGTCTCATAAGAGTGACGCTTTGACAATATTGTCAATGTGCTTGAAGACTGACCTTCTTAGATGTGCAGGTATATAAAAGTATTTAATTGTTTATTTGAAAGATACTACTTATCCTCAAAATGTTCAGTATTTTGGATTGATTAGTTGTTGAGTGGAGTAATCAAAAAAAAAAAACGTTGCGTAATTCTCACATCACAGATAATCAGCATTGAATTGATTAAAAACTTTGATAATTTTCTTAATTTTTTTTGTTGATTTTATGATTTTATATTCTTATATTTTATGGGTTTAACCATAAATTTGTATAGATGTAGGGTTTGTATATTATTTAGACCAATGTTGTCAAGGGCATAAGGCACACTCTTGGTGCTAGAACTCCTTAAGTGCAAGGCACAAAAAGTGCACTAAGTGAAGTAAGGGAAAGTGTATATATGTTTGTTTTTACATGCATATCTTATATATATTTATTATATCATATATATGAGCTTAAGATATATAATAATAATAAACTCTTTTAAGACTGTGTTGCTCCAGCTTTTCCTTTTTCTGGAAGTAGTGGTGTGAAACACTTGGATTGGGGGTATGATCTCCAAGGATCTTAGAAAATTCTGACTATAACCATGTCAAACATATACCCATATCCGACACTCATACTTGAGTATGAGTAGCATAGCTCTAAAGAGTGGGCCAGTTTATTTACAAAATATGCATTTTTTTTTTTATGTTCGTCAGTATGCATAATTTTATTGGGGTCCCATGTTTGTTGTTGAATACTAACATATCGAGAAAATAGGGAGTTTGATATTATCACTTTCTTACCAGTAAGGGTGTCTGATGAGGAAAAAAGTTAAAACTAAAAGAAATTAAATAGAACTTCAATAAAGCCTCTGTTTTTTTTATGCTCATCGCCTTACCCAAAAAAGAAAGGTTGTAGGTGCACTGGTCGTGTGCCTTTCCTGAAAGAGTTGGAGGTACTTTTGTTGTCTGGGTGCATGAGTTGAAGACAATGGTTTAGGCAAATGTAATGTAACAGTTAGTTTGGCTTGTTTTCCAAATATTCTGTCATAGTTTTATACAGTATTTTTGCTCACCAAGGGAAACCCAGAACTTGAGACTCAAATATCAAGTTCTAACGTAGTATTAGATTTACTTGTTTTCCTAATGTTATTGTGGAGCCTGCGAATTTGATAGCCCTACCCTATGTAGGAACAAAAGAAAACCAAAAAAAAAAACATTTTTTCATTTACGCGAAAAGGTTCTTACATATATTTGCTAATGCTTGAATTTTATATATATTAGATTCATATTTGAATCTCTCACTTATGTCAGAACCTTTAAGCTCATATGGTATCATTTTGATTACTTGTTTTTGTCACTTTTTATGGCATTAAATGCAACATCTCATGCTTTACCATGAAAATGGTACCATTTTCATCATGTTCATACTTGTGAATAATTAGCAGTGAGTTCTAATAGTGACAAGGCTTTGCTTCCATGCGCATTCCAAGAGAATAATGTGATTCTTACTGTTATTAGGAAAACGAAGTCTTTGATGATCTTTCTCCATAGAACATGGCAACTGAGAGCCCGATGCAAATGATAGAAAGTAGTGGGGCCACAAAGTGGCGCTCTTCAAAGGATGCTCTAGTATTTGATTCACAATTGAAGGATATGGAAGTAGAGGAGTTGACAATGCTTTTGAAAGGACAAAAAATCCGTGGAGATCAAACAGATACAGTGCCAAATCGAAGTGGTAGTGCTCCACCTAGTATGGAAGGTTCATTTACAGCACTTGGAAACCTTTTGGCTCAAAAGAACTCTAGCCTGACTTCAAGCCTGGCAAGTTTGAGCAGTGTCATTGACAAGTGTGAGTCTGAGGAGCAACTGCGTTCTCATCCAGCTTATTTTGCTTACTATTGCTCCAACATTAACTTAAATCCAAGGCTTCCACCGCCCCTCATCTCACATGAAAACCGACGCTTGGCACGCCATATTGGTGGTTTCGGTAGTAACTGGAGAGCAACATCTGTGGATGATAGTGGCAATGGGTCATTACCTTTTTATCGAACTTCACTCACTACACATAAGGAGGAAGTTGAGGATGATAGATCATCGCCTATACAAGCTTTAGACAAGTGGGCAGAAGGTAGTAATGAGCCTTTGCTTGAACAAGACTTAGCATCTTTCCCTGGTCGCCACAAGAGTTTGGTTGATCTGATACAGGTATTCTTATCTTTTTTCTATTTATTCTTTTTTATTTATTTGTTATATGTCCGCCATTTCCAGAGAGATGTTGGTGAGTTAACTCTACTGTATGTTTGGGCAAAAAATTTTTGGGGCTGAAAAAGAACTCTCCAGGACAGTATTATTGGTGAGAATCCAATATTTTATTTATTATATCATCCGTCATGCTCCTACTAATACAGTATTTAGATATCAATAGGCTACCAGTACACATAACATATAGATGCTTGAACTTGTGAAAACTAATCATCTTGGTTTCTTCTTCTTTTTTTTTCCCCTTCAAAAATCTAACTGAAGAAATGGAAAGAGGAGATAAAGGGGAATATGTGGGTTTGGTGAAAATCTGATGCCAGTTGTCTGAGATTGGCGACAAGCGCGGAAGTCCACTGCCAAATTCTGGGTTTTTTGGGTGCTGCTGTACCATGAGTTTGGAGAGAACATAGAAATAAGAGGGGAAGGAGGAGAAGAAAGAAAAAAATAAAGAAAAAGAAGGAAAAGGAAAAGGAAGAAAAGAAGAAAACAGAAAAGGAGGAAATAAAGGAAGAAACAACTAATTTTCTCTGGGTCAATAAGAAAAATAAGGGCCTTAGGCCTTTGATGTTTTGGACTAGTAATTGATCATGTAAAATCTAATATCAAGGATTTAAGGTTGACTAAAACGCAAATATTTAATATAAACAGTAAATAAAATATTTGAATTTAAGCAAAATTGTTTTTTTATGGCAGTATTTTTTTACATAATAATATATTCAAATATTTTTGTGATATTTTTAAATAAAGTTTTCTCATATATGTATCCCTTAGATAGTCATGCTACTTTTAAGACTTCTGTAGTTGCTTTTTCACATCAAACTAGTTTTATAACCACATTGTTTTAAGAGATAATTGGCATGAGATAACCCAGGAAACAAATAATGTATCGTTTATTGTGTTTTTTTTTTCTCTTTTAATGCACTACACATCAGCAGTTGGATGGATAGACTCTGTAGAATGATGCCAATTTAAAATATTTCGACATTTTCCTTCTCAAATGTTGCGAAGAAAACTACATGCAGCCTTATATTCTTGCCTGTGTGTTCGCATAGAGGCTGAGAAAACAAAGTCACTTACAATTTAAATGACTGTCGGGTGTTCTGATGTACTGCTGCCTCTCATTTCTTCTACAGTGCTGCAATGTATCTTAGCAGCTGCTTTTTTCTCACTCTCGGGTGTTTCTTACACTTCTTCCTTAATTTTAATAATCTTATTCTTTGTACTTTTTATTAAAAGTCAATTTAAGGACAATTGCTACGGTGTTAAAATTCTGTGCATGAACTTGGCCATATCACTTTCTTACTGATGATGTGTCATGCCAAGATGAATATTGCTTGGCCATGTGGCACACATTAGTCCACAAAAAAAATAGTTTTAATAGAAAAACTTTTTCTTAAAAATTCGTTAGAGTTAACCAAAGAATTATTTATGATTTTATTAAAAGAAAAAAAATGTTCTTTTTAGATTGATATGTGCCATGTAGCCGAAAAAAGTTAATCCGCCGTAGCATGGCATATCAGGTAATCACCAGAGTGGCATATCATATAAGTTAAAATGGAAAATATATTAAAATCATCATCAATTATTCATAAATTGGCTTTTAATAGGAGCATATGGATTAAAATCATTGGAACTGGGATAAAGAATTAAAATAGTAGAGTAGAAACAGATGAAGGATCACATTCAGACTTCAACCTCTTATAAATCTACCCTTCGCAGCCATGGTGTTCCTATGAAGTTCAATTCAAAGCTGTCTGACACGGAATTTACATGTATTGATATTATTGCCATTGTGTTTATTAAGTAGCTTTCGGCATTTTTGCGTTTGGATTTTTTTTAGTTGTGTCACCTTATATTGATGTTCTGTTTTTTTCTTGGCGAATGTGTAGGAAGACTTCCCCCGCACCCCTTCACCTGTGTATAGTCAGTCACGTTCATCAGGCATCACCACAGCAGATGAACCAATAGATCATGATGTTAATGCCATCTCGTCAAATTTTTCTTCCATTAACTCTTCTTCTAAAGTACCTGAATCAATCGTGGGTTCTTCTGATGCTTGCATGGATACAAATGCCCTGGATGCCCATGCTATTAGTTTGATACCCCACAAGGATTCTTCAGAGACCTCTATTCAGAGCTCGCAATGTCCTGAACAGATGGTTAGATTATCAACATCTTCAAAAAATGATACAAATGTGAAAGATGCTAAGTCAGATGCGGATTCCTCTGGCGATGTTTCACAGTCTGTCATGCTTTCCACTGTAGAGTCCAGAATGAGGAAAAAACAAGAAGCACAGCAGTCTCATGGAAGGAATATGCCTCAAGAATATTATTCATCCATTCAACCAGCTTCTCCACATCAGGCCCAAGGACTTCCAGCACAGGCCAGTTCTCAAGGATTGAGCCATCTGTATAGCCATTCTAGGTTCTCTTCTGTGGCATCACAACCATTATTACATTCTTCTGGACTCACGCTTCCCATGTATGCAACAGCATCACCATATATGACTTCTGCAAACCCACTCTATGCCAATTTTCAGCCATCTGGTCTATATACTTCACAATACAATATCAGTGGATATCCCATGAATCCTGCATTTCTTCCCCCATTTATGGGCGGATACCCTTCTCATGCTGCTATTTCTTTGCCATTTGACTCTACTGCTTCTGGTTCAAGCTTCAATAATCGAACTTATGGTGCTTCAACTGGGGAAAACACTCCACATACTAGTGATTTACAGCATCTTGGCCACTTCTATGGGCAGCATGGATTAGTGCTGCCACCTTCTTTAGTCGATCCACTTCATATGCAATACCTCCCACATTCGTTTAGCAGCACATATGGTGCTTCTGTTCAGCATGGTCATTTGTCATCAACTGGTGCTTCTGGGGGCCAAATTGATTCTTTTGTGCAGAAAGAGTCAAGTGGTGCTGCTTATATTGGAGATCCAAAAGTTCAGCCTCCAATTAATGGGAGGCTAAGCATTCCAAATCCTGGGAAAGTTGGAAGTATTGGTGGTGGCTTTTATGGAGGTCACCACAGCATGGGTGTTATTGCCCAATACCCTACATCACCAGTTGCTAGTCCGCTGATGCCATCATCACCGGTAGGTGGAATGACTCCTCTAGGTCGCAGAAATGAAACTAGGTTTCCTCCAAAAGCAGGACCTTATTCTGCATGGCAAGGACAGAGAGTCAGCAGCTTTGAGGACTCCAAAAGGCATTCCTTTCTCGAAGAACTGAAATCCAGCAGTGCCCGAAAATTTGAGCTCTCTGATATATTTGGTCGTATAGTTGAATTCAGGCAGTTTTCTCTATCAAGTTTGTTTTCATTCTCTATATATAATGTGATTATTATTGCTAGCGGGAGAAATAATTTGATACCTGTTTGACTTCAGTGTTGATCAACATGGGAGTCGATTTATCCAGCAGAAGCTGGAGCATTGCTGTATTGAGGACAAGGAGTCTGTTTATAAAGAAGTCCATCCGCATGCTTCAAGATTAATGACTGATGTTTTTGGTAATTACGTCATTCAAAAGGTACGGTTTTAAATGTGATTTTTGAATGCTTCAAGTAATTTACTTTTAGTGGGAATTGTAAGCAATTTGAATAACATTTTTGGATTGCTGAATTTTGCTGCTGTGTTGCAGTTCTTTGAGCATGGGAGTTGCGAGCAGCGAAATGAACTTGCTGATCAACTGGTTGGAAATATGTTAAACTTTAGTCTGCAAATGTATGGTTGTCGTGTGATACAGAAGGTATATGGAACCTTTTATAAGTATGATATTCACAGTGATGTAGCTTGAATATTTCAGTGGATGAGAATCACTTTTATCATTTTAAAAATTTGACCCCAGAAAAGAAAGAATCATTGAAACAAATACTATCATCAAATATTATGATTAGTTTAAATCATTTTGAAAAAAAATGGCCGGTATTCATTGTCTTAGCTTGGACTTATATATAAATATATGCAATCTTTAATTTGTTTTTATGTAATTTTCAGTGAGAGTCAAGGATGGCTGTGCCCTTTTTGACCCATATGTTCTTTCATAAGCTATTCAAATGTCAATGTATTGAACAGTAGAGCCTTACAACGGCAGGACTCTTAACGAGGCCATAAATTGTTATTTACTTTCTTAGAATGACAATGATATGATCATGTCCCCAGTAATCAGATCTTAGCTTCTTTTCTTGAAGAATATCCATCTGCATCCGGTCATTGTATTATATGATCAAATAAATTTGTTGATATGATCAATATGTTGGATTAATAACTGGTTATTCTCATATATATGCACATAAAAATATATTCTGACATATTTATGTATTTATACATGTATGTGGAGATTAGTTATTATTTTATTGTTTGATGCATCCTAGCTGATATTGGGCCTTTGAGTCATAAAATGGATGGGCACCTCTTGAACTGTATAAAAGTGGTAAATAGTGGCTGTCATGTTTTTCAGTTTCTATCTCTTTTGTGAAAGGTAATTATATTTTAAAATTGGTTTCAGTCATGGATTATGACAAAGCACTTCTTCATCAATTTAGTGCGGCTTCCTGAGATTCTTTATGTGAATTTTGTTTTTCCAGGCGTTGGAAGTGATTGATCTTGATAAAAAAACCCGACTTGTTCAGGAGCTTGATGGTCATGTTATGAAATGTGTACGTGATCAAAATGGGAATCACGTCATACAAAAGTGTATAGAGTGTATCCCTACTGATAGAATTGGGTTTATTATTTCGGCATTTCGTGGTCAAGTTGCCACCCTTTCTACTCATCCCTATGGTTGTCGTGTCATTCAGGTAATATTACATTTTGTTGGTCCCTACAAGAGGGCTGAACATAAGAAGTCTTATTTTATATGCCCGTTATTCCATGTTCTTATCATTTGTTATTATTCTGGATTTGTGATAGAGAGTTTTGGAGCATTGTTCAAACAAACTGCAAAGCAAATTAATCATTGATGAAATTTTGGATGCTGCTTACGACCTTTCTCAAGATCAGTATGGAAATTATGTTACACAGGTTTGCTTTTACCTTCTGATTGTCAGTTTTATTGATGGCTAATTGGATAATTTCTATGAACAATATTTGCTTCTCAAAACAAGCATCGTCTTTAGAGAGCTGAGAACAGCTTATTTGTTTTTCCAATTCGTTGATCTGCTGTCTAGGAATGTGGACAGCTAAGTTACTAGGACTTGGGTTTGTTGATATGGGCATGTATACAACTTGGGTGTCGCACATGGTATTCCAAAAGATGAAGATTTGGAGCAGCATAGGCTTATGACATGTCTGCTAATGTTTTCTTATTCCTTTTTCACTTTTAGTTTCTTTTGTTAGTTTCCATTTTCGGTGGCTGATATATTGGTTGTTATATGCTGTGGAAATTGGTGGCAGTGCAAATCTATCCTTATTTGATAATATTGACTATAGGGAAAATCAAATCAAGGCGTCTTTATTGGTTCCTAATTATTTTTCTTTAGTACTTTCCCACTCACCTTAATTTCTGATATCTCGATTGAAATTAATAATCTGTTGGATTTTACCACTTGCAGCATGTTTTGGAGAGGGGAAAGCCGCATGAAAGGAGCCACATTATTAGCAAGTTGACTGGGAAAATTGTACAAATGAGTCAACATAAATATGCATCAAATGTTGTTGAGAAGTGCTTGGAGTATGGTGATGGTGCTGAACGAGAGCATTTGGTTGAGGAGATAATCGGACAGTCTGATGAAAATGACTCTTTATTGGTAAGTTGAGTAAATAGCATTTATTGCAACCAATTATCACTGTTAGCTTTAGTTTTCGACAAGATCTAGAACTCTTTTCTTATTGGGGTTTTTCCTTTATAAGTGATTGACCATTATTTTCTCAGTTTTTCCAACTTCATCCATTTTCTTTGTTCAATTTTTTTTGGTTAAAATTTTCCTTGTTCAGTTTAAACTCTATTGCTTTCACCTTTATATAATTCTGAAGATCTAACCAATTTCTTATGATAAATGAATGGCTGGGTTTGGATATAATGCATTGCTTAAATTATGAATCATCGAGGGAACCTGACTGTTTATATGGTGCGAGTGAGATATCCAAATACTTTTGTTCTGGTGTTCTACTGTCACAGTTCTCTTTGCCCCAAACGAAAATGTACTAAACTTGGAATTTGGCATCTTTACTTTTCCTTTAGTTTGTCCCTAATGTGAAACTTTACCGACAACTGTAGAGATTATGATGCCTTGACGAGCATGAAGATTCAGGGATTGTTACTAGTTTTGTGATGTTTTATAAATGTATTATTTTGCAAATTGAACATGTCTTTTTCTCGTAGTATTATGTTCTGACTTTTCTTTGTTAGACTATGATGAAGGACCAATTTGCAAATTATGTGGTCCAGAAGGTTCTTGAAGTAAGCAATGATAGACAACGGGAACTATTACTGGATCGTGTAAGAGTTCATCTTAATGCTTTGAAGAAATATACTTACGGGAAACACATTGCTGCTAGGTTTGAGCAACTGCTTGGTGAAGGTGCGTTAATTTTCTATTCATTGACATAAATTTAAAATCATTTGAGAAGAAATTATAATAAAATTCTTTTATTACATGATGAAAAGTAGATTGTTCTCTTGTTTATTTGGTTACATGATGAAGTATTGATATAAACAATGGACTGCTGCATGTCACATGTCGTGTGCACTATTGTTAATTCATATTACTTTGTGGGAACATTTGTACCAAAAAACGAACACCTTCCATTTAGCCTGAAAAACGAAAAGAAAAAGAGAAGGATTGTTGGAAAATACTTTTTTTATGTATGTTAAAAGCAGGTTTAGAGAAATTGTCATTTACTGGTATGTTATGAGGATTCTAAGGGAAATATCGCCTAAGAATAAGATAAGGTGTTTTCTTTATTGCTAAAATAAACTCGGTCTTTTGTCTTTGTGATAGAAATAGACTTTTTCTATTATATTATTTCACAAGAAATTACACTTACATTTATACACATGGTGAGCCTAACTTTAGGAAACTCTAAACTAGGAAACAATCGATTCTAGGGATGCTGTCCCTTAAAACACGACCTTAAAGTTAGGGTATAAAATATCTACAGATTATATAAAATATCTACTGATTCTCTTGAATATTCCTAACTAGGAAATCAGTAATCGACACTCCCCTCAAGTCGGGAAGTGGATATCATCCATTCTCGACTTGCTTACTAGTTTCGAAAGGTCTTCCCGATAATCCTTTGGTTAAGATATCGCCATTGACCATCGGTGGACACACATGGAGTGCAAGTTAGGCCACCGTCAAGTTTCTCCTTGATGAAATGTCATCAACCTCAATGTGTTTTGTACGATCATGTCGCCCGGATTATGTGCAATATTGATAGCGACTTATTATCACAATCTGACTTCATTGGACCTTCCCATTTGATCTTCAAATCCTCTAAAATAATTTTCAGCCATAGTAATTCACAAATTTCAAGAGCCATCGCTCTAAATTCTGCTTCTGCACTAGATCTAGCCACAACATTCTGTTTTTTACTTCTCCAAGTTACAAGGTTGCCTCCAATAAATGTGCAATAGCTCGAGGTTGATCTTCTATCAACCATAGATCCTGCATAATCTGCATCAGTATAGGCTTCAAGGGTTAAATTCTCCCCTTTCTTAAATAGGATTCCTCTGCCTGGAGTGCCTTTTAAGTACTGTAGAATCTGGTAGACAGCTCTAAGATGTGATTCTTTAGGATTGTGCATGAACTGACTTACAACACCAACTGCATAGGCAATATCCGGTCTAGTATGTGACAAGTAAATGAGCTTCCCTACGAGTCTTTGATATGAACCTTTATCAACTCATCGCATCTTCTAGTGCATCTCCAAGTTTGTGGTTCACTTCTATAGGTGTCTCTCTGGTTTGCATCCCAATTTGCCCGTCTCATCAACAAATCAATTATGTATTTTTCTTTGAGACATAAAGATTCCTTCCCGAGAGTGTGCCACTTCAATACCAAGGAAATATTTTAGTTTACCAAGCTCTTTGACCTCAAATTCTTTTACTAGGCATTTCAAGTTTTCCATTTCTTCCAAATCATCACCTGTCACTATAATGTCATCTACATAGACTAACAAAGCAGTCATTCCCCTTGAAGATAAGTGCCTTACAAGCAGTGTGATCTCCTTGACTCTGTTTATACCCCAACTTGAGCATCACTTTGGTAAACCTTCCAAACCAGGCTCTCGGGACTGCTTTTAGTCCGTCTGAGCCTTTTTAGTTTGCAAACCGCTCATCTCAGATCTCGAACCAAAACACGGTGGAACATCCATATAGACTTCCTCTTCAAGATCACCATGTAAGAAAGCATTCTTGATGTCAAATCTGTTGTAGTTTTCACTGTCATGACAGAATGACAACAACACTCTCACAGTGTTCATCTTTGCAACCGGGCAAATGTCTCAAGGTAATCTATTCCATACTTTTGAGTGTACCCTTTAGCAACTAATCTTGCTTTGTACCTCTCCAAAGAGCCATCTGAATTGTATTTCTCAGATACACCCAATGACAACCAATTGTTTTCTTTCCTTTGGTAATTTTACCAAATCCCATGTCTTATTTTTTCAAGTGCTTCCATTTCGACATTCATGGCATTTTTCCAATTCTCATTATTTAATGCCTCGAGATACTGCTTTTGGGAATGGAGATTGAATTTAGGCTAGTAAGGAAGGTTTTGTGGTTATGGGACAAATTTTTGGAGGACATGAATGAGTACAAGGAATGTTTTGTACAGCCCTAGTTCCTTTTCTAATAGCAATAGGAAACTCATAGTCTCTCCGATCTGAATTTTCAGAGTATTCAAAGTAGGTTCAGATGAGTTACCTCGGGTTGTAGAGCAAGAGGTTGTTTATCCAAGAAGATGATTGAACTTGCAGGTGCCTTCTTCCTTGAGTAAACTAGTAAGGGCGAGTAGTGTCCTGAATTCCTTTTGGTGACTTAGGTGTAGTAAGCTCAATTTCAGTTGCATAGGGTCAAAAGAAGCGAGGCTGGTTGGTAGGTAAGAAATGAGTGTTTGGTCTTGAATAGGAGTTGGAAAATGAAGTTAGGCGAAATTTGGATGAAGTGGAAAATCAAGAAGAAAAACTCTCTACCCTTATCTTACGTGAATAAGTTCTCCCCAAGATAAGGACGAGTAAAAAGTGTTCTTCTTCCGCAAAAGTGACATCACCAAACAAAATATTTTTGGTGGTGGATTGTAGCATTTGTACCCTTTTGTGTAGAGGAATAACCAAGAAAGACACATTTGATGACTCGTGGATCGAGTTTTCCCTATTTTGAGAATGGACATGGACAAAGGCAACACACCCAAATATTTTAGGAGGAAGATTTGAGGTATGGAAATCGTGAAAAATTTCGATAGAGCTTGTATAGGACTTTATGAGTCAAGGACCTTTGTAGGCAACCTATTTATCAAATAAGTAGCAGTTAAAACAGCCTCCCCAAGATTGTTTAGGAACATTGCTTTCAAACAATAGAGCTCTAGTAATAGCTAAAAGATGACCATTCTTTCTCTCGGCAACACCATTTTGTTGGGGTGTGTGAACATAAGAGGACTCATGGAGAATGCCTTTTTCTTGAAAATATGAGGAGAGAAAGTGATTGAAATAGTCTTTAGCATTGTCTGTCCTAAATCGTTTTATTGTAGCCCCAAATTGTGTTTTGATCAAGTTGTAAAAGGTTTGAAAAACAGACTTGACATCAGATTTTTGTTTTAATAGAAATATCCAAGACACATGGATACAATCATCAATAAAGGAAATGAACCACCGAGCCCCAGAGATGTTTGAAATGTTTGATGGTCCCCAAATATCACTATGAATAAGAGTAAAAGGAGCGGATGTTCTTTTATTGCTTACTGGAAAGGAGGTACGTTTATGTTTGGCAAGTTCACAAACATCACAATGGAAATTATCAACATTTATTCCTAGGAACAAGGTGGGAAACATAAATTTAAGGGCTGGAAACAAAGGATGACCGAGGCGGAGGTGATGGAGCCAAATTAGGTCTTTATTAGCTTGAACAGACTTGGATAGGAAAGAAAATGTTGAGGAATTCAGAGCACTAACTTCTCCACTAGATTCTTCAAGATAGTGTAGACCATTTGCTTCCTTAGCATGTCCAATCATCCTCTTCAGATTCATTCTGGAAAAACATTGTTTGGGATAAAAACCACACTACAATTAGAATCCCTAGTAAGTTTTTGGATGGAGAGAAGATTGGGAAATAATTTAGGAACATGAAGGACATTTTTAGGGTAAGGTCTTATTTATAACAATATCACCTGACCACCATTTGTTAGCATAGAACCATCACCATCTGTAATCTTTCTATTACTAGGACAAGGGGTATATGAAACAAATTTGTGGGAGGAATGGGTCATATGGTGCAGTAGCTCTGAGTCAATGACCCAAGACTCATTGGTGACTATGTCCAGACATTAGAATTTTGAGAAGAGGAAATACCGAAAGTGCCAAACGCAAGTACTGTGGAAGAAGATTTTTCCAATGTTCCCAAAGAATGTCTTAACTTCTCAATTTCGTCTTTATTAAAAACACGAATTCGTTCTTCATCCATCTGTCGTGCTATATTTGCTCGCCCTTGTTCCTTTGGGTGTCCATTGTTGTCGAAAAATTCCTTTTTATTGTCTGTGGCTTCCCATGAAGCTTCCAAAGACTGTTCTTTTGTGTGACGAGATTTTTACAAGAGGTGCACCATACGCACTCCTTTTAATAGACCTTGTAGAATCTTTTCGCTTGGATCATTGCCGGTTATTGCTCCATGGCAATTTTCCTCTCATCGACACCTTTGTAACTAGGGCGTAACCATCTACTCGATTATCGTCAAGCATAACTCCTCTTACGCCTTCTTCAAGACGAACCACCGAGACCACTTGAGTAATTCTTCCCATTTAACCGGTAGGCCACATGAATATTCGCAACTCACTTGTTTGGTGTGAATGTGGCGGAGAGATTTCAACTATCCCCATTTGTATTGGTTTGGATAATTTCAGACATAGTTCTTTTGAACAAAAGAAGCGTGCTTAAGGGTTGTGTGGAAGGAAAAGATTACCGAAAAAATCCCGTAAATCGATCTAATCTGATACCATGATAGAAATAGACTTTTCTATTATATTATTTCACAAGAAATTACACTAACATTTATACACATGGTGAGCCTAACTTTAGGAAACTCTAAACTAGGAAACAAGCGATTCTAGGGATGCTGTCCCTTAAAACACAGCCTTAAAGTTAGGGTATAAAATATCTACAGGATTATATAAAATATCTACAGGATTCTACTGAATATTCCTAACTAGGAAACTGTAATCTGACACTTTGTTCTATTTCCGTTTCCCTGTTTTTATCGAAAATAAACATAGGCATGGTAAATACTTATCGCTCTATGCAGAAAGTGATGCGACGCTGCAAAATTAAACCGGGTCTTTTGTATTTGCTCTATTTTTAGTATTTTCCTGATTTTATAGAAACTTGAAGTAAGGATGGTTTATGCTTGATTGCTCAATGCAGAAAGTGATGCCTCAGCCTCGGGGCATTAGCAGTCTTTCGAGTAGGCGCGACTTGGGAAAACTGTTGATCATTCTTAGGGAAGACAACAGCCTGGAACTGTTCCAGGCCTGCTAGATAAATAGTTAAAAGTTGGGGAATAAATGTATTACTGTATGTTTTAAACCGTGTTTATGTATATCTATGTATAGAATCAAACAACTTAAAAAGCTTGCAGTGATTGCTTGGAAATTGATTGAAATTTAGCTTGACAAATGCTTGCAGTTTTTCATCATATATTTATGTTTTCCAGTGAACGAGTAATGCATGTGTATATTTGCGTGCGCTCGTCTTTCTTGCTAAAGCTCTTGGGCTTATAAGATTTTTTGGGATTGAGATTTGTTTCAAAGTCCATACCAGTAATTCAATTAATTGTTTATTTAATTAATTCAAATCTCTAATGGGTTAACTTTTCCTTGGACTGAAACGGCTAAAACCTGTAGCCCAATAGTAAATTTATTTTAGAAATCAACATTAGAAAAGCAATTCACTTAATTGTCTACCAAATTAAGGGTGAACTATACAAAGTTAACATCTTATCATTTTGAACATTTAATTTCAAAAAGCGGTGATTAAATTGTTTGAAATTAAATCATTGAATTAATAATAAAATTTTCTTCAAGTTATTAGGCTGTTATATATTTAAAGATCCAGCTGGCAAGTTTTAAATCGTGATTTAATAATCGGTACGATATAGTAATATTTATCAAATATTTAAGTCAATTTAACGATTAATGTCAAAGATAAAAAAAAGAAAGTTGTATGGATTTTTGTTTGTAGATTAGGATGTTCAAAAAAGCTTCATGAAAAAACAAGAACTGTAGAAGAGGAGAACAATATGAGAGCTTTCGATTGGTACAATTAGTGCAAATAAAAAAGACAATACAATAGTGACTTTAGCAACTGGTGACTTGAATGAAATTTTTTGAATAGTCATTTTGTAACCTTTTGAAGTTAAAATTGGCATTAGGTGTAGTTTTGACAGCATTACATTAAGTTAAAATATATTTAAAAGAATAAAAAAATCAATTAATCTTTTGATGAAAATTTACACACTAAATATTTCATGAGTAAATATTAAAATTAAAAATCTTTAAGATATTCTTAAAAAATAAAAATTTAAACTCAAATCGATTAGTGTTTTTCATTGCTTTAGAAGAGATAAGTGGAAGTTAGCATCTCCTTCCCTAACTAAAAGCTTAACTCCAGCGACTAATTCAAATGCTTCACTTTTCGCTTCCACTACACTACAACTTCCTCTTTCAGCTTTGTTCTTTCCTAATGATCTTTGCCAATTCAAATTGCATTTTCTCTGAACATAAACTGAAACTTTGAAGTCAAGATTTGATGGTACTTTATATGATCAATCTGAAAAATAACGGTCACCGTAGTCATTTTGGATGTTAAATCATAAAACAATGTAAAGGGTTTGTCATGTTTGATGGAAACATAGAAGAATATGCAATCCCTTAGCTTTAACCCCTTGTGTCTAGCACACCGTTTCTTTATGTTACTCATATTACAAGAAAAGTTGAACAACTTTTTTGCCAAACTTTCAACTTCGATCGGACATAAAAGTTTGGTACAGTTAAGTAATATAAGAGAGTTAAAAAGGAAAAATGAATCGTGAAAGAACAAAATTGATAATTTGCAAGCAATTTGAGTAGTCCTATACTGGTGAAGAACAAAGATGAACACAATGATATGTTTATTTAGTTTGGTTTCCTATGTTTGTAGGTTTTGCCCAAACAGAAAATTCACTATCTTAACACCTTGAGCAACAAGTGATTATAACCATTAACACTCACTAGATTAGCAATCTGACTTTTGTAGCTAAGATCTAGATGACTCTCCTTTAAATTTTCTCCCTGAAAACTTAGATAAAAACCAAGTGACTTACTTGGTTAATTACAAAATGCACTCTTAAAAACTAGTTCAAAATAACAGAGTAAGTGCTAAAATTTTCCACCTTTTTTACCTACACAAGCCTTTCAAATATATAAGAGTTTAAAGCTTGTTAACATAAAGATCAATTACAATCAATCTTCCCATCAAATAACAAGATAATCAACATCAATAATATCTTTAATATGATTCGGATAAATCTTTAAATATTCAGGATATGTTACAAAGTTACTTGATCTAATCTAATATCTTCTATATCACCCCACATCTAATCCAGTCGTCAGATCCAAATGTGAGTACATTCGTTGCTAAAGCAACTCAGTCTATTATCGATTATTCCATAAGAACTTTGATTTAATTAATTTTTTTTTTTAAAAAAATTGAAAATAAGTAGATTCAAATTTATAACTTCAAAATCATGTTGAAAATATTAAAAAATTGGTTTCTAGGTGTTCGGAGGTGCTCGGGGTTAAATGTGAAACTCAAAAGATAAAGAGGTTTCAAAATAGTACAGGGATATGTGTCAAAAACTGTGGTATCAATAGAAGTCCATAGTTCTACCGATACAAGTGCCTTGTATTATAGCTATTTGCATTCTAACTTGTTTCGATACAACTAACCCCTTTGTACCGAATCAATTTGCCCGGACAAAAAAATCACCTAATTTGACCAAAACATTACCATATCAAAACCAATACTTGTAGTACTCAAAATTTATGTTTTCAACACCCTTTACACTTGCACAAACACAATTAAACATTCATGGATCCAATTATGTTCATTAGTTACCAAACTTAAATATCAAGTTAACATATTTGACAAACAATTAACCTATCATCCACAAGCATAACATATTCAATATTTAGAAATATAAAAACATCATGAACAACTAAAAATTTCTTGTATTTAACATACCATCCTTTGCTCATATCATTGTACAAGACTCCTTAATTATCTAGACCTACATGCCACTACAAAAGAAACTTAAGTGAAGCATTAAAGGGATTTTAATGAGTTGAGTTGCTGTAACAGTCCAGTTTAGACCCTAATCGAAATATTAGTTTCGGGACCACAGATCCGAGTTAGATAAATATTTTAATATTTTTTTCTGTGTTTGCAGTATGTGATTAAGTATGTGTGAAAGTTCCGTGAATTAATTTTGTTGTTTGTGTGCTTAATTTGATAAAAGGACTAAATCGCGTTAATTGTAAATCTAGTATGCCATATTTAAAAGTATCTATTTGCTATGGCTTTTATTATGGAGTCCTTATGTTGTTATTAAATCATATGAATATTTGATGGACAAAAATGCCTTAAGATAGTGGAATTCAAATGAAAATAAAAAGGCTAGTTTAGTAATTAGCTAAATTAGTAAATAAAAAATAAAACAAAACATAAAGTGTTCATCTTTTCACCACCATTGCCGAATTTGAAAGAAAAGAAGAAAAATAGGGTTCGGCCATCACTAAGCTTGATTAAGGTATGGATTTTGATCGGTTTTTGATAATTTCTACGTTTTTGTAATCGTTGCTCCGAGTTCTACAAAACCCATGCCTTAATTTTGAAATTTGATGAAGATTATGAGATGTGCCATTGATGAATGTTTAAGCTTTGTGATGTTAGTTGATGAAATATGAAATATATGTGTTAGATTAACATATTTTGTCTTTGGATTTTTGGTGAATTTGAGTAATTGGGACTAAATTGTGAAAATAATATTTTGAGGGACTAAAATGTGAAATAAGTGAAATATATGGACTTGTATGATCATGATGATTATTTGACTAAGCATGGGAGTAAAGAAATTATGTGTATTTTGTGATTTTGTGAAATAGGGACTTAAATGTCAAAATGTAAAAATGTGAGGGCTAATTTGTAAATTGTCCTAAATGTGTGTTTTGGGACTGAATTGAATGATTTGGTGAACAAAAGAGTTAAATTTGAATATGTATAGATCACGAACCAAAGAAAACAGATTTAGATCGAGGAAAGTCGAAAGTGATCGAGTAATCGAATCCGTCCGTTTACTCTGAATACGAGGTAAGTCTATATACAAATAAATGTATTTAAGTTGATATATTCATGTTCATACATTATTGAATTGTGATGAATGGCTTTGGAAGATATATACGTGAAATCCGAGGAAGTATCGACAATGTGTCAATGTTCGAAAAGTCCCGTACGAACCTTAAGAATAGATAGGATTCATATGTCATGACATAGGATTTCAATATGAGTTATCGTGTAAGACCACGTCTAGGACGTTGGCATCGATTTGATAATAACGTGTAAGACCATGTCTGGGACATTGGCATCATATATGATTTCGTGTAAGACCCTGTCTGAGACAGTGGCATCGATATTTGATTACATGTAAGACCACGTCTGGGACGTTGGCATTGTACGAGTATTCTGAGTTATCTGAGTATCCTATTTGATTTCGAATGGTTCAACGGGCAATTCTGAGGAATGAAAGACTATGTAAAATGTGTAACCGATTCAAGTATGCTTGAAATATATACTATATTTGAGAATGAAAGGTAAGTATATGTGAATTTGTGAAAGTGAGATATGTGCATAGACTTGTCAAGTCAAAATGTGATATTTGTGTGAATCTGCTATGATCTATTGAGATAAATGGAGATGTGATTTGTTGTCAAGCAAATGGTTGGATACAATTGAGCTAAAGGATAAATATGAATATGCTATTGAAGTATATGAAAGTTCTTGTATTTGAAATGGTTATAAATGTTTTATATGGTAAGTTTATTTGTATATGGCTTACTAAGCTTTTGAAAGCTTACTTTGTATGTGTTTGCATTGTTTTATAGATTGTTAATGCTACGAAGGCTCAGGGATCGTCATCACACGATCAAATTATATTTTGGTACCTTATGAGTGTGTTTATAGCTAAGTATGGCATGTATAGTCTAGTTGAATTAGATGATGTTTTGAGTTGTATATATAAGCTATGTGATATGGCTTGTAAATGAGATGTGAATATGGTAAATGTCAATTATGTTTTGTGATGCAAAGTTGGTATGTTTTGATGAATGATTAGTATATTGAATGGTTAGAAAAGATGGACATTATTAGTATGATTTGGTTGCATTTTGAGGGCATGAAATGTGTTTATTTGTGCTTGTAGGTTTGACCCTAAATGGGTGGAAAATTGGCCTTGCAAATGGCCTATATTTGCCCACACGGTTGAGCACACGGGCATGTGGCTCGACCATGTCCCTTGAATTTGTAATTCGATTCAAGTCAGATTCGACCATGGGCTGGACACACGAGCCTATAACTGGCCGTGTGATGCAAGTCAGTGTCTACCACGGGTGAAGCACACGGGCGTGTCTTTGGCCGTGTGGACAAGTCAGTATGTATGCCCTGTTTTGCCACGGCTTAGACACACGGGCGTGTTTGAGGCCATGTGAGGCACACGGCCTGCCCACACGGGCGTGTGACCTCTGTAGCTTTGAAAAATGTTTAATTTTCAGAAATTTTTGTATGTGCTTGATTTAGTCCCGACCTCTTTTTAATGCATGTTTAAGGTCTCGTAGATCTATTTAAAGGACGCTTTGATTTGAATTGTTAAATTATGATGTGAAATGTTCGTAAAAAGGTCTGATTGTCAGGTAATGCCTTTAACCCTAGATCAGTGATGGTTACGGGTTAGGGGTGTTATATTTTTATTGGTATCAAAGCTACGATTTAGTCAATTCTAGGATTAATGTAGCGTGTGAGAGTCTAGCTATACATGCCATATATACGAGATGTGATAATGTGATGAATCCTGACATATAAAATGTGTTTTTGTATAGTAAATGGATCCCGAAAGAGCTATAGCTGATGACGTTGAAAGTAATGCGCCTGCTCCCGCTCAAGGGACAGCACCATCTGATTCGAGACCGGCTACTAGCGGTCAGGAAGGTGAGGCTAAACAAGCCTTCTTTCAAATGATGAATGAGTGGTTCACTCATTACATTAGAAGAAATCTGGCTATTTCACAACCTCTGCCCCTGCCTAATCCTTCTCAGACTTCTGTTGTGCCTTCGGTTATGAATCTGAATCTGATGAATAGGCCTCAAATCGATAAAATCCGTAAATATGGGGCTAAAGAGTTCAGGGCCACTAGTGATGATGATGCTAGGAGAGCTGAGTTTTGGCTCGAGAATACGGTCCGAGTGTTTGATGAAATGTCATTGACTTCTGATGAATGTGTGAAATGTACCGTTTCTATGTTACGAGATGCAGCTTATCAGTGGTGGAAGACTTTGATTTCTATTGTTCCAAAGGAACAAGTTACATGGAATTTCTTTCAGTCTGAATTCTGGAAGAAATATATTAGTCAGAGATTTATAGATCAAAAACGAAAAGAGTTTTTATAACTGAAACAGGGTCGTATGACTGTCACTGAATATGAACGAGAATTCGTGAGATTAAGTCAATATGCTCGGGAATTTATTTCGATTGAAGAAATAATGTGTAAAAGATTTGAAGACAGCCTGAACGAAGACATCCGTTTGCTAGTTGGAATTCTGGAAATAAAAGAATTTGTTGTGCTTGTTGATCGAGCGTGTAAAGCTGAAGCACTCGGGAAAGATAAAAGAAAAGCTGAGTCTGAAGGCAGAGATGTGAGAAAGAGATTTCCAAGTAAATCGTTTCAATCTGCATCAAAGAAATTTAGAGATGAGCATTGCCGTTCAAAGGTTAATGTGGGACATTCGAACTGAGATCGTGCTAGATCGCATTCAAACTTCAAAGCTCCAACAACTTCGATGGCTAGTGTTGGAAACGTCCGATCTGAACGACCTGAATGTAGACATTGTGGTAAAAGGCATCTGGGTAATTGTAGATCAAACGACCGAGCTTGTTTTAAATGTTAATCATTAGACCATTTTATTCGAGATTGCCCTGAGTCTATTGAGCAAGAAATTGTACAGAATCCGAAATCAGATAATGCTTCAGCTAAAGGTAGACCTTGTAACATCCCGATTTTTGGCCTAGTCGAAACAGTGGCTTTAGGGCTACAAATACGATGAGGAAAATCTTAATTTTATTGTATTTTTATGGTCTACGATTTCACGAAAAAATTTCGTGAAAATTTTGTTCGAAAATTTCGACGTGTGGGCACTCAATTTAGTCAAAAGGACTAAATTGTAAAAAGTGCAAAATTTAGTTCCACATGTTAGAGGTGTCCAATTTCTATGAAATTTTAAATTGGAGGTCCCTAAACGGAAATTAGACCATTGGTTAAATTGTTGGACAAAAATGGACATTAGACAAGTGAAATAGGATATTTTTAAGTTAGGGGCATTTTGGTAATTTGATAATTAAATGGACTAAAAGACAAAATAAAAGCCAAAAACCTTTGTCCATCTTCTTCCTTGGCCGAATTTAGCATGGGGGAATCCATGGCTAGGGTTTTCAAGCTTTCAAGCTCAATAGTAAGTGCATCCAAGCCCTGTTTTTAATGTTCTTTACATTTTTGAGATCCCGGTAACTCTGTTTAGCTATTTCTACCATTATTTTGAGCTAGGGTTTGTGTTTAAAAATTTACCCATGAATGAAATTCATGTTCTTTGATGTCTAATGGTAGAATATGAATGCTTGGTGTGTAGTAAATGACTTTTACTAAGTGATTTTCGATGAAATTGCATAAAAGGACTAATTTGTAAAAAGTTGAAAAATGTATGAAAATGTGTGAATGAATGCAAATTTTGGACTGCTATAGCTATGAAAATGGTTCAGATAGGCCTAAAATACAAGGAAATCGAAT
Organism: Gossypium rotundifolium; assembly: GCA_025506655.1. Taxonomy (NCBI): domain Eukaryota; kingdom Viridiplantae; phylum Streptophyta; class Magnoliopsida; order Malvales; family Malvaceae; genus Gossypium; species Gossypium rotundifolium. Next base: position 140,703,793 of record CP106724.1, read on the forward strand.
AAAAATTATTTTACGAGCCTAGGGGAAAAAGTGTAAATATGATAAAGTTTAGGGGCAAAAATGTAATTTTCCCATAGTATGATTTTTGGGTCACAATGAATAATGTGACTAATAAGTAAGTTAAATGTGATGTTATAGATAAAATAAAATGAGGTTCGAACTTAGAACGGGGGAGGGGGTGGAAAACGAGTAACTGACGGTTAGGTCTCTTCTTGCCATTTTGGTATTGAGATAAGTTTGTGTGAAATTAAAGCTACATAATGTTTTTATATTTTTAATTTCTAGATATTATGTGAAATGAATATTATTTCTATGAAATCGACTAATGATGCCTCGATGAGAGTATGATGAAATTATGTTAAGTTGAAGTCCCTGTTGAACATTCGGAATAGCAAGGATACTAATGTCACAACATGAGATAAGGAAGGTCCCGTATAAGATAATGTCTAGGACATGGCATTGGCACTAAACGTAGATCTCGTATAAGACCGTGTCTGGGACATGGCATCGACATCGAATAAGGAAGGTCCCGTATAAGACCATGCCTGGGACATGGCTTCGGCACCAAAGGAAGATCTCGTTTAAGACCATATCTGGGATATGGCATCGACATCTATGTACGATCTCGTATAAGACCATGTCTGGGACATGGCATCGACATCGAGTTAAGAGATCCCGTGTAAGACCATATCTGGGATATGACATCGGCATCAAGAGGTGATCCCATGTAAGATATTATCTAGGATATGGCATTGGCATCGTGATACATGTATGATGAGATGAGTATCCTCCTATATTCCAAGTAGTTAGACGGGCAAAGAGCTAAGTTTATGCATCAATGACAAAGAGCTAAGTTTATGCATAAATGACAAAGAGCTAAGTCCATGCTTATGATGTAAGAATATGTGGGAAATGTGGATTGTGATCATGTGTGAGGCTTTTAAGCCAAATTAAATTTAGAAATGAAATGTTCAAGTTTTTGTTGTTGATGTGTAAGTTAAATTGACCAATGAATGGATTGTAAATATTTGATGATGACTAGCTATTGGCATGGCTAACTATGGATATGCTTTAGTATTATAAGTGCGTAAATGAAAATTAATACAAAGAAAACATGATAGAGTAAAATTAGCAATAAAATAGTTTGGACAGCAGCAGTTGAATCACTTTGAAAATTCACCAAAAATGGTGGAAATTGAATTACAAGTTGAATAAGATATTAAATTAAATCTTATTGAGTCTATTTTCGTATAAAAGAAATGGAACAAGCAAAAGAATTTCATATTATGAGATATTTAAATTTTTATAAGACAGGATCAAAATGATTTCGGAATCCTATGTTCTGACTTTGGAAATTCATTAAAAATTTTACAAAAATAATAAAGGGATAAAATTTATATTCTTGAATTTCTTAATGAGTCTATTTTTAAGGGAAACAAATAGAAACATCTTTCGAGTTCTTTGAAATGAGAAAATAAATTTTTAGTGAAGAGAGATCAGAACTGTCGGACAGCAAAATAGGGGAAAATTTAAAGAATAAACTGTACTGATTTGCTGAACTAAAAATTCTAGAAATTTTATGGCAAGAAGATATGTGAGTCTAGATTCAAGGAAAATTAGTAGATCTTAATTTGGGGTTCCGTAACTCCAGATAAAAATAATTTAGTAACTATAACTCAAGTAGACAGCTCAAGATGAACATAAGTGAATTGAGAAATTTTATGCAATAATGATGACATTATCTTGAGAACTCAATATAAGGATTATTTAAAGCATGGAAATAAATTTTTTATTATTTACATACATACTTACTAAGCTTTATAGCTTACTCCCCTTCCTTTCTCATATCTTATAGGGTTTTATGCTAGCTTGAGTTGGAGATCGCTGGAGATGCTATCACACTATCAAGCTATCATCGTGGGGTAAAAGTGAATACAAACCCCTTAAGTTTATGGCATGTATAGGGACTTAGTCAATTGTGTATGTGTCATTTGATTTGGCGAAATATGTTGGTTCATAATGGTAATATGATTCATTTTGTATATGGCCATGACATGTGGGTCATATTGGTTAATGAGTTGTAATGCCTATTTATATGTGTGTGCTTATACTAAAAGTTTCATGTGATGTGGTTATGTGTGTTTGGTATAGATGGATTGAAGATGTGTTGATGATAATCATGGCTTGAAAGTTTTATAAGTTAAAGCTAGGCAAAGTATGGTGCCTTATGCATGAATAAGATTATATGAATTCTCTATGATCATGGCTTGTTTGATGATGTTTTAGTGCTCAATTATGCCATGAAAAATGCCATTGAAGTTGTGTATAAGTGTGTACAAAAGAGGGTGCCAAAAGGATTTGGTAAATAGCCATTTTCTGGGACACACGGGTAGAGACACGGCCATGTGTCTCGACTGTGTGGAGGACACAGCCCCGGGACATGGGCGTGTGCCCAAGGCGTGTGAAGTCTACATTTATTTTTTGAAATTTAATTCGCCACACGGCCTAAGCACACGGGCGTGTGACCCTATTTTGTTGATGATTTCATAAATAGAGAGTTACACGGGCTGAGGACATAGGCATGTGTGACCTCACGGCCTACCCAAACGGGTGTGTCCCAAGCCACACGGGCGTGTGACCCTTATTTTGATGAAAATTTTTCTGTCTTCTTAAAGTTTTCTAAGTTCTCGGTTTAGTCTCAAACAGTTCCCAATGATTTTTTTGGGCCTCATGGGCCCATATAAGGGGCGATTTACATGTGAATGAGTGATTTTAAATTGAATGAAATTTTATAGCCCGATTTTGTATAAATGTTTATGTTTAAGTCCGATAATGCCTCGTATCCTATCCCGACGTCGGACATGGGTAAGAGGTGTTACAGACCTTCTAGAAATACCAAAATGTCAGTGGTAGCCAGAGAGCTACAAAAGATACAGTTGCGAGATCTAAAGCTAGGGCACCTGCCAGAGCATACGCCATTCAAGCTCATGAGGAAGCTTCGTCTCCAGATTTTATTACGGTTACATTTACTCTTTATGATACTTCTGTGATTGCATTAATAGATCCAGGGTCTACTCATTCGTATGTATGCAAGAACTTAGTATCCAGTAAGACTTTGCCTATAGATTCTACTGAATTTGTTATTAGAGTATCGAGCCCCTTAGGTAAATGTGTCTGGTTGACAAAGTGTGCAAGAATTGTCCGTTGATGTTTCGAGATATTTATTTTTTGATTGATCTAATGTTATAACCTTTTGATGAATTTGATATAATTTTGGGTATGAATTGGTTAACATTAAATGATGCCGTTGTGAACTGCAAACGAAAGACTATTGATTTGAAATGTCAGAATGATGAAGTAGTTCGGATTGAATCAAACGATTTGAATGGATTTTCGGCTGTAATATCAGTGTTGAAAGCTCAGAGTTATTTGAAAAAGGGTTATAAAGCTTATTTTGCCTATGTGATTAATTTAAGAGTGACTGAAAAGAAAGTTGAATCTATGTGATAAACCGTAAAAGTAACATATTTTAATCCCACATTTAGTATGCTTTTGGATGATTTATCCCTGATTTATGTAAAAAGGTGCTCTTAATCCTTTCTTTTCATGTCTTATGCTCAGGAAAGCACCTAAGGATAAAAAGAACGTAAAACGGGCTTAAAACAGACCAAATTGGGCCAACTTAAGAAATTGACACGGCCTGGACTTTAAGCCACACGGCCGTGCCTTGCCATTTACTTCACACGGCCATGCCACAATTTATACGGCCGTGCCCCAATCGATACAATCGAGACACGGCCTGAAGACGACTTACACGGGAGTGTGCCATGGGCGTGCCCCTACCGCGGGAAAGAGTAATTTCACTCGGATTTGGATGCTTGGAGGAAAAGAAACACATTCCTAAGTCTACTTAAAATTCCTAGGGGGAATTCTACTTGAATTAGGATACTTAGGAGCCAAGTAAAGCATCTCAAAGCCTATATAAACACCCAAGGTAGCAACTAAAAAGGGAGTTCGGCAAAAGCCGAAATAGGATGACTTTTTGGCAGAGGCTTTTGCCGAAGCTTTCATCTTTTAGGGAATCACTTGAAGATAGCCAGTTGATCCATCTCAAGAAGACAGAGCTCCATTCAAGACGGAGGATCTCTCCTTCAATTCTTTCAGGGGGTTTTAGGGATTTCTTATGTTTTGTTTTATCTTTTCTCTTGAGATGTTTTTGTAACACCCCAAACCCGGCCCATACGTTATGAATGGATCTGGTATGCTACGGAGTTGAATGTTGAAAACTTTGCTTTGAAGGGTTTTGAAAATCTCAGTTTATTTTAACCGATTAATCATTAATTGTGACATTTTTGAAGAAACTTTAACATTTGCGTTAAACATGCTGGAAAAACCCATTTTCCTTTCACTTTATAATTAAAACTTTGAAAACGTAAGTTGATAAGATGTAACATAAAAAAAAAATATAGTTCGATAACCTAAGTTATGGAGGCCTTATTACAGAAATAATCCCAAAATTGAAACTTAAAGAAAAACCGAAAATAGTCTCTGAAGATAGAAGACTTGATGGCCCCTCGAGTTCGCCTCGGCTCCCATGTCCACGATCTACTGCTCATCTAAAAGGTTGGGAAAAATAAAAGGGTGAGTCACCAAGACTTAGTGTGTAAATCCCGAAAACACATAAAAGCCTTAAGGCCCACAAACACATTATGGGCCCTGGGCCCATACACAATGGAAATTTCGGCACCCCTTGATCATATCAGAACCGATTTCTCCTCCCCCTCAGTGTTGGAATTTCGGCCACCACTGTGACCAGCAGATAAATCCTAAATTTCCTCCCTTATCTTTATCTGATCACACCTCCAAAAGGATCCTAGATAACACTACCTCTTCTTCCCTTTATCTACCATATTATCTACATTATCCACTAAAATAAATCCTCATACTTCCAAGCCTTATTGCCATCCCACTCTACCCACTTAAATGCCAAAAATTAGCTGAATTTAATTAAAAAGAATTGGGCTTTATGTGACTCGAGCCTTGGACCTCCTTACAGCTTGACACGCCACTCCTAGTCCCTGCATATCGCCACTGACCACTGGGCCACAAGCCCATTTTTTGTCTTAATTCACAGGTAATGTCTTTTAAGCCCTGTCCTAACTTACTTTCCATTAGAGTGTCCAAACAGAAAATTCGACTAAGGCCTCGGCCCAACTTCGAGCCCATTCTGGACCCCTAAAACACTATCAAGCATAACAAGCACAACCACACACATTAAACGCATAGGCCCATTAATTTAGGATGTTACAGTTTTCCTACTTTGTTATGAACTAAACCCTTCAGATACCTGAAGGGGATGAAACCTATGATGGATTTTGTTATTTGATTTCTAAATTTATATGATAAGTACTTAGTTTGTTCTTAATTATGTTGCTTAATTTAATCCAATGTGCTTAGGTGGAGGAGGAATAGACCCCGCCTAAGAGTAGATCTAGCATAATTGAGCGGAGTTGATCTGGCGCCTAGAGATAGGGTTACGAGATTTTGCCGGATTAGGGTGAAACCTAATATGGGAATCCATTGATCGATTTACTGCTTCCTTAGGGGGTTATTATAAGAGAACGAGAGTTCCACTAATTAACCGAAGGTTAGACATTATTCGCCTCGAGAGAGGGTTTAATATAGGTTAGGGAGTCTCACGGATCAAGCTAAGTAAATAAATCATATGGTTTGGGGAATAAATAATAAGTGAAGTCATAGGTGGATTCTTCCTGAGGGTATCGTCTTCATCAACTGAGTTTTCCTAAAGTCTTCCTCCAATTCATTCTTTTGTCTTTGCATCTAGTTTAGTTTTTCATTTGTTTCATAGACCAATCACTCTATATTTCAGGCTAAATAATAGAAAGAAAGTGAGTAGTAGTACTTTTAGGTTCCCTTGGGTTTGATAAGATATTCTTGCCTAAACTATACTGCTGTTTGATAGGTGCACTTGCCTCTATCGTTGTCATAGCTAGTCTACAGGTTCAATCATTCTTGTTATAAATTTTAAAACTCGACTGTTTGACACGATCAAATTTTTGGCGCCGTTGCCGGGGAACACTAAAATATTAAGAAAACTCTATTTCTATTACTTTAGCCAATTTTTTTATTTACAATTTATTGTTATATTATTCTTTATTACTATTTCTTTTTACTTTGCTAATTTTTTCCTTTATTTTGCTTTTGGCAAAAAATTTTAGTCTATGGAAAAGATGGCACTAAATAATTATCAGTGGCAAGGCATGGGGGCAATTCCTACTAAAGCAAGCAGTGTTTTAAACCTCAACGTGGTCACCAGGTTATCTAATCAGTTAGAGACGATGAATAAAAAGATTGATAATTGGTATAGTCCCTCGTAGGTACATCTAGAAATACAATATGATTTGAATCTAGGAGGCATGGTGAATCCTGAGTACCCACCCTACAGATATGGCATGGAAAATGAGCAAGCTCACATACAGGTTACTATTCTAGATATCAAAATAATTTTTATAGTGACACATATAATGGAGATTGGAAGTACCATCCCAATTTCTCATGGAATTATCAAAATAGCCAAAGATCGGAACTTCCTCCAGATTTTCAACAACCACCTCACCGACAAGAAGAGGAGCCAAATCTTGAAGAGATGCTGACGAATTTCATGGCAGTCACAGATTCTCTTCTCCAAAAGACTGAAGCAGCACTTGATGAACAACAAAAATCGATCAAAGGGATCGAGAATCAAGTTGGAGAACTTACTAGGTCAGTGGGACATCTCACAAAGCTAATACGACCGCTAGGGCGTCTACCAAGTAACACCGAGGTTAACCCAAAGGAACAAATTCAAGCCATCTCAGCTCAAGATAGTAAGGGGTTAGATGAACCAAACTCAATACAAGAAAACAAGGTAGACGAAGGTAAGATAGAGGTAACACAAGAAAAGAAAAAACCGGTAATCAAGGAGTACCAACCTCGCATACCTTATCCCGAAGCAATGAAAAGAGACGATTCAGAGGAACAATTCGGTAAGTTTCTTAAACTCTTAAAGAAATTACATATTAACTTCCCTCTCCTTGAAGCTCTTTTTCAGATACCAGACTCGAGAGAATTTTTAAGACAGCTCTTGACCAACAAACGCAAATTAGATGAAGAGCACCATGTGGAGCTAAACGCAATGTGCTCAACAATTCTACAAAATAAACGCCACGAAATTAAAAGATCCGGGAGTTTTACAATTCCATGTTTAATTGGTAGTTTATCTATTGATAATGTTTTAGCGGTTTAGGGCAAGCATCAATGTTATGCCTTACAAAATGTTTAAACAACTAGGTCTAGAAACCGGACAAACTAGGATGAGCATTCAATTAATCGATAAAACTATAAGAATTCCTAGGGAATAATAGAAAATGTTCTAATCAAAATTGATAAATTCGTATTCCCAGTAGACTTTGTCGTTTTAGACATGGATGAAGACAACACGATCCCCTTAATTTTAGGAAGACCCTTTTTAGCAACTGCCAGAGCTAAAATTGATATCTATGTAGGAGAACTCATACTTCGTGTAGGCGACAAGATAGTCACTCTTCAAGCTCTTGACTCGGCCAGAACATCAAGTGATAAAGGTGAGAAAGTAAATTCAGTTGATAACCAACTTGTTCAACCTTCATTGCAGGAAACACCACAAAGCTACAAACCTAAGCCGGATCATAGGCCTCGTACTAATAAAGAAGAATTACATGAGGAACTAGAACCACACGAAGTGAAATCGAAAGAAACCCCAAATGAGCTGATAGGAACAACAAATCACATCAAAATAGAGGATCAGGTATTGTTGAATAAGAAAGACCCTTGAATCACCAATTTATAACTCAAGGCAAACGAAGAAATCACTTTTGAGGTACTTAATGTCTTCCTATACGGCACAATCGAGGTAAGCAATCCTAAATTCAACACTTTTGAGGTAAACATTACTCGACTTAAACTTTATATCCATAATCGAGTTGATCGAATGAGAAAGGATTTCCACCTCCTCAAACCACCATGACCATACGAATGAGAGGTAAAGTCTAGCTAAGACTATAAACGAGTGCTTCTCGGGAGGCAACCCGAGCACTAACCCTATTTTTACATTTATTTTATTTTATTTTTATTTTCTTTTTCTTTTTAGCAACTAACCATAAACTAACCAAAGAGCAGATTTCTAGGCCACACGGCCTTACACACGGGCGTGCCCGTGGCCGTGTGGAAGCTAGGGGCTGAACCATGGGCGTGCCGTTAGCCGTGCACGAATAGGAAATAAACTTCTTTCTCCAACATGGGCTGTGATACTAGTCCACGCCCGTGCTGACTCCCTGTGCGAGGTTACTGACTCATCAAGCACGGGATAAACACGGCCGTGCCTCCCAACCGTGCCAACATTCTGACTTATCGAACACCAGAGGAGCACGCCCGTATTGAATGACCGCGTGAAGAAAGACACGGGCGTGCCACGACACCCACGACCATGCCCGAACACCCTGAATGCGTTCAAAATTCAAAATCCCAAAACACGAGCTACATCTCTATTTAAATCTCATTCCCCATTTTTCTAGTTGTCTTTCATTTTCCATTATTTATTTTTGTTTCTATTTTATTTCATCATTATTTTTTTTACTTGACTTTATTTTATTTTATTTTCTTCTTCTTATTCTTTATGATATTTAGATTTAGCTTAGGATACAATAAAACCAAGCCGGCTACTTCGAGGATTCAATTTCAAATGGTTCGAGACACTTCCCCACGTTCACCTCCAATCTTATCCAGTTTCTTTTCATAGACTTCATCCAAAAATTTAGGAAGTGTTACTTCTCCCCTTCTCTTTTGATTTTATTATTACATAATTGTTTATCTATCTTTGTACATTGAGGGCAATGTACATCTTAAGTGTGGGGGGTAAAAGTACCTGACTTTTTGCATTATTCTCAAAATCCTGAATTTAGTCTTGTTCGAAAGTATTTTTCTCATATTACTAATTAGGATGAAATTTCTTATGATGTATGATTTTTATTGATATGTTTTAGAGTAAGTGAGAGTTAATTGTGCATTGATGATTAAATTTGAAGGATACTAGAGAATCAAGCATGATAAGTCTACTTTCTAAAAATTAAAAATTAATAGGTCGTTGAACTGAATTTGAGTATTACTTTGAAGTTTGAAATTTACATGGATTGAGGTAAAAAATACCCATAATTTTTGTGAGATTTTGAGCCTTATAGAGCATATATTCTTTTTCGTGTTCACTTTATTGATTATGAGTGTGTCAACTTTGAACTGTTATTCTAAAACTTGCCTCGTTTATACATGTCGAGACCACACTTTTGATTTGATATACAAAGATGATAAAGGCACCTAAGATTTAACCCACTTACTCCATAAAAAGCCTACCTTCACAAATTAATCCCTAGTGAACCCTGTTGAATCCTAACAACCTTTTTATTGACTCACCCACTAATATTAACCCAAAACCCTTTGTATTTGTTATCACCCTTTCTTTTGACTACCCTTTAATCGAGGTTTGATTTGATTAAGTTACCAAATTATATTAGTTCAGTAGTTACATTTATCATTTATGATGTAATATCTTAGTTTGTTCTTAAAAAAAAAGAAGAAGCTTAGAGCATTTAAAACTCCAATTGTTGAAGAAAAATCTCGTATTAAAGTATTATCAAATTTCAAGTGAAGAAAATGCTCTTTATTATAGAGTAATTATCAATAGTAAGTATTATTAGTTTTCATTCGATGTAAATATTCATATTTAGTTCATTGTTTCTAGTTAGGTAAATTGTCAAGTCAGTCTCGATTCTAACCTTCTAATTTAGCCTTTATCCACACCTTTTAACCCAAGCCCCGTTACAACCTTGATTAAAGACCTTTTGATTTGTGTATCATCTCATATACAGTGGTGGAGATTTGATTTTCAGGCAAGCCTATGGGATTAACTTTTCAGGTTCGACTTATGAGTGCTTATTCTTGAACTTTAAACACTTCGAGTGATTTGAGTGAATCTTTTGTGAGGATGTCAATCCATGTCGATTTTGAATTAAAGGTAATTACTTAGATAAGGGGAGACACTTATGTTTTTGTACTACAAAGGTATGACTTATCGTAATTGAATCTTTAGGACTCTTTGAGTTGAATTATCCATGTATAAATTATCTATGATTATGATGAGACATTTTCGATAGGAATTATGAATTACGGAAAGTTCGTTTTAATTGTAAGTTGAGAATTTTGCTTGAGGACAAGCAAAAGCTTAAGTGTGGGGGTATTTGATAAATCGTAAAAGTAACATATTTTAATCTGACATTTAGTATGCTTTTGGATGATTTATCCCTGATTTATGTAAAAAGGTGCTCTTAATCCTTTCTTTTCATGTATTATGCTCAGGAAAGCACCTAAGGATAAAAAGAACGTAAAACAGGCTTAAAACGGACTAAATTGGGCCAACTCAAGAAATCAACATGGCCTAGACTTCAAGCCACACGGCCGTGCCTTGCCATTTACTTCACACGGCCATGCCATGATTTACACGATCGTGCCCTAATTGACAGAATCGAGACACGGCCTGAAGACGACTTACACGGGCGTGTGCCATGGGCGTGCCCCTGCCGCAGGAAAGAGCAATTTCACTCGAATTTGGATGCTTGGAGGCAAAGAAACACATTCCTAAGTCTACTTAAACATCCTAGGAGGAATTCTACTTGAATTAGGATACTTAGGAGCCAAGTAAAACATCTCAAAGCCTATATAAACACCCAAGGTAGCAACTAAAAAGGGAGTTTGGCAGAAGCCGAAATAGGGCGACTTTTTGGTAGAGGCTTTTACCGAAGCTTTCATCTTTTAGGGAATCACTTGAAGATATCTAGTTGATCTATCTCAAGAAGCCGGAGCTCCATTCAAGACGGAGGATCTCTCTTTCAATTCTTTCAGGGGGTTTTAGGGATTTGTTATGTTTTGTTTTATCTTTTCTCTTGAGATGTTTTCCTACTTTGTTATGAGCTAAACCCTTCAGATACTTGAAGGGGATGAAACTTATGATGGATTTTGTTATTTGATTTCTAAATTTATATGATAAGTACTTAGTTGTTCTTAATTATGTTGCTTAATTTAATCTGATGTGCTTAGGTGGAGGAGGAATAGACACTGCCTAAGAGTAGATCTAGCATAATTGAGTGGAGTTGATTGGGCGCCTAGAGATCAGGTTACGAGATTTTTCAGATTAGGGTGAAAAATAATATGGGAATCCATTGATCGATTTACTGCTTCCTTAGGGGGTTATTATAAGAGAACGAGAGTTTCATTAATTAACCAAGGTTAGACGTTATTCGCCTCGAGAGAGGGTTTAATATAGGTTAGGGAGTCTCACGGATCAAACTAAGTAAAGAAATCATATGGTTTGGGGAATAAATAATAAGTGAAGTCATAGGTGGATTCTTCCTGAGGGTATTGTCTTCATCAACTGAGTTTTCCTAAAGTCTTCCTCCAATTCATTCTTTTGTCTTTGCATCTAGTTTAGTTTTTCATTAGTTTCATAAACCAATCACTCCATATTTCAGGCTAAATAATAGAAAGAAAGTGAGTAGTAGTACTTTTAGGTTCCCTTGGGTTCGATAAGATATTCTTGCCTAAACTATACTACTGTTCGATAGGTGCACTTGCCCCTATCATTGTCATAGCTAGTCTACAGGTTCGATCATTCTTTTTATAAATTTTAAAACTCGACTGTTTGACATGATCACTATGCCAGTTGTCTGTGAATTCCCTAACGTATTTCCTGATGAATTACCGGGATTGCCTCCGATATGCAAAGTTGAATTTGGTATTGATTTATTGCCGGGAATGACTCCTATCTCTATAGCTCCGTAGAGAATGGCACCAATAGAATTGAAAGAGTTGAAATCACAGTTGCAAGAGTTGACCGATAGAGGATTTGCACGACCGAGTTTCTCACCTTGGGGTGCTCCCATTGTATTTGTGAAAAAGAAATAAGGCACGATGAGAATGTGCATTGATTACCGTCAGTTGAACAAAATGACTATCAAGAACAAATATCCTCTTCTTAGAATTGATGATTTGTTTGATCAGATGAAAGGAGCCACCGTGTTTTCAAAGATAGATCTGAGATCGAGGTATTATCAGTTGCGAGTAAAAGATTCAGACATTCTGGAAACTGCCTTCAAAACGAGGTATGTGCATTATGAGTTTTTAGTTATGCCTTTTGGACTAACAAATGCTCCTGCTATTTTTATGGATTTGATGAACATAATTTTCAGACCGTATTTAGATCAATTTGTTGTTGTGTTCATTGGCGACATATTGATTTATTCACATGATGAAATTGAACATGCTGAACATTTGAGAATCGTGCTACAAACTCTGCGAGGTAAGCAATTGTATGCAAAGTTTAGTAAATGTGAATTATGGTTGCATGAAGTTAGTTTTTTGGGACATTTTGTGTCAGTATCTGATATACGAGTTGATCGGAGCAAGATTTTAGCAATTTTGGAGTGGAAGCCTCCGAGAAATATGTTTGAAGTCTGTAGTTTTCTGGGACTTGCTGGTTATTATCGACGGCTTGTAAAAGCTTTTTTACTGATTGTGACTCTGTTGACTAGATTGCTTTAGAAAGATGTGAAATTTGAAGGGTCCGATAAATGTCAGAAAAGCTTTGATCTGTTGAAAACTCTATTGACTGAAGCTCCAGTTTTGGTATAGCCAGAATCGGGTAAAGAGTTCATGATTTATAGTGATGCTTCCTCAAATGGACTGGAATGTGTTTTGATGCATGATGGCAAGGTTATAGCTTATGCCTCGAGACAATTGAAACCGCATGAAAAGAATTACCTGACACACGACTGTGAGCTAGCTGCAATTGTGTTTGGTTTAAAGATTTGGCGCCACTATCTTTTCGATGAAAAATGCCATGTGTTTTCAGATCATAAAAGTCTGAAATTTTTGATGACCCAGAAAGATTTGAATCTACGACAAAAAAGATGGTTAGAACTGTTAAAAGACTACGAGCTAGTGATTGATTATCATCCGGGTAAAGTAAATGTTGTTACTGATGCATTGAGTCGAAAATCACTATTTGCACTATGTGTGATGAATGCTCATTTAGACCTATCAGATGATGGTTCAGTTTTGGCTGAATTGAAAGCGAAACCATTATTCTTATAGCAAATATGTGATGCTCAAAAAATTGATAATGAAATGTTAGCAAAACGAGCTCAATTTAATTTGAATTCTGATTTAGAATTTCGAGTTAATGATGATGATTGTTTGAGATTTCGAGATCAGATTTGTGTTCCAAGGAATCCAGAGTTGATTCAGTTAATTTTGAAAGAAGCTTATAACAGTAGCCTATCTGTTCATCCGGGAAGTACAAAGATGTACAATGATTTAAAATGACTTTATTGGTGGCCTAGAATGAAAAGAGATATTTCTGAATTTGTGTCGAAATGTTTAATCTGTCAGCAAGTCAAAGCTGAACACCAGGTTCCATCTGGTTTGTTACAACTGATTATAATTCTCGAGTGGAAATGGGATAGAGTGACAATGGATTTTGTTTCAGGGTTGCCTTTGACTCATAGGAAGAAAGATGTAATTTGGGTCATAGTTGACAGATTGAGGAAATCGACCCATTTTATTCCGGTACGATCTGATTACTCACTTGAAAAGTTAGCTGAGCTATATATTTTCGATGTTGTGAGATTGCATGGGGTGTCACTATCTATTGTGTCTGACAGAGATCTGAGATTTACTTCACGATTCTGGAAGAAACTATAAGAGGCTTTAGGTACTAAATTGCATTTTAGTACAGCTTTTCAACCGTAGACGGATAGTCAATCCGAATGGATTATTCAGATACTTGAAGATATGTTAAGATGTTGCATTCTTGAGTTTAATGGTACATGGGAACAATATTTGCCACTGATTGAATTTGCATATAATAATAGTTTTTAGTCGAGCATCAAAATGGCACCTTATGAGGCATTGTATGGCCGCAAATGTTGAACACCTTTGTATTGGACTAAGTTAAGTGAAAATAAGATACACGAGGTCGATTTGATCAAAGAAACTAAACAGAAAGTGAAAGTGATTCGTGATAGTCTAAAAACAACGTCTAATCATGAAAAATCTTACGCAAATTTGAAATGGAAAGATATTGAGTTTGAGATTGGTGATAAAGTGTTCTTGAAAGTGTCCCCGTGGAAGAAAATACTTCGTTTTGGCAGAAAAGACAAATTGAGTTCGAGATTCATCGGGCCGTATGAAATTATTGAGTGCATTGAACCTGTTGCATATAGATTGTTGCTACCACCTGAGCTAGAAAAGATTCATAATGTATTTCACATATCAATGCTTCATCGATACAGATCCGATCCATTACATGTTATTTCTCCGTTTGAGATTGAAATCCGATCCGATATGACTTACGAGGAAGAACCGATCCGGATATTAGATCACGAGGTGAAAGAATTGAGAAATAAGAAAATCTCATTAGTGAAAGTCTTATGGCATCGATAGGGAGTGGAAGAGGCTATGTGGGAGCCCGAAGATACTATGAGACAACAATATCTGAATTTGTTTAACAGTAAGATTTTCAGGGATGAAAATCCCTAAGGGGGAGAATTGTAACAGTCCGGTTTAGACCCTAATCAGAATAGTGGTTTTGAGACCACAGATCCGAGTCAGATAAATATTTTAATATTTTTTCTGTGTTTGCAGTATGTGATTAAGCATGTGTGAAAGTTTCGTGAATTAATTTTGTTGTTTATGTGCTTAATTTGATAAAAGGACTAAATCGCATTAATTGTAAATCTAGTATGCCATATGTAAAAGTATCTATTTTCTATGGGTTTTATTATATGGAGTCCTTATGTTGTTATTAAATCATATGAATATTTGATGGACAAAAATGCCATAAGATAGTGGAATTCAAATGAAAATAGAAAGGCTAGTTTAGTAATTAGCTAAATTAGTAAATAAAAAAATAAAAAAAACATAAAGTGTTCATCTTTTCACCACCATTGCCAAATTTGAAACAAAAAAAGAAAGAAAAGAAGCAAAATACGGTTCGCCATCACTAAGCTTGATTAAGGTATGGATGATCGGTTTTTGATAATTTTTACGTTTTTGTAATCGTTGCTTCGAGGACTACAAAACCCATACCTTAATTTTGAAATTTGATGAAGATTATGAGATGTGCCATTGATGAATGTTTAAGCTTTGTGATGTTAGTTGATGAAACATGAAATATATGTGTTAGATTAACATGTTTTGTCTTTGGATTTTTGGTGAATTTGAGTAATTTGGACTAAATTGTGAAAATAATATTTTGAGGGACTAAAATGTGAAATATATGAAATATATGGACTTGTATGATCATGATGATTATTCAGCTAAGCATGGGTGTAAAGAAATTATGTTTATTTTGTGATTTTGTGAAATAGAGACTTAAATGTCGAAATGTGAAAATGTGAGGGATAAATTGTAAATTTCCCTAAATGTGTGTTCTTGGATTGAATTGAATGATTTGGTGAATAAAAGAGTTAAATTTGAATATGTATAGATCAAGAACCAAAGAAAATGGATTTAGATCGAGGAAAGTCGAAAGTGATCGAGTAATCGAATCCGTCCATTTATTCTGAATACGAGGTAAGTCTATGTACAAATAAATGTATTTAAGTTGATATATTCATGTTCATACATTATTGAATTGTGATGAATGGCTTTGGAAGATATATATATGTGAAATCCAAGGAAGTATCGACAATGTGTCAATGTCCGAAAAGTCCGTACCAACCTTAGGAATAGATAGGATTCATATGTCATGACATAGGATTCTGATATGTGTTATCGTGTAAGACCACGTCTGGGACGTTGGCATCGATTTGAGAGTGTGCGATAACAATTATGCTTCGAATATGTATGTGGCACAGAGAGTATGGTTAAATTAAATAGATATCAAAGAATGACCGACTTGTGATATCAAGCATTGAATAGCTTGGAAGTTGAATGACAAAGTGTTAGCTAAGGTATGTATTGAACCCTTGTGGTTGATGAGTTATAAACAAGTTATGATTGAATGAATGAGTATTTTAGCTATGGATGAGATGATATGAGTTTGAGATAAGTGATCTATGTGATTGCTTATTATGTACATTGGTTAGATTAATAAGATAGTTGTATTGTATGTCGAACTTACTAAGCTTTGGAAAGCTTACTATGTCAATTATTTCTCTGCCTTGCAGTGTCAGTAAAGCTAGCTCGGATCTGGGATCTTCAGCTTCTCAGTCACACTATTGGTATTCTAATTTGGTACTTTTGAAAGGATGTATATAGTTGGAAATATGGCATGTATAGGCTAGTTATGTGAATATGTTTATGAAGTGAACTTAACCATATGTTTTGGCAAGTTTTGAGTTGATAAATGCTTGAATGAATGAGTTATATGATTACAAATTTTGGTATAGTGTGATGCATATGAAATGGTTAAGTTTTTGCTAAGCAAATGAATGATTAATGCTTGTCATGATATGAGTTTTAGTCTTTGAAATTGTCATGGTAGGAATTGGTATTGAATGCATGGGTTGAATGACTATTTTGGTATGTTTTTGGTGGTAATATGTGCATAAGATGTCTTGGTTAATTTGGATTGTAGGTTTGACCCTTATGGGTGGCATTTTGGCCTTGTAAATGGCTTAGAATGTCACACGGTTGTGGCACACAGGCGTGCCTAAAGATCGTGGGTGAATTGGCAGAATGTAGCTTAGTAGCACCAGCCTTGACATGGGCATGCTTGGTGGCCATGTGAGAAATGGCAGTATATGATCTAGTAGTACACGGCCTTAGCACACGGGCGTGCTTGGTGGCCATGTTGATTTTGGCAGTATATGACCACGGGAAGGACACACGAGTGTGTCAAGTAGCCGTGGGTGAGGCACGGCCTACCCCCACGGGCGTGTATCCCCTGTATTTTTGGTTAAGTTGTTATGTTTCTAAGAACTTTTGTATATGTTCAATTTAGTCCTGAACCCTCTTTAGCATGTGATAAAGGTTTCATAGACCTTGATAAGGGACAACATGATTGTAAATGAGAGTGATTGAAGATGATTGACTTTGTGTTGTAAACTTAGATGTTAAATTTTTTGATTGATTGGTAATGCCTCTTAACCCTATTCCGGCGGTGGTCTCGGGTTAGGGGTGTTACACATGAGTTCTTCGGTAGAAACATACTCTCGAGCATACATGCTCAATCGCATGATTTCTCTTTCGTACTCAATTACGGTCATACGACCCTGTTTCAATTCTAAAAACCCTTTGTGCTTTTGATCTAGAAACCGTTGGCTTATATGTTTTTCCTAAACTCGATCTAAAAGAATTCCCAAGTCACTCTTTCTCTCGGTACCACTGGTACTAGAGTATTCCACCATTGATACGCTGTATCTCTCAATAATGAAATGGCACACTTTAAACTCTCAGCTGGAGTACACGACAATTCATCACATACCCAAATAGAGTTTTCAAGCCAAATTCAGCTCTCTCGGGATCGTCATCAATAGTAGCTCTGAACTCTTCAACCCCATACTTACGAATTTTATCAATCGAAGGCTTACTTACTCGTTGAAATTTCATAACTTGAGGGGCTACAAGGATTGTTGGGGATTAGGTGGGGGTAGAGGTTGTTAAGCAGTGGATTTTTCCGAAATATTGAGTGAACCACTCATTCATCATTTGGAAAAAGGCTTCTTTAGCCTCTCCACCTTGACTATTCGACACAAGTTTAGAATCAGACGGTGCTGCCCCTTGAGTGGGAGCTGGCACATTACTCTCAACAACGTAAGCTACTGCTCGATTGGGATACATTTACTATAGAAAACACAATTTAAATTGTAAGGAGTCATCACACTATCAAAGGTTATTTATGGCATGTGTATATAGACTCTCACACACGCTACGTTTGTTCAAGAATTGACTAAATCGTGGCTTTGATACCAATAAATGAAACACCCCTCACTCGTATTCAATGCCAAAATAAGGTTACAGAGCATTACCCGACTTATAACACATTTAAACATACTTTTCATGTACAATTTATCAAATCATATACATTTCATTCAAAATCAATCATTGTGTCCTAATACGAGCCTACGCGACCCTAAACATGCATTCAGGGTGGTTCGGGACTAAACCGATAACTCAGGACATTTTTCAACACTGAATTTTTTGCATAAAACAGGGGACACACGTCCGTGTGGCGCCACTGGGTGTCTCACATAGCCAACAGATAAGCCCGTGTCACATGCTGTGTGGACATTCAAAATGGGAGCACATGGCCGTGTCCCAGCCTGTGTCTGACCCGTGTCAAAATAAGTGAGCTTACTGACTTGGGTTACACGGCCAACCACACGTCTGTGTGTCTAGCCTGTGTACTTTTCGAAGTGCCACACATGCCCGTGTGCCAGGCTGTGCCAAACCTGTAGGGTATATCGACTTATGCCACATGGCCAAGTCACACGCCCGTGTGTGAGGCCATGTGCAGCATACTGACTTTGTAACAACTCTTACCCGTATCGACGCCAAATAAGGTACGAGGTATTACCAGAACACATATACTTGTAAACATATTAAACTGAGTCATAAAATTTCATCCAAATTAAAACTTTTCAATTTTTTATCTTTGAGTCCCTAAATAGGGCCTACGAGGCCCAATTGTAACACCCTGGTTTAGGGGCTAGGTATGTTGGGTATAATTTAAGTTCTAGTAGGTTTTGGGTATGCTTGGTTGTGTTTTGGAGGTGTTGAGAACGCTCGGAGTAAACGGAAGACTTTGGAAAATTTTGGATTTTTAGTGGAAAAGGAATCGGACCAAGGAGGCCTTAAGAATAATTTTCGGTAATTTATGGCACAAGAATGGCAGCGCAAAGTGGCTTCATCTTTGCTAAGAAATGGAAGTAGCGCCATTGAGGGCTTGGGTTCGAGTCAAGCGACAAAAAAGGTGGTTTTAATATTTTTGGGTTATGGCACTACTGAGGATGGAAGCTTTGAAAAGGAGTTAGGCGTGTTTTGACACAAAGAACTCGTTGGTCAAGTGGCTAGCGTGTGTCACTTAAGTATTGGAGGGAAGAGAGAGCGGGTTCGAGGGTTTGGAGCAGCAGCTTTAGGCGTTTATATTTTGCTTGTGATGGGCTGAGGTAGGAAGGGTTTAAAATAAATGTGGGGCTTTATGTCAAGAAATTCAATGTGACCGAAAGTGGCACAGGCATTGGGGAAAGGTGTCTGAGTTGGTCCTGAGTTGAACCAAGGGAGTGGCGTTTGGAGTTTATTTTTTTTCCCTTTTGTAGCAGCTTGGTAAAGTGATGGACGGCACATGGGGAGCTTCTTTAGATAAGGATTAGACTTTTTGAATTCGGCTGATAGGTAGGTGATGGCTTTTATTATTTTAGATAATATAGGATTATTTTAGTTTAAAATAGAGATAATGGTTGTTATTGGGTTATTTTGATTTGATAAAGAGATGAAGTATGGATAAAATAGTAAGGGATTGGTTTAATTCAAATTAAATTGAATTAGTGGCTTGGTGGGTGGCCGCATGTTGGCTTCACGTGGGAGTGGTGACCGAATGCTATAAATAGGGGGGGTAGAATGCCGAATTATTCTTTTAGTCTATTGCCAAAAATTTGTATTTGTGTTCCCTAAATTCTGCTGGTAGCCGAATTATTCACCCTTCCATATCTCATTTTTTTATTTTATTTATTTATTGTGTTAAGCCAAAACCTTACCCTCCTAAGCATTCCCTATTCTCCATTTTAATTGTTGACCGAATACCAACATTCTCCTCTCATCTCTTTTGTTTTCTTTCATCACTTTGAAAGCGAATCTCCCTTTTATTGCGAAACCTTCCTTTTCCATTTGTCTTGATCTTGGCGAATATTTGTGTGGGGTGATCTCGTTGGGCTATTTCTCAATCGGTTGGAGTGGCTAGCGGAAGGAGCACTAAGGAGCTGTTCAAATTTGGCTACTCAAGGTAAGGTGGTAGTAAGTATTCTACCAAAGGGCCTTTTCCATGGATTTTGGTATGTTTATACTAATAGTCTTGTAACAGATTTTCGGCAATTCCATTGGTGTTTGGATTCAATTAAAAGGGTAAGTGACTTATGATATTCGCCACAAGGCCATATTGGATATATATTTGATAACCGATTGATTGTGACCCTTTAAGAGTTTTAGCGTTGATTAAGGAACTTCCGAGATTTCAAGACTTTTCCTAAGTAGGTTAAGTTTTAGATATTTGGTTTAAGTTGCGTATATTGATAATTAACTAAGTGTTTTGATTAAGTGCCGTCGATGGATGCGAGTGCGGTCAAGAGGAAAAGGAAAGCTCTCATCCGAAGTTCAAAAGAGATCGATTTACTGGCATGAGATTGGCCACCGGTGTGGGTGTGCTGTGAACGATAGGCGATAATCTTAGTCTCGCTAAACGATAGCGTCGAGATCGAGGGTTTAGAGCTTGAGTTATAAGGTGTGTAGTTAGCCATTGTTTCCGGATTTGCGTGATATTTTCTGTTTAATATGTTTGCTAACAAGTGCGATAAATGTGAAATTGATACCCTTGAAGGGGGTACGGTGATGACGAGGTTAGTAGCAAATTGGTTAAAATGTGATAATTGATTTTTAATATGTGAGTATGCCTATAATTGTGAATATCATGCACATGCATCATCTCCGCATTATATTATGTTACATGTGCATGGGTGGGTTTTGAAAGAAGGCAGGTGTACTTGATGCGTGGTTGATGTCGACTTTGTGCTACATCGTGGATTGGCGCCGGCCGAGGTCGCGTTGTGGATCTTTGCGATTTAGTTCGCGTGGTTACCTTGATTGATATCGGCTTTATGCCATATCGTGGCTTGATGGATTGCTTTGTATGCTCCATCGTGGTTTGATGTTAGCTATCGCTACATCATGGATGGCATTGGTTGCCTTTTGGAGATAAAAGGAGAGGTGACTCGATAGTCCCCGGTGTGTGGTAAATTTGGTTAAGTGGGTGTGTAGCGGTTGGACCTTAGGATTGGGTTGGGTTTCATGTTGCATTGTTCCGTTATGAGATGCTATGGAAATGGGCCAAGCCCAATATGAAATGTGGAATGGTATGTTATGTGAACATACGTGGAAATGGCCCATGCTTGAATGTGGATTGAATGTGGGCCAAGCCAGTTAATGGTAATGTCTAAATGATTATATTTATATGTTGCATTTGATAATTGGGTTGATTTGTGGCTAGCATGTGGGTGGATATCGGTGGTTTTAATTACACATTGAGTCATATGACTCACCCAATTATTTATCCAACATCGCATGTAATGTAATGATCGGACCGGGTTGGAGTGGATCTGAGGTGGCCCATGCAAAGGACGTTTTAAACATTTTCTTTATGCATTTTAATTTGAAGTACTTGAATTCATTATTTTTTTGTAATAAGGGCCACTTTTATTTAAAGTGTTACATTTATGATTATTGAAGTTTATATTATACTTAGATATATCTTTTCCAAATAGTTTATATTATAATAAAACATAATAAAGTTTTAATTCAAACTAAGCTTATATTATTTAATAGTTTTAATGGAATTACTTCCAGAAATAAACAAGATTTTCAAGTTTTATTCTAAAGACAAAGATTTTCAACATTTTTCCGCAATGACATAACGGATCCGGTCAAGACTCGTGGGCGGGTTTGGGGATATTCTGATTTAATATCGAGCCAGGTTCAACACTCGGCTTTGAGGTCTTGGGCCCAAAAACATTTTCAAAATGGGCTTTTCAAAATATGGGTTTTTATGGTTATTCTGGCATGGCACCTATACCTCCGACCCAAAGTCCACCAGGTAAGTACTTCGGACTTTTGAAGTGCTTTACTATTATGAACTGTTATGGGCTTAGTTGGGCTCGTTGAATAGAATGATAGGGCTATTGGACCCTAGGACTAGTCTACTCAAACACGTGCATAAGATTTAAAGTGCCTAATAAACAAACCTGTGAAATAAGTCACGAGTTAAGGTGTGGCAACTGCGTGCGCATGTCTAGGATTGGATCCGGAAGAGCACAGTACTTGCGGTCCTCGTGACTCACCTCCTCTTGCAGAATCCTACAGTGCGTAGCTACGGTTCACCTTAACCAAGAGGACTTGTTCATAGGCTAAACCAATTATTAAAACGAAGGGATTAGCCTTATTATTTTAAAACCCTTAATTTTAAAAAAAAAAATTCTCAAACTTACCTCTTTGGTTTGTAAACTCTAAATCTGGTTTTGAAAAAAAAAACATTTTCTCGATTTACCAAAATTACCAAAATGCCCCTAGAGGCAAGATTACAAAAATGCCCCTGTATTATAAAATTACCACACTACACTCAACTTTTGGTTAAAATGATTTTCACTTTGCAAAATATTAAAATCTCTAGTGTTCAAAATATCAATATACCCCGATTTGGGAAAATTTACGAAAATACCCCTGTGTAAAAATTACTAAAATGCCCTTGACTTTCAAAATTTCTGAGTTAACCCCAACTTTAATAAAATTCTCTCACTTTGCAAAAGTATCCAAATTTTTTTATTTCAAAATAATACCCCGACTCTTGAAATTTACAAAATTACCCTGGTTGACAAAATTACTAAAATACCCCTGGTTTCCAAAATTCTGCTGTATCTCTAATTTGACAAATTTTTAGAAATGCCCTCCCGATGTGGAAATTTCAAAATGTTCTGGTTTATTAAGTTTTAAAATTTCCCTAGTTTATTATGGAAATGTCTCTGTAGGAAAATAACGGAAATACCCCAGGGTAGAAAGCAGGCGAAATGTCCGAATAGTGAATGTGGGTGGTAGATACCACTGAGTGTGCCTCTGCTGAGGAATGAATGTGTTTTGATGATGAATGAATGTGTCTTCATTGAGAAATGAAGGTGTCTCTATTGATGAATGTGGAAGTGATTCTCAATTAGAGTAGTAAAACTCGAATCGAACCCTTGTGTGATCGAAAGAACTACTTCTAAAATCTTTCATTCATAAAATATGCTCATGGATAAATAGTGGAACAATTACTAATGCATAAAACTTCTTAATCGGATAAATCAAGGCGATAGAGATGAGTTCTAGGGGCGCAGATGAGGTAGAATGGCGACATCGGGCAAATAGGGTGCAGCCATGGGTCGAAAATGAAGTCTGCTTGATGTGGACGTGGAGGAGCAAGATCGACAGGAGAAGATGGCGCGATGTCGCGGGCCATGTTGCGAGTGCTAGAGCGAGTAGCGGGAGTTAGTAGAGGAAATGGAACTCGGAAGTCGGTATTAGAAAGGCTTAGATCGAATGGAGCCGAGATCTTTAGAGAAGTGTCGGGAGTAGCTCCTAACGTAGCGGAGTATTGGCTAGAAGCAGTTGAAAGAATCATGGACGTTTTGGACTGCACCAATGAAGAAAAGCTGAAGGGCGCTGTTTCATTGCTTCGCGACGAAGCTTATCGTTGGTGGCTCACTGTCAAACAAGGTGTACCGCGGGATCGATTGGATTGGGATTACTTTAAGGCTAAGTTTGAGGGAAGTATGTAGGGCCGTTATTTGGACTCGCAGAGAAAGCGTTCTAAATCTAGTACAAGGAAGTAAGTCGATAGTGAGTCTGAAGCGGAATTCGTGCGACTTAGTCGATCGCCAAGGGATCGTGGCTCTGATTATGAAAGGAGTGTTCGATTCGAAGATGAAATGCGAGATGAGTTATGGAGTTGATCGCTCCGCACAGAGAAAGAGACTTTGCCATTTTAGTGGAGAAAGCTCGGATCGCTGAAGAGGTTAAGAAGACTATAAGAAAAAACCGAGAGAAGAATAGGAAAGAGAATAAGAGAAATGTTGGGCCATCAGCATCGTTTGGTAATGTTCAGAAAAGACCAAGGATCGAGAATCCTGTTCGTACACCAGTGTATGTGAATGGGAATCATTCCTGTGCTAAGTATGGGAGAATTCATTCAGGAGAATGTTGGGGAAATAGTAAGAAATGTTTCCGGTGTGGGTCGAAGGCCCATTTGGTTAAGAACTATCCTCAGGCAGCGAGAGGTCGTGGTTCAAGCCATGGAAGGAATGGTTCTAGTCAGAGTCAACCAAGGATGTGATAGCGGGTAAGCTCCTTTGCTTTGGTACATGCTTTGATTGCTTTGCTTGCTTGTGAATTAGCCTTTTCTATGTTGCTAAGAGAGGTGTATGGCATTTTGAGTGCGAACTTAGAGACTGTGTTGGGAAGGTATGATAGTCTTAGTAAGATCGAGTCTTGTGAGAGCGAGAGTAGGGAGTTAGGATTGCATGGTAGTAAGTAATTTGAGGACGAAATTATTTTAAGGAGGGTAAAATTGTAACACCCTGGTTTAGGGGCTAGGCATGTTGGGTATAATTTAAGTTCTAGTAGGTTTTGGGTATGCTTGGTTGTGTTTTGGAGGTGTTGAGAACGCTCGGAGTAAACGGAAGACTTTGGAAAATTTTAGATTTTTAGTGGAAAAGGAATCGGACCAAGGAGGCCTTAAGAATAATTTTCGGTAATTTATGGCACAAGAATGGCAATTTGCAAAGTGGCTTCATCTTGCTATAAAGAAATTTGGAAGTAAGCGCCATTGAGGGCTTGGGTTCGAGTCAAGCGGCAGCAAAGGTGGTTTTAATATTTTTGGGTTATGGCGCTACAGGATGGAAGCCTTAAAAGGAGTTGGGGCATGTTTTGACACAAAGAACTCGTTGGTCAAGTGGCTAGCGTCGTCACTTAGGTATTGGAGGAAGAGAGAGCGGGTTCGAGGGTGGAGCAAACGATTTAGGCGTTTATATTTTGCTTGTGATGGGCTGAGGTAGGAAGGGTTTAAAAATAAATGTGGGGCTTTATGTCAAGAAATTCAATGTGGTAAGTGGCCAGGCGTTGGGGAAAGGTGTGCGAGAGTTGGTCCCAAGTTCGAACCAAGGAGTGGCGTTTGGAGTTTATTTTTTCCCTTTTAAAGACTTGGTAAAGTGATGGACTGACACATGGGGAGCTTCTTTAGATAAGGATTAGACTTTTGAATTGGTGATAGGTAGGTGATGGCTTTTATTATTTTAGATAATATAGGATTATTTTAGTTTAAAATAGAGATAATGGTTGTTATTGGGTTATTTTGATTTGATAAAGAGATGAAGTATGGATAAAATAGTAAGGGATTGGTTTAATTCAAATTAAATTGAATTAGTGGCTTGGTGGGTGGCCGCATGTTGGCTTCACGTGGGAGTGGTGACCGAATGCTATAAATAGGGGGGTAGAATGCCGAATTATTCTTTTAGTCTATTGCCAAAAATTTGTATTTGTGTTCCCTAAATTCTGCTGGTAGCCGAATTATTCACCCTTCCATATCTCATTTTTTTTATTTTATTTATTTATTGTGTTAAGCCAAAACCTTACCCTCCTAAGCATTCCCTATTCTCCATTTTAATTGTTGACCGAATACCAACATTCTCCCTCTCATCTCTTTTGTTTTCTTTCATCACTTTGAAAGCCGAATCTCCCTTTTATTGCCAAACCTTCCTTTTCCATTTGTCTTGATCTTGGCGAATATTTGTGTGGGGTGATCTCGTTGGGCTATTTCTCAATCGGTTGGAGTGGCTAGCGGAAGGAGCACTAAGGAGCTATTCGAATTTGGCTACTCAAGGTAAGGTGGTAGTAAGTATTCTACCAAAGGGCCTTTTCCATGGATTTTGGTATAAGTCGATACTAATAGTCTTGTAACAGATTTTCGCAATTCCATTGGTGTTTGAGATTCAATTAAAAGGGTAAGTGACTTGTGATATTCGCCACAAGGCCATATTGGATATATATTTGATAACCGATTGATTTGTGACCCTTTAAGAGTTTTGGCGTTGATTAAGGAACTTAGGGATTTCAAGACTTTTCCTAAGTAGGTTAAGTTTTAGATATTTGGTTTAAGTTGCGTTTATTGATAATTAACGAAGTGTTACGATTAAGTGCCGTCGATGGATGCGAGTGCGGTCAAGAGGAAAAGGAAAGCTCCATCCGAAGTTCAAAAGAGATCGATTTCTCTTTGACGAGATTGGCCAACGGGTGTGGGCGTGCAATGAAAACGATAGGCGGATAATGGTAGTCTCGCTAAACGATAGCGTCGAGATCGAGGGTTTAGAGCTTCAGGTTATAAGGTGTGTAGTTAGCCATTGTTTAGGGATTTGCGTGATATTTTCTGTTTAATATGTTTGCTAACAAGTGCGATAAATGTGAAATTGATACCCTTGAAGAATGCGGTGATGACGAGGTTAGTAGCAAATTGGTTAAAATGTGATAATTGATTTTAATATGTGAGTATGCCTATAATTGTGAATATCATGCACATGCATCATCTCCGCATTATATTATGTTACATGTGCATGGGTGGGTTTTGAAAGAAGGTGCGGGTGTACTTGATGCGTGGTTGATGTCGACTTTGTGCTACATCGTGGATTGGCGCCGATCGAGGTCGCGTTGTGGATCTTTGCGATTTAGTTCGCGTGGTTACCTTGATTGATATCGGCTTTATGCCATATCGTGGCTTGATGGATTGCTGTGTGCTCCATCGTGGTTTGATGTTAGCTATACACTACATCGTGGATGGCATTGGTTGCCTTTTTGGAGATAAAAGGAGAGGGTGACTCGATAGTCCCCTGGTGTGTGGTAGGCTGGTTAAGGGGTGTGTAGCGGTTGGACCTTAGGATTGGGTTGGGTTTCATGTTGCATTGTTCCGTTATGAGATGCTATGGAAATGGGCCAAGCCCAATATGACATGTGGAATGGTATGTTATGTGAACATACGTGGAAATGGCCCAGTACTTGAATGTGGATTGAATGTGGGCCAAGCCCAGATTGTGGTAATGTCTAAATGATTATATTTATATGTTGCATTTGATAATTGGGTTGATTTGTGGCTAGCATGTGGGTGGATATCGGTGGTTTTAATTACACATGAGTCATATGACTCACCCAATTATTTATCCAACATCGCAGTAATGAATGATCGGACCGGGTTGGAGTGGATCTGAGGTGGCCCATGCAAAGGACGTTTTAAACATTTTCTTTATGCATTTTAATTTGAAGTACTTGAATTCATTATTTTTTTGTAATAAGGGCCACTTTTATTTAAAGTGTTACATTTATGATTATTGAAGTTTATATTATACTTAGATATATCTTTTCCAAATAGTTTATATTATAATAAAACATAATAAAGTTTTAATTCAAACTAAGCTTATATTATTTAATAGTTTTAATGGAATTACTTCCCGGAAATAAACAAGATTTTCAAGTTTTATTCTAAAGACAAAGATTTTCAACATTTTTCCGCAGTGACATAACCAGATCCGGTCAAGACTCGTGGGCCGGGTTTGGGGATGTTACACCAATACATATTTTAAAAGTGGTTCGGGACTAAATTGAGAACTTTGGAAAACATTAGAAAATTTCTTGAAAAATGGGGGCACACGCCCTTGTCCAAGGCCATGTCCTTCACACAGCAGAGATACACGCCTGTGGTCACATTATGTATTTGATAACCCATTACCTTAACGATAGCATGTTACATTCATCTATGACATATATGTTATGCATGGGAAAAGGGATATGATGATAAAAGGGGAAGTGCTGATTAAGGTCACATAATGATCGGTGGCTAAGCCACGCTTGATTATGAGGTCACATAGTGATCGGTGGCTAAGCCACACTTGATTATAAGGTCACATAGTGATCGATGGCTAAGCCACGTGGTATTATATTGGTCACCTAGTGATCGGCATTATAACTGACAGTATGATTGTCAAGATGGCGTGTAGCGGATGGAGGGTTGATTGTAAAAATCCCCACGATGTGATGGGTTGGTATGGGATGGCGTGTAGAGGATGGAAAAATACTAGGTTGGGCCGGGCTTGGTGCATTCATTTGGTTGCATGACATCTTGAATGAGCTGAATATGAGTTTGTGGGCTATGGGCCGTTTATGTGTTATAATGGTTTTACACACTGAGTCTCTGTGACTCACCCTTTTTCCTAACTTTACAGGTAATCAGTAGATCGTGGATATGGGAGCCAATGCGGACTCGTAGAGGCCATAAAGTCTTTTCTTTTCATAAACTTTTTCTTGCTTTATTTTATTTTTAATTGGGGATTTCTTTTGGTTTTTGTAATAAGGCCTTTCTAAGTTAATATCTGGTTTTTATTTATTATTTAAAATTTGATGATATGCCAACTTAATTACGAATTTAAAGATGAGGTTTTCAAATTATGAGTTACATAAAAAAACGTTTTCTTTCAAGTATCACCAACTATAACGAATGTTTGATTAACTAAAAATTGAAATTTTCCCTAAACTAACCAATCACAGCTTTCAAGACATCACCCTAAACGGAAAGTTTTCAAAACTAAGGGTTTTTCCCAAATTCAAAGAAAAATCATTTTTATTTCACCCTGTAACATTCCAAGATTTGGTTGTAACGTTTAGGCCGAATTTGGGGTGTTACAATCAAAATGGCTAAACTCCAATATGCATTATTTAGCCTAATTTTACAAGCATACTTTTATCCACAACTAAACCATTTGACATTCATAATACCTATAGCTATCAAGCATCACACAACCAACCTCAATTTACATAACATAGACTATAGGCACATACATATATACAAAATCATATTAACTCAAAATAAGCCAACTTTCATGGCTATTATATACAAACCAAGACATATACATTTACAAGCCAATTCAAATGCCCAAAATCATTACCAAACCATAACCAACATAACCAAAATCCCTATACATTCCATATACTCAAAACATAAGCTTAAAAGTCCAAAATCGATAGTAGGATAGTGTGACGAAATCTTCGACGATCCCCGAATCCGAGCTAGCTTTGAATTCTTTATAAAACATAGAAAAATAAACAATGTAAGCTATAAAGCTTGGAAAGCTTGTATGAAATAAACTCGATATAATCATAAACACATAATTCAACATTGATTACAAATTACAGGAATTCACATCAACTAACAAACCTTTCAATTACTCATTCTCAAAACTATATATTTTCTTCACCATTTCTTCGATTCAAAGCTAATATGGTTTATGCACATACTTGTACCATGTTGTACAAATCTCATTCTCAACCACAACATTCATTTACCCGTTGAACCATTCGAAATCGAAGTTGGATACTCAAGAGTCTTGCACAATAAGTACCTATACCATGGCCTGAAGCCAAATCAAGGTAACTTATATTCGAAGTACTGATACCATGGCCCGAAGCAAATTAGCCTATATTCATGGCCTGAAGCCAACTCGGTATAACTTGCACCTGAAGTGCCAACATCATGGCCCGAAGCCAACTCAATGTATCCCCTAATGACATGTCACTAGTATCCTAAATTATTCCTAAGGTTCAACCGGGATTTCAAATACTGAATTACCATCGAGTAATTGCCAAACTTACCCAAAGTCTTGTATTCACAACTTATACAATATCAAAGCATTTAAAATATGTTTATAATGAAATTTATCACATACGAGCTTACCTCAGATGTGAAAATGACGAAATAAGTCGATTAGTCAATAACTTTAGTTTCCCCCGATCTAGATCCAAATTCTACTTTTCTTGATCTAAATATATTAAAAATCAACTTATTTAATAATATCTCTATTCAATTTAATCCAAAACACACATTAAGCATATTTACACATTTGTCCCTAATGTTTCACCACTTTTACAATTTAGTCCCTAGGCTCGTAAAACAAAATTCATTCAATTTCATCACAAACATAGCCTAGAAGAATTTCCATTATGGCCCTAAAAGCCCATATTTTTCATTTATTTCACATTTTAACCACTAAATTTACACATTTCACAATTTAGCCCCTAATTTGCATTTTCACTAAAAATCACGTAACAAAACTTGTTTATCTATCAACAACCATTCATAATCTATCAAGAAAATTCAAAACTCATACATATTCATCAATGGAAACTTCTAAAATCTTTAATATTTTTGCAAATTAGTCCCTGGGCTAGCTAGACTAAGCTGCAACAATCTCAAAAAGATAGAAATCATTAAAAACGGATCAAAATTGAACTTACATGCATGAAAATAGTTTGGCCGAATTCCAAGCTCCTTCCATGGCTAATTTAGGTTATAATTTTGGTTATTGAAGATGAATGAATGACAAATTCTCAAATTGTTTTCTTTAATTAACATTAATTACCAAATTACAAAGTTAATCTTTAAAAACATTAGTAATTATACCAAAATACCATGCCACTATTATCCATTATCACATAAATGGGTAATTACCACTTAAGGACCTTTAATTTAAGGTTCTATAGCTATTTAATACCTTTAACTAATAGAACATCATTTTTGCACTTTACGCGATTTAGTCCTTTTTACCGAATTGACTAATCAAATGATAAAATTTCTAAATGAAACTTTCAAACAATCATTCAATCATGCTGTGAACATTAAAATAATAATAAAATAATAATTTTTACTTCAAATTTGTGGTCCCAAAATCACTATTCTGATTTGACTAAAAACGGGTTGTTACATAGGCGTTCTTTGTGTTCTTATAAACTGATTCCCAGCAAATAGCTTCAAAATAAATTTTTTTACCCATAAATTTTTTGGGGAAAAATATTTTTCAGTGGGTAAACTTTTTCCAAATGATATGAAATTTTAGTTACTAATTCTTGGCACTCTTTTAGAATAATAAAAAAATATTTCTCACAAAAAAATGGAAAAACAAAAAAATACGAAAAATAAAGAAAAATTAGAAAAATTTCAACGAGTTGGATTTAGTTCCAAAACTTTTCAAATCAAATCTAAATTATTTGAGGAGACTTCAGTTTAAAATTTGGGATTTTTTGCACATCGAGAACACCTCGAATGAAGTTTGTCATATTGCTTCGCAATTTTTCAGGTTTTCAGGTTTTAATGATTTTCATTGACTCTTAGACTTACGTTTTCATTTGTTTTTGGTTTTTATTTTTCCTTTACGCATTCTAACACTTTATTGTTTCTTGTGTTAGTAGGTTAAAGCTCGTTCCATATTTCTTCCTCAATGCAACACAATTCTTTGGTGTCTAGTTGATTTTGGACTCCTTATACCACTTGGTTTGCTTTGCTAGGTTGATTGTAATACATTCTAATGAATTGATATAAATCTTTTAAAAGACTCACAAGATTAATTCTTACTTCATTGAGAATTTAATTTTTTTAGTGCATAAAGTTGAGGTTTGCTTAATTTTCTTCTTCTTGAATGTTGTGTTCTTTTCAGGCTTTCACAATGACTTGTGGTACTCGTAGTAGCAAAGGGAGTGATAATCTAAGTGATAAGCCACCAATTACCATAGAGAGAGTCTTGTTGGTTTCGTGAAGGAGCTCAACAAGGCCTTTTTCAGGTCAATGATAAATTTAAAAAGTTTGCAAATTTGCAAAAAGATCTAGAGGCTCGAGATGTTCAAGATCAGCTATGAGACACTATTCTAGACACAATAAAAAAATTGGCTCATCTAAGCACCCAAATTGAGCGACAAAATTGTAATTGGGAAGATGAGGTTGACCAGCCTCGTCTTCGTGCAAATAATGCTCGACGTGTCCTTTGTGCAAATAATGAGACTTTGGTTAATTATTACAATGAGCAATATTCTTTTGCTAAATCAAAGTTATTAATTCCACAATTTCATTAAAAGAATGATCAAGAGACTTATTGTGATGGAAAAGGTGGCCATAAATTAGTTTGTCAATTCAAAGGGAGTTGCCCAAACAAAAGGAGTACAATTGATTTCTCACTTTTCGTGAAATGTTATTGATGTAGTTGAAAAGATCATGAGGGTTTCCTGTAAGAGTATGCCCAAAGATCAATCATGAGATGGTTGTAATAACATACTTGATTTACCATGTTTATTAATATAAAGCGTTGTCATTATTATTTCAGTTTTTTTCCTGTGTATACAAATAAACTGTTTTATAATAATGTCCTGAGAATAATATGATTATTCTTAAAAGATCCTTAGTCAAGTATTATTGGTGACTAGGACAACAATAATTCATTAAGACTAACATGTAGTTGATTGATGATAGAGTTGTCATTGATATGGAGTGTCAAAATCAATGCATGAATATGTGTGTTAGAGAACAACTTATTGGACTGACTCGCTATGAGTATGTTTCTTGGATTATTATGTAATTGTCACAACATTACTCATAGTGATTAATATGTATATGATCCTCAGACTTGAGATTATCATTATCCCAACATCGTGAGTTGTATATTTTGATACAGTCAAACGTACATCGTAATTGGTTGTTCTATAAAGGATGATGTTGGATAATACCACAATCTATGTAGAGGGATATGGTTGATCAATATAGGATAAGTCCCTCCTACATAATGGGAGTAATATCTTACGCCACTTGATTGAGTGAGACTAGAAATGCATGGCCATGCTCAAATAAGTTGATATGAGATGTCATACTAATTTGTATATCATAGTCTACTCAAGATATCAAGAAACATGGGATGGACTATGCAAGTGTGACTATTCCATGACTTGTGTCCATTCCAGAGATAAAGGACTTAAGGATTAATGCATGAAAGGTTAATCACAAAAGGCTATGTCGAATCATGACTTCTTGTAACTTAGGTAGCAATGATGCATTGCTAGATGCCACTCATTGTTTGTAACATTAAAAACGTTCTAGTATTACTGCTAACATTACAAGAACCTACAGGGTCACACCCTATGGTTGAAATGAACGGAATATAATATAGTTGGTATTGTGTTTGGTTGTCACATAAATTAAATTAATTATAGAATTAATTTAATTGAGCAATTAAATATTGAACATATTATATGTACAAGGATGTTGTACACATAATGAGAACATAGTTCTATTAATATATGAATTTGGTTCGTATATAAATTTAAATAAATATAGTTTACCGAAATCCTTGTTATAATTAATGTAATTATAAATTTCGATTAAAACATTATTATATTTATTTATTTTTAATTATGATTCATTATATATATACCAATTATAAAGGGGAATAAGAAAATACAGAGCTTTTAAGAAACCCTAAAAATTACTTGTGAGGTCTAGCAACCGTCAAGCAAAGAAACCTCGAAAACAGTTTTGGAGATTTCTCCCGTTCATCGTCAAACTGGGTGGATTATGTAGAGGCCGAAATCATCAAGGTTGCGGCTTGGTTTGATAGTAGATCAAAATTCTTGTTGCTGAGGCGTTGCTGTCTACTTAGATTGAAGTTTTGGTAATTTTGAAACCACTATTTCACCCTGATTCGTTCCTCGCACATGGATCTATGGTTTGGATCGCCGGAATTATTTTTTTTCTGCTGCGCCATGGGGGTACCGGCAATCCAACATTTCCAATGTCCAATTAAATATCTAATTAGAAAGAAAGTAAGAATGTTCTCGTATATATTGTTAAATGTTATTGGTGTGGTAGCATAGGTCATAGAAGTCTTGAATGTCCAATTCAATACTCACCCAAAGAGGAAAGTAAATATGATGTTTAACATCCCGTTTTTCAGTGGTGTCAGAAATAGTGGTTCGGGGCCACTAAATTCGATGAGTAAGTTCATAAATATTATTATTTTATAATTACATGTTAAATATGGTCTTAAAAAGGTTTTTGATATAGTGATTATCGATTTATTAAGTTCAAGTGGTAAGACCCTAAGGTCAAGTGGTTTTAGAAAATGATGTATCAGGACCTCATTTCTATAAACTGAGTAGTAAATATTTTTATAAATATTTACGGAGTTTCATTAAGGTGGTATTAAAGTTTAGTTGAAAAATTTTAACATTTAGATAATTAATTAATTAAAAGGACTAAATTGTAAAAGATGTAAAATTTGATCACTATTAATTTAAAGGTGTTAATTGCTTAAAGAATTATAGTTGGATGGCCTTAATAGGTAATTTACCCATACCTAAGATAGTGGGATGGTTTAGTGCTTTAATTTATTTTTAAGTTTTAATGTTTATTATGTTATTATATTATGAAAATAATGAATAAAAAGTTTAAAAAATAAAAACATAAAACACAAAAGCTATTTTCTTCTCTCCCATAGAATGTCACCATGTAAATGCAAATTTAAAAGCTTCAAGCTTGAGTTCTTCTTTGCATGAGGCATGGTAAGCCTTTTTTCACCCATTTCTAATAATTTTTATGTTTTTGAGATCGTTGCAATTAGGTCCAGCTAGCATGTACCTTCGATTTTGAAACTGTTAAAGATTTTGAATATTACCATTGATGAATCTTGTGATATTTGATGTTAAATGATAAAATTGTAATGTTGGTTGATATCTAAAAGTATTATATTAAGTGATTTTTGATGAAATTGTTGATTAGGGATTAAATTATTAAAATAGTAAAAATACAAGGATTGTTGTGAAATTTTTGCATGAATGGGCTGTATTGGATAGCATAAGTATTCGGATGGGCTCAATTTTGGGTAAAAATGGTTAATTTGCATGTTTTAGGCTCAGGGAATAAATTGAATAAAAGTAAAACTTTAGGGGTAATTTTGTAAAAATGCAAAATGACTAAATTGCAGAAAAATGAATTTTTTATATCTAAATTAATAGATTGAATGAAATTATTAATTTAGATCAAGATTGGGTGGAAAATTGAGGAGAATAGAAAATTACCAAAATGCCCTTGTACTTTGTGTAACAGCCTTTTTTAGTCAAATCGGAATAGTGGTTTCGAGAACACAAACTTGAAGTTTAAATAATTATTTTATTATTATTTTAATGTCTAAAACATGAAAATATAATTGTGTAAAATTTTTGTTAAGAAATTTTATCATTTGAGTGCATAATTTGATAAAAAGGACTAAATCGCGTAAAGTGCAAAAGTGATGTTCTAATAGCTAAATGTGTCAAATAGCTATAGGATCTTTAATTAGAGGTCCTTATTTTGTGATTATTCTATTATTAGCATGAGTGGACAATTATGGACAAGTATTAAATGGTTTTGTTGTTTTATAACCAAGATTAATTTTGTAATATGGTAAATAAAGGTTAGTTAATTAAACAAAATCAAAATTTTGTCTTTCATCTTCAACCTCCACTGATTTTTTAAGAATAAAATAAGATATTTAGGGTGAGACATGCAACCATGGAATTTTTCTTCAATTAGGTACGATTTATGTCCCGTTTTTAAAGATTTCTATGTTTTTGATATCGTTGCAGCTTAGTCTAGCTAGCCCAGGGACTATTTTGCAAAATTGTTAAAGATTTAGGGTTTTTCTATTGATGAATCTAAGAGTATTTTGATGTTTAATGATAGATTATTAATGTTTGATGTTAGTTATACAAGTTTTGTTAAGCGTTTTTAGTGAAAATGCAAATTAGGGATTAAATTGTGAAATGTAGAAACTTTGTGGTTAAAATGTGAAATAAATGAAAAATATAGGCTGCTAGGGACTTATTTGTAATTCGGCTAGCATGGGTTAGTATTGAATTTCATGAATTTGTGTTTTTATGAAATAAGGACTAAATTGTAAAAGTTACGAAACATTAGGGGAAAATGTGTAAAAGTGCTTTAATGTGAATTTTGGAATAAATTGAATAGAGATATAAT
The DNA here is from genome assembly GCA_025506655.1 of Gossypium rotundifolium. Taxonomy (NCBI): domain Eukaryota; kingdom Viridiplantae; phylum Streptophyta; class Magnoliopsida; order Malvales; family Malvaceae; genus Gossypium; species Gossypium rotundifolium. The sequence continues at coordinate 140,739,542 of CP106724.1, forward strand.
TAAATAAATTAAATCTGATATCGTGTAGATCAAGAAAAGTGAAATACGGACTTAGATCGGGGAAAGAACAAGGTTTTAGATTAATCCACTCGTTTCACTGTTTTTGTGTCCGAGGTAAGTTCGTATGTAACAAGCATTGTTATAATTATTTTTTAACGCTTTGATATTGTATGAATTGTGAATACAACCCTACGGACACGTTTGATGATGATTCGAAAAATGTGAAAATCCCAGTTGAACCTTAGGAATAGATTAGGATACGAATGACATGTCATGAGGGCTTATTGTGATTATGTGATACGTGTGCTAGTCCTGTATGTCCTACTGGTGGCTGAGTATACCGACATGTGTTATGGTTACTTGACAGCTTGTTTGAGCAGCACCGTGTAGCCACGTCTTGACCCACAGCTTGTGTGAGCAGGCCTGTTGATAGCTCGAGAGTGTGCATATATGTTAGATGAGTCTGAGCATGCTGAGTATTTGAGAATTGTGCTTCAAACTTTGAGAGATAAACATCTGCTTGTTAAATTCAGTAAATGCAAGTTTTGGCTCTGAGAGGTTGGATTTTTGGGACACATTATTTCAGCGGAAGATATATGAGTTGATCTGAGTAAGATTTCCGCAGTTATTGATTGGAAACCACTGAGAAATTTATCGAAGTCAGAAGCTTTTTGGGATTAGTTGGTTATTATCGATGTTTTGTTAAAGGATTCTCGATGATTGCTACACCGATGACCAGATTGCTACAGAAAGATGTAAAATTCAAGTGGTTAGAGAAATGTCAACAGAGTTTTGATCAGTTGAAAGCATTATTAACTGAGACACCAATTTTAGTTCAACCTAAGTCTGGTAAAGAGTTTGTGATTTACAACGACGCGTCATTGAATGGTTTGGGTTGCGTTTTATGCAAGAAGGAAAAGTTATAGCTTATGCCTCCAGACAGTTAAAGCTGCATGAAAAGAATTATCCGACGCATGATTTAGAGTTGGCCACTATTATTTTTGTATTGAAAGTTTGGCGACATTATTTATATGACGAGAAGTGTCATATCTTTACCGACTACAAAAGCTTGAAGTATTTAATGACCCATAAAGATCTGAATTTGCGACAACGAAGATGGCTCGAGTTGCTAAAAGACTATGAGTTAATAATTGATTATCATCCGGGGAAAGAAAATGAAGCCGCAGATGCTTTGAGTAGAAAATCTCTATTTGCTTTGAGAGCGATGATGTAACACCCCAAACCCGACCTAGAAGTTAGGCCCGAATCTGGCGTGCCACATTGAAGTGTTTTTGTGAAAAACCTTATTTTCATTGAAAACTCTTCTTAAAGAATTTTGATTAAAAACCCAACTCATAATTGTCTTCCAAAACAAAGTGTATTAGGAAATCTGTCTTTTCGATTGTAAGTTAACAATTATTTTAAAATAAAACTTTTTACCAGCGGAAGATTAATTTTGAATAAAACACTTATTTTCAGAAAAATTTGATATAAATCTTAAAAGAAATAAAGTAAAACATTCAATGTAAAGTTAAGCAGAGGGAAAGGCTTATTACAATCCAACTTAAAATGATAAAAGTACTTAAAACTATAAAGAAAATCAAGTAAAACGAAATGCCTTGCTAGCTGGCCACCTCTGAGTCCCTCCATTCGTCGAACCGTCTACTGAAGATTTCCTGAGAAAAATAAAAGAGGGGGTGAGTTTTGAAACTCAGTGTGTACAACCCTCACCAAACAAATAGCATACAAGCAATCAATTGGGCCTAAGCCCTTTTCAGAATAATAACATAGCAACATCATACATGCAATGCTGTGCAACCCTCCCAAATAATCCATCCGCTACACATCATCTCCGTCCCCCGATACACATCATGTGGGGATGTCTACATCAACCCACCCATCCGATACACATCAATGGTAGCCCGGTTGCGGTACTACCTACGTTGCAGCAAAGCTGCTAATGGGCTTAAAAGCCATCGGTGGATCCACGGTCGTCAAGAAACCATGTGATCCTTATATACTTCCTCCATTCCATAATTTCCACCCATATGCAACCTAGGCAGTATATCATATGAATGCAACATGTAACATCCACAAATGCTAAGTTTAACACATAGGGGTATTTTAGTCTTTTTTCCCTTAGGGGCATTTCGGTCATTTTTAAGTATTATGGATTTAGCCTTACCTGGGTCCGTTGAAAAATCCCTGTTGGCCAAAGTGAACATGTACTATGCACCGAGTAGGATTCCAAAGAAGAGGAGGTGGGTCATTGAGACCGCTTAAGTACCAAGCTCTCCCTAGATCCAATCCTAGACATGTATATACCCATTACCAAACTTCAACCTTATGACTTGTCCATGGTTGCAATTAAGTTTTTAAGTTTTATGAAAGTTTAGCAGTTATTAGGTACTAAGCCCAAATCCATATACAAAGCCCATTCTCAATCATATGGCCCATTAGGCCCAAATCACAATCGTATGGCCCATTAGGCCCAAATCTTTATCATGTGGCCCTTTAAGCCCAAATCTAATCCAGAACATGTAACAAGCATGACTAAATTCATATAACCAAATCAATCAATTTCACAAAACTTAGCTTCAGGGCCTATCGGGCCTACTTAGCCACTTTCGGCTTTTCTACTTTCCGACATTGTCGATATCATGTGTGTGTAGTGTTTGTACACACCTGGTAATAACACGTGATGTGATTTCCTATTAGTCACGAACCTACATTCGATATTGCTTAACAATTAATCATAGTCTAAATACAAACTTTATCAAAAACTGAAGCCTCACCGTAACCTTACCGTGTGCGATAAGCCTTAATAGCTCATTTCTTTAACACCAACCATGATTAGACCCTAGATCTGTACCAACTTAATCATTAGATCCTAAGTAATAGATTACTTACATCCAACACAAGTCACCCTCACAACATATATGACCATTCGGCCAACCTTTAAACCAAAGTAAAGAACACTTACCCAAAACCCGAAACACAACAAGAGTGAAATGGTAATGACCTTGGAGGGAAGAGATCGATGCTAAATCCTAAGAATCAATCTGCCAAAGCTGAAGAAAAAACACAGAGAAGATTTGGCCAAGGTGTATTTGGCCTAAAAATTGGAGTGGTGCAAAGGGATATTCAGCACCTGAATGCAAGGTGAAGGAAGAAGATGAAATCGCAAAAATCAAAGAAGATCCTTGAGGGAGAATAAAGGCTATTCAATTTGTCAAGGAAGAAGAGAAGAGTCGGCTAAGAAACAAGAATAAAGGTTTAGAAGGTAGGAGAAGAGTGAAGAATCGGCAACAAGGCAAGGTATTTTCGGTTGTGGAAAAATAAGGTTTCGGCAAGGAAAAGAAAAGAATGGAAAATTTGGCATTACCTAGGACCCCAGATTCGACACACATACATTTATATAGCCTATAGCCAAAACTTAGCCACCCCTAAAGTCCAATTCGGCACCACTTCATCCACTGCTCATCTCCTAATTTTTCTCCATGATATCTCCCTTATCCTTCTCCTAAATTCTCTCTACTGAACACTTCTCCTTAGAGTCCTTCTACACGCCACTTCTAGTCTTCTAGAAGCCTAAAATTAAACTCCAAAATAAAACTAAGCTAGCACTCAAACCTTAGACCTCCCTGCATGCATATGTCGCCACCTCCTACACCCTAGTGATGTCACTTAGCCACTTCACCACAGGCTTCTTTGTGCCATTTTTCACTTATTTTTATTTAAAAACCCAACTACTCACCGCCCTGGTTCCTTTAAAAATTAAATAAAAATTCCTTTCCCTCAAAGTTCGAACCCAGAACTTCTCCAACACCCCTAGACACTCTAAGTTTATTAAACCCTTAAAGCCAACATGTCATTTGTCATTTTCTTAAAAAAAATTATGAGACCCAAAGCCCAAAGCCCAATTCATCTAGGCCCAAAATTCGGGGAGTTACAGATGAATACTTAGTTAACCTTATCTGATGATGGTTCGATTCTAGCAGAGTTGAAAAATAAACTGGTATTTCTTCAGCAAATTTACGAAGTTCAGAAATATGATAATGAATTGCAAGACAAAAGAGTGCAATGTGAGTCAACAAGTGATTCAGAATATCAGATTGGATCCAATGATTGTTTAATGTTTCGAGGTAGAATTTGTGTACCAAATAATTCTGAGCTCATTCAAAAAATTTGCATGAAGCACACAGTGGTTGTCTATATGTTCACTCGGGGAGTACTAAAATGTACAATGACTTGAAACAATTGTATTGGTGGTTGGTCATGAAACAAGATGTTTCTAAGTTTGTATCGATATGTTTAGGTTGTCAACAAATTAAAGCTAAACATCATGTGCCTTCGGGATTACTACAGCCTGTGGTGATACCAGAGTGGAAATCGGATAGAGTTATGATGGATTTTATATCTGGTTTGCCTCTATCTTCGAAAAGAAATATGCTATTTGGGTTGTCGTAGATCGACTAACGAAGTCTGTACATTTCATTTTGGTTCGTACAAACTATTCACTTGATAAATTGGCTGAATTGTACATTTCAGAGATCGTTAGATTACACGGGGTGCTAGTTTCAATTATTTGGAAAGAGATTAGAGGTTTACATCATGATTTTGGAAGGAATTACAAGAGGCTCTAGGTATAAGGATGAATTTTAGTACAACATTTCATCCACAAACTGATGGTCAGTCTGAGAGAGTAATACAAATTCTCGAAGATATGCTCCTATGTTGTGTTTTAGAGTTCGAAGGCAACTGGGAGAAATATGTATCATTGGTTGAATTTGCATATAACAATGTTTTCAATCTAGCATAAAAATGGCACCATAGAATCTTTGTATGGTCATAAATGCCGAACTCTATTGTATTGGATTGAGCTGAGTGAGAAAAAGATTTACGGGATTGACTTGATCCGAGAAACTAAAGATATAGTGAAAGTAATTTGTGGTAGTTTGAAAGCAGCTTCAGATAGGCAGAAATTGTACGTGGATTTGAAATAAAAAGACATTGAATTTTAGATTGGTGATAAAGTATTTCTAAAAGTTTCTTCGTGGAAGAAAATCCTTCGATTTGGTCGTAAAGGTAAACTAAGTTCGCGTTTCATCGGACCATATGAGATCATCGAAAGAATTGGACCAGTGGCATATTGGCTAGATTTACCGTCAGAGTTAGAGAAAATCCATAACGTGTTTCATGTGTCAATGTTATGACGGTATCGATCAGATCCATCACATGTAATTTCTCCGGAAGAGATTGAAATTCAACCTAACATGACATACAATGAAGAACCGATCAGAATTTTAGCTCGAGAGGTTAAAGAGTTGAGAAATAAATGTATAAATTTGGTGAAAGTCTTATGGAAATGTCACAAGGTCGAAGAGGCTACGTGGGAACTCGAGGAAGCTATGAGAAAACAGTACCCTAACCTTTTTACTGGTAAGATTTTCGGGGACAAAAATCCCTAAGGGGGGAGAGTTGTAACAACCCGTCTTTAGTCAAATCAGAACAGTGGTTTTGAGACCACAAATTCAAAGTCAAAATAATTATTTTATTATTATTTTAATGTATTCAACATGAAAATATAAGTGAGTGAAATTTTTGTTAAGGAATTTTATCATTTGAATGATTAATTTGATAAAAAGGACTAAATCGCGTAAAGTGAAAAAGTGATGTTCTAATAGCTAAATGTGTCAAATAGATATAGAATACTTAATTATAGGTCCTTATGTTGTTATTATACCATTATTAGCATGAGTGGACAATTATGGAAAAGTATTAATTGATTTTGTTGTTTTATAACCAATGTTAATTTTGTAATTTGGTAAATAAAGGTTAATTAATTAAACAAAATCAAAATTTTGTCATTCATCTTCAACCTCCACCGATTTTTGAAGAAGAAAATAAGCTATTTATGGCTAGAAATTCGTCCATGGCATTTTTCTTCAATTAGGTATGATTTTTGTCCCCTTTTTTTAATTTCTATGTTTCTAAGATCGTTGCAACTTAGTTTAGCTAGCCCAGGGACTATTTTGCAAAGTTGTTAAAGATTTAGGGTTTTTCCATTGATAAATCTATGAGTATTTTGATGTTTAATGATAGATTATTAATGTTTGATGATAGTTATACAAGTTTTGTTAAGTGATTTTAATGAAAATGCAAATTAGGGATTAAATTGTGAAATGTGGAAACTGTGGTTAAAATGTGAAATAAATGAAAAATATGGGCTGCTAAGGGCTTATTTGTAATTCATCTAGCATGAGTTAGTATTAAATTTCATTAATTTGTGTTTTTATGAAATAAGGACTAAATTGTAAAAGTTGTGAAACATTAGGGGCAAATGTGTAAAAGTGCTTTAATGTGAATTTTGGAATAAATTGAATGAAGATGTAACACCCCAAACCTGGTCCAAACATCACGACTGGATCTGGCATGTCGTTGGAAATGAGTTTTATAAAATATCGTGAACTTCAGAAACATCCAGTTATTATCATTAGTCTAGTGTATAAAATGTGAACTCACTGTTCATTTAGGCTATAATTTAAATCGTCAGTTTGTAGTACTTAGTGACTTTGAAAACACATGCTACTACGCCTCATCAGGCTAGAGAATATTTCCAGGAGAAAATCCATTTATAGAAGAGAATCGTTAGTTAAGTTGAATGAAAAACTTTGTTCGCGTTTAGGTGAAAACATCATTTTAATTAATTAATGTGCAGAGCGTCTAAAACATTAAATCGAATATTTAAACCAGATTAATAGTGGCCTTATTACAACATAAAATCCAAAAAACTTAAAGATAAAATAAAGTTCAAATTTTATTAAAAATAGAAACCGTGCATGGCCACTTCGTAGTCCTCTCCGGCCCGGTCCATTGCACTATTTATTACTTGCAAAATGTTAAGAAACGAGGGTGAGTTGAAAGACTCAGTGTGCAATTTCCTATACCATTACTGGGCCTAGCCCATCAATTTATCGCCTGGGCCTTAGCCCCTTTTTATGCCCACTTTGGCGAAATCCTTACAAAATCAAATCTTGGGCCTTAGCCCTATAACACAACATAACAGATTTCAAATGCACAATGATGCATAGCCCAGCCCAACCTAAATTTCCATCCACTACACACCACCCGTTCCTGCCAATCACACCTGTAGGGATTTCTACAATCGACCCTCCATCCGCTACACACCACCGATGGCAGTTGCTGCAGCCAGCTGCTCATCGCCCTTAATGCGTGGCCTAGCTACTGAAATCATAGTGTGACGTAGTCACCAGAGTATGTGGCAGAGCCACTCGAATTCACAATGTGACAAAAGTCACCGGAGTATGTGGCCAAAGCCACTCGAAACACTGCCCCTTATAACAAAGTCATATCCCTGTGCCCATGCAACATGCGGTCAATGAATGTAACATATCATATACTTTCCATGGCATACTCAAGATGTTCATGTATACACATAATCATATTCGACAATCATTATTCAGCATACTCAGAGAATGAACGTACCTGGTGCCACGAATTTTTCCCATTAAGGGTATTTAATGGCTATCACTGTTTTCAGCTTATCAACCCACATACATAATTAAATTAATAACATACAAGATGGTGGGGAAATTACACACCTATAAACACGAAGAACTATGCTATCGATCTCGTTAACAGCTTCACTCGTAGGGATCACAGCGATCTGCTTATCCCTCTCAGAAGTGGGCCCACAACCTGGTGGCCAATCATGAATGGCTGACACAGCTCGCTTCTTGAACTTAGGGGTAGGGACTGTGAGTCCAACCCCCTCTTTTGTTTGGCTAGGATTTGGTTCCATGAAAAAGGTCTTGATTAGAAGACTGGGTTAAGGCATGAGAGAGTAGAAAGAATAGGTACCATAAATGAAAAAGTTCCTTACCTTACTTAACCAAAAGCCGAAAGCTAGAAAGGTTGGCCTGAAGAACTGATTGAGTCCCTAAACAGTCACCATGTTAAAATAGGTTTTCCATTAGATCAAAAGAAGTGGCCTTTTGGTCGAACAATTAGATAGAGGACCCCCTAATGCCTATTCGAACAACAACAACTTACTAAAATTCTCTTGAAAGCAGACCACACTAGGAAGAGATGATGAAGATGCGTCCCTCGAAGCAAGAGTACACCGAAAGGAGGACCTACGTTCGGCTACCAGCAGAGTCGATAGAAAGGGTGCCTACACTTGATGCACAAAAAGGGTTTTAGTTTCCATAAAAATATGAAAAAAAGAAGAAGAGAAGGTACATAAAGTAAGAAATAGGTTTCGGTTAAGATACTCACAATTTCGGCTATGGAGAACCAAGAAGAAATGGGATAGGGGGATTCAACTATGAGGAAAATGTCAAACAAAAGAAGAAAGAAAAAGGAACACAATCACAATATGACTTTCGGCCACCACAAGGGAATAAGAAAAAGTAGAAGGAGGCTAGGAGATGTTTCGGTTTTGGCACCAAGAAAAGAAGCAAAAGTTCCAAAAATGCAAAAAGAAGTAAGGGAGCGTTTATGAGTTTTCTTTGCCAACCAAAAATTTTAATACCCTTGAGTACTACCACTCAAGGTTCAGCCCTCCCCCTAAGCTAACTAAACCGCACACTCTCACACACACCACCTTCCCAAATTTGGCCAACTTCTCTCCCTCTCTCCAAATCCCTCAACTCCCTCCACCTTTCACTCTTCACTCCCCATTCAAAGTTTTTGACCGATTCCTCCTCCTCAAATTCCTCTCCTTCCTTCATTCAAATGTGTTGACTCATTCAACACCCTACCACCAAGTCCACGCCCAAACCATCTCTCCTCCCTCTTGGCGTCAAAAAAATCCCCAAAATATAAACCACGTGACTCGATCCTGCTCCCTCATAGCTCTCCTGAGGTGTCACTTACCTGCATCACAAGTGGCATCTCCTTGCCATTTTGCTACTCCAATTCTTGTGTTACCACACACACACAATCACACTTAAGGCCTACGCTCCCAAGCTATCCCCTTAAAGGCCCTCTAGCAAAAATTCAACCAAGACTCCGGCTCAACCCAGAGTCTTCTAATACCCCCAAACACATCCAATTAGCAATAAACACAAGCCAACACACAAAAGCATGAAATGCAAAACCCCTAAACTTTGAATGTTACAGCTCCACCCCCTTAAAGAAATTTCAGCCTCAAAATTACTTGCTCAAAAGAGATGATGGTATTACTGTTGCATTGCTTCCTCTGGTTCCCACATCGCTTCTTCTGTACCATGATTTTGCCACAAGACTTTGACTAAAGGAACTGATTTCCTCCTTAGAACTTTTACGTCTCGATCTAAGATCTACACTGGTTCTTCTTCGAAAGATAGGTCTGGTCTTACTTCAATCTCCTCAATCGGTACAATGTGAGACAGATCTGAACGGTAGCGCCTCAACATTGAAACATGGAACACATCATGGATCTGCTTTAATTTTAAAGGTAACTCCAATTGATACACCACTGGTCCAACACGTTTCAAAACCTGATAAGGCCCGATAAGTGTGGGGCTTAGCTTGCCCTTCCGACCCAAACTCATCACCTTCTTCCACGGTGAGACTTTTAAGAAAACATGATCACTTACTGCAAACTCTATCTCCTTTCATTTCAAATCGACATACGATTTCTGCCTATCGAACGCCTCTTTCAATCTAGCTCTAATTAGCTTAACCTTCTCCTCTGTCTCTGTAACCAATTCTAGACCCAAAATCTGGCGTTCACCCAATTCTGTCCAACAAGTAGGTGTACAACACCTCTGCCCATATAATGCTTCATAGGGCGCCATCCGAATACTCGATTGGTAGCTGTTGTTGTATGCGAATTCTGCCAAAGGTAGAAATTCTTCCCAACTCCCCCTGAAGTCTATAACACACCCCCTCAACATATCTTCCAAGATCTGAATTACTCTCTCAGACTGTCTATCAGTTTGTGGATGAAAAGCTGTGCTGAAGTCTAATCTTGTACCTAGTGCTTGATGCAGCGCCTTCCAAAAGTGCGACGTAAACCTAGGGCCTCTATCCGATATTGTAACAGTCTGAATTTGACCCTAATCGAAACAGTGGTTTTGGGACCTCGAATCTGAGTTCGAAAAAAATTTTAAATATTATTTCCAATGTTTATTATCTGTGAATTATTATGTGTGACAGTTTCGTATGAAAATTAGATCGTTTGAGTGCTCAATTTGATAAAAGGACTTAATTACGTAAAATGAAAAAGTGACTTACTATTTGTTAAAGTGCTATATTGCTATGGCTTTATTTATGTCGGGTCCTTAAAGTGGAATTTGACCATTGAACATTAGCATGGATGGTAATGGACTTTAAATATATAATTTTTTATGTTTATTTATAATGGTTAAAAAAGTAAATTGGCTTTTATAATGTAATAAATAAAATAAAACATAAAATACATGCAAACTTTCATATTGTTGGCTGAATGTAAGGAAAAAAAAAGAAGCCATTTTCTTTGTTTAAGGTTTGGCACCTTGGAGTTCAAATTAAGGTATGGATTTTGTTTGGTTTTTGATAATTTTTACGTTTTTGTAATTGTTGCTTCGAATACTTCAAGACCATGCTTAAATTTTTTATTTTGATGAATATTTTGAAAGGTGCCATTGATGAGTTCATGAGTTTTATGATGGTAGTTGATGAATTATGAAAGATATATGTTAGATTAATTTGTTTTGTATTAAGATTTTTGGTGATTTTGAGTAAATAGGGCTAAATTGAGAAAATAAATTTTTGAGGGGTTAAAATGCAAAATAAATGAAATGCATGGACTTATATGGCTATGTGGAAGATCCGGCCAAGCTATATTGTTGGGAGATTTTGCATATTTTATGTTTTGTGCAAATAGGATTAATTTGTAAAAATGTGAAACATAAGGGGCAAAATGGTAATTTTCCTATTTATGTGTTTTGGGACTAAATTGAAATGAAATGTGCTTGAATGAGCTTAATTTGAATATGTTTAGATCAAGAATAAAGAAAAACGGACTTGGATTGGGGAAAGGCGAAAGTTATCGAATAGCCAGTTCTTATCGTCTAACGATACTGGAGGTAAGTCATTAAGCAAGTTAATACCGTAATTATCGATTATAACCTAGTATATATGCCGAATTATGAGTTTGTGAATTGAAACATGACAAAGCCGAATATGTTAAAGAAATTTAGAAATGAAATGTAGTTGAATTAATTGATTTCACTATGTGAAAGCGATGTGAATTATATGTCAGATATGTGATATTGCTAATGTGTAATGTCAATGAGTTGGCTAAGTAATATGAATATTCGGTTTTGAGCCTAGCAGGCCTTATGCCGATGAAATTTATTGGGCTTATTGCCTAGCAGGCCTTGTGCCGGTGAAATGTATCGGGCTTATTGCCTAGCAGGCTACATGCTGGTGATTAAAATTCAGACCTCGGTCTAGCAGGCTTAATGCCGGTGATTTTTAATATGAGATTATGCATATAAAATGCTGGAGTTATGGTGACAAAAGAACCAACTATAGTTTATTCATGAGAATTAATCTACTTGGCCATACAGGTAAGTGCCTATGAACCATTTAATTGAGTTTCTATGATCGATCAATTACGAAAGCATATATGTGAGCTATGTTGGACAAGAATGTGATTCATGATCATATATGTATATTTGGCCTTTTTAGTTATGTGATCATATTATCATTATGTGGATATTGAATACTTAGAGTTATGAAATGTTAAATGGATAAGTGCATATATATATATGTTCTTGTATATGGTTCTAATGAATGAAGTGTATATGAAATGAGTGCATGGTTGGAAATTAATACTTACCATTTGAATCTTGAACTGAGATAGTGATTTATTTGCTGAAGGTAAGATAAGGAAGAATGTTAAATTATATAAGGTATTGAAGTTCAGCAATGAGATACCATATGTGTTTTGTTAAAGTTTAATTGTTATTAAGTATATGATCTGAAGTGTTAGAGTGTTAAATTGTATCGCTTTTAATTGCTTAAGACTTACTAAGCTAAATTAGCTTACTCTGTGTGTTTATCATTCTGTTTTATAGATTTTGATCAAGCTGCTAGCTCAGGGAATCGTCGACGGAGTCATCCACACTATCAACCTATTTTGGTACTTTTGAGTTTGGGTTTTTGAACTAAAGGCATGTGTAGGCTAGACTAAGTTTTGAGCTATGAATTTGTTCTTGTATATATTAGCCATGCAAAAATGGCTTAACTTGGATCATTAGAATTAGACTTGACTTTATGAGTTTGTGAGTGAGTGTTTAATATGTTTGGTTTATCAATTCAGTTATGGCTTAATTATATGTATTATATGGTTGCTATGTTTCGTGAATAATGTGGTGCATGAGTTGATATATGTATATGATATGTGTGGTATGTATGGATTTGGTAATTCATTGAGTTGATTATGTATTTGAGTGTATATTGGTTAATTATATTCGGTTGTAAAATGGTAAGTAGTAAATGTGTTTCATAATGTTTTCAGGTATAGATCAAAAAGAGTAAATGATGGGTATGGTAAGTATGTTCTGATTAGTTGTAAATGACGGTTAAAAGAATGTGATATGTAGTTCAGGTATACTAATATGTATATGCGATTTAGGTGTACAATGAGATGTTATTTGTGTTTTAATGTTTAAAATATGTCTTTTGATTTTATGGTAAATATCGCATTATATATATATATATATATATATATATTCTTATAAGCTTCATTAGAATGATCGACCATGTATATGTTATTATAATTTCATATGTGATTGACTATTATTATAAATGTAAAATTTGTTCATTGGTTTTATTATATGCAAGCATAGATAGAAAATTGATATATGATTGTTTGGCAATAGAAATGTGATATTCTTGCTTATGCATCATATTTATGTATTTGATATAGGCTCAATATATGATATGTAATGTTATGAGATTGTAACAAGCATAACTTTAATATATGATTGATTTGAACTTAGGAGTACTAAGGTTCGAAATTTGAATAGGATAAGTGTATTAATATGGTTCAATTATGAAGCATGGAAGTAATGAATGTCTAATCTGAATGTCTGTTCTTAATTGAGTATTGTTTGGTAATACCACATAACCCAAATCTGGAGACGGATATGGGTTAGGGGTGTTACATTTGATTGGTATCAGAGCTTACAGTTTAGTCGATTCTAGGACTACCGTAGCGTGTGTGAGTCTAGCTATACATGCCTTAAATGATAATATGATAGTGTGGTAACTTCTGACATCTGAATTGTGTTTTTATATAGTAAATGGATCCCGACAGAGCCGTAGCTGATGATGTTGAGAGCGTAGCGCCTGATCTCGCACATGGGTCAGTGCTGATAGACTCTCGACCTATCTCGAGTAGCCATGAGGGGGAGGCTAAGCAAGCCTTCTACCAAATGATGAATGAATGGTTTACCCAATTTATTCGAACTAATCCGACTGTACAACAACCTCCACCCCTGAATAATCCAACTTCGATACCTTCAGCACCTCCGATGATAGATCCAATGAGATCTAGTAGGCCTCTAGTTGATAAAATCAAGAAACATGGGGCCGAGGAATTTAAAGCTAATGATGATGACGATACAGAACAAGCTGAACTGTGGCTTGATAATACTATCCGTGTACTCGATGAGCTATCATGTACTCTAGACAAATGCTTGAAGTGTGCTATATCCTTATTACGGGATACTGCATATCACTGGTGGAATACACTAGTATCGATGGTTCCGTGGGAGAAAGTGACCTGGGAATTCTTTCAGATAGAATTCCGTAAAAAGTATATCAGTCAGAGATTCATTGATCAGAAATGAAAAGAATTTCTAGAATTGAAACAAGGTCGAATGACCGTGACTGAGTATGAATGGAAATTTGTCAGACTGAGCCGATATGCCATGAATGTGTTTCAACCAAGGCTATTATGTGTAAAAGATTCGAAGACGGGTTGAATGAAGACATTAAACTGCTGGCCGGTATACTGGAGATTAAAGAGTTCGTGGTACTGGTTGAACGAGCCTGTAAAGCTGAAAAGCTTGGAAAAGAGAAAAGAAAAGTCGAGTTTGAAGCTAGAGACACTCGAAAAAGATCATCGAGTAAGACTTTTCACTCAGCATCAAAGAAGTTTAGAGATGAATCCAGTGGACAGAAGGCTACTTCAGACTTTACCGGACGAGATAGAGATAGACCACCTGCGGGCTCCCGAGCTACTTCGATGGCCAGTGTTGGTAATGTTCAACAGAACTGGGTTGAGTGCAAACATTGTGAAAAATGGCATTCTGGGAGTTATAGATTCCATTTTTGGTCCTGTTTTTAATGTGGATCGATGGATTACTTTATTAGAGAGTGCCCGATGTTAGTCGAGCAAAACACTATTCAAAATGTGAGACAGACCAACGTGTCAGCACGAGGCAGACCACCCAGGCATTTGGGTAATGTAAGTGGCAGTCAGAGGGGAACAAAAGATACAGCAATTTGGTCAGAGGCTCGTGCACCTGCTAGAGCATATGCTATACGCGCTCGCGAGGATGCTTTTTCACCAGATGTCATTATCGGTACTTTCGCTCTGTATGATACTAGTGTGATTACGTTGATTGATCCTCGTTTGACTCATTCTTATGTATGTGAAACTTTAGTATCCAATAAGACTCTGCTTATTGAGTCTACTGAGTTTGTGATTCGTGTAACAAACCCCTTGGGTCGATGTGTTCTGGTTGATAAAGTGTGTAAAAGTTGCCCGTTGATGATTCAGGATTTATGCTTCCCAGTTGATTTAATGTTGTTGCCTTTTGACGAGTTCGATATAATTTTGGGAATGGACTAGTTAACTTTGCATGATGCTATTGTTAACTTCAAAAGAAAGACCATTGATTTGAGATGTCAGAATGGTGAAATTATCCGAATTGAATCTAATGACCTGAATGGGTTAACAGTTGTAATATCTTCGATGTTAGCTCATAAGTATGTGAGAAAAGGGTGTGAAGCTTACTTGGCTTATGTGTTGGATAGTATAGTGACTGAAAAAAAAGATTGAATCCGTTCCAGTTGTGTGTATCCAGATGTGTTTCCCGAGGAATTAGCGGGTTTGCCACCTATTCGAGAGGTTGAGTTTGGTATTGAGTTAGTATCGGGGACGACTCCGATTTCGATAGCTCTGTATCGAATGGCACCTACAAAATTAAAAGAGTTGAAAGCATAGTTGCAAGAGTTAACAGATAGGGGCTTTGCACGACCGAGCTTCTCTCCCTGGGGTGCACCAGTTTTATTTGTGAAAAAAGAAAGACAGGACTATGTGAATGTGCATTAATTACAGACAGCTCAATAAGGTAACTATAAAGAATAAATACCGCTGCCACGGATTTACGACTTATTTGATTAGTTGAAAGGGGCTTCAGTGTTTTCAAAGATAGCTTTGAGGTCAGGTTATTATCAATTGCGAGTCAAAGATTTTGATGTGCCAAAGACTGCGTTTTGAATGAGGTATGGACACTACGAGTTTTTGGTTATGCCTTTTGGACTCACTAATGCACCTGCTATTTTTATGGATCTGATGAATCAGATTTTCAGTCAGTATTTGGATCGGTTTGTAGTAGTGTTTATAGATGATATTCTAATCTGCTCCAGGGATGAAACAGAGCATGCTGAGCACCTAAGACTTGTGCTACAAACTTTGCGAGATAAACAGTTGTATGCAAATTTTAGCAAATGTGAGTTTTGGTTGAGTGAAATCAATTTTCTTGGCCACGTTGTTTTAGCATTAGGTATTCGGGTTGATCCGAATAAAATATCAGCCATACTCGATTGGAAACCATCAAGAACGTTTCTAAAATTCGAAGCTTTCTGGGACTTGCTGGTTACTACAGACGATTTGTGAAAGGTTTTTCTATAATAGCTACCCCGTTGACAAAGCTATTACAGAAAGATGTTAGATTTGAATGGTCGAAAAAGTGTCAGAAAAGTTTCGATCAGCTGAAAGCTCTTTTGACCGAAGCTCCAGTGTTAGTTCAGCCTGAATTGGGTAAAGAATTTGTTGTTTATAGTGATGCATCTTTGAATGGTTTGGGTTGCGTTTTAATGCAGGAAGGCAAAGTTATAGCTTATGCTTCGAGACAATTGAAGCCTCACGAAAGAAATTATCCAATGTATGATTTAGAGCTAGCAGCCATTGTGTTCGCATTAAAGATATGGCGTCACTATCTATTTGGTGAGAAATGTCATGCTTATTCAGATCACAAGAGTTTGAAGTATTTAATGACACAAAGAGATTTGAACTTGAGACAACGCAGATGGTTAGTGCTGTTGAAAGATTACGAGTTAGTGATTGACTATCATCCGGGAAAGGCTAATGTTGTTGCGGACGCCTTAAGTCAAAAATCATTATTTGCTCTTCGTTCATTGAACGCACATATGGTTATGTCTAATGATGGTTCGATAATAGCCGAATCAAAAGCAAGACCATTATATATTCAAAAAATTTGTTATGCTCAGAGAGTTGACAAAGATACGATGGCAAGACGAGTTCAGAGTGAAAGTAATGTAGAGTCAGAGTATCAAATTGATGAAAAATGACTATTTGAACTTCAAAGGCCGAATATGTGTTCCGAGGAATGTGGATTTGATTCAGATGTTGTTGGATGAGGCTCATAATAGTCGATTGTCGGTACATCCGGGTAGCACGAAAATGTATAATGATTTGAAATAGTTCTATTGGTAGCCTGGTATGAAGCGGGACATATCCGAATTTGTATCGAAGTGCTTAATTTGTCAGCAAGTAAAAGTTGAACATCAGGTGCCTTTTGGGTTACTCCAGCCAATCATGATACCCGAATAGAAATGGGATAGAATTACATGGATTTTGTATCCGGTTTGCCTTTGACACCGAGTAAGAAGGATGCAATTTGGGTTATAGTGGATAGACTAACTAAATCAGCTCACTTTGTTCCAATTCGTATAGACTATTCACTCGATAAGCTTGCTGAGTTGTATGTATCTCAAATTGTGAGATTACATGGTGTACCGATTTCCATTGTTTCAGACAGAGACCCAAGATTCACGTTGTAGTTTTGGAAGAAATTGCAAGATGCTTTAGGTACCAAACTACACTTTAGCACAACTTTTCATCCACAGACAGATGGTCAGTCTGAATGAACCATTCAAATACGTGAAGATATGTTAAGATGTTGTGTCCTCGAGTTTGAGGGTACGTGAGAATGATACTTACCTTTGATTGAATTTGCTTACAATAATAGCTTCAATCTAGTATCAAAATGGTGCCCTACGAAGCTTTGTACGGTCGTAAATGCCGTACACTTTTGTATTGGACTGAACTCAATGAAAACAAGATACACGGGGTTAATATGATTAAGGAGACTGAACAGAAAGTGGCTGTGATTCGTGATAGTTTGAAAGCTGCACCCGATCGACAAAAGTCATATGCGGACATTCAGTTTTAGATCGAAGATCGGGTATTTTTGAAAGTTTCTCCGTGGAAGAAAGTACTTCGATTTGGTCGTAAAGGCAAATTAAGTCCAAGATTCATCGGACCGTATAAGATCATCGAACGTGTTGGGCCTGTTGCTTATAAATTAAGGCTGCCATCTGAGCTAGAAAAGATACACAATGTATTTCATATTTTAATGCTTCGTAGATATAGATATAATCCGTCACATGTGTTTTCCCCGTCTGAGATTGAAATTCGATCTGATATGACGTACGAGGAGGAACTAAGTCATATCTTAGCTCGTGAAGTAAAAATATTCGACTCTATTTAACGGTAAGATTTTCGGGGACGAAAATCCCTAAAGGGGGAGAGTTGTAACAGTTCGAATTTGACCCTAATTGGAACAGTGGTTTTGGGACCACGAATCCGAGTCCAAAAAAAATTTAAATATTATTTTCGGTGTTTATTATATGTGAATTATTATGTGTGAAAGTTTCGTATGAAAATTAGATCGTTTGAGTGCTAAATTTGCTAAAAGGACTTAATCGCGTAAAATGAAAAAGTAAAATGAAAAAGTGACTTACTATTTGTTAAAGTGCTATATTGTTATGGCTTTATTTATGTGGGGTCCTTAAAGTGGAATTTGACCATTGAACATTAGCATGGACGGTAATGGACTTTAAATATATGATTTTTTATGTTTATTTATAATGGTTAAAAAGGTAAATTGGCTTTTATAATATAATAAATAAAATAAAACATAAAATGCATGCAAACTTTCATATTGTTGGCCGAATGTAAGGAAAGAAAAGAAGCCATTTTCTTTGTTTAAGGTTCGGCACCTTGGAGTTCAAATTAAGGTATGGATTTTGTTTAGTTTTTGATAATTTTTACGTTTTTGTAATCGTTGCTTCGAATGCTTCAAGACCCATGCTTAAATTTTTTATTTTGATGAATATTTTGAAAGGTGCCATTGATGAGTTCATGAGTTTTATGATGATAGTTGATGAATTATGAAAGATATATGTTAGATTAATATGTTTTGTATTAAGATTTTTGGTTATTTTGAGTAAATAGGGCTAAATTGAGAAAACAAATTTTTGAGGGGTTAAAATTCCAAATAAATGAAATGCATGGACTTATATGGCTATGTGGAAGATCCGGCCAAGCTATATTGTTGGGAGATTTTGCATATTTTGTCTTTTGTGCATATAGGATTAATTTGTAAAAATGTGAAACATTAGGGGAAAAATGGTAATTTGCCTATTTAAGTGTTTTGGGACTAAATTGAAATGAAATATGCTTGAATGAGCTTAATTTGAATATGTTTAGATCAAGAACAAAGAAAAACGGACTTGGATCGGGGAAAGACGAAAGTTATCGAATAGCCGGTTCTTGTCGTCCGACGATACCCGAGGGAAGTCTTTAAGCAAGTATATATGCTGAATTATGAGTTTGTGAATATGCTGAATTATGAGTTTGTGAATTGAAATATGATAGATATGATTAATACGGGTACCCCATGCAGCCTCACAATCTCTGCCACATACAACTTAGCCAACTTCTGCAGAGAGTAGTCGACATGAATAGGTATGAAATGGGCGGACTTCGTCAACCGATCAACAATCACCCATACCGAATCCTTCTTAGTAGGCGTAAGACGTAGCCCACTAACAAAATCCATAGTGATTCTCTCCCATTTCCATTGTGGAATCTTCACTGGCTGCAATAACCCTGACGACAACTGATGCTCTGCTTTTACTTGCTGACACGTTAAACACTTTCCCACCAACTCTGTAACTTCCCGCTTCAATCCAGACCACCAGAACTATTCGTGTAGATCCCGATACATCTTACTCCCTCCAGGATGCATAGCGTAAGGGCTGCTATGCGCTTTCTGAAGAATCATTTGCCTTAAATCCACATCCTTTGGCATGCAAACCTTCTCGCGAAAACACAGAACCCCGTCACTGTTCACACTGTAATCCTCTACCCCACCATTCTGTACTTGCAAAAGTCGAGCGCTCAGGACATCATCCGATAGCTGCTTTTCTTTAATCTGATTCACCCACGTCGGTTTCACTTGAAGCTCAACTAACAGACTTCCATCATCATACAGGCTGAGATGGGAAAACATCGCCCTTAAATCTGATATTGCCTTCTGACTTAACGCATCTGCCACCATGTTAGCTTTTCTTGGATGGTATTCAACCGAGCAATCATAATCTTTCAGTAATTCAACCCACCTTTGTTGCCTCAAATTCAACTCCTTCTGAGTAAGGAGGTATTTCAAACTCTTGTGGTCGGTGTAGATGATGGACTTCTCCCCATACAGGTAATGTCTCCAGATTTTCAGAGCGAACACCACAGCAGCCAATTCCAGGTCATGCGTGGGATGGTTACTCTCATGCAGTCTTAACTGCTGAGATGCATACGCAACCACTTTCCCCTGCTGCATTAACACACATCCTAACCTCGTGTGAAAAGTGTCACAATAAACCACGAACTCTTTATTGGCCTAAGGTTGAATCAACACTGGAGCCTTTATCAAAATCCTCTTCAACTTCTCAAAACTTTCCTGTTGCTTGTCAGTCCAAACAAAAGGTACCCCTTTCCTCAACAACTTGGTTAAAGGTGTCACAATTAATGAGAACCCTTCAACGAACCTTCAATAATATCCAGCCAGACGAAGAAAAATCTGAATCTCTGCCACAGACTTAGGTGGTTTCCAATCTAACACCGCTTCAATCTTCAGGGGGTCAACCCTAATCCCTTCTGTAGATACCACATGACCTGGAAAAGTAACCTCATTCAACCAGAACTCACACTTGCTAAATTTGGCAAATAGCTGCTTTTCCCTCAAAATCTGCAAGACCACTCGAAGATGCGCATCATGCTCCTCTTCCGATTTGGAATACACCAGAATGTCATCTATAAACACTACGACGAACTGATCCAGATAGGGTTGGAAAACCCGATTCATCATATCCATGAACGCAGCTGGTGCATTGTCAACCCAAATGACATCACTAGGAACTCATAGTGTCCATAGCGAGTACGAAATTCCGTCTAATGAATATCTGTTTCCTTAACCTTAAGCTGATGGTATCCTGACCTCAAATCTATTTTTGAAAAGACCGAAGCTCCCTTAAGTTGATTAGACAAATCGTCAATCCTCGGCAGCAGGTCCTTGTTCTTAATCGTCAACTTATTTAACTGGTGGTAGTCAATGCATATATGCATGGACCGTCCTTCTTCTTTACAAATAGCACCGTCGCCCACCACAGAGACACACTAGGTCAGATAAAACCATGATCCAACAGCTCCTGAATCTAAGCTTTTAGTTTCTTCAACTCCTTTGGTGCCATCCTATAAGGAGCGATTGATACTGGAGCCGTACCTGGAAGTAGTTCAATCCCGAACTCCACTTCACGATCCGAGGCAACCCCAACAGTTCTTCAAGAAAGACATCCACAAATTCCTTAACTGTCTTGACCCCATTAACAGTCATTTCCTTTGCATCCAATACACTTATAAAAGCTAGAAATGCCTTGCATCCCTCCTGAACCATCTTATCAGCCCTTAACGTAGAAACCACGTTAGACAAATAGTTCCTTCTTTCTCCTATCACAACTACTTCTTCTTCCTCCGGGGTTCTCAACACCATCCACTTAGTTGCGTAATCCAATTTAGCATGATGTTTTACCATCCAATCCATGCCTAAGATGAGATCAAACTCCCTGAAAGGTAATTCCATCAAGTTGGCCAGAAATACTACTCCTTGAGTTTCTAGAGGCACATCTACCGATTGTCCTAACGGGCTAACTACCTTCGTTCCTCTAGCTGCAATTTTAGATTTCATACTTAAAGTCTCAGATACACTACATGCAACATAAGAGCGGGTCGAGCCAATATCAATCAAAGCAAGAAATGGCTTATCAACTATAAGAAACGTACCGGTTACGATGTCTAGTACGTCGCCATCCTCTCGCCGACAAGCTGTATAAACTAGACCTGGCTGCCTTGCGTTTGCATTACTGACACCCCTGCCTGGTGTCCCACGTCTCTGACCAAAATTGTTTCCTCTACCAACCGGACCACGACCCCTCGGCGGTTGCTACCCACCTCTTCTAAACTGATTAAAACTCTAACCTGCTGATGCCCCTTGCCCATCTCTTATGGATAGTTCCTAATCATATGATCCTTAGATCCACATTTGAAACATCCCCCAGTTCCTTTCCAACATTCCCCCGAATGCATTTTCCCACACTGAGCACATGGACGAAATTGACCCATTACGGTAGGCGGCAAAACTCGAGCAGGCCCATCCAACCTAGGCCTCTTCTGGAAACCCTAGATAACCTCGACGAACCAAAACTTCTCTTATTTTTACCTCGATCTTTATCCCTATTCTGTCTCTCGTCTGCTTTACTTCCTCAGCTATTTTAGTCTTTTCGACCAACACGATAAAATCCCTCTCCCGCTGCGGAGCTATCAATACCCTCAACTCATCTCGCAGCCGATCTTTAAACTGCACACAATGCTCATACTCAGTCGCCACTATTCCCCAGGCGTAACAGCTCAAGCGTAGAAATTCAGCTTCATACTCAGCTACAAATTTTCCCCTTGCACCAAATTCACGAATGCTTTCCTCTGAGCATCCACATAGCTTGCCCCAACGTATTTACCTTGAAATACCGTCTTAAAGTAATCCCGATTAATCCGATCCGCTGGAGTACCCTCTCTAATGGTAAGCCACCACTGATATGCCTCATCCTGAAGAAGTGACACTGCCCCTTTCAGTTTCTCCTCTGCCGTTCAGTCCAGGTCATCCATAATCCTCTCGACTGCCTCTAGCCAATACTCAGTGACATTTGGGGCCACTCCAGAGATTCCTCTAAACATTTCAGCTCTATTTGCTCGAAGTCCCTCAGGAATAGACTTCTGAGACACTGCCCCAGTGCTTGCCCCAGTAACTCTCTCCAACACACGCAGCATTGCTTGAGACAGGGCATCATCCCTTCCAGTTCTATCTTGCATTTCCACATCTGTCATAGGTGATGGGCGCTTCCACATCAGGCTCATTCCCAGCTTCTGAGAACTCATCCTCCACATTCTGGCCCCTACCACGGCCTCGTGCCACACGTCCGCTTCCTCTAGCACTCATATCTATCGTATCGCTTTAATCTATTTTACAAATTTTATGCATTAGCTTTCTTTTCACTTATTGATTAGAGAGTAGTTTTATTCGAATAGAGTTATAAGTAGTTTTCCACAAAACATGCATATATCTATAGATTTTTACCTATAGAGTATAGTTTCTTAATTCTAACATTCATAGCAATACACAATATGTATATCCACCTTATACAAGTCACTTAACAATCAGAAGACTTACCTTGCAGACTTGGGTCGGAGATCAGGTGCCATGCTTCTGAAGAACATGTACTTATATATTTTCTGTCTAAACCATCTTTTAGAAAATGTTTTGAACCCAAAACCCAAGGCTGAGCTTTTGAAACCTAGCTCTGATACTAAATTATAACCCAAACCCGGTCCAAACGTCACGAACGGATCTGGCATGTCACTGAAATGAGTTTTATAAAATATCGTGAACTTCAGAAACATCCAGTTATTATCCTTAGTCTAGTGTCTAAAATGAGAACTCACTGTTCGTTTAGGTTATAATTTAAATCACTGGTTTGTAGTGCTTAGGTGACTTTGAAAACACATGCTACTACGCCCCATCAAGCTAGAGAATTTGCCAGGAGAAAATCCATTTATAGAAGAGAATCGTTAGTTAAGTTAAATGAAAAACTTTGTTCGCGTTTAGGTGAAAACATCATTTTAATTAATTAATTAATGTTCAGAGCATCTAAAACTTTAAATTGAATATTTAAACCAGATTAATAGTGGCCATATTACAACATAAAATCCCAGCAACTTAAAGATAAAATAAAGTTCAAATTTTATTAAAAATAAAAACCGTGCATGGCCACCTCGTAGTCCTCTCAAGCCAGGTCCATTACACTATTCATTACCTGCAAAATGTTAAGCAACGAGGGTGAGTTGAAAGACTCAGTTTGCAATTTCCTATGCCATTACTGGGCCTAACCCATCAATTTACCGCCTAGGCCTTAGCCCCTTTTTACGCCCACTTTGGCAAAATCCTTATGAAATCAAATCTTGGGCCTTAGCCCTATAACACAGCATAACAGATTTCAAATGCACAATGATGCATAGCCCAGCCCAACCTAAATTTCCATCCGCTACACACCACCCGTTCCTGCCAATCACACCAGTGGGGATTTCTACAATTGACCCTCCTCCGCTACACACCATCGATGGCAGTTGCTACAGCCAGCTGCTCATCACCCTTAATGCGTGGCCTAGCCACCGAAATCATAGTGTGACGTAGTCATCGGAGTATGTGGCAGAGCCACTCAAATTAACAATGTTACAAAAGTCACCGAGTATGTGGCAAAGCCACTTGAAACACTGCCTCTTATAACAAAGTCATATCCCCATGCCCATGCAACATGCGATCAATGAATGCAACATATCATATACTGTCCCATGGCATGCTCAAGATGTTTATGTACACACATAATCATATTCGACAATGATTATTCAGCATACTCGGAGAATGAACGTACCTGGTGCCATAAATTTTTCCCATTAAGGGTATTTAATGGCTATTATTGCATTTTCAGCTTATCAACCCACATACATAATTAAATTAATAACATACAAGATGGTGGGGAAATTACATACCTGTAAACACGAAGAACTATGCTATCGATCTCGTTAACACCTTCACTCGCAGGGATCACAACGATCTGCTTATCCCTCTTAAAAGCGGGCCCACAACCTAGTGGCCAATCACGAACGGTTGACACAGCTCACTTCTTGAACTTAGGGGTAGGGACTACGAGTTCAACCCCCTCCTTTGTTTGGCTAGGATTTGGTTCCATGAAAAAAGTCTTGCTCAGAAGACTGGGTTAAGGCATGAGAGAGTAGAAAGAATAGGTACCATAAACGAAAAAGTTCCTTACCTTACTTAACCAAAAGTCGAAAGCTAGAAGGGTTGGCCTGAAGAATCGATTGAGTCCCTAAACAGTCACCATGTTAAAATTAGTTTTCCATTAGATCAAAAGAAGTGTCTTTTCGGCTGAACAATTGAATAGAGGACCCCCTAATGCCTATTCGAGCAACAACAACTTACCAAAATTCTCTTGAAAGTAGACCACACTAGGAATAGATGATGAAGATGCGTCCCTCGAAGCAAAAGTACACCGAAAGGAGGACCTACGTTCGGCTACCAGCAGAGTCGATAGAAAGGGTGCCTATACTTGATGCACAAAAAGGTTTCAGTTTCCATAAAAATATGAAATAAAGAAGAAGAGAAGGTACATAAAGTAAGAAATAGGTTTCAGTTAAGATACTCACAATTTTGGCTATGGAGAACCAAGAAGAAATGGAACAGTGGGGATTCGGCTATGAGGAAAATGTCTAACAAGAGAAGAAAGTAAAAGGAACACAATCACAATATGACTTTTGGCCACCATAAGAGAATAAGAAAAAGTTGGAGGCTAGGAGATGTTTCGGTTTTGGCACCAAGAAAAGAAGCAAAAGTTCCAAAAATGCAAAAAGAAGTAAGGGAGTGTTTATGAATTTTCTTTGCCAACTGAAATTTTAATACCCTTGAGTACTGCCACTCAAGGTTCGGCCCTCCCCCTAAGCCAACTAAACCGCACACTCTCACACACACCACCTTCCCAAATTCAGCCAACTTCTCTCCCTCTCTCCAAATCCCTCAACTCCCTCTACCTTTCACTCTCCACTCCCCATTCAAAGTTGTTGACTGATTCCTCTTCCTCAAATTCCTCTCCTTCCTTTATTCAAATGTGTTGACTCATTCAACACCCTACCACCAAGTCCACGCCCAAACCATCTCTCCTCCCTCTTGGCATCAAAAAGAAATCCCAAAATGTAAACCACGCGACTCGATCCTGCTCCCTCATAGCTCCCCTGAGGCGTCACTTACCTGCATCACAAGTGGCATCTCCCTGCCTCTTTACTACTCCAATTCTTGTGTTGCCACACACACACAATCACACTTAAGGCCTACACTCCTAAGCTATCCCCCTAAAGGCCCTATAGTAAAAATTCAACCAAGACTCCGACTCAACCCAGAGTCTTTCTAATACCCCAAACACATCCAATTAGCAATAAACACAAGCCAACACACAAAAGCATGAAATGCAGAACCCCTAAACTTGGGATGTTATAAAAGAGATATTAAATAAATTAAATTTGATATCAAATAGATCAAAAAAAGCCAAATACAGACTTAGATCGGGGAAAGAACAAAGTTTTGGATTAATCGACTCGTTTTTCTATTTTTGCATTCGAGGTAAGTTCGTATGTAATGAGCATTGTTATAACTATGTTTTTAATACTTTGATATTGCATGATTGTGAATACGACTCTACGGACATGTTCGATGATGATTCGACCAACGTGAAAATACCAGTTGAACCTTAGGAATATATTAGGATATGAATGACATGTCATTAGGGCTTATTGTGATTATGTGATCCATGTGCTAGTCTTGTATGTCCTACTCGTGGCTGAATATACCGACATGTGTTGCGATTACTTGACAGCTTGTGTGAGCAGCACGATGTAGCTACGTCTTGACCTACAACTTGTGTGAGCAGGCCCGTTGATAGCTCAAGAGTGAGCATATATGTGATATGAGATTGAGATAGCATTGGCTATGTATGTTGCACTTCGGTACGAGTTTCCCAAGTATCCGATAGTATTCCGAATGTTTCAATAGGTAAATGAAAGACTTGTTTGAGCATGAGATTAATACAAGATAGTACATGTATGTACATGAATGTATAAGCTTTAAATCGAAGTGATTTGTGAAGATCACATATAATCTTATGATTGAATAAGTGAAAGGTTTGTTAGTAATATGAGTACATGATGATATATTCAATTTTTTGAACTGTGTATTTATGATTATATTGAGTTTATTGCATACGAGCTTACTAAGCTATAAAGCTTATGTTGTTTATTTTTCCATGTTTTGTAGTGATTTCAAAGCTAGCTCAGATTTGGGGATCGTCGGACACTATGTCACACTATCCAACTATCACTTTGGTACTTTAGAGCTTATGGTTTGGTCATATGGCATGTATAGGATTATGGTCATTTTGATATGTATTTTGGTAGTGAGTTTTTCGATTTGAGCTGGCTTGTGAATGTCTATGTTTTGGTTTGTATATATAGCCATGTAAGTTGGCTTATATTGGCGAATTTGATGATGTATATAAGTATACAAATGGCTTTTGTTTTAAGTTTGTAATTGCCCTATTAATGCTAGTTGTGATGGGTTGTTTTTGAATTAGTATTTAGAGTATGAAATAGTCCATGTTTGAAGAATGATATGTTTGTGATATTAGGTAAAATAATGCGTGTTTGAATGTGTCCATATTGATGATTTGAGATTGTGGGTATTGGTATGAAATTGATTGGCATATTGTGGTTTATGTGTGCCTTGTTGTTGCTAGTAATAAAATGGTATGATTTATGTTTGGATGAGTTTAGAAGAATGCCTATTGATGCTATGTTTTGGTTCCTTTGAGTTTTATGTAGGTGTGCACAAGTTTGGGTGGCAAATTGGCTTGGTTAATAGCCTATTTTTGTTTATATGGACAGAAACATGGGCATGTGTCTCAGCCATGTCTGACACACTGTCATGTACACGACTATGTGTCCTCTGGTGTTGAATTAGAAACCAAGTTAGTATGCTCCACACGGCCTCACTCACGGGCGTATGACTTGGTCGTGTGGCATAAGTCAGTACCCTATAGGTTTGATACAGCCTAGCACACGGCCTGGCACACGGGCGTGTGTGTTGGCCGTGTGACCCAAGTTAGAGAGTTACACAGGGTCAAACACGAGCTGGGAAATTGCCATGTGCTCCCATTTCAAATGTCCACATGGTGCAGAATATCGTGTCTTTGGTCATGTGAGACACACAGCCAAAGCCACACCAGGCTTGTGCCTCAGATTTTGCAAAAAATTTAAGTGTTCAAAAAGTTTCCAAAGTTATCGGTTTAATCCCGAACCACTCATAAAGCATGTTTAGAGCCTCACAGGGTCATATTGGGGACAATGTGATTGAGGTAAATGATGTTTGCTATGAATTTGAGAATGTATGTGAAATGTTTGAATGTTGTGTTATAAGTCTGGCAATGCTCTGAAACCCTATTCCAGCGTTCAATACGGTGAGGGGTGTTACACTTTGACATTTCTGCAAAATAGCCAGGTAAGTTCGTATGAACTGTACTATTTGTAAGAACTGTACTATGTATAATGTCGACTAAATTTAATGTTATTATATGATTTTATTGAAAATTGATCAATATATATGTTAATTATACAATTTATTGAGTAAAGAAACTATGAAAATTCAATGACGTATGACAACTACCGAACCTCATTTGAACCTTAAGAATATATAGGATACAAATGACATGACATTAGGGTTATCGTGTTTTGGATGCTGGTCCTGAACGTCCTACTGGTGGTTGGGTTCCGGCATGTGTTGCGGATACTTGATAGCTTGTGTGAGCAACACCATGTAGCTAAGTTCTGACTGACAACTTGTGTGAGCAAACCCATTTTTGGCTTGAGAGAGACCATCTATGTAAAGGACAAGGAAAGAAATGGTTTTGACCATATGTTAGTACACATTGTGTGAGATTCCTGCATATCTGATATTATTCTGAGTGGTTCAACGAGCATACAAAGGTAAGGAACGGTAAGTGTTTTGATTGGCAATGTCTTGAAAGTATGGAAATGTATGATTTGTTGGTTATTAAAGTGTGTATAGCCATGTTCATGAAAAGTATGAAAGCTTATATGCTATATTCATGAAAGTTATTTTATCATATGGTGATTTATGCTAAATTATGTGCTTATTCACTAACTTGTGAATATGGTTAATGTTATATTTATGGCTTATGTGTTGTGCAAATGAAATGGTAAGTGTTCAAAATGAATTACGATAGGTATGCATGAAAATCATTGAAAAGGTGATATATGAAAAACATGATATTTTATGAGATAGATGTTAAATCCAATTGAATTATGCTCAATTATAATGGTTATCCATGTCAAATTCATATGAATCATGTTTAAATGAACTAACATATGTTATTGACGTGCTTAGACTTATGCCAAGCTTGTGGATATGATTGATGTTTATGATTATTCTTGTACTATGCATATGTAACGGGTAAGAAAAGGGAATGAAAAGGTAAGTATGTAATTGGGATGTATTATGATGTTATAAAAAGGTGAATGTGATAAATTATGTATTTATATGTGAACAAATTGCGTATGCTATTGATGAATATATCTAGATCAGGGATAAATACACTAAGTTGGAATTGGTAATGTCGTTTAGGCTTATGATAAGCATTAAGTACGGAATGGAAAGTAACTAAATTGAAAGGTGTATAATATTATAGAAAGGTTGATGGTTATACATTATGTCCCATAAAATCCTATCACGTAATGAATGGTAGATATATGCGAATGAATTTACTGATTTGTGAGTTGATGATCATATAGAATTATGAATTTTGGAATTGGCATAAGTTTATATCTATTCTAATAAGTTTATTATTGAAATGGAATTTTTATGCTTAAAGTTTATACGAGCTTACTAAGCGTACATTGCTTACATAGTTATTTTCCTTTTCTTTACAGATTATTAGAAGCTCGACTGGGTTGGAAGCTAATCGGAGATTCATCACACTATCCATCAATTTTATTGGTAGATTTTAATGTTTTGGTCATGGTTATAATGGCATGTATAGGTGGACTATGCCTAATGTTTAATTGATGAGTTTGGTATGTATATGTCATTTTGGTTAATGATTATTGCATGAAATATTGCCTTGGATTTGAGGTACTTAAGGTACTAATGATAGGTTGTTGGTTGTGGTTAATATGGTTAAATTGGTGTTTGCTTTGAAATGACCAAAATTTGTATGGTTGTTATGTATCAATTATGTTATGTTTTGGCATGAAAACAAGTTAAGTGATAATTGGTTAAATATGCACATTTATAGGTGTTTTAGTTAATGATATAGTCATTTGAATTGGCTTGTAATTATGGTCTCTTTTTGAGGATGGAATAGTTGTTATGTTGATATATGTATGTGGCTTTATGATGGTTGACATTATAGTTTTTATAGAGCTTAATTGATGGAAGTTGAAATGGTATTAAAAAATGTATGTGATGGAATGTTCTTAGATATGGTTGAATGTGGTCATTATGGTTTAGGTAATGTAGTTGACATATATGGATAATTATGCTAATTGCTAAATGGTCAATTTGGCATGTCAAGTGTGATTTTGATATATGAACCTAGTGGTAAGTTTTGGCATGAACCTAGTTATAAGTTGGTTGAGTTTTGGCTAAACTATGCGAATGTGAACATATGTATTGCAACACCCCAAACCCAGTTCTAACACCACGACCGAATCTGGTATGTCACTTGGGAAGAATGGATAAAACTCCGTGAACTTTAGAAAACGATTTTAAGTCCCTTTTTGAAAAACTCCAAGTTTAGTAGTTCGTTTGAAAACTCAATAATCATTTAAGGAAAAACTTTAATTAGCTAAGTCTTTGTATTTAGGTGACATTTGAAAACGCATGTTATTAGATTAAGTTAGAAGTTTGTCATCAAAAATTCGATTGCCCATTTTGTTAATTTAGTTGTGAGAAAACTATTAACTTGCATTTTGAAAAAAAATGTTTTATCAATTATTTGTATTCAAAACGTCCAAAGTTTAAATCGAAATTAAACCAAATTAAAGTGGCCTTATTACAACAAAATCCTAAAAATTTAAAGAAAAATAAGGTTCTATAAAACAAAACCGTGCATGTCCACCTCGTAATCCTCTCCAGCCCAAGTCCGCTGCACTATGTATTACCTACAAGATGTTAAGAAAAAGGGTGAGTCCAAAAAGACTCAATGTACAATTACTCTACATTAACCATAATTGGGACCTGGCTTTTACAAATCACTTTGGGCGAAGCCCATACAGAATCAGGATGGGCCTTGGCCCATTTAGCAGAGAATAGAAGATGATCAGAAATCAATGCATTATGATGCAAATCCCAACCCAACCTAGTTATCCAATCGCTACACACCACCCTTACCTGCCAAACACACCAGTGGGGATTTTTACAATCGACCCTCACCGCTACACACCATCGATGGCAGTCATGCTGCAGTTAGCTGCTCAACGTCAGAGTTGTGACAGAGTCACTAGATTTTGTGGCATGGCCACCAGAATAGAGTGTGGCAGAGCCACCAGATATCATGACATAGTCACTAGATACACTTCCCCTTCCAATTGATAGCATATGACCATTCCCATGTAACATAAATTCATGATGTATGAATGCAGAAAATATCGACATAAATAAGATGTTTAGTGTATACATAAAATCATGTCAACATAATCGCTTATATAGCATAATCAGAAGCCACTAACCTGATGCCTCATTTTTACCCTCTATAGGTAACCCAATAGCCAATACCGAAGTTTCGGCATTTAATAATGCATATACAAATTAACAAAACAACAGGCAATGGTGTGAGAATTACACACCTGTAAACGCGGAGAATTAAACTCTCAATGTTATCAACACTCTCAGAAAAGGGAATAATTGTAATCTGTTGATTCAGATTCGAAGCTAGTCTACACCCCAGTGGAAAGTCTCGTACTGCCGATACCACATGTTTTTTGAACTTAGGAGTAGGGACTACAAGTCCAACCCCTTCTTTCCTTGACTGGCATTCGAATCCATGATAGATCTTGATCAGAGAACCAGGTTACAATAATAAAAAGAGAACGAAAGAATAGATACCCATATCGAAGAAGTCCCTTACCTAGATTAACAGAAGCCGGACGCCAATTGATTGGCCTAAAAAATCGATCGAGCCCTTAAAACATCACTATGTTAGAATCGGTTCCCCTATGGATTGAAAAGAATGGCCTTTCGGCCAAACAAGCGAATAGAGAACCCCTGATGGCCTATTCGACCAACAACACTTACCATAATCCTCTCGAAAGTAGACACACAAAGAAGAGATGATGGAGCTACGTCCCTCAACCACCGACACCTTCGATTAGCTAAACCAAAGAGAGAAAGAAGGGAAAATGAAAGGAAAAGTGAAGAAAATCCCTTACTGAAATAAGAGTGTATCGATTCAAAGATCTATGTTCAGCTATCAACAAAGTCGATAGAGAGGGTGCCTACACTTGACAAAAAAAAATGGGTTTCAGCTTCCTCAGAACTATGAAATAAAGAAGAGAAGAAGGTCGATAAAGTTAGAAATAGGTTTCAGCTAAGAGACTCACCAATTCGGCTATGAAGGAAACAAGTAGCAAGTGGAAGAAAGAATTAGAGAGAGCACAATTCGAACTTTGATATTCGGCTAACACCAATGGAGCGAAAGGTGTTTCTTTTATGCAAAAGAGGCAAGTAGCAAATGGTAAAAGAATGGAGGGTACTAGGTTCGGTTGATGAGCAAAGATGAGAGGAGAAAGGAATGTAGTAGGAGTGTAGGAGTATTTCGATTTTGGTATCAAAGAGATGAATCAAGACTTGGAGAAAGAAACAAAAGAAACAAAACACAAAAGAAAAGAACAACTTCCAAAATGTTTTTGTGACTGAAAATGTACACTAAGCTACCTAAGAACCAATAAGATTCGGCCCCCCTCCACCTAACCAAGCTAGACCATAACACACCCCCCCAAGCCTTCCCAAAATCGGCTAACCACTCCACCAACCTCCAATCCCATGCTATTCTCCTACATTCACTCTTGTTCACTCATTTGAATTGGTTTGAATGATTCAACCCCACCTTTCACTCATGGCCACCCATTTAAAATATTTGACTCCTTCAACAGTTCTCCTTGAAGTGTCCATGCCGAAATCCACCACCTCTCATCCTGACACCAAAAAGAATTTCCCAAAAAGGAAGCTATGCGACTCAAACCTCCTCTCTCACTGCTCCCTTGTGGTGTCATCTCTACTTGCTCCCTAGCCGTCACCTTGCCAGTCCACCACTTCACTTCTTGTGTCCTTAAACACAAGCAATAATCCTTAAAGCCTGTCTCAGCTAGCTCTCCCCTAAAGATGCCTAAAAATAAAATTTTCAACAAGGCTCTAACTCAATCTCGAGCCTTCTCGGGGACCCAAAACACACCCAAACAATAGACAAAGCATACCAGCCACGCAGAAACATAACAAATGCAAAGTCCCTAATTCCTGGATGTTACAGTTCTACCCCCTTAAAGAAATTTCAGCCTCAAAATTTACCTGGTCAAAAGAGATGAGGGTATTGCTGACGCATAACATCCTTTGGTTCCCATGTCGCCTCCTCTGAACCGTGGTTCCACCACAAAACTTTGACCAAAGGGACTGATTTCCTTCTTGGCACTTTAACGTCTCGATCGAAGATCTGCACTGGTTCCTCTTCGAAGGACAGGTCCGGTCTTATCTCAATTTCCTCCACCGATACGGATCAGAACGGTAGCGGCTCAACATCGAGACATGGAACACATCATGTATCTGTTTCAATTCTTAAGGCAACTCAAGCTAATACGCCACTGGTCCCACACGTTTTAATACCCGATAAGGCCCGATGAACCTGGGACTTAGCTTACCCTTCCGTCCAAACCTCATTGCCTTTTTCCACAATGAGACTTTCAAGAAAACCCGATCACCCACTCCAAATTCTATTTCCTTATGCTTTAGATCTACACAAGACTTCTGCCTGTTGGATGCTTCCTTCAATTGAGCCCGAATCAGTTTAACCTTTTCCTTTGTTTCTGAAATCAAATCTAGACCCAACAACTATTGCTCACCCAACTCCATCCAGTAGGTAGGGGTACGACACCTTCGTCCATACAACGTTTCATAGGACGTCATCTGAATACTAGACTGGTAGCTGTTGTTATATGCGAATCCTGCCAACGGTAGGAACTCCTTCCAACTACCCCTGAAGTCAATGACACAGCCTCTCAACATATCTTCCAAGATCTGAATTACCTCTCGACCGACCATCGATCGTGGATGAAATGTCAGGTTTGAAGTCCAGTCTTGTACCCAATGCTTGATGCAGCGCCTTACAAAAACGCGAGTAAACCTAGGGTCTCTATCTGATATGATCGAAACTGGTACCCCATGTAACCTTAAAATCTCTGCCACATACAGCTTAGCCAGCTTCTGCAGAGAATAGTTGACACAAACAGGTATAAAATGGGCAGACTTCGTCAATCGATCAATAATCACCCATACCGAATCTTTCTTAATAGGCGTAAGAGGTAGCCCACTAACAAAGTTCATCGTGATCCTCTCCCATTTCCACTGGGGAATCTTCACTGGCTGTAATAACCCTGAAGGTAACTGATGTTCCGCTTTCACCTGCTGACACTCAAGCACTTTTCCACAAACTCGATATTCCCTCTTCAGTCTAAGGCCACCAAAACTGTTCTTGCAGATCTCGATACA
Organism: Gossypium rotundifolium; assembly: GCA_025506655.1. Classification (NCBI taxonomy): domain Eukaryota; kingdom Viridiplantae; phylum Streptophyta; class Magnoliopsida; order Malvales; family Malvaceae; genus Gossypium; species Gossypium rotundifolium. Next base: position 140,773,639 of record CP106724.1, read on the forward strand.
TCTTATTCCCACCAGGATGCATAGCGTAAGGGCTACTATGCACCTCTTGAAGAATCATCTGTCTCAACTCAGCCTCCTTTGGCATGCAAACCCTCTCACAGAAACACAAAACCCCATCACTATTCAAACTATAATCCTCTACCCTACCATTCTGTACTTGCAGAAGTCGAGCACTCAAAACATCATCCGCTAACTGCTTCTCTTTAATCTGACTTATCCACGTCGGCTTCACTTGGAGTTCAGCTAGCAAACTTCTATTATCATACAGACTGAGATGGGCAAACATCGCCCTTAAATCTGAGATTACCTTCCAACTTAATGCATCCGCTACCACGTTAGCTTTACCCGGATGGTATTCGATCGAGAAGTCATAATCCTTTAACAGTTCAATCCACCTCCGCTGCCTTAAATTCAACTCCTTCTAGGTAAGAAGATACTTCAAACTCTTATGATCCATATAGATGATGGACTTCTCCTCGTAAAGGTAATGTCTCTAGATCTTCAGAGCGAACACTACCGCAGCCAACTCTAGATCATGCGTGGGATAGTTCATCTCATGTGGTCTTAACTGTTGAGACGCATACGTAACTACCTTCCCTTCTTGCATCAGCACACACCCTAACCCCGTGTGTGAAGCATCATAATAGACAACGAGCTCTTTCCCAGCCTTAGGCTGAATCAAAATCGGAGCTTCCGTTAAGATCCTTTTCAGCTTCTCAAAGCTTTCTTACTACTTAGTAGTCCAAACAAATGCTACTCCCTTCCACAACAACTTAGTTAAGGGTGCCGCAATTAAAGAGAATCCCTCAACAAACCTTCTATAGAGCCCGGCCAAACCCAAAAAGCTTCGAATCTCCGCCACAGTCTTAGGTAGTTTCCAGTCCAACACCGCTTCAATTTTTTTTGGGATCAACCCTAATCCCCTTTGCAGATACAACATGACCATAAAAAGGTAACTTATTTCAACCAAAATTCACACTTATTGAATTTGGGGAATAGTTACTTCTCTCTCAAAATCTGTAGGACCACCCAAAGATGCAAATCATACTCTTCTTCTGTCTTGGAATATACCAGGATATCATCCATGATACCACAATAAACCGGTCCAGATAGGGTTGGAATACTCAGTTTATCATATCCATAAACGTAGCTGGTGCATTTGTCAACCCAAATGGCATCACTAAGAACTCATAGTGACCGTAGCGAGTTTGAAACCCCATCTTATGAATATCCACTTCTTTGACCTTAAGTTGATGATATCCTGACCTCAAATCTATCTTCGAGAAGACCGAAGCCCCCTTAAGCTGATCAAACAGATCGTCAATCCTCAGCAGCGGGTACTTGTTCTTAATCGTCAACTTATTCAATTGGCGGTAGTAAATACACATACGCATCATGTAACATCCTAGATTGGGGCCTCTACATTTATGATGTGTTGTGTGTGTATGCCATGTTGTGTGTGTGTGTCTGGTGTGTTTAGAGCTTTCGGGAAGGCTTGAGGTTAAGCCTGAGCCTTGATAGAAATTTTATTTTTAGACACTACAAGGGAGAACTAGGTGAAGTGGGCCTTAAGGGTACTTGAGTGGGGAATTAGCACAAGAATTTAATTGGTAAAGTGGCAAGGAGGCGCCACTAAGGGTATAGGTAAGTGATGCCACAACAGGGTTTGGAGGGAGCAGGTTCGAATCCCATGTTAAGCAAAAGGAGTGTTTTTTTTATAATATCTGCCTGAGGAGTGGAGAGATGGTTTCAGCCAAGACTCTGCAGGAGTGAGTGTGGATTGATTCAGAAGATAGAAAGATGAGGATAAGAGGAAAATGTGGGATAGGATAGAGGTGGAAGAGGTGGTCGAATATGGGACATTGAGTGCAAGGAGGGAAATCGGCTAGATGTGGCTAAGGGTGTGCCGAATTTTCATTATTTTTTGAAGAGCATAGTTTTTTTTTCTCTCCTCCTATTTTTGGCAATTGAGGATTCTTCTTCTCTTTTTCTTCCAAAGTCAAAAACTCCTAACTCTATTCTCATCTCCACTTTCGTACCATAGCCGATTGATCTTGAAAAGTTTAAAATGCCTAAGCCTCTATTTGAAGTATCTTTATCTTTCTTTTCGGCTTTCTCAACCAGCTTCTTTTCTACCTTAATCATTTCCAAATCCCATTCACTATTGGGCTAGTTCTGAATTCTCCTAAGTGTTAATCGAATCTTCTATTGAGGTAAGTGTTGACTTTTGTTAATGTTTATAATCTTTTTCAGTTTTCGAAGGCTTACCAAATGGCTAGTTGGTTGTTAAGGCCATCATTAGATTGATGTTTCTCACTGATCTCGTGTTCTTTTTGGGCGACATTTCGGGATTTGAAGGAGATTTGATCGCCTAGGTTTCTAAGCCAGAGATCGTTAACCTTCGAACTGTATTACTTCTTTCGGGATTTCAAGGTAAGGGTTCTCTTTGGATGGTATTTAAGTTCACTGTCATACTTGGTACCATAACCCTACTTTGAGGTTTGAAAACTATGATTTCTGATAGTAGCATCTGATAAGATCTTTGATGGAACCTAACACCGATCAGGCAAATAAGGGGGTTGGATCTGTAGTCCTAGCCCTAAAGTTCAAGAAGCGTACGGTGTCTGCTATTCGAGATTAGCCACCAGGTTGTGGGCCAGCTTCTGAACAGAATAGTAGGCAGATAGCAGTTGTGATGGCTAGGGATAGTGTCAACACAGAGAGTGTCGTTTTACGTGTTACCAAGTGTGTAAACCTTCACACACTATACTTTATTTGTACTAACATTTGTATGGGCTAAAAAGCTAGAAAAAGGGCTGTGTAGACAGTCGTGATGCCCTCAGGGGTAAGGCTAGGATTTCCAAGTACGTGACTGTATCATTTTCTTTGCATAGCTGAATGTTTGAATGGCAAAATGATGCGTCATAAATAGCATGCTGCATTCGCCAGGATTTGTACGTAGATCATGGGGTACGGGTTTGACATGAAGGGTAAGTGCATGATTAATTGGTCACATAGTGATCAGTGGCTTTGCCACGATATATATATATATATATGTTCATATATTACTTTTGGTCACATTGTGATCGGTGGCTTTGCCACGATATATATATTTTATTTGATCACTTAATGATCGGTGGTTGTGCCATGTTGAATTATTTGGTCACTTAGTGATCGTGTATAATTGGCAGCATGACTGTCGAAATAGAGTGTAGCGGATGGAGGGTTGTTTGTAGAAATCCCCGCGGTGTGATAGGCTGGTACGGGTTGGTGTGTAGAGGATGGAAAACTAGGTTTGGGTTAGGCTAATTGCATTCATATGTTGTATGTTGATATGTGGGCTAAGGCCAATGTGTGACTGTGGGCTACATGCCGTATGTATAATGTGGGAAAATTTACACACTGAGTCTTGGTGACTCACCCCCTTTCTTTAACTTTTCAAGTGAGCAGTAGCTTGAGGATGTGGAGCCGTGGCAGGCTCGTGGAGGCCCTAATCTCATTTTCTTTCCTTTATAGTTTCGGCACTACTATAAGTTTATTTTAACTTGGGACTTTTGTTATGTAATAAGGCCTCTCAAAGCTAAACTTCAGTTTTTATTAGTTACTGTTTATATCACATCCGACACTACGACAGTTTAATTATAAAGTGACAGTGGAGTTTTATCTTAAATATAAGGTAACATAAACGAATCTTTTTCTTTCCAAGAATCAACTTAAATAAAGAACGATTGTTTCACAAATTGAGAGTTGCATTATAATATACTTCGATGTTTTCAAGACTACGTAATAATCAAAAAGTTTTCTAAAATCTCTGGGTTTTTTTCCTAAATTTAACTAGACTCGATTTTACTTCACCCTGTGACATCGAATTTGATCGTATCGTATGGATCGGGTTTGAGGTGTTGCATTTTTAGTATCAGAGCCCAGTTTCTAAACTCCGGCTGTGAAATGGGTCCAGTAGTGTTTTATAGATTGATGTAAATTTAAGAAAAAGGCTTTGGGGGAGATATGGCCTTCGAGTCTGACGGCACTTGATCCACGCAGGTAAGTATTCTAACTCTTGATATGGTATGCATGTTGGTTTTGATGTGCTTTAAGGGGACATAGACATGTATGCTAGGGTTTATGGACCTTAGGCCTAGTTACACAACTCTTAAATTTCATAAAACTTAACTTCTCTGATTAAACATGTCCATGAATAAGTTGTTGGGTTAGAGTGTGGCAACGGGCATACACATGTCTAGGATTGGATCTAGGGAGAGCTTGGTATTTAAGCGGTCCTAGTGGCCCACCTCCTCTTCACTAGAATCCTACCTGGTGCGTAGTGTCTGTTCACTTTAGCCATAAGGACTTGTTAACGGGCCAAAGTTCATAACTAAAACCCGAAGGGACTCAATACTCGATCTTTATAAAATTACTTATACCCCTAGTTCTGTAAATTACCAAGAATACCCTAGGTTTGTAAAAAATTACTAAAATACCCCTGGTTTGCAAAACTATCAAAATACCCCTATTTTGTAAAATCATCAAGACACCCTATCTTGTGAAAATACAAAAAATACCCCTGTAAGGTAGAATTATGAAAATACCCCTGGGTAGTGAAATGATGAAAACACCCTTGTGTGACGAAAGTGAGTTTATGGATGTTACGTTTGTGTTTAATACATTTATGTGATACTCTGTTTGGGATGCATATGGATGTTGAATATATGTGGTTTTTAGAACTAGGAGATATAGACTTGAGACTGAACCTTATTGACATGATTTCAAATTTGAAAGAACTACTATTGAAACTACTTTCCATAATATTGTTCGTCATTAATCAGTGGAAGAAATTATTGATCCATAAATTTTTTTAATCAGATAAATCGTGAATGTAGAAATGAGCACTAGGGGGCATGGTGTGTGTAGCCGAGGTAGAGGCAGGATTGCTGGGTCGGAACCGGTAGGGTCCGGTCATGAGTCAGGACATGAGGTACTAGTGCCCCCAGCTGTGGAGGCAGAGTATCAGGGCCAAATGGGCAGAGACGATGCGGTGTCTCAGGCGATGCTCTGAGTGTTGGAGAGAGTTGCGGGAGTAGGCATGGGTACGGGAGCTCGAAAATTTGTGTCGGAGCGACTTAGGGCCAATGGGGCAAAAGTGTTTAGGGGAATTTTTGGTGTAGCTCCTAGTATAGCTGAGTACTGGATGAAAGCAGTGGAGCGTATACTGGATGATCTCGACTTCACGGAAGAGGAGAAATTGAAGCGAGTGGTGTCTCTTCTCCAAATGAGGCGTACCAATGGTGGCTTACGGTCAGGGATGGTGCGGTGGCTGACTGCATTATTTGGGAGTTCTGCAAGTCGGCATTCCAGAGTAAGTACATCGGATCGAGTTATGTGGATGCACAACGTAGGGTGTTTCTAAATCTAATCAAGGGAAATAGATCGGTAGCTGCATATGAAGCGAAATTCCTACGTTTGAGTCATTACGCACAAGGGATAGTGGCCACAGAACATGAGCGTTATGTTCAATTTGAGGATGGCCCGAGGGATGATCTGCGTGTGTTGATAGCTCCACAAGGAGAGCGCGAATTTACAGTTTTAGTGGAAAAGGCTAAGATAGCCGAGAAAGTTAAGCGAACCGAAAAGCAAAATAATGATAGAGATAGGGATAGGAATAAGAGGAATGTTGGGTCGTCAGGGTCAAAGGGGTGTTTCCAGAAAAGACCTAAGACGGATGAGCCGAGTCAAGGTGTGAGATCTGGGGGTAATGGTCGACCTTAGAGGTGTGGCCGGTGTAATAAATTTCATTTGGGCGAATGTTGGATAGGAGATAGGAAATGTTTTAGGTGTGGGTCCTCGGATCATCAGGTTAGGGACTATCCACAAGATTGGGGTGGCGTAGGGTCAGTATGATAGACTAACGCTCAGCCTGGTAGAGGAGGCCCACAACCACAGAGAGGTCGCGGTCCAGCAAGAGGGGATGATGGTTATGGTCAAGACCGTTGAACACAAGGCCGAGGTGCAGGGAACACTGAAGCAAGAAAGCTGGGGTTGGTCTATGCAGCAAGACGTCGAGAGGAGGGGATGCACCAAATGTCATAACCGTACATTCTTGATTTTTGGTTTGCCTTTTTCTGTATTAATTGACATTGGATCGACGCACTCTTATGTTGCTAGTATACTCTCTGGAACTTTAAGTATAGACTTTGAGATTATTCCTAGGGAGATTACTGTAATTAGCCAACTAGGTCAGTCGGTAGTCGTGAACAGACTGTATAGGGATGTACCTCTAGAAGTGTAAGGGGTAGTTTTTCTGGCGGATTCTGCCTTTTGGGGAGTTCGATCTAATCTTGGGTATGGACTGGTTAGTGAAATATTGAGCAAATCTAGATTGTGCAACCAAGCATATGGTACTAAAGACTAGCCAAGAGGATGAGGTGGTGGTGATAGGTGAACGGAGGAACTACTTGTCTAACGTAGTATCCGCTCTAAAGGCTAAAAGAATGATGAGAAAAGGGTGTAGGGTGTTCGTAGCCTTTGTTTGTGCTTTGGAGGTGCAAGATTCAAATGTGGGGAGTGTTAGAATGGTGAGGGAGTTTTCTGATGTTTTCCCAAAAGAACTTCCTAGACTACCTCCAGATCGTGAGGTGGAATTTGAAATTGATCTTCTTTCGGGAACAGCACCAGTATCCATTGCACCATATCGAATGGCGCTGAAGGAGTTGGTGGAACTGAAAGCCCAGATTCAGGAATTATTGGATCGGGGTTTCATCCAACCAAGTGTATCACCTTAGGGAGCGCCGGTGCTATTGTCAAGAGGAAGGATGGATCAATGCGTATGTGCATTGACTATCGTCAGCTGAACAAGTTGACTATCAAGAACAAGTATCCGTTGCCAAGGATTGATGACTTGTTCGATCAACTGAAAGGGGCGTCAGTGTTCTCAAAGATAGATTTGAAATTAGGATACCATCAGCTTAAGGTCAAAGAATCGGATATTCATAAGACAGCTTTCAGGACCCGTTATGGCCATTAGGAATTCTTGGTAATGCCGTTTGGGTTGACCAATGCACCAGCGGCATTTATGGATATGATGAACTGGGTGTTTCAACCCTATTTGGACCAGTTCGTGGTAGTATTTATAGATGATATTCTGGTATATTTAAGGTCAGAGGAGGAGCATGATTCGCATCTGCGAGTGGTACTACAAATCCTGAGGGAGAAACAATTGTACGCAAAATTCAGTAAGTGTGAATTTTGATTAAGTGAAGTTACTTTTCTAGGACACGTTGTGTCGGCAGAAGGGGTCAAAGTTGATCCTCGGAAGGTTGAAGCTATCATGGATTGGAAATCACCCAGGTCAGTGACAGAAATTCAGAGTTTCCTAGGTCTTGCTGGTTATTACAGGAGGTTCATTGAGGGATTCTCCTTGATTGCGGCACCTTTAACCAAGTTGTTGAGGAAGGGAGTACTTTTTGTGTGGGGTGACAAGCAACAGGAAAGCTTTGAAAAACTGAAGAAGGTGTTGACGGAAGCTCCAATTTTGATTCAACCGGAGGCTGGAAAGGAGTTCATGGTTTATTTGATGCATCACATACCGGGTTAGGATGTGTGATGATGCAAGGTGGAAGAGTGGTTGCTTATGCGTCTCGACAGTTAAGACCGCATAAGCTGAATTATCCCACCCACAATTTAGAGTTGGCAGCGGTGGTTTTTGCTTTGAAAATTTGGAGACACTATCTGTATGAAGAGAAGTCCATTATTTATACAGATCATAAGAGTTTGAAATATCTCCTCACCTAGAAAGAGTTGAACTTGAGGCAGAGGAGATGGATTGAACTACTAAAGGATTACGATTGTTCGATTGAATACCATCCGGGTAAAGCTAACGTGGTGGCAGATGCGTTAAGTCAGAAGGTAATCTCGGATTTGAGAGCAATGTTTGCTCATCTGAGCTTGTAAGAGGATGGGAGTTTACTAGCTGAGCTTCAGGTAAAGCCGACATGGATAAATCAGATTAAAGAGAAGCAGTTGCAAGATGATGACTTGAGTGCCCGACTATCTCAAGTGCAACATGGTGAAGTAGGGGACTATAATCTGAATGATGATGGGGTTCTATGTTTCGGAAGGAAGGTTTGTGTCCGAGGGACGTGGAATTGAGGTGGATGATCCTTTAGGAAGCGTATAGTAGCCCATATGCTATGCATCCGGGAGGAAGTAAAATGTATCGAGATTTACGAGAATAATTTTAGTGGCCAGGTCTGAAGCAGGAGGTAACCGAATTTGTGGGTAAATGTTTAACATGTCAGCAGGTAAAGGCAGAGCATCAGTTGCCTTCGGGGTTATTACAGCCGGTGAAGATTCCGCAATGGAAATGGGAGAGAATCACTATGGATTTTGCTAGTGGGCTACGCCTTACTCCTACTAAGAAGGATTTGATATGGGTAGTCGTAGATAGATTGATGAAGTCCGCTCATTTTATACCGGTTCGGGTTGATTACTCTCTACAAAGGTTGGCTAAGTTGTATATAGCAGAGACTGTGAGGTTGCATGGAGTACCTGTGTCCATCATCCCGGATAGAGATCCTAGGTTTACGTCCAGATTTTGGAGGGCATTGCATCAAGTGTTGGGTACAAAGTTATATTTTAGTACGGTGTTTCATCCACAGACGGATGGATAGTCAGAAAGGTTGATACAAATTTTGGAAGACATGTTGAGAGGTTGCATTATCGATTTCAAAGGTAGATGGGAGGAATTCCTACCATTGGCAGAATTCGCATATAATAATAGCTACCAGTCCAGCATTCGGATGGCACCATATGAGGCATTGTACTGGCGAAGTGTTGTACTCCTACATGTTGGACGGAATTGGGTGAACAACAGTTATTAGGTCCGGAACTAGTATTGGAAAAGGAGAGTAAAGTTGAGTTGATCTGGGCTAGGTTGAAGGAAGCGTTGGATAGGTAGAAGCCCTACGCTGACCTGAAGCAGAGGGACATAGAATTTGCAGTGGGTGATCAGGTTTTCTTAAAGGTATCACTGTGGAAGAAAATTCTAAGGTTTGGACGGAAGGGTAAGCTAAGCCCTAGGTTCATCGGGCCTTATCGGGTGTTGAAGCGTATAGGACCAGTTGTTTATCAGCTTGAGCTACCTGTGGAGCTAAGTAAGATTCATGATGTGTTCCATACATCAATGTTGCGACGTTACCGTTCAGACCCATCTCATGTGATACCGTTGGAGGAACTCGAAGTAAAGCCTGATTTATCTTTTGAAGAAGAACCAGTTTAGATCTTGGAGCGGGATGTTAAAGTTTTGCAAAGGAAATCGGTTCCTTTGGTTAAGGTTCTGTGGTGGAATCACGGGTCAGATGAAGCTACATGGGAGCCAGAGGATGTTATACGACAACAATACCCTCACCTATTTTGACCAGGTAATTTCGGGGATGAAATTCTTTTAAGAGGGGTAGAACTGTAACATCCTAGATTGGGGCCTCTGCATTTATGATGTGTTGTGTGTGTATGCCATGCTGTGTGTGTATGTCTGGTGTGTTTAGAGCTTTCGGGAAGGCTTGAGGTTAAGCCTGAGCCTTGGTAGAAATTTTGTTTTCAGACACTGCAAGGGAGAACTAGGTGAAGTGGGCCTTAAGGGTACTTGAGTGGGGAATTAGCACAAGAATTTAATTGGTAGAGTGGCAAGGAGGCACCACTAAAGGTATAGGTAAGTGGCACCACAAGGTGGTTTGGAGGGAGAAGGTTCGAATCCCATGTTAAGCAAAAGGAGTGTTTTTTTTATAATATGCGCCTGAGGAGTGGAGAGGTGGTTTCGACTGGGACTCTGCAGGAGTGAGTGTGGATTGAGTCAGAAGATAAGAAGATGAGGATAAGAGGAAAATGTGGGATAGGATAGAGGTGGAAGAGGTGGCCGAATGTGGGACACTAAGTGCAAGGAGGAAATCGGCTAGATGTGGCTAAGGGTGTGCCGAATTTTCATTGTTTTTCGAATAGCATAGTTTTTTTTCTCTCCTCCTATTTTTGGCAATTGAGGGTTTTTCTTCTCTTTTTTTGCCAAAGCTGAAAACTCCTAACTCTATTCTCATCTCCACTTTCGTACCATAGCCGATTGATCTTGAAAAGCCAAAAATGCCTAAGCCTCTATTTGCAGTATCTTTATCTTTCCTTTCGGCTTTCTCAACCAGTTCTTTTCTACGTTAATCATTGTCGAATCCTGTTCACTATTGGGCTAGTGACGAATTCTCCTAAGTGTTAATCAAATTTTCTGTTGAGGTAAGTGTCGACTTTTGTTAATCTTTATAATCTCTTTCGATTTTTGGAGGCCAAAGCCGGATGGCTAGTTTGTTGTTAAGGCCATCATTAGATTAATGTTTCTCACTGATCTCGTGTTCTTTTTAGGCGATATTTCGAGATTTGAAAGAGATCTAATCGCCTAGGTTTCTAAGCCAGAGATTGTTTGTAACATCCCAAAAATGGGGTTATTTGGAATTTAATTATTTTTCTTATGTATGAACTGCTGTGTCATTATTTATGGAATAATAATGATCAATTTAAGGCTTGGTGTTGGCTCGATTTGGTAGGAAATTTTAGTTTTTAACTTTTAAGGTAGGGAGCCTTACCAAGAGGGTGTTATAAGAATAAATGGGGATAATTTGGACATAAAATGAGCCTAGACTAAGTGGCAAAGTAAGCCCACTTAAGAGCTACATGTGACGCCACCAAGGGAGCAAGGAGAGCTTTGGTTCGAGTCACAAAAATCCCTCTTTTTGGCATTATGTTGGACGGCACATATAGGAGAGTCTTCCTCCATTTAAACTCTTATTTTTATAAAAGATAATATGAGCTATTATAAGGGATTTTATTTATTCTAAGGATAATAGATGAATATTGTGGATTAATAAAGATTATTAGAAATTAAATCCTATTAATTTGAATTAAACTAAATGGGTGGCCTAGAGTGAATTAAGGAAGTGGGATGAATCTTGGACTCCTTGTTGAGGTGGAGTGGACGGCAAGGACTTGTGGAAGAGGGGGGAGTGCCGAATTTCTTATAGGCACATCCTCCATCTTTTGTTTTCTTTCTTCCAAAATTTCAAATAGCCAAATTCCCATTCTTGATTTTCCCTCTTTCTTCTCAAACTCTCAAAAACGGAAAAAAAAAGAGAAACAACATTCTCCTCACCGAAATTCCCATTCTTAAATCTTCTTTCTCTTATTTCCTACTAGCCAATCAACAATTCCTCTACCTTTCTTCTTTTTCCTCACTAAAAATCCAGCCTTATTTAGGCGTACCATAGCGAATCTAATACCTATCAAAGTGCCGAAATTCCTTCTCTTTTCTTTAAACTCTACTTGGCCGAATAGTGTAGTGGTTCGGGATTTCTCCTATATTCGATTGTTGCAAAGGTAAGTGATGGCCGAACACTCTTTTCATATTTTTCCTTTCTCTGTCGACTTGTGGGTTGGAGAAAAGCGAAATTTCGGCATTTGCAAGCGAAGAACTAACCACTCTTTGGGCCCGATTTCATCTAGGAACTCCGGATTCAAGCGATAGATCTAACCCTCCTTCCTCGATATTTGGTTGGTAAGTAATGGTAAGATCTACTTTAGTTCAAGAGTTGTTAATCGATTAAGTCAAGGCTACTAATTTAGTTAAGTGCCGATTTTAGGGTGGTGAAGCAAAAGGGTGATACTCAAGACTTTCGGGTAAGGATTCGGGTTCAAAAGGAGAACCCTTTAAATTGTTTAATTTGGCGAATAGGCCATAGGGCTAACCCATGGTTGGCGAATGTAGGTACAAAGAAATCTAAGGGGTCGACTCCTTCATTCGGGATTTAGATCACTCGGTGGTGACAGGTGTGTACATACACACTTATATCAGTTAATATGTGTGATAAATATTTGTTGTTTGTACATCTGCTTGATGTAGATTTGGATTTGGTACCTTAAATGGTACAAGCAAGGACCTCGGTAAGTCTCTATTTATATGAGATTATTATGATGCTTTTGGGAAGCATGATTTATTTAATACATGTGATAAATGTATGATCTCTGTTATGATTGTGATGTGGGTTGATGAGTGGAGGGGGCAGTATTAATCGTGCCGACGGGCACCAGTGTTTTGGTAACACACCGTGACTATATGTCACCAGAGGTTTGGTACCTCCAGAGGTTTGGTACCTCAATAGCGACTTATCCCTGTGGTTAACACCACCGTGGGTTGGCCCCACTTGAGATATGGGATCGTCTGCCAGTGATTTGGTATCACACGATGGGTTGGCCCCATCAAATGATTTGTGTCTACGGACACCAGTGTTTTGGTAACACATTGTGACTATATGTCACCAGTGGTTTGGCACCACCAGTGGTTTGGTACCACAACGGGGTAGACAGTGGCGTTTGGATGGCTAGGTCGGGAATTAAATATTCTGCATATTAATTGTTATACGCTGTGTATGGAAAATGTTTTAAAACGGGGGAAGGGTTACATACTGAGTCTTGGTGACTCACCTTCTCCATTATTTTTTTCAGGTGATGCTTAGATCGCGGATATGGAGCCGGAGGGACTTGAGGAGGCCATGCTGTGGATTTAAAATTAAATGGACTTTAATTTTAGTTATTTCAAATTTGGTTATTGGGTTGTTTTATTTTGGATGTAATAAGGCCTCATTATACTCTACTTTAGTTATTTTCTTATGTGTTGGATATTTTATTTTTACTATAAATTTGAATCACGCGTTTCTTAAAATTAACACGAAAAATGTTTTATCGTGCCATCGAACATCTCAAGTTTGTATAATAACTTGACTTAACTAGATTTTCAATTTAGTCCAAGAAGGTTTTTCAACAAGATAACCAAAACGAGTTGTTTTCAACAAAACTTAAATTGACTTTCAAATGGGTTTCAAAAGTTTTCCGTAACGACCCATATTCGGTCCTAACGTTTGGGCCGAGTTTGGTCATTACAAATTGGTATCGAGCCGAGTTCAAAACTTCTACATGGGGCCCAAGGCCCAAAAATGTTTTAGTAGGCCTTATTAATTGATTTTGGGTTTTAAAGCAAGATGGCCCGAGTCTCCCAAGACCGATCCGCCTGTAAGTACATCTAAACCTCTGTGTGAATTATATTCAGAGAAGGGTAGGAAGCATGGAACGAGATAGACTTATAGGAACTTGAACCCTAGGATTAGATTACTCAAACACACAAACCGAACATAAGACTTAAAGAACTAAACCAACCTATGACTTAGTCACCGAGCTAGGGTGTGGTAACTCCTGACGCATGTCTAGGATTGGAACCTAAGAGCACGGTATTTAAGCAATCAGAGTGACTCACCACCTCTTCGCAGTATCCTACCCGCGTGGCTTGGGTTCACCCTAACTCGAGAGGGCTCGATGGTGTGGTAACCTCTCGTGCGCATGTCTAGAAAGGTTCGGTGGGAGCTTGGTATTTAAGCGATCAGTGACTCACCTCCTCTCCACACGAAACCTGCCTGGTGCGTAGCTTGGGTTCACCCTGACCAAGAGGGCTCGGTCATAGGCTAAACATAATGACTAAAACCCGAAAGGGAATTAGCCTTGATTTTCAAAAAAAATGAATGAAACAACAAAACTTGGTTTTAAAACTTTTCAAATCACCCCTTCAAAAGTAAGAACAACTCTTTTTACAATGTTTTTCTCGAAAAGTTTGATTTGTGGAAAATTACGAAAATGCCCTTAGGGGTAAAGTTACTAAAATACCCTTGGTCCATAAAACATCAACTCAATGATTTAGTCCAAAAATTTTAACTACTTCTCAAATATTCAACTCAGCTTTGGAAATCCTCAATGAAACACTTTGGTTTTGAAAAATTACGAAAGCGCCTCAACTTATAAAATTACCAAAACGCATCGAGTACAAAATTTTGCAACATCACCGCTTTTAAGAATGAAAATTCTCAAAAGGACCCTCGAGTTTTACAATGGTTAAAACACCCTTGATTCACAAAATTGCAAAATTACCCTCGATGGACAAAGTTACCAAAATACCCACGGTTTTCAAATAACGCCATAACTTCAAATCTTATCAATTTCTAATGATACCCTCCAGTGTTGGGAATTGCAAAAAAAAAAACAACCTACTTTACTAAGGTTTTAAAATCTCTTTTATTACGAAAATACCCCTGTAGGAAAAAGACGAAAATACCCCTGGGTTAGAAATGGGCAGAAATGTCCGACGAGCGAATAGGTAGGGAAAGTATTAAGGAATGGATGCAAGAACTTCTTTGTGTGAACTAAGATAGAGAACTGAAACCTTGTTTGCACGAAAGAATCTCTAACTAAAATTTCTTCATAAAATTTCTTCGCGAGTAATGAAGTGGAACAAACGCTAATACATAAAATTTCTCTTAATCAGATTAAAAGCGCAGTAGATAGAATGAGTTCTAGAGGACGTGGGCGCCGTGGGCGCCAGTAGGGTAGGATGACGGTGTATCGAACTCGTCAGTCGACAAGGTTCTCAACGATGTACCACACCACCACCACCTCCAACTTTTGGAGCAGAGAGCGAGATCGAGACGGGAGGAGGCGATGTCGCAAGCGTTGTTGCGAGTCCTCGAATTGGTGGTCAATGGTGGAAATTTAGGAGCTCAAATCTATTCCGAGCGGATTCGGTCCAACGGAGTGAGGTGTTCCGGTGTGTCGAGTGGCACCAGTGTAGCGTAGTATTACCGGAATCTCTGTAAAGGATAATGGATGATCTTGACTGACCGAGGGGAAAACCGAAAGGGGTGTATCGCTTCTAAAGGATGAGGCGTGTCGGTGGTGGTGACGCTTGAGATGGCACTCTGGCAGATGATTTGACCAGGATTATTTCAAAATCGCCTATCGGAAGAAGTATGTGGGCACCGCTATACAGATGCTCGAGGAAAGCCTTTACGGGTTAGTGCAAGGAACCAAGTCAAGAGCGTAATATGAGGCGAGTTTTGAGACCGAGTAGGTATGCTAGAGGCATCGTGGCTATCGAACACGAGCGCCAGGTCCGCTTTGAGGACGGACTCAGATGATTTGAAGTTACCGATTGCCCCGCACAAGTTCGTGAGTTTTCATCTCTTGTGGAAAAGGCTAAAGTAGCCGAGGGATCAAGGAGGCCGTGAGGCGTAATTATAGTAGAAATAATCAAAAGAGAGGATTTGGGTCACCGGATCCATGGTAATGATCAAGAAGGCTAGGCGAGTGGGCCAAATCAAAAGAAGGCCCGTAGCTACTAATCGAGGCCGGTCAAAGGCAATCGTTGTGGGAAGTCCCATTGGGAGGTTGCTCGACCGTGATAGAGGATGTTTGAGTGTGGGTCTTTAGAACATCGGGTCGAGATTGTCCCGGAAGTGAGCTTGAAATCAGCCAGAGGGGCAGAATCGTACGCAGGATAGAAATATGGGACCACAGAGGGGTCGTGGTAATAGCAGAGGAAGTAATGGTCCTAACCGAGGTCGAGGAACTCAGGGCAGAGGTTCAGGCAGCACAGAGGCTAAGCAGCCTGGCTTAGTCTATGCGGCAAGGCGTCGCGAGGAGGGTGATGCACCGGATGTCATAACCGGTATGTTTCTGATTTTTGGTCTTCCTTATTATGCATTAATTGATGTGGGTCTACACATTCATACGTAGCAAGTAGTGTGGTAGAGACTTTGAACCTAGACTCTGAGACTGCTGCTAGGGAGATGACTGTAGTGAGTCCTTTAGGTCACTCTGTAGTGGTAGATAAACTTTATAGAGACGTACCCCTAGAACTCCAAGGGGTCGTATTCGGGGCTGATCTGATGGAACTACCGTTCGGGGAGTTCGATTTGATCCTTGGAATGGACTGGCTGGTTAAGTATCAGGCGAATTTGGATTGCGCGGCTAAGCGTATGGTTCTTAAGACGGCTGAAGGTGGTAAAGTGGTTATGATAGGTGATAGAAGGAATTACCTATCCAATGTGGTGTCTGCCTTGAAGGCGGAAAAGTTGGTCAAGAAGGGTTGTAAGGCATATTTGGTTCGAATCTGTGCTTTGGAAGCTAAGGAGTCAGTAGTTGGAAGGGTCCGAACGGTTGAGGAATTTCTTGATGTGTTCCTGTAAGAACTTCGGGTCTACCTCCGGATCGGAAGTCAAATTCGGTATAGACTTGCTACCCGAACAGCACCGTGTCTATAGCACTCACCGAATGGCACCAAAGGAATTGGTGGAGTCAAGGCTCAAATTCGTAAGCTCTGGATAAAGGGTTTATTCGACCTAGTATATCTCCGTGGGGAGCGCCTGTATTGTTTGTCAAGAAGAAGGACGGTTCTATGCGGATGTGCATCGACTACCGTCAGTTAAACAAGTTAACGATCAAAAACAAGTACCCATTGCCTCGAATCGATGACTTGTTTGACCAGTTGAAAGGGGCGTCGGTGTTTTCAAAGATAGACCTTAGATCGGGTTACCATCAGCTTAAGGTGAAGGGGGCCGATGTTCACAAGACGGCTTTTCGAACTCGGTATGGGCATTACGAGTTCCTAGTGATGCCATTCGGGTTGACCAATGCCGTGGCGTGCTCATGGACTTAATGAATAGGGTATTTCAACGATTACCTAGACCAATTCGTCGTGGTGTTCATAGACGACATTTTGGTCTACTCTAAGACGGAGGAGGAGCACGACAAGCATTTACGGATAGTTCTACAAGTGTTAAGGGAAAAGCAATTATATGCCAAATTCAAGAAGTGCGAATTTTGGCTAAGGGAGGTGGCTTTCTTAGGTCACGAGTGTCGTGGAAGGATTAGAGTGGATCCCATAAGATTGAAGCGGTATTGGAGTGGAAACCGCCTAAGTCGGTGGCGTAGATACTGAAGTTTTCGGGTTTAGTAGGGTATTATCGAGATTTGTGGAAGGGTTCTCTCGATCGCAGCGGTTGCTGACTAAGTTGCTAAGGAAAGGTGTTCCATTTGTATGGTTGGAGAAGCGAAGAAAGTTTTGATAAGTCGAGGAAGATTCGACGGAAGCTCGCTTTTAGTACAACCCGAGGCGGGAAATTATTCACGATCTATTGTGATGCATCTCACACCTTGGTTTGGGGTGTGTGTTGATGCAGATGGGAAGGTAGTAGCCTATCGTCCGTCCACCGAGACCGCATGAGGTTAACTATCCAACTCATGACCGAGTTAGCCGCAATGTCTTCGCCGACGAAATATGGAGACATTATCTTTATGGGGAGAAGTCGGTAATTTACACGACCACAAAAGTTTGAGGTATCTTCCACACGTATGATCTCAATCGAGACAATGGCGATGGATTGAGTCATTAAGGACTACGATTGTTCCATCGAATATCATCCGGGTAAGGCTAACGTGGTGGCCGACGCGTTGAGCCGGAAGGTCGTGGCGGATTTAAGAGCAATGTTTGCTCAGTTGAGCCTATATGACGATGGAAGCCTTTTGGCAGAACTTCAAGTTAAGCCAACGTGGATCGAGGAGATTAAGAACAAACAGTTAGTGGATGAAGGCTTAAATGCGAAGAGAATGCAAATTCAGGATGGTGGTTTAGAAGGGTATAGTTTGACTGGTGATGGTGTGTTATGTTTTCAAGGACGGCCCTGTATGCCAAAGGACATGGAGTTGAGGCGGAAAATTCTCCATGATGCTCATAGCAGCCCATACGCTATGCATCCTGGAGGTAGCAAGATGTATGGAGATCTACGGAAACAGTTCTGGTGGCCCGGGTTGAAGCGTGAGATAACGGAATTCGTAGGGAAGTGTTTGACGGTCGCCAGGTTAAGGTGAACACCGCCACCATCGGGCTACTTCAACCCAGAAAGATTCCTCAATGGAAATGGGAGAGGATCACTATGGATTTCGCTGCTGGTCTACCCCTTACGCCCAAAGAAGAAAGATGCGCTTTGGGTAATCGAGACCGTCGACTAAATCACCACTTCATACCCCTGAGAATGGACTACTCACCCGAAGCTAGCAAAGTTGTATGTGGCGAGATAGTCGATTGCATGGTGTACCCGTGTCGCTTATCTCGGATAGGGACCCAAGGTTCACTTGAGGTTTTGGAAAGCGTTACATCAAGCGTTGGTACGCGGTTGGATTTCAAAGACTGACTTTCCATCCTCGATTTGACGGGCAAATCCGAAAGGGTCATACAGATCTTAGAAGATATGCTGAGGGGTTGTGTCTTGGAATTCCGAGGTAGTTGGGAGGAATTCTTACCTTTGGCTGAGTTTGCCTACAACAATAGCTACCAAGCGAGTATTCAGATGGCACCATACGAAGCACTGTATGGACGGAAATGCCGAACCCCGACGTGTTGGACGGAGTTGGGTGAACGACAAGTGTTGGGCCCAGAATTGGTAGCAGAGACTGAAGACAAAGTCAAAGTGATTCGGTCTCGTCTCAAGGAAGCATCAGATAGGCAGAAGTCTTATGCCGATCTCAAACGCAAGGAAATGGAGTATGTTGTGGGAGACAAGGTCTTTCTAAAGGTGTCGCTTTGGAAAAAGGTGTTAAGATTTGGATGAAAGGGAAGTCGAGCCCAAGATTCATTGGTCCATATACAGTATTGAAGCGAATAGGATCGGTAGCTTATCACCGAATCGCCGATCGAGTTAAGTCAAATTCATAATGTCTTCCATGTATCGATGCTGAGGCGGTATCGGTCGGATCCATCACATGTGGTGCCTGTGGCAGAAATCGAGGTTAACGCAGACTTATCTTTTGAGGAGGAACCGGTTCAGATCTTGGATAGAGATATAAAGGTTCTACGTAGGAAGTCAGTGCCCTTAGTAAAAGTGCTATGGCGGAACCATGGTGCTGAGGAAGCTACGTGGGAACCTGAGGATGTGATACGGCGGCAATACCCTCATCTGTTTTAGTTATGTAATTTCGGGACGAAATTTATTTTAAGGGGGGTAGAACTGTAACATCCCAAAAATGGGGTTATTTGGAATTTAATTATTTTTCTTATGTATGAACTGCTGTGTCATTATTTATGGAATAATAATGATCAATTTAAGGCTTGGTGTTGGCTCGATTTGGTAGGAAATTTTAGTTTTTAACTTTTAAGGTAGGGAGCCTTAGCAAGAGGGTGTTA
Source organism: Gossypium rotundifolium (assembly GCA_025506655.1). Lineage (NCBI taxonomy): Eukaryota > Viridiplantae > Streptophyta > Magnoliopsida > Malvales > Malvaceae > Gossypium > Gossypium rotundifolium. Next base: position 140,792,723 of record CP106724.1, read on the forward strand.
TAAGAATAAATGGGGATAATTTGGACATAAAAATGAGCCTAGACTAAGTGGCAAAGTAAGCCCACTTAAGAGCTACATGTGACGCCACCAAGGGAGCAAGGAGAGCTTTGTTCGAGTCACAAAATCCTCTTTTGGCATTATGTTGACTACATATAGGAGAGTCTTCCTCCATTTAAACTCTTATTTTATAAAAGATAATATGAGCTATTATAAGGGATTTTATTTATTCTAAGGATAATAGATGAATATTGTGGATTAATAAAGATTATTAGAAATTAAATCCTATTAATTTGAATTAAACTAAATGGGTGGCCTAGAGTGAATTAAGGAAGTGGGATGAATCTTGGACTCCTTGTTGAGGTAGAGTGGACGGCAAGGACTTGTGGAAGAGGGGGGAGTGCCGAATTTCTTATAGGCACATCCTCCATCTTTTGTTTTCTTTCTTCCAAAATTTCAAATAGCCAAATTCCCATTCTTGATTTTCCCTCTTTCTTCTCAAACTCTCAAAAACGGAAAAAAAAAAGAGAAACAACATTCTCCTTGCCGAAATTCCCATTCTTAAATCTTCTTTCTCTTATTTCCTACTAGCCGAATCAACAATTCCCTCTACCTTTCTTCTTTTTCCTCACTAAAAATCCAGCCTTATTTAGGCAGCCATAGCCGAATCTAATACCTATCAAAGTGCCGAAATTCCTTCTCTTTCTTTAAACTCTACTTGGCGAATAGTGTAGTGGTTCTGGATTTCTCCTATATTCAATTGTTGCAAAGGTAAGTGATGGCGAACACTCTTTTCATATTTTTCCTTTCTCTGTCGACTTGTGGGTTGGAGAAAAGCCAAATTTCGGCATTTGCAAGCAGCAGAACTAACCACTCTTTGGGCCGATTTCATCTAGAACTCCGGATTCACAAGCGAGATCTAACCCTCCTTCCTCCGATATTTGGTTGGTAAGTAATGGTAAGATCTACTTTAGTTAAGTAGTTGTTAATCGATTAAGCAAGGCTACTAATTTAGTTAAGTGCCGATTTTAGGGTGGTGAAGCAAAGGGTGATACTCAAGACTTTCGGGTAAGGATTCGGGTTCAAAGGAGAACCCTTTAAATTGTTTAATTTGGCCGAATAGGCGATAGGGCTAACCCATGGTTGGTCAATGTAGGTACAAAGAAATCTAAGGGGTCGACACCTTCATTCGGGATTTAGATCACTCGGTGGTGACAGTGTGTACATACACACTTATATCGCTTAATATGTGTGATAAATATTTGTTGTTTGTACATCCGCTTGATGTAGATTTGGATTTGGTACCTTAAATGGTACAAGCAAGGACCTCGGTAAGTCTCTATTTATATGAGATTATTATGATGCTTTTGGGAAGCATGATTTATTTAATACATGTGATAAATGTATGATCTCTGTTATGATTGTGATGTGGGTTGATGAGTGGAGGGGCGTGATTAATCGTGCCGACGGGCACCAATGTTTTGGTAACACACCGTGACTATATGTCACCGAGGTTTGGTACCTCTAGAGGTTTGGTACCTCAATAGCGACTTATCCCTCGTGGTTAACACCACCGTGGGTTGGCCCCACTTGAGATATGGGATCGTCTGCGCCGTGATTTGGTATCACACGATGGGTTGGCCCCATCAAATGATTTGTGTCTCACGGACACCGGTGTTTTGGTAACACATTGTGACTATATGTCACCGGTGGTTTGGCACCACCGGTGGTTTGGTACCACAACGGGTGATAAAGGGCGTTTGGATGGCTAGGTCGGAATTAAATATTCTGCATATTAATTGTTATACGCTGTGTATGGAAAATGTTTTAAAACGGGGGAAGGGTTACATACTGAGTCTTGGTGACTCACCTTCTCCATTATTTTTTTCAGGTGATGCTTAGATCGCGGATATGGAGCCGGAGGGACTTGAGGAGGCCATGCTGTGGATTTAAAATTAAATGGACTTTAATTTTAGTTATTTCAAATTTGGTTATTGGGTTGTTTTATTTTGGATGTAATAAGGCCTCATTATACTCTACTTTAGTTATTTTCTTATGTGTTGGATATTTTTATTTTTACTATAAATTTGAATCACGCGTTTCTTAAAATTAACACGAAAAATGTTTTATCGTGCCATCGGGCACATCTGAAGTTTGTATAATAACTTGACTTAACTAGATTTTCGAATTTAGTCCAAGAAGGTTTTTCAACAAGATAACCAAAACGAGTTGTTTTCAACAAAACTTAAATTGGACTTTCAAATGGGTTTCAAAAAGTTTTCCCGTAACGACCCATATTCGGTCCTAACGTTTGGGCCGGGTTTGGGCTGTTACATTGTTAACCTTCGAACCGTATTACTTCTTTCAGGATTTCAAGGTAAGGGTTCTCTTTGGATGGTATTTAAGTTCACTATCATACTTGGTACCATAACCCTACTTTGAAGTTTGACAACTATGATTTCTGATAGTAGCATCTGATAAGATCTTTGATGGAATCTAACACCGATCAGGCAAATGAGAGGGTTGGATCTATAGTCCCAGCCCCAAAGTTCAAGAAGCGTGCGGTGTCTGCTGTTCGAGATTGGCCACCGGGTTGTGGGCTGGCTTCTGAATAGAATAGTAGGCAGATAGCAATTGTGACAGCTAGGGTTAGTGTTAACATAGAGAGTGTCGTTTTGCGTGTTACCAGGTGTGTAAACCTTCACACACTATACTATATTTGTACTAACAATTGTATGGGCTGAAAAGCCAAAAAAGGGTGTAGACAATGTGATGCCCCTAGGGTAAGGCTAGGATTGCTGTGCACGTGGTATCAGATTTCTTTGCATAGCCGAATGTATGAATGGCAAAATGATGTGTTATGAATAGCATGCTGCATTCGTCAGGATTTGTACGTAGATCATAGGGTACGGGTTTGATATGAAGGGGAAGTGCATGATTAATTGGTCACATAGTGATCGGTGTCTTTGCAACGATATATATATATGTTCATACATTACTTTTGGTCACATTGTGATCGGTGGCTTTGCCACGATATATATATATTTTATTTGGTCATTTAGTGATTGGTGGCTGTGCCACGTCGAATTATTTGGTCACTTAGTGATTGTGTATACTTGGCAGCATGACTGTCGAAATGGAGTGCAGCGGATGGAGGGTTGATTGTAGAAATCCCCACGGTGTGATAGTCTGGTACGGGTTGGTGTGTAGATGCTGGAAAACTAGGATTGGGTTGGGCTAATTGGATTCATATGTTGTATGTTGATATGTGGGCTAAGGCCAATGTGTGACTGTGGGCTACATGTCGTTTGTGTAATGTGGGAAAATTTACACACTGAGTCTTGATGACTCACCCCCTTTCTTTAACTTTTCAAGTGAGCAGTAGCTTGTGGATGTGGAGCCATGGCGGGCTCGTGGAGGCCATAATCTCGTTTTCTTTCCTTTATATTTTAGGCAATACTATAAGTTTATTTTAACTTGGGACTTTTGTTATGTAATAAGGCCTCTCAAAGCTAAACTTCGGTTTTTATTAGTTACTGTTTATATCACATCCAACACTATGACAGTTTAATTATAAAGTGAAAGCGGAGTTTTCTCTTAAATATAAGGTAACATAAACAAATCTTTTTCTTTCCAAGAATCAACTTAAATAAAGAATGATCGGTTTCACAAATTGAGAGTTTCATTATAATATACTTTGATGTTTTCAAGACTACGTAATAATCAAAAAGTTTTCTAAAATCTCTAATTTTTTCCTAAATTTAACTAGACTCGATTTTACTTCACCCTGTGACATACCAGATTTGGTCGTATCGTATGGGCCGGGTTTGGGGTGTTACACATCGTCCTGCCATTTTTCTTTACAAACAACATCAATGCTCCCCACGGAGATACACTTGGTTGGATGAAACCACGATCCAACAATTCCTGGATCTGAGCTTTAAGTTCTACCAGCTCCTTCAGCTCTATCCTATAAGGGCCAATAGACACTGGCACTGTTCCCGGAAGAAGATCAATACTGAATTCCACCTCGCGATCCAGAGGTAATCCTGGAAGCTCCTCTGTCAAAACATCGAAAAACTCCTTCACTATTCTGACATCCTCCACAGTCAACTCCTTGGCCTCCAGAGCACAAACAAAAGTTAAGAAAGCCTCGCATCCTTTTCTCACCATTCTTTCTTCCTTTAAAGCGGACACTTCATTAGACAAGTAGTTCCTCCTTTCGCCTATCAGTAAGACTTCATTATCCTCAGGAGTCCTTAGCAGCACAATCTAAGTTTGCTCGATATTTTACCAACCAATCCATACCTAAGATTAAATTGAACTCCCTGAACGGCAGTTCCATCAGATCAGCCGAGAAAACTAATCCTTGCACTGCTAGAGGCACACTCCTAAAGAATTTGTTAACCACTACAGATTGTCCTAAAGGGCTAAGTACAGTCATCTCCCTTGAAGCAATCTCAGAGTTCATGTTTAAAGTTCCAAACACCACACTAGCAACATAGGAATGCGTTGACCCAATATCAATCAATGCAGTAAAGGGCAAACCGAAAATGAGGAATGTACCCGTTATGACATCCAGTGCATCACCTTCCTCTCGACGTCTAGCTGCATAAACTAACCCGAGCTGTCTCGCCTTTGTATTCCCAGCACCTTTGCCCGGTTCTCCACGCCCCCGATTGAAACCATTCCCCCCTCTAGCTGGACCACGACCCATCTGTGGTTGCTGACCACCCCTCCTGAACTGATCAAAACCCTGTCCAACTGGCCACACCAGATCTACTTGTGGACAATCTTTAACCATATGATCCATAGATCCGCACCTGAAATATCCACCGATTCTCCTCTTACACTCACCAGAATGCATTTTCCTACACAGAGCACATGGTTGAAACTAACCCACTACGGCAGGCATCGAAACTCGAGCTGGCCCCTCAAACCTAGGCCTTTTCTAAAAACCCCCAAATGATCCCGACGACCCAAAACTTCTCTTGTTTTTACCCCTATCTTTATCCCTATTCTGTCTCTCAGTCCGCTTTACCTCCTCAGCTATTTTAACTTTCTCAACCAACACGAGAAAGTCCCTCTCCCGCTGCGGAGCTATCAACACCCTCAACTCATCTCGCAGCCCATCTTTGAACCGCAAGCAACGCTCATAGTCAGTCGCTACTATTCCTCGGGCGTAACAGCTCAAGTGCAAAAGTTTTGCCTCGTACTCAGCCACGGACTTACCCTATTGTACCAAATTCAGGAATGCTTTCCTCTGAACATCCACATAACTTGCCCCAATGTATTTCCCTTGAAATGTCGTTTTAAAGAAATCCCAGTCAATTCGATCCGCTGAAGTACCCTCTCTCATGGTAAGCCACCACTGATATGCCTCATCTCGAAGAAGAAACATCGCTCACTTTAGTTTCTCCTCTGCCATGCAGTCTAGATCATCCATAATCCGCTCGACTGCCTCCAGCCAATACTCAGCTACATTTGGCGCCACACCAGAAATACCCCTAAATATTTCGACTCTATTTGCTCGAAGTCGCCGGGAATAGACTTTCAAGATACTGCCCTAGTGCTTGCCCCAGCAACTCGCTCCAACACACGCAACATTGCTTAAGACAGGGCATCATCCCTACCATTCTATCTTGAGATCTCTCGTCCGCCACAGGTGATGCTGGCGCTTCACCTTCAGGCTCAAGCCTTGCTTCTGAGAACTCAGCGTCAACACCCCAGCCTCTACCACGGCCGCATACAACACGTCCACGTCCTCTAGCACTCATGCCTACTGTTTCGTCTTAATCTGGTTTACAAATTTTACGCATTAGCATTTCTTTTCACTATTGATTAATGAGTAACTTTATGAGAATAGGGTTTTAAGTAGTTTTTCGCAAAACATACATATACCTAAAGGTTTCCGTCTCTAAGTGAAGTTTCTTAATTCTACATTTCATAGCACAATATATCTAATTCATGCAATTCACCCAATTTAGTCAAAAGAACTTACCATACGAACTTGGTGCCGAAGACTCGGGTGCCATGCTTGTAGAAAATATATTTTTTTTCCTAAATCACTTTTAAACCAACTTTAGAAAACGTTTTGAACCCAAAACCTATGGCCGAGATTTTAAAACTTGGCTCTGATACCAAAATTGTAACACCCCAAACTAACACCACGATCGGATCTGGTATGTCACTTGGGAAGAATGGATAAAACTCCGTGAACTTTAGAAAAAGATTTTAAGTCCCTTTTTGAAAAACTCCAAGTTTAGCAGTTTGTTTGAAAACTCAATAATCATTTAAGGAAAAACTTTAATTAGCCAAGTCTTTGTATTTAGGTGACGTTTGAAAACGCATGTTATTAGATTAAGTTAGAAGTTCATCATCAAAAATCCGATTGCCCATTCGTTAATTTAGTTTTGAGAAAACTATCAACATGCATTTTGAAAAAAACATTTTATCGATTATTTGTAATCAAAACGTCCAAAGTTTAAATCGAAATTAAACCAAATTAAAATGGCCTTATTACAACAAAATCCTGAAAATTTAAAGAAAAATAAGGTTCTATAAAACAAAACCATGCATGGCCACTTCATAATCCTCTCCAGCCCAAGTCCGCTGCACTATGGATTACTACAAGATGTTAAGAAAAAGGATGAGTCCAAAAAGACTCAGTGTGCAATTACTCTACATTAACCATAATTGGGCCCTAGCCTTTACAAATCACTTTGGGCGAAGCCTATACAAAATCAAACTAGGCCTTGGCCCATTTAGCAAAGAATAGCAGATGATCAGAAATTAATGCATTATGATGCAAATCCCAACCCAACCTAGTTATCCAACCACTACACACCACCCTTACCTACCAAACACACCAGTGGAGATTTCTACAATCGACCCTCACTGCTACACACCATCGATGGCAGTCATGCTGTAGTTAGCTGCTCATCGTCAGAGTTGTGACAGAGTTACCAAATTTTGTGGCATGGCCACCAGAACAGAGTGTGGCAGAGCCACCAGATATCGTGACATAGTCACCAGATACACTTCCCCTTCCAATTGATAGCATATGCCCATTCCCATGAAACATAAATTCATGATGTATGAATGCAGCAGATATCAACATATATAATATGTTTAGAGTATACATAAAATCATGTCAACATAATCACTTATATAGCATAATCAGAAGTCACTAACCTGATTTTTTGTTTTTATCCTTCATGGGTAACCCAACAGCCAATACCGAAGTTTCAGCATTTAATAATGCATATACAAATTCACAAAACAACATGCAAAGGTGTGAGAATTGCACACTTGTAAACACGGAGAATTAAACTCTCGATGTTATCAACACTCTCAGAAGAGGGAACAACCGCAATCTGTTGATTCAGAGTCAAAGCCGATCCACACCCCGGTGGAAAGTCTTGTTCTGCCGATACCGCACGTTTTTGAACTTAGGGGTCAAACTACGAGTCCAACCCCCTTCTTCCCTTGACTGGAATTCGAATCCATGATAGATCTTGATCAGAGAACTAGGTTAAAGCAATAAAAAAAGAATGAAAGAATAGATACCCATATCGAAGAAGTCCCTTACCTAGATTAATAGAAGCCGGACGCCAACTAATTGGCCTAAGAAATCGATTGTGTCCCTAAAACATCACTATGTTAGATTTGATTCCCCCTATGGATTGAAAAGAATGGCCTTTCGGCCAAACAAGCGAATAGAGAACCCCTTATGGCCTATTCGGCCAACAACACTTACCACAATCCTCTTAAAAGCAGACCAGACAAAGAAGAGATGATGGAGCTACGTCCCTCAACCACTGACCAACGCCTACAGGTACGAGTCAGAACCTTCGATTAGCCAAACCAAAGAGAGAAAGAAGGGAAAATGAAAGGAAAAGTGAAAAAGATCCCTTACCGAAACAAAAGTGTATTGATTGGAAGATCTATGTTCGGCTATTAGCAAAGTCGATAGAGAGGGTGCCTACACTTGACGCAAAAAAAAGGGGTTTCAGCTTCCTCAGAACTCTGAAATAAAGAAGAGAAGAAGGTCGATAAAAGTAAGAAATAGGTTTCGGCTAAGAGACTCACCAATTTGGCTATGAAAGAAACAAGTAGCAAGTGGAAGAAAGAATTAGAGAGAGCACAATTAAAACTTTGATATTCGACTAACACCAATAGAGCGAAAGGTGTTTCTTTTATGCAAAAGAGGCAAGTAATAAATGGTAAAAGAATGGAGGGTACTAGGTTTGGTTGATAAGCAGAGATGAGAGGAGAAAGGAATGGAGTAGGAGTGTAGGAGTATTTCAGTTTTGGTAGCAAAGAGATGAATCAAGACTTGGAGAAAGAAAAAAAAAGAAACAAAACGTAAAAGAAAAGAACAACTTCCAAAATGTTTTTGTGATCGAAAATGTACACTAAGCTACCTAAGAACCAAGAAGATTAGGCCCCCCTCCACCTAACCAAGCTAGACCGTAACACACCCCCCAAGCCTTCCCAAAATCAGCCAACCACTCCACCAACCTCCAATCCCATTCTATTCTCCTACATTCACTCTTGTTCAATCATTTGAAATGATTTGAATGATTCAAACCCCACCTTTCACTCATGGCCACCATTTAAAATATTTGACCCCTTCAACACTCCTCCTTAAAGTGTCCATACCGAAATCAACCACCTCTCATCCTGTTGCAAAAAATTTCCCAAAAAGCAAGCTATGCGACTCAAACCTGCTCCCTCACTACTCCCCTGTGGCGCCATCTCCACTTGCTCCCTAGACATCACCTTGCCACTCCACCACTTCACTTCTTGTTTCCTCAAACACAAGCAATAATCCTTAAAGCCTATCCCATCTAGCTCTCCCCTAAAGATGCCCAAAAATGAAATTTTCACCAAGGCTCCAACTCAACCCCGAGCCTTTCCGGGGACCCCAAACACACCCAAACAACAGACAAAGCATACCAACCACACAAAAACATAACAAATGCAAAGCCCCTAATTCCCGGATGTTACATGTATGATTGTTGTGATTTGAGGTGCCCATTAGGCATATTGGTTGTGTGAAGATATACCTTATTGATTTAGCTTGTTGATGCATTATTTGATGCATTTTGAATACTTAATTACATGTGGAAAATTCGTTGTAGGTGTATGCATGATTGAGTGAGAAAAATGGCTTGGGAATGACTTATTTTTCGTCTAAACGGCCAGAGACACGGGCGTGTGTCTCAGCCGTCTGTGACACACAGCTAGGCGATACAGGCCGTGTGTCCATTGTAGCTTACTAAGGGTTGCAAGTCAAGCAGTCACATGGCCTAGCAAAGGTCCGGCACACGGGCGTGTGTGGCAATTTCGAGGCGTACACGGCCTGGCACACAGGCATGTGGCTTGGTCGTGTGACCCAAGTCAGATATTTACACGAGCATAGACACGGGCTGGGACATGGTCGTGTGTCTCAGTTGTGTGAGTCACATGGCCTGGCCACACGGACCGTGTGAACCCTGCAGTTTGAAAATTTTCATCTTTTTCTTAAAAGTTCTATATGTTTTTGATTTAATCCTGATTTGATTCAAATGTGTTTTAAGGGCCTCGAGGGCTCGTATAAGGGACAGTATGCATGTGTTTGAGTGGAATATGATGTATTTTAGAAATGATTGTAATCGAATGTTTTATGTTAAAAGTTTTTGGTAATGCTCTGTAACCCTATTCTGACGACGGATACGGGTTAGGGATGTTACACGACTTGTATTAATGATCTAGTTGTTATGTTTCATTTGTAAATGTGGTGTTGTGGTTGGTAAAATTTTGGCATTTTGATTGTTTGATGGCTAATGTTGAAATGGTCAAGTGATGGTATATTTTGAATGAACAATTTGGAATGTTCGAGTATGGTTATTGTGGTATTGACTAGGTATTGAAATAGGTAGATATGTATGGTTGATTCATAGATAAGTATGTTTTTGTTTAGGTTGACTTGATGATTTGTGATTGAGGTGCCTTTTGGCATATTGATTGTATGGATTGATACCATAGTGAATTAGTCCTATCATGCACTTTTTAGGTATGTTTTGTAGCTTGATGATATGTGCAAATGGCTTGTAGGTGTCAACTTGATTTTGGTGAAAGAAATGGCTTGTGTAACACCCTAACCCGTATCCGTTACTGAATTAGGGTTAAAGGCATTACTGGACAGATCAAAAACTTTTACAGACATTTCATATAACAGTTCATCAATCACAATCAGAGTGCCCCTTTTATAGGTCAACAAGACCTTAATCATGCTTTAGAATAGGGTCGGGACTAAACCGAACACATATATGATTTCTCAGAAATTTAAAAACTTTTCTAAGTTACTGAGGTCACACGCCCGTGTGGGCAGGCCGTGTGCCTTCCACGGCTACCAGACACACCCATGTGTCTTGGCCGTGCCAAAACAGAGCTTGTATACTGACTTATTCACACTGCCACCAGGCACTCCCGTGTGCCATGGTCGTGTACACTTATGCTAGCTACTGACTTACTCACATGACTACCAGGCACATCTGTATGCCATGGCCGTGTATACTTAGGGTAGCTAATGACTTAAACCCACAACCACTTGGCACGCCCGTGTTCCATGACCGTGTAGGCAAAACAGACCACTTGCAAGGTCATAATGCCACCCACACTAGGGTCAAATCTACAAGCAAAAATTACAAATTCATTTCATGCACACTGGACATCCAAAAACATGTCAAACAATCATCATATCTTTATATTCAAACTCATTTCTAATAATACCACTTTGCCCAACTAAAACACATATACATTTAAGCTTGATTCATCTACATTTACCTTTCATATAATCATTTCCTTTACTCAAACATACACACTCATAAAGCATTCATATGTTTACCATAGCCTTGGCAATTCTATTAGCTATCAAGCCATACCAAACATACATCATGTATCATATTTACTCAAACATAATACCAACATTTATCTAGCCACATCTCATGGCTAATTTTACACATCTCAAACATAACTCAAAGTGACTAGCCTATACATGCCATATCTATCTATATACACATTTCAAAAGTTCCAAAATGAGTTTGAGTAGTGTGATGACGATCCTCAACGGTCCTCGAGCCTTCAGTAGCTTTGACGATCTATAAAACAGAGCAAACACACACAAGTAAGCTTTCAAAAGCTTAGTAAGCCATAGACAAATAAACTTAGCATAAATCATTCATAGCATAGCTATTTGCATTCTTTATCATATCTTCATTTCAAACACATATATATAATCTCTTTGGCTCATTTGGTTTGCCATTGCTTATCAATTCATCATATCATAACCATTTCATTTGCTCATATCTCAAACATACATATACCTCAAATGTTGATTTGCATTAATGCACATATATACTCACCTTTCATGCTTATACAAAGCATATGTACATATCAAAGTACCTGAAACGGATGTTCAATTCACATATTCATTCATTTCTCAGACTTCCTCGTTGAACCGTTTGGAACTGAATAGGATATTCAGAGTGCTCAGAATAGTCGTACAATGCCAACGTCCCAGACATGGTCTTACATGTAGCCAGATATAGATGCCATTATCCCAGACAGGGTCTTACACAAATCAATGTGATGCCAATGTCCCAAACATGGTCTTACATGTAACCAAATATCGATGCCACTGTCCCAGATAGGGCCTTACACGAATCTCATATCAATGCCAACATCCTAGATGTGGTCTTAGACGAAATCTTGAATCAATGCCAACGTCCCAGACGTGGTCTTGCATTATATCACATAACAGACACCTATGTCATGACATAGTTAATCCTATCTATTCCTAGGTTCGTACGGGACTTGTCGGATATTAACTATTTCTCGATACTTTCTCATAATCCATATGTTCATCATTTCATACACATTCATCACAATGTAATCTCATATGAATATACATAATTTAATACAAATACATTTATTTGTATATAGACTTAACTCGTACAGGAGGAACGAAGATAAATGGCTATTCGATAACTTTCGATTCCCTCGGTCTAAATCTGTTTTCTTCAGTTCTTGATCTATACATATTCAAATTTACTCCATTTATTCATCATACTATTAAATTCAATCCAAATACACAAATTTAGGGCAATATACAAATTAACCCTCACATTTGCACATTTTATCAATTTAATCCCTATTTCATAAAATCACAAAATACATATAATTTCAAGTTACCCATGCCTAGCCAAATTTTCACAAGCTTCATACTTGTCCAAATATTTCATTTATTTCACAATTTAGTCCCTCAAAATATTATTTTCTCAATTTAATCCAAAAGTACTCAAATTCACTAAAAATCCAAATACAAAATATGCTAATCAAACACATATTTTCCATATTTCATCATAAAACATCAGAAATCACATAAGTTCATCAAAGTCTCATTTCAAAAACATCATCAATTCTCAAAATTAAGACATGGGTTTTGAAGTATACGAAGCAACGATTGCAAAAACGTAGAAATTATCGAAAACCAATAAAAACACATGCCCGATTTAAGCTTGAACCTTGGCCGAATGAAACAAAGCCTAACTCTTTCTTTTCTTTTCTACATTTGGTGGATGAACACCAACAAAATGGCCACCATTTTGTTTTTATTAAATTATAATAACATTAATAAACATTTTACTAAATTACCATTAATGAAAACATTTATAATACATAAAATGTATGGCTATTTTTATCCATTACCAACCACTATCTATTAAAATGATTTAATTGCCTCATAAGGCCTCCCCATTTAAAAGCCATCTCATATAGGCCATTAATCAAATAGAATACTACTATTACGGTTTATGCGATTTAATCATTTGCTCAATTTAAACATTCAAACATACGAATTAACTCACAGAAATATCACACATGTTAATTCATATACTGCAGACACGGTAAATAATATTAAAATATTTTACTAACTCAGATTTGTCGTCCCGAAACCACTGTTCCGACTAGGGTCTAAATCGAACTGTTACAATTCTCCCCCTTTAGGGATTTTTGTCGCAAAAAATTGTACCGTTAAACAGATTCGGATATTGCTGTCTCATTGAATCTTCAGACTCTCGCGTAGCCTCTTTTATTCCGTTTCGATACCACAACACTTTCACTAACGAAATTTTCTTGTTTCTCATCTTTTTCACTTCACGAGCTAAGATACGGATCAATTCTTCTTCGTAGGTCATATCAAATCAGATTTCAATTTCAGACGGAGTAATTACATGTGATGGATCGGATAGGTATCGTCTAAGCATCGATACGTGAAATACATTATGTATCTTTTCTAGCTCAGGTGGCAACAATAATCTATATGCAATTGGCCCAATACGTTCAATGATCTCATACGGTATGATGAACCTCAGACTTAACTTGCCTTTATGTCTGAATCGGAGTACTTTCTTCCACGGAGACACTTTTAAGAAAACTTTGTCATCGATTTCAAATTCAATCTCTTTTCTTTTCAAGTCTGCATAAGACTTCTGATGATCAGATGCTTTTTTCAGACTGTCACAGATTACTTTCACTTTATGTTCTTATCTTTTATCAAATTGACCCCTTGTAACATACTTTCACTGACTCAGTCCAATACAGAGGTGTTCGACATTTACGTCCGTACAAAGCTTCATAAGGTTCCATTTTAATGCTCGACTGAAAACTGTTGTTATATGCAAATTCAATCAATGGAAAATATTGTTCCCATAAACCATTAAACTCAAGAATGCAACATCTCAACATGTCCTTGAGAATCTGAATAATTCGCTCAGATTGACCATCCGTTTGTGGGTGAAAAGCGGTACTGAAATGCAATTTCGTACCTAAAGCTTCTTGTAATTTCTTTCAGAATCGTGAAGTAAATCTCGGATCTCTATCTGACACAATGGATAATGGCACCCCATGTAATCTCACAATCTCAAAATATAAAGCTCAGCTAATCTATCGAGTGAGTAATCAGATCATACCGGAATAAAATGGGCAATTTTTTCAATCAATCAACTACAACCCAAATCACATCTTTCTTTCTCGAGTCTGAGGCAAATCCCGAAACAAAATCCATTGTCACTCTATCCCATTTTCGCTTGAAAATCAGAATCGGTTGTCACAACCCAGACGGAACTTGATGTTCAGCTTTAACTTACTAACAGATTAAGCATTTCGACACAAAGTCAGAGATATCTTGTTTCATACCAGACCGCCAATAGTGTTGCTTCAGATTATGATACATCTTCGTACTACCCGGATGTACAGATAGGCGACTATTATGAGCTTCACTCAAAATTAATTTAACCAATTACGGGTTTCTCGGAACACATATTCGATCTTGGAATCTCAAGCAATCATTATCATCCATACAAAATTCAGAATCAGAGTTTGGATCACACTGAGCTTGTTTCGCTAACAATTTATTATCAATCTTCCGAGCATCACAAATTTGTTGTAAAAACAACAGTTTTGCTTTCAATTCAGCTAACACTTAACCATTATCAAACAGATCAAAATGATCTTCTTTGCACGTAATGCAAACAATGATTTCTGACTCAATGCATCGGGAAAGACATTTGCTTTACCGATTTCAATACAATTTCATACTCACAAATTACCATAATCTCTTTCAGAATTACCATATATTTTTTAGATCTCAATCCAAACCAATGATAACTAACACCATAGACAGACTTACCAACACAGAAACAGATAACTCAACTATTTTATCAAAAGAGAAAATCTATAAGTATAAAGAGATTTCTTTAGACAGTTAATCACATTTCAGATAACTCTAGCTTTTCAATGATAAAGATAATCTTGATATAGAATTCATCACCTTCTATTTCTATTATCAATAAAGTCAGTATATATCACATTTCACACTCATTAGAACTGTTGTGCATCTTGTTATTCTCATATGAACAAATGAATTATCACTGAGAGTTTCTTGTAACAGTTGTTGTATACATTCATAGAACTGTTCAGCATACACACTCTATCTCGAAATAAAAAATAATCATTGATACCACATCTGAGATTCTAAATCAAAAATCAATTTATGTTGAACTCCTTTTAACTTATAGTTTGTTGACACACTTTTGAATTTCATGACTTCACTAAATAAACATTTATTTAACTTCTAATTCAACTAATAACTATTCATTACTTGATAAAATCAATCACGTATTCATTGCCAAATAAAAAATATTCGAAACCATAATCATTTTCCTTGGACAAGAATCACTTACAGACTCAAAAGTTTTTCGACAATTAGAGCTAACCTTACTATGCCAAGTTCATATCTTTCATTCTTTAACACAAGAACGAAGATTGTAATCTCTTTATTGAACTCAGATTGAACCAGAACTGATATTTTGGTCGAAATTATTTTCGTATAGCAGAAAACTTCAACAATCAAACTAACTTTAATTTATCACAACATTTTCCCATATAGAATCGTTCCTATAGATATAATTCAGTATCAAGACTTCAAGAATATGAATTCTTCTTCCAGACTATCCTTCAATTCACACATGTATATTCAAAAGTTTTTTCCAGTTAGATGGATAGATTTGGACATATATAACCTATTCAAATCATTTAACTCAATCTGAACTGTTTCATCATTCTGACATCTCAAATCAATAATCTTTCTTTTACAATTTATAAAAGCAGCATGTAGTATCAACCAATCCATACCCAAAAATTATGTCAAACTCATAAAATGGTAATAGCACCAGATCAGCAGGAAAACAGATATCTCGAAACATTAACGGATAGTTCTTGCATACTTTGTCAACTAGAACACTTTTACCTAGGGGTTCGATACTTTTACAACAAACTCAGTAGACTCTACAGGCAAAGTCTTACTGATTACTAAGTTCATGCATATATACAAATGAGTAGAACTAGGGTCTATCAATGCAATCATAGAAGTGTCATAAAGAGTAAATGTACCCTTGTTAACATCTGGAGATGAAGCCTCCTCACGAGCTCGGATGGCATACGCTCTAGTTGGTGCTCTAGATTCAGATCTCGCAATAGTATCCCTCATAGACCTATGACTACCACTGACATTTCTTGTATTTCAAAAAGGTCTACCCCTCGTTAAAACATTATTGGATCTCGGATTCTGAATAGTCTCTTACTCAACAGACTCTGGGCAGTCTCGAATAAAATGATCTAATGATCCATATCTAAAGCAAGCTTGATCACTCAATCTACAATTCCCCAGATGTCTTTTACCAGAATGCTTAAACCTGGGCCGCTCAGATCTGACATTTCCAACACTCGCCATTGAAGTTGCTGGAGCTTTGGAGCTCAACCGTAATCTAGCTCGATCTTTATTCGAATGTCCCACAATAACTCTTGAATGGTTTTGTTCATCTTTGAATTTCTTTGAAGTAGACTGAAATGATTTACTTTGAAATCTTTTTTTCACATCTCTAGCTTTAGACTCAGCTTTTCTTTTGTCTTTCCCAAGTGCTTTAGACACGCTCGGTCAACAAGCACTACGAACTCTTTCATTTCCAAAATCCCAACTAACAAACGGATATCTTCATTAAGGCCGTCTTCAAATCTTTTGCACATTATTACTTTAGTCGAAACACATTCTCGAGCATATTGGCTTAGTTTCACGAACTCTCGTACATATTCAGTAACAAACATGTGGCCTTGTTTCAAATCCAGGAATTCCTTTTGTTTCTGATCAATGAATCTCTAAATAATGTATTTCTTTTGGAACTCAGACTGAAAGAAATCCCAAGTAACTCATTCCTTCGGAACAACAGAAATTAAAGTTTTCCACCACCGATAGACCGCGTCTTATAACAAGGAAACAACACATTTAATACTTTCTTCCGGAGTAAAACACATCTCATCAAATACTCGGATAATGTTTTCTAACCGAAACTCAGCTTTCTCGACATCGTCATCACTGGTAGCCCTGAATTCTTTAGCCCCATACTTACAAATTTTGTCGACCGAAGGCTTGTTCATAGTCGAGGCATAGTAGATGCTTGAGGGGGATTAACCGGAGGCGGTGGTTGTGAAACAGTCGGGTTATTTCTCACAAACTGAGTGGACCACTCACTCATCATATGGAAGAAAGCTTGTTTAGCTTCTCTATTTTAACCGCTCGTAGCCGATCTTGATTCAGATGGTACTGTCCCTTGAGCGGGAGCAGGCGCATTTCTTTCTACATTGTCAGCTACGGCTCTTTCGGGATCCATTGCTATATAAAAATCACATTTTACATGTCAGGATTCATCACACTATCACAGTTCAGATATATGGCATGTAAAGCTAGACTCTGACATGCTACGTTAGTCTGAGAATCGGCTAAACCGTACCTTTTGATACCAACCAAATGTAACACACCTAACCCGTATCCATTATCGAATTAGGGTTAAAGTCGTTACTAGACAGATCAAAAACTTTTACAGACATTTCATCTTACAGTTCATCAATCACAATCAAAGTGTCCCTTTTATAGGTCAACAAGACCTTAATCATGCTTTAGAATAGGGTTGGGACTAAACCAAACGCATATAAGATTTCTCAAAAATTTAAAAACTTTTCTACGTTACTGAGGTCACACGCCCGCGTGGGCAGGCCATGTGCCTTCCATGGCTACAATACCCGTCCATGTGTCTTGGCTGTGCCAAAACAGAGCTTGTATACTAACTTATTCACATGGCCACCAGGCACGCCCGTGTGCCATGGTCAGGTACACTTATGTTAGCTACTGACTTACTCACACGACTACCAGGCACGTCCGTATGCCATGGCCGTGTACACTTAGGCTAGCTACTGACTTATACCCACGGCCACTAGGCATGGCCGTGTGCCACTCGTGTAGGCAAAACAGACCACTTTCAAGGTCATAATGCCACCCACACTAGGGTCAAATCTACAAGCAAAAATTACCAATTCATTTCATGCACACTTGACATCCAAAAACATGTCAAACAATCATCATATCTTTATATTCAAACTCATTTCTAATAATACCACTTTGCCCAACTAAAACACATATACATTCAAGCTTGATTCATCTACATTTACCTTTCATATAATCATTTCCTTTACTAAAAAATACACACTCATAATGCATTCATATGCTTACCATAGCCTTGGCAATTCCATTAGCTATCAAGTCATACCAAACATACATCATGTATCATATTTACTCAAACATAATACCAACATTTATCTAGCCACATCTCATGGCTAATTTTACACAACTCAAACATAACTCAAAGTGACTAGCCTATAACAGTCCGAATTTGACCCTAATCGGAACGGTAATTTTGGGACCATGAATCTGAGTCTGAGAAATATTTAAATATTATATTTTGTGCTTATTATATGTGAATGAATGTGTGTGAAAGTTTCGTAGAAAAATTTAATCGTTTGTGTGTTTAATTTAGAAAAAGGACTTAATCGCGTAAATTGTAAAAGTTGCAAACTATAGTGAAAAGTGCCTAATTGATAGTGGCTTTTAAATATGAGGTACTAAAAGGGTAATTATCCCATTTTACAAGGTAGTGGACGGTTGTGGTCAATAATGACCTTGAAAAACCATGTGTTATAATTTTATTATTAAAGGTTAAAATTGTAAAATGGAAATTATGTTATTATATACAAAACATTAAAGAAAAAAACCATGTTTTCAACTTTTGGCTACCGAAACAAGAATAGAAAAACTTAGGTTGAAAGCTTAAGCATTCGGTCATGGTGGTAGCTTGATTTAAAGGTTAGTTTGACTTTGGTTTTTGTTAATTTTTATGTTTTTGAGATCGTTGCTTCAAATATTAGTTGACCCATGCTGTAATTTTGTTAATTAACTCATGAATGATTTTTATCCATTGGAATATTCTTGTGATTATTGATGTTTGATGATTTTATTTTAAAGATATGTTATAGATTAACATATGTTACTTTGGAAATTTTGGTAATTTTGAATATATTTGGTTAAATTGCAAAAATGAATTTTTTTGAAGGGTTAAAATGAAAAATAAATGAAATAAATGGATTTATATAGTCCCTATGAATATTCGGCCCTTAGGTTGTGTAATGAAATTTTGTGTATTTTGTGTTTTGTGCAAGTAGGGCTAAATTACAAAAAATGTGAAACATTAAGGGTAAAATGGTAATTTTCCTATTTATGTGTTTTGGGAGTAAATTGAGATGAAATGTTCTTGAATGAGATTATTTTTAATATGTTTCGATCAAGAACAAAGAAAAATGGATTTGGATCGGGGAAAAGTAAAGGTTATCAAATAGCCGGTCTACGTTGTCCGTCGATAGTCGAGGTAAGTCCTTAAGCAAATATATGTCAAAGATTTATTTATGAACATAGTAAATGGTAGAATTTAATAATTTTAAGTATAAATGTATGAGATGGCCGAATGTGGGGTATGATATTGAGTTGAAATTATTTTTGTTTAATGTAATGTGAATAAGCATGTTCAGTTTGAACTGTGAAGGTAAAATGAAGTATATGTGATGTTTGTGAATAAGCATTAAGTAATGTGGATTGAATGGATAATTTTGTTGATATTCAGGCTTCGAGCCTAGCAGGCCATGTGCCGGTGATCTATATCGGGCTTTATGCCTAGCAGGCCTTGTGCTGGTGAAGTATTTCGGGCTTTAATGCCTAGCAGGCTTAATGCCGGTGTTCAAACTTTGGACCTTTGGTCTAGCAGGCTCAATGCCGGTGTGTAATTCAAGCTTTAATGCCTAGTAGGCTTAATACCGGTGATATGCTATAAACGGAGAATTCGAGAATCAAACAAGGTGAGACATACATATATTGCTATGTGCTAGAAGCTCGGGTAAGAGTTAGCTTACTATATTAGTAAGGAATGTAGTAAGTTAGTTTATTATTGTTTAAGTTAAGTGTGATGTGATGAAGTCGATGATTCATTAAGTATTTTATTTTGCGATATTGAGCTTACCATTGATGTGTATGAACATTATATATATTACTCAAAGATTTGATTATAAGTGAAAAGGACAATGGTAAAAGAGTTTGGAAATGTTTGTATATATGAGTAAAAAGGAATATGAGATCGATATCTACGACATGTTCACTTGACTTGGAATATACGAATGCATATGATAACTATATAATGTGATGATGTATATGTTTACGGAAATAAATGCTAATATTCAGGTTAAGAGTATTGCTAGTATTCGGATATGTATATATATATAAAAATTTTACATATTGAAAAGTTTATATTCAATACCATAAGCCTGAAAATTGAAATGTTTAAGTGTATGGTTGCTATGTTATTATTTTCTTGAGACTTACTAAGCTAGTAAGCTTACTCTGTGTGTTCAATGATCTGTTTTATAGATTTTGGTTAAGCTACGGGCTCGGGAAATCGTCAGCAAAGTCAACCACACTATCATCTATTTTGGTACTCCATAGTTTGCTTTATTTTGGATAAAGGCATGTATAGGATGGTAAATGTCCTTGTTGAGTTGGAAACTTTGTTATTATATGTATTATAGCCATACGAATATGGCTTATATTCTATGTTAGTCGATGTGGAGGCATACGGCATTTCATGATTAAATGGTGCATATGGGTATGTTATTATAATGCATGGATGATATGAAATTTATTTGGTTATATTCGGCTATAGTTTAGGTGCATATTGTAGATATAATTTGGTCATGGTATATATGTGTGATGTGTTTAGTTATGCTTTTGGCTAGTAAAGAGATGGTGATGACTCTGAACTATTTATTAAGTATATATATATATATATATATATAGTAGTCAGGTGATAAACTTTTTATATGTTTGGATCAGTGTACCGAGCCTTGAATTATATATGTATACGGAACATGGTTGTTGCATGGTATGAATGATCTTGTTCAAGGACTATGCGTAAATTACTTGCTAATATACATTACTAGTGTAACATCCTGAAATAGGGGTTAAATTTTATTAAATTATTTTGCATAAGTGTGGTTATTGTGGTGTTGATTGAGGTATTTTAGGTGCTAGTTATAAGCTAAGGGAAGGCCTGAGCTATAGGAGAAAATTTGGTTTTAAGTATTAAAAAAAAGGGAAGGCTTGGAATTAATTGGTTTAGAATAATTTTTAGTATGGAGAATTTAATGAAGTAGATCAAGTGATTATGATGCTTAAGTTAATTTAAGTGTTTAATGTTAGCATAAATGAGCTAGTAGTAAAGTGGTGTTGGTGCATGAGTAATTGCATGAGGGAAGAGGTTCGAATCCCATGAATGGCAATAAGGTGACTTTTATTTTTGCATGTGTATGGCATGTGTCGGTCAACTCTAATTAAGGTAAGGTTGGACTTTATCTTTTATGGATAGTAGACTAAGGAAATAAGGTAAGTGTTAACTTAAGGTATGGAATCAAGAAAATTTGGAATGATAAGGGGACATAAGGCTTGAATTGAGGAATGTGTTATGGATAGAATAGTTGGCAAAGGTTGACTCTCTTGGCCATGAACCTGGTCGGTTTTGGGGCTAGAGGGGTTGGTTGAATTTTGAAAGGGATAGGAGGAAGATTAGGAGAAAATTGTGGCTTTATTTTATATGATAGGATAAGAGATAAATGAGGAGAGAATAAGGGATATGATAGGGAAGAATTAAGGGATATGATAGGAAATAGGTGTGCCGAAATTGGGTAATATAAATAGGGGTGATCGGTTCTTGGCAATTCTTTTTCTTCATTTTCTTTTTGCCGAAATTGCTGGCCATAGAATTCTCTCTTTCAAACTTTCTTTTCATCTTGGTGTGTTGCCGAAATTTGCACCTTATTTTTCTTTGACAAGAGCCGAAAGTTAGAACCATTTGTGCATGTATTTTTTTCTTCTTTCACATCTCTTTCTTTTCTTTTATTTTGCTTAAATCGAAATCTCCTTTAAGGTTGCCATTGCCGAATATTACATCTTCATTTGAAAACACCATAGCCGAATCCTCTAAGCATTAAACCCTCTCCATTGTTGCATTTTCTCTCTTCACCATTAATTGTCAAAACTCTTTCTCTTTGGGATCTAGTAGCCATTTCTCTGAGGGTGTTTGTATAGTGCCGACATTAGGGAGCATCAAAGGAGTCTTTTGGGATTGGAAGTAATCAAGGTAAGCCAAGGTAAGTCAAAAAGGTATTCGGCCATAGACCATAATTGGTTTTAGTGTAAGTCGATTCTGACAAAAGGTTGTGTAGGAGGATTCGGCAAGGTTGGGTGCAAATCAGTTAGACTTGGGAATTTCGGGATTTGATCGATTGTGCCAAAGAAAAGGTGCGTAGTTATTGCACTGTTCACTTGTTGTGTGTATGTGTTATATTTATGTATATGTGATATGATGTGAATGGTAGCCGAAGTAAGGGCTAAAATGGTGGATACCCATGATGGGTAATCGTTCAACCAGGTCAGTATTTTATGACATTGATTTACTTTTGATATATGTATGAAATGTAATGGCATGTGATGTATAATTGTTCAAGTGATATGTTGCCATGATATATATGTATGCATGAGACTTGGGATGTGACTATCGAAGGAAGGGGTGTACTTTATGTACGTGGTCGAATGTTAGCCTTGTGCTACATTGGCACTTGATGTTGGCTATGTGCCTCATCAAGGGAGGTGTTGGCTAGGTGCCACATCTCGGCGGTTGATAGCTGTGTGCATCACCGTGGACTGATTGATATGTGGGATCACTTATGTGATTGGTGGCTCAGCCACGGCCATGTGCAGCAAGTCTGCCAAGTAAGATATGTGGATCACTATGTGATCGGTGGATTAGCCACGGCCTTGGGCAGCAGGTTTGCCAAGGTAGGTGTGACGGATGGACATTAGGTTGGGTTGGGCTTCATGTTGCATATTTATGCATTTTGCATGACTGATTATGTGGATCAATGTCGATATGGGCCAAGCCCAATATGTGGAATTATGTGGATATATTGCCTTATCATCTGATATGTATTGATGTGTGGATGTGGGCCAAGCCCATTTGTAGAGACATGTGAAATAACTATGCACTGAGTCTGTGTGACTCACCCAATTTTTACCAACATTGCAGGTGATGCATAAGCATGGACCGGGTTGGAGTGGATACGAGGTGGCCCATGCGAAAGATGTTCTTAATTATTTACCTATTTTATATTTTCAGTATTTTTAAGTAAGGTTTATTGTAATAAGGGCCTTTTAAGGGATTTGAAGTTTATTATTATGTTTAAAGTGGATTGATGATTAAAGTATTATTTGAAAATGTTTTTATTCTCAAAGAATTTATACCTTAAAAATATGCATTACGCTTTTCAATTGGACGGTTTGTAATAATAAAGTTTTACTTAGAATTTTAAACAAACAATGTTTTACAAAGAACAACAAATTTTTATGTTTTTAACTTTAAGTCAAAAGTTTTTCAAAGATCTTCCGCATGGCATTTCAAATTCGATTAGTAGTGAATGGGCGGGTTTGGGGTGTTACTGATTTAGTATCGTAACACAGTTCAAAACTTCGGCTTTGAGGGTTTTGGGCCCAAAAACATATTTTTTTTAGATGGACTTTTCAAAATATGGATTTTCGTAAAATTTTTTAGGTTATTCTGGCATGGCACCTGTATCTCTGACCCGAAGTCCGCCAGGTAAGTACCTCTGATTATTGAAGTTATTTGTATATGTGAATGTTATGGGCATAATTGGGCTCGTAGACTAGAAGATTAGGGCTATTGAACCCTAGGGCTAGTACACTCAAACACATGCATAAGACTTAAGAACAACTAAACAAACTTGTGTCTAAGTCGCTGAGTTAGGGTGTGGTAACCATTGTGCACATGTCTAGGATTGGTTTCGGTGGGGGCTTGGTATTTAAGCAGTCCGTGTGACTCACCTCCTCTCCACTCGAATCCTACCTGGTGCGTAGCTACGGTTCACCCTAACCAAGAGGACCTATTCACGGGCTAAACCCGATAATTAAAACCCGAAAGGGACTAACCATACTGTTTCATAGTTTTAAATTTACCCAATTACCCCTCTGATTTATAAAATCCTTTTAGACTTGAAAATTTTCCGAAATACACTCAATTTACAAAATTACTAAAATACCCCAAGCTATAAAATTTCAAAAATGCCCTTGGTTTCTAAAATTTCCATATTACCCTCGATTTTAATAAAATTTCTCTATTTTACAAAAGTGTCCAAAAACTCTATTTTGCAAAAATTCAAGGTAGTTTGATTTGAGAAAATTACTAAAATGCCCCTGTGTTGTAAATCACTAAAATACCCTTAGTTTTTAAGATTTTCAAAAATACCCTCGACTTTTGCTAAAATGTTTCTACTTTACAAAAATACCAGAAACTTCTATTTTACAAATATCAAGATACCCTAATTTGGAGAATTTACGAAAATGCCCCTGACTTCTAAAATTACCGGAATAACCCCGATTTCCAAAATTTCTATAATACCCTTGATTCGAAGAATATTTTCCAAAATACCCTCAAGACTTCGAGATTTCAAAATCCCTTAATTTGTAAAGATTATTTTCAAGTTGACCCTGATTAATTACGAAAATACCCTTGTAAGGAAAATGACGAAATTACCCCTGGGTTGGGAATGGTCAGAAATGCCCATAATGATGTGTTGAATGTTGTGGATGAATGTGAATGTGATTATCTGAATTAAAATAGTGAACTTGAACTTGAAATTATGATCAAAAGAACTACTATTAAGCTCTTTTCATAAAATTGTTCGCGGATAATCAGTGGAACAAAAGTACTAATGCATAAAACTTCCAAAACAGATTAAATCGCGATGTTAGAAATGAGTTCTAGGGGACGTGGTCGTCGTGGACGCGGTAGAGGCAGAATGACCGTATCGGAACCCGTTAGATCGGGACAAGGGTCTGAGAATGAGGTACCACCGCCACCACCACCACCAACTTTTGGTGTTGAGCAGCAAGATCAAATAGGGGATGATGCGGTATCGCAGGCAGTGCTGCGAGTTCTTGAGATGGTGGCTGGAGCAGGTGGAAATATGAGAGCTAGGAAGTCTGTACCTGAGTGACTTCGAGCCAATGGAGCTGAGGTGTTCCGTGGCATATCTGGTGTGGCACCCAGTACCGCTGAGTATTGGTTGGAGGCGACCGAGTGAATTATGGATGAGCTCGATCTAACCGCTGAGGAGAAAGTGAAAGGAATGGTGGCGCTGCTTCGCGATGAGGAGTATCAGTGGTGGCTCACAGTTCGGGATGGTGTTACAGCAGAGGATCTCACTTGGGACTATGTTAAGGCGGCATACCAGAAGAAGTATGTTGGTACTCATTACATTGATGCGCAGAGAAAGGCTTTTCTAGGGCTGGTTCAAGGGAACAAGTCCGTAGCGGAGTACGAGGCTGAATTCCTAAGGTTAAGCCGATATGCTCGAGGAGTAGTGGCTATGGAGCATGAACGATGTGTCCGGTTTGAGGATGGATTAAGGGACGATCTGAGGTTGTTGATAGCTCCACATCAAGAGCGGGAATTTACAGTATTAGTAGAAAAGGATAAGGTGGTGAAGGAATTAAGGACTCGTAAGATGTAATGTAGATAAGGATAGGAACCGAGATAAGAGGAGTTTTGGATCGTCGAAATCGATCGAGAGATTTCGAAAAAACGAAGGTTGAGAATTACATTTGTGTTACTCGACCGACCATCGAAATCTGGACCGTTCGTGTGCTCGGTGTGGAAGGTATAATATTGGCGAGTGCTGGAATCAAGAACGGGAATGTTTTAAGTGTAAGTCCAAGCCTCATTTGATTAAAGACTGTCCCCATGATCCGAGTAGGGCTCAAATAGTAGGCCAGGGTTATGAGCAGCCGGGTAGGAATGGTCAACAAGCGACGAGGGGTCGTGATTTGAACCATGGAGGAAATGGTTTCGGCCGAGGTCGTGGAACACCAAGCGGAGGTGCTGAAGGTTCAGATGCAAGGTAGCCAAGGTTGGTTTATGCAGTCGGCCATCGCGAGGATAGTGATGTGCCAGATGTGACAACGGGTAAGTTTCTTGTTTCTGGAATACCTATTGTCTGTTCGTTGTAGAATCAGCTTGTTCTTATGTTGCTAGTGAAGTGTATGAAACCCTGATTGTGAACTTAGAGAATGTGCCTAGAAAGTATAATAGTTCTTTAAGATCGAGTCTTGCAAGCAGCAGTAGTGTGGTGAGTTAGAATGTACGATTGTTAAATCGGTGAGTAATTTCGAGGACGAAATTATTTTTAAGGAGGGTAGAATTGTAACATCCTGAAATAGGGGTTAAATTTTATTAAATTATTTTGCATAAGTGTGGTTATTGTGGTGTTGATTGAGGTATTTTAGGTGCTAGTTATAAGCTAAGGAAGGCTGAGCTATAGGAGAAAATTTGGTTTTAAGTATTAAAAAAAAAAGGAAGGCTTGGAATTAATTGGTTTAGAATAATTTTTAGTATGGAGAATTTAGTGAAGTAGATGAAGTGATTATGATGCTTAAGTTAATTTAAGTGTTTAATGTTAGCATAAATGAGCTAGTAGTAAAGTGGTGTTGGCGCATGAGTAATTGCATGAGGGAAGAGGTTGAATCCATGAATGGCAATAAGGTGACTTTTATTTTGCATGTGTATGGCATGTGTCGGTCAACTCTAATTAAGGTAAGGTTGGACTTTATCTTTTATGGATAGTAGACTAAGGAAATAAGGTAAGTGTTAACTTAAGGTATGGAATCAAGAAAATTTGGAATGATAAGGGGACATAAGGCTTGAATTGAGG
The DNA here is from genome assembly GCA_025506655.1 of Gossypium rotundifolium. Classification (NCBI taxonomy): domain Eukaryota; kingdom Viridiplantae; phylum Streptophyta; class Magnoliopsida; order Malvales; family Malvaceae; genus Gossypium; species Gossypium rotundifolium. The sequence continues at coordinate 140,819,534 of CP106724.1, forward strand.
AATGTGTTATGGATAGAATAGTTGGCAAGGTTGACTCTCTTGGCCATGAACACAGTCGATTTTTGGGGCTAGAGGGTTGGTTGAATTTTGAAAGGGATAGGAGGAAGATTAGGAGAAAATTGTGGCTTTATTTTATATGATAGGATAAGAGATAAATGAGGAGAGAATAAGGGATATGATAGGGAAGAATTAAGGGATATGATAGGAAATAGGTGTGCCGAAATTGGGTAATATAAATAGGGGTGATCAGTTCTTGGCAATTCTTTTTCTTCATTTTCTTTTTGCCGAAATTGTTGGCCATAGAATTCTCTCTTTCAAACTTTCTTTTCATCTTGGTGTGTTGCCAAAATTTGCACCTTATTTTTCTTTGACAAGAGCCGAAAGTTAGAACCATTTGTGCATGTATTTTTTTCTTCTTTCACATCTCTTTCTTTTCTTTTATTTTGCTTAAATCGAAATCTCCTTTAAGGTTGCCATTGCCGAATATTACATCTTCATTTGGAAACACCATAGCCGAATCCTCTAAGCATTAAACCCTCTCCATTGTTGCGTTTTCTCTCTTCACCATTAATTGCCGAGACTCTTTCTCTTTGGGATCTTGAAGCCATTTCTCTGAGGGTGTTTGTATAGTGCCGACATTAGGGAGCATCAAAGGAGTCTTTCAGGATTGGAAGTAATCAAGGTAAGCCAAGGTAAGTCAAAAAGGTATTCGGCCATAGGCCATAATTGGTTTTAGTGTAAGTCGATTCTGACAAAAGGTTGTGTAGGAGGATTCGGCATGGTTGGGTGCAAATCAGTTAGACTTGGGAATTTTGGGATTTGATCGATTGTGCCAAAGAAAAGGTGCGTAGTTATTGCTCTGTTCTCTTGTTGTGTGTATGTGTTATATTTATGTATATGTGATATGATGTGAATGGTAGCCGAAGTAAGGGCTAAAATGGTGGATACCCATGATGGGTAATCGTTCAACTAGGTCAGTATTTTATGACGTTGATTTACATTTGATATATGTATGAAATGTAATGGCATGTGATGTATGATTGTTCAAGTGATATGTTGCCATGATATATATGTATGCATGGGACTTGGGATGTGACTATCGAAGGAAAGGGTGTACTTTATGTACGTGGTCTAATGTTAGCCTTGTGCTACATTGGCGCTTGATGTTGGCTATGTGCCTCATCAAGGGAGGTGTTGGCTAGGTGCCACATCTCGGCGGTTGATAGCTGTGTGCATCACCGTGGATTGATTGATATGTGGGATCACTTATGTGATCGGTGGCTCAGCCACGGCCATTTGCAGCAAGTCTGCCAAGGTAAGATATATGGATCACTATGTGATCGGTGGATTAGCCACGGCCTTGGGCAGCAGGTTTGCCAAGGTAGGTGTGACGGATGGACATTAGGTTGGGTTGGGCTTCATGTTGCATATTTATGCATTTTGCATGACTGATTATGTGGATCAATGTGGATATGGGCCAAGCGCAATATGTGGAATTATGTGGATATATTGCCTTATCATCTGATATGTATTGATGTGTGGATGTGGGCCAAGCCCATGTGTGGAGACATGTGAAATAACTATGCACTGAGTCTGTGTGACTCACCCAATTTTTACCAACATTGCAGGTGATGCATAAGCATGGACCGGGTTGGAGTGGACACGAGGTGGCCCATGCAGAAGATGTTCTTAATTATTTACCTATTTTATATTTTCAGTATTTTTAAGTAAGGTTTATTGTAATAAGGGCCTTTTAAGGGATTTGAAGTTTATTATTATGTTTAAAGTGGATTGATGATTAAAGTATTATTTGAAAATGTTTTTATTCTCGACAATTTATACCTTAAAAATATGCATTACAGTTTTCAATTCGGACAGTTTGTAATAATAAAGTTTTACTTAGAATTTTAAACAAACAATGTTTTACAAAGAACAACAAATTTTTATGTTTTTAACTTTAAGTCAAAAGTTTTTCAAAGATCTTCCGCAGTGGCATTTCAAATTCGGTCGTAGTGAATGGGCCGTGTTTGGGGTGTTACAACTAGAGATGATTAAGTTGTGTCATAAGCTTCGGCAATATAGTAAATGATGTATACTTGAGGTGGTTGGTATTAGAAATTTTTTGTTTATGCATGATTCTCAAATGGTATGTGAAAACGGGTGGTTTGGTCTCTATATTTGAAACATTGCGATATGCTTATGATATTGGTTATGGTATGGTTGAACCCTTGAATGGTTAATTAAATAAATTGAAATGTTTAGGTAGATTAATATATGTATTCAAATTTGGTGCATGATATTTGATTAATTATGTGCAAGTATAAATGTGGCATTTGTAATAAAGATATGCATGCGATATAAGTTCATAATATCAATTGTATGTTCAGTCAGAATGTAAATTGATATGCTATGGTATATACATTATAGAATTTTAAATGAACATCAGATTTTTTTATGTGATACATAAGGAGGATTGCATTGTTTGTGCTACAATTCAAATGAATGTTGATCGGGATTTGAGTTTACTTCGGTAATGCCTCTTAACCCTAATTTGGCGACGGATATGGGTTAGAGGTGTTACATAGCCTATACATGCCATATCTAGCTATATACACATTTCAAAAGTACCAAAATAAGTTTGAGTAGTGTGATGACGATCCTCGACGGTCCCCGAGCTTTCAGTAGCTTTGACGATCTATAAAACAGAGCAAACACATACAAAGTAAGCTTTCAAAAGCTTAGTAAGCCATATACAAATAAACTTAGCATAAATCATTCATAGCATAGTTGTTTGCTGTAACACCCTGGTTCTAGGGGTTAGGCTTTTGGTGCTTAGCTCAGGTGTTGGCACACTTCAGTGTGTGGTTGGGTGAGTTTTAGGGGTCCTGAGAACCCTAGGTGGTGGTGGAATGCCTTGGAAAATTTTTAGTTTTAGGGGTTAAAAGGGAGCTTGGATGGAGGAGGCCTTAAGAGTTTTATTTGGGGAGATTTAGACACAAGGATTCCCTTGGCAGAGTGGCAAGGAGGCGCCACATAAGGCATGGAGAAGTGACGTCTCAAGGGGGCTTTGGGGTCTCAGGATCGAGCTGCAAAGGTAGCATTTTCTTTTGTTTTTGCGTCATGAGCAAGGGGAGAGTTGGATTCGCCAAGGCACTTAAAGGGGATTTTGACTTGTTCAAAATGTTTTGAATGGATGGCTAGGAGAAGGGATGAGTTGGAGTTTATTTTGAATTTTGAAGGGTTGGTGTAGAGTGAAAGTAGGAGGAATTTTTGGGATTTGGTGGGGGTTGAGTTGTTGGCGAATTTAGTAGTATAAATAGGAGAGAGCTCACCTTTGGCCACCCTTTTGGTTCCATTTGCTCTTGGGATTTGCTCCACCATTTCTTTTGGTAAAATTTCAAGACTTAGCCAAATTCTCCATTTATTCTTCCCATTTCACCGAGCAGAAACTTCCATTGCATCTCACTCTTTCTTCTTTTGGTTCCTTAGCCAAATCACTCACCCTTTCATCTTTCTTTGCTTCCATTTTGTGCTAAATCGAAAGTCCACCCCATACCTTTCTCTCCTCTTCTCAAACCTTTTGGCGAAACTCCTATCTCCTTTCCATTGATTTTCTTTCATTGTTAGCGAATCTACTCCCCACCTTTGTGCCATGTTTCCTTTCTTTTATTTGGTAGCACCTTGATTGAATATTGGAAGTGGGTTAGACCTCTTTGGGATCTCTTTTGGTAATCGTTTGTTGAAGGTACTCTGGGGTTTGAAGTATCCAATCAAGCCTCCAATTGTTGGCAATTGATTTGGTAAGTGGGGTAAGGGTTTATTTTGGTAAGCTATGTATTTAGTATTCGATTAAGTCTAAGGTTGTTAAGTGAATGATGTTAAGGCGAATCTAATGTGGTATTATTGTGGGATTTCGACGGTGTTGTAAGAGCATTGAGGATTCGACCAGTTGAGTTGGTAAGGTATTTTATTTAAGATTTGTTACCTAGTTTATGACTTGGGGTTAATCGGTTTATCTGATTAAGTGTGTGGATGGAGGCAACGACCGGTCAGAGTGGGCAAGGGAAATCTCCTGTCCCGAAGTTCAAGAAGAGAGCTGTCTCAGCGGTTCGAGATTGGCCATCGGGGTGTGGGCTAGCGTCAGAGCAGCAGTTTAGGCAGATCACCGTAGTTTCGTTTAGCGATAGCATTGAGATCGAGGGTCTAGAACTTCAAGTGTTAAGGTGCGTAATCATCGCACTATTTCTCCGATTTTGCTTGCTAACGTTTATACATGTGTATTATGTGTGGTAGCCGATCATAATGGCTTGAGTGGTGAGTAACTGGTGATGGTAAGTTATTTATGATGTATATATATATATGTAGGATGTGGTAATGACTGATGATAAATACTCACTCTATATGCTATTTTGACATGATTTATTGACACATGGGCATGGGGTTGGATTTGGTCCCGGAAGGAAGGAGAGTACATACTGGTGTACGTGGTCTAATGGTAGCCGGGCTACATTAGCGCTTGATGAGTTCTTGTGTGCATCATCAAGGAGATGTTAACTTGGTGCCCATCTCGGTGATCGATAGCTAAGTGCATCACCGTAGATGGATTACTATTGGGATCATGATGTGATCGGTGGCTCGATACGGCCTTGTCTGCCTGTGTCGCTTTGGTGTGTGATCGGTGGATTAGCCACGGCCTTGGCGAAGTCTGCTAAGGTTGGTGTATGGATGGACCTAGGTTGGGCTGTGATGCATGATTGCATGAATGGTTCGTGGATTGTATGGTTATGGGCCTAGCCCATACGCGTGGAAGTATATGTTATGATTATGCACTGAGTCTGTGGACTCACCCAATTTTTCTTAACCATTTCAGGTGATTCGTGAGCTTGGACCGGGTTGGAGTGGATACGAGGTGGCCATGCAGAAAAGAGATTTTGATTATTTTATGCATTTTTGAAATTAAGTATTTTGTTTAAATATTGGGTTGTAATAAGGGCCTTGTTATTATTTTTGGTATTAATTTATTATGGGCTTAATTTAATTAAATTACTATGTGAAGATGATTTTATTCTTAGCCACCTATTTATTCACAGTATATACATAAAAGTTTTAATTTGGACATTTTATAATAACAAAGTTTAAGTATAATTTTAAAAGGACATGGTTTTCAAAATTTAACAAATTTACATGTTTTATTCTAAAGTCAAAAAAAGATTTTCAACCGTTCTTCCGCAGTGACACACTAGATCCGGTCAGGGCTTGTGGGCCGGGTTTGGGGTGTTACAAATTGGTATCAGAGCCAAGTTCAAAACTCGGCTTTGAGGGTTTTGGGCTCGAAAATAGTTTTCAAAATGGGCTTTTCAAAATATGGGCTTTTATATAAAAAAAAGTTTTCAGGTTATTCTGGCATGGCACCTGTACCTCCGGCCCGAAGTCCACCAGGTAAGTACTTCTAAACTATTGAAGTGATTTGTTGATGTGAATTATTATGGGCTTAGTTTGGGCTCGTAGATTAGAATGTTAGGGCTTTTTGGACCCTAGGACTAGTCTACCCAAACATATGCATAAGACTTAAGGATTATTAAACCAACCTGTGAAGTAAGTCGCCGAGTTAAGGTGTGGCAACCACTGTACGCATGTCTAGGAATGGTATTCAGTAAGAGCTTGGTATTTAAGCAGTCCTAGTGACTCACCTCCTCTTTACTTGAATCCTACATGGTGCGTGGCTTCGGTTCACCTTAACCAAGAAGACTTGTTCACAGGCTGAACCAATTATTAAAACCCGAAAGGGATTAGCCTTGCTGTTTTAAAACCCTTAATTCTTTTAAATTTTTTTTTCAAATTTACCCTTTGGTCTGTAAACCATAAATTTGATTTTGAAAAACGTTTTCTCATTTACAAAATTACTAAAAATACCCCTACTTGTAAAATTACCAAAATGCCCCTAGTGGCAAAATTACAAAAAATACCCTTAGTTTCTAAAATTACCACATTGTCCTGATTTCAATCAAACTTTTTACTTTGCAAAAGTATTCAAAAATCCTGTGATTCAAAATAATACCCTGATTTTGGAAATTTACAAAATTACCCCTGGTTGATAAAATTACCAAAATGCCTTTGGTTTACGAATTTTCAGATTACCTCGACTTTTACTAAAATGTTTCTACGTTACAAAACTTCTGTTTTGCAAGTATTAAGCTATCCTGATTTGGGAGAATTTACGATCATGATTTCTAAAATTACGAAAATAACCCTGGTTTCTGAAATTTTTGCAACACATCTGGTTTGAAAAACAAATTTTCAAGATGACCCCCAAGATTTTGGTAAATTCTGAAATGTCTTTAATTTGAAAAATTATTTTCAAATTGACTCTGTTTAATTACAAAAATATACCCCTATAGGAAAAAGATGAAATTACCCCTGGGTTGGGAAGGCTCAAGAAAGTGACATGGATGAATGTATGTGTCTTTAGTGAAGAATGTGAATGTTTGTATTAGAATAAAGAACTTTAGATGAAACTTTGATTGATCGAAAGAACTACTTCTGGAAACTATTATTCATAAAATTTGCTCGTGGATAAGCAATGGAACAAAAAATTTCTAATGCATAAAACTTTCTAAGCATTAAGTCGTGGCGCCAGATATGAGTTCAAGAGGTCGTGGGCGTCTGCTGCGTGGCGTGGTAGAGGCGGGATGGCGATGTCGAATCGGTAGGGTCAGCCATGGGTCGAGAGCGATGTGCCGCCACCACCAGCTGTTGAGGTGGAACATCAGGATCAGATAGGAGGAGACGATGCAGTATCACAAGCTATGCTGCGGGTGCTCGAGAGGGTGGCAGGAGCCAATGTAGGCAATGGGACTCGAAAGTCGGTAGCTGAAAGACTTAGGTCGAGCGGAGCTGAAGTTTTCAGAGGAGTGTCTGCGGTAGCTCCGAACGTGGCAGAATACTGGCTTGAGGCAGTTGAGAGGATTATGGACGACTTGGATTTAACTGCAGAGGAGAAGCTTAAGGGTGCTATTTCTTTGCTACGGGATGAAGCCTACCAGTGGTGGCTCACTGTTAAGGAAAGTGCCCCTGCGGATCGAGTGGATTGGGGCTACTTTAAGATCAAGTTTGAAGGGAAGTATGTCGGAGTGAGCTATGTGGATGCTCAGAGGAAGGCGTTCCTCAATTTGGTGCAGGGTAGCAAGTCGATAGCGGAGTACGAAGCAGAGTTTCTACGCTTGAGTCGGTATGCTCGGGGCATCGTGGCAACTGATTATGAGAGATCGTCAGTTGAAGATGGGCTACGGGATGAGTCATGCGAGTTTTGATTGCTCTGCAACGAGAAAGAGACTTCGCCATCTTAGTGGAGAAAGCTCAGATAGCTGAGGAGGTCAAGAGGACTGAGAGGCAGAATAGAGATAAAGAAAGGAACCGTGATAAGAGGAGCTCGGGATCGTTAGAATCGTTTGAGAGGTTTCAGAAAAGACCGAGAGTCGAGACTCCTATTCGTATTGCTAAGCCAGCCGTCGGGAATCCAGATCATCCGTGTCTTGCGCAGATCTGGAAGGTATCATGTCGTGAGTCTTTGGAATCGGGTTTGAGAATGCTTCAGATGCAAGTCCAAATCTCATCTGATTAAGGATTGTCCCCAGAATCTGAATAGGGCTCAGTCAGTAGGTCATGGTTACGTGCAATCAGGCAGAGGTGGTCAGCAAGCGACAAGGGGTCGTGGTCCGAACCATGGAGGGAATGGTCCCGGCCGAGGTCGTGGAGTGGTAGGCCACGATAATGGTAGCACTGAGGCAAGACAGCCAGGTCTGGTTTATGCAGTCCGTCGGAGGGAGGATAATGATGTGCCTGATATGTCAGCTGGTAAGTTCCTTATGTCTGGAATATTCTCTGTTGTTTTGTTCATTTTGGTGACTGTTTACTTTGTTGATCGTAAAGTATCTAGAACCTTGAGTATGATAGATACTGTGCATAGAGATATGTTAGCTCTTTAAGATCGAGTCTTGTGACTATAAGCGTAGTATGGTGTTAGTCTAGACAAGTAATTTCGAGGACGAAATTATTTTAAGGAGGGTAGACTTGTAACACCACAGTTCAAGAGGTTAGGCTTTTGGTGCTTAGCTCGGTGTTGGCACACTTGATTGTGTGGTTGGGTGAGTTTAGGGGTCCCGAGAACCCTAGGTGGTGGTGGAATGCCTTGGAAAATTTTTAGTTTTAGGGGTTAAAGGGAGCTTGGATGGAGGAGGCCTTAAGAGTTTTATTTGGGAGATTTAGACACAAGGATTCCCTTGGCAGTGGCAAGGAGCGCCACATAAGGCATGGAGAAGTGACATCTCAAGGGGCTTTGGGGTCTCGGGATCGAGTGCAAAGGCAGCATTTTCTTTTGTTTTTGTGTCATGAGCAAGGGGGAGAGTTGGATTCGGCCAAGGCACTTAAAAGGGGGATTTTGACTTGTTCAAAACGTTTTGAATGGATGGCTAGGAGAAGGGATGAGTTGGAGTTTATTTTGAATTTTTGAAGGGTTGGTGTAGAGTGAAAGTAGGAGGAATTTTTGGGATTTGGTGGGGGTTGAGTTGTTGGCCGGATTTAGTAGTATAAATAGGGAGAGAGCTCACCTTTGGCCACCCTTTTGGTTCCATTTGCTCTTGCCGGATTTGCTCCACCATTTCTTTTGGCTGAAATTTCAAGACTTAGCCAAATTCTCCATTTATTCTTCCCATTTCACCTGAGCCGAAACTTCCATTGCATCTCACTCTTTCTTCTTTTGGATCCTTAGCCAAATCACTCACCCTTTCATCTTTCTTTGCTTCCATTTTGTGCTAAACCGAAAGTCCACCCCCATACCTTTCTCTCCTCTTCTCAAACCTTTTGGTCAAACTCCTATCTCCTTTCCATTGATTTTCTTTCATTGTTAGCCGAATCTACTCCCCACCTTTGTGCCGTGTTTCCTTTCTTTTATTTGGTAGCACCTTGATCGAATATTGGAAGTGGGTTAGACCTCTTTGGGATCTCTTTTGGTAATCATTTGTTGAAGGTACTCTGGGGTTTGAAGTATCCAATCAAGCCTCCAATTGTTGGCAGTCGATTTGGTAAGTGGGGGTAAGGGTTTATTTTGGTAAGCTATGTATTTAGTATTCGATTAAGTCTAAGGTTATTAAGTGAATGATGTTAAGGCCGAATCTAATATGGTATTATTGTGGGATTTCGACAGTGTTGTAAGAGCATTCGGGATTCGACCAGTTGAGTTGGTAAGGTATTTTTATTTAAGATTTGTTACCTAGTTTATGACTTGGGGTTAATCGATTTATCTGATTAAGTGTGTGGATGGAGGCAATGACTAGTCAGAGTGGGCAAAGGAAAGCTCCTGTCCCGAAGTTCAAGAAGAGAGCTGTCTCGGCGGTTCGAGATTAGCCACCGGGTGTGGGCGGTGTCGGAGCAAGCGGCGATTTAGGCGGATCATTGTAGTTTCGTTTAGCGATAGCATTGAGATCGAGGGTCTAGAACTTCAAGCGTTAAGGTGCGTAATCATCGCACTATTTCTCCGGTTTTGCTTGCTAACGTTTATACATGTGTATTATGTGTGGTAGCCGATCATAATGGCTTGAGTGGTGAGTAACTGGTGATGGTAAGTTATTTATGATGTATATATATATATATATGTAGGATGTGGTAATGACTGATGATAAATACTCACTCTATATGCTGTTTTGACATGATTTATTGACACATGGGCATGGGGTTGGATTTGGTCCGGAAGGAAGGAGAGTACATCTTGGTGTCGTGGTCTAATGGTAGCCGGGCTACATTAGCACTTGATGAGTTCTTGTGTGCATCATCAAGGGAGATGTTGGCTTGGTGCCCATCTCGGCGGTCGATAGCTAAGTGCATCACCATAGATGGATTACTGTTGGGATCATGATGTGATCGGTGGCTCAGCCATGGCCTTGTCAACGGTCTGCCGAGGCAGGATATGTGGGATCACTCGATTGTGATCGGTGGATTAGCCACGGCCTTGAGCAGGGAGTCTGCTAAGGTTGGTGTATGGATGGACCTAGGTTGGGCTGTGATGCATGATTGCATGAATGGTTCATGGATTGTATGGTTATGGGCCTAGCCCATACGCGTGGAAGTATGTGTTATGATTATGCACTGAGTCTGTGGACTCACCCAATTTTTCTTAACCATTTCAGGTGATTCGTGAGCTTGGACCGGGTTGGAGTGGATATGAGGTGGCCATGCAGAAAAGAGATTTTGATTATTTTATGCATTTTTGAAATTAAGTATTTTGTTTAAATATTGGGTTGTAATAAGGGCCTTGTTATTATTTTTGGTATTATTTTATTATGGGCTTAATTTAATTAAATTACTATGTGAAGATGATTTTATTCTTAGCCACCTATCTATTCACAGTATATACATAAAAGTTTTAATTTGGACATTTTATAATAACAAAGTTTAAGTATAATTTTAAAAGGACATGGTTTTCAAAAGTTAACAAATTTACATGTTTTATTCTAAAGTCAAAAAAAGATTTTCAACCGTTCTTCCGCAGTGACACACCAGATCCGGTCAGGGCTTGTGGGCCGGGTTTGGGGTGTTACATTTGCATTCTTTATCATATCTTCATTTCAAACACATATATATAATCTCTTTGGCTCATTTGGTTTGCCATTGCTTATCACTTCATCATATCATAACCATTTCATTTGCTCATATCTCAAACATAAATATACCTCAAATGTTCATTTGCCTTAATGCACATATATACTCACCTTTCATGCTTATACAAAGCATATATACATAGCAACATACCTGAAATGGATGTACAATTCACATATTCATTCATTTCTTGAACTTGCTTGTTGAACCATTCAGAACTAAATAGGATATTCAGAGTGCTCAGAATAGTCGTACAATGGCAACATCCCAGACGTGGTCTTACATGTAACCAGATATCAATACCACTGTCCCAGACAGGGTCTTACACAAATCAATGCGATGCCAATGTCCCAGACATGGTCTTACATGTAACCAAATATCGATGCCACTGTCCCAGATAGGGTCTTACACGAATCTCATATCAATGCCAACATCCTAGACGTGGTCTTACACGAATCTCATATCGATGCCAACGTCCCAGACATGGTCTTACACGAAATCTTGAATCAATGCCAACGTCCCAGACGCGGTCTTACATGATATCACATAACAAACACCTATGTCATGACATAGTTAATCCTATCCATTCCTAGGTTCGTACGGGACTTCTCGAATATTAACTATTTCTCGATACTTTCTCGGAATCCATAAATTCATCATTCATACACATTCATCACAATGTAATCTCATATGAATATACATAATTTAATACAAATACATTTATTTGCATATAGACTTACCTTATACGGGAGGAACGAAGATAAACGGCTATTCGATAACTTTCGACTTCCCTCGGTTTAAATCTATTTTCTTCGGTTCTTGATGTATACATATTAAAATTTAATCCATTTATTCATCAAACTATTCAATTCAATTGAAATACACATATTTAAGGCAATATACAAATTAACCCTCACATTTGCACATTTTATCAATTTAATCCCTATTTCACAAAATCACAAAATACACATAATTTCAAGTTACCCATGCCTAGCCTAATTTTCATATGCTTCTTACTAGTCCAAATATTTCATTTATTTTACAATTTAGTCCCTAAAATATTATTTTCAATTTAATCCAAAATTACTAAATTCACTAAATGCAAATACAAAATATTACATATTTTCCATATTTCATCATAAAACATCACAAATCACATAAGTTCATCAAAGTCTCATTTCAAAAACATCATCAATTCTCAAAATTAAGACATGGGTTTTGAAGTATACGAAGCAACAATTGCAAAAACGTAGAAATTATCGAAAACCGATCAAAAACACATACCCGATTTAAGCTTGAACCTTGGCCGAATGAAACAAAGCCTGACTCTTTCTTTTCTTTTCTACATTCAGTGGATGAATCCCAACAAAATGGCCACCATTTTGTTTTTATTAAATTATAATAACATTATTAAATATTTTACTAAATTACCATTAATGAAAACATTTATAATTCATAAAATGTATGGCTTTTTTGTCCATTACCAACCACTATCTATTAAAATGATTTAATTGCCTCATAAGGCTTCCCCATTTAAAAGCCATCTCAAATAGGCCATTAATGAAATAGAATACTACTTTTACGGTTTTGCAATTTAATCCTTTGCTCAATTTAAACTTTCAAACAAACGAATTAACTCACAAAAAATTTACACATGCTAATTCATATACTGCAGACACGAAAAATAATATTAAAATATTTTACTAACTCGAATTTGTGGTCCCAAAACCACTGCTCTGACTAGGGTCTAAATCGGACTGTTACAGCTTGAAATTGGCATATTTCTTGTCCACACAGCTAAAGATATGTGCGTTTGTATCAGTCGTGTGTGACACACGGCCATGCAACACAGCCGTGTGTCCCCTATAGGTTTCAAAGGATTGCAAGCTTGGCACACAGGCATGTAAGGCCAATTCGAGAGTTACACGGGCATGTGGCTTGGTCCTGTGACCCAAGTCAAAGAGTTACACAGGCACGGATATGGGCTGGGTCATGGCCGTGTGTCCCTACTTCGAATGTCCACACGGCTTGAGACACGGGCATGTTGATAAGGTATGTATGCACGAATCTAGTGTCGTAAGAATTTACCTATTGAGTCTTGTAACGCCCTAAATTTGGGCCTAGAATTATTGGCCAATTGGGCTTTGGTCTTTGAGTCTCAAAAATTTTTTAAGTGAGCAAGAAAATGACAAGTTGCATGTTTGCTTTAATGGTTAAGGAATTTAGAGTGTCTAGGGGTGTTGGATATGTTCTGGGATCAAGTAAGGGTACAGGAAAAATTTTGGTTTTAGCCCCAAGGGAATTGACTTCAGTCAGTAGGCCTCTTAAGCAGATTAAGGGGAAAATAGGACACAAGTGGGCATATGGTCCAGTGGCAAGGTGGCATCACTTAGGGAGCTATAAGGTGGCGTGTTGTCAGCTGAGGAGGTCCAAAAGGTTCGAGCATTAGGAGTGGTATTTTTGGAGTGTTTTATTTTGCATAGGTGGATGGCCAGAGTTGTCTTGAATGTGCAATCTTGCGTTGGAGTGTTTGGGTGGTAAGGGGAACTGATATTGGAGGGAAATTCGGATAAGGCTAAGGTGTTATCAGGGAGAAAAGCTAGGAGATGAGGAGTGTGAAGTGTTGGTGCCGAATGAGATTGTGGGGGGAAGGTAGGATTCGTCTTTGGCTATAAAAAGGAGGGTACCGAATCCTTTTGAGAGGTTCTTGGAAATTTTGTTTTCTCCCCCTTAGCCAAATTCTTCCACTTCTCAAAAAAGAAACCATCATTCCTTCACTCAAATTTTGTTTTTTTCCCTCTAGCCGAATTCTTCTCTTGAGAGTTGCCTAAACACCTTTTTCTCTCTAACTGCTCAGAAGTTGAATCCTCCATACCATCTCTTTTCAAATTCCCTTTCTTGTTCACCTTTGGTTCTAGCCGATCACTTCTTCTCTTCTTCTCCCTATTGGTGCCAAATAGTCCTCGTCACCATACTAATCTCAAAAGTCGAATACTTCTTGGGCTGATTGCTTATTGGGTAAGTACTTAGTCAATTTTCCTTTAGTATGTTCGGTAAAAGCCAAAGGGCTATCTAACTTCTCCTTGTCGTTAACCTTATATTAACAAGGGTAGGGTTCAAAGATCATAAGCATGGTAGGTAAGGATCGTTAGCAAAAGGTAAGTGCACTCATCTCGGTTGTGGTTTAGTAAATGGTCGAATGTGGTATGGCTTGTAAGGGTGACTTATGTGGAATATGAGTCACTTGATCTTGATGATATATGCTTGGGTGTAGATCTAGGGGATATTCGCGAATAGTAGCTAAGGAAGGGCTACTAGAACGTGTGGCACACGATAAGGTTACGGTGAGGTTTTGATTTTCGATAAAGTATGTGTTAAGCCATGGTTAATCGTTAATGTTGTCTATTGTACGTTCGTGATTAAGGGATTTGCAGCATGTGTTGTTACCAGGTGTGTACAAACACTACACACACACGATATCGACAATACCGGAAAGTTGAAAATCTTAAAGTGGCTAAATGGGCCCGGTGGGCCCTGAGGCTAAGTTTGATGGAATCGATTGATTTAGTTATATGAATTGAGTTAGTCATGCATGTTACTTGATCTGGAATTATTTTGGGCCTAATAGGCCATAAGAATGAAATTTGGGCCTAATGGGCCATAAGGATGTGATTTGGGCATAAGGGGCTATATGAATGTAAAATGGGCTTGATGGGCTTGATGGGGACATAGACAAGTATGCTAGGGTTTAATGGACTTTAGCCCTAGTTCTGAACAATTCTTAAACCGCATAAGACTTAATCTAATAATTAAACATGTCCGTGAACAAGTCTCTGGGTTGGAGTGTGGTAACGGACATATGCATGTCTAGGATTGGATCTAGGGAGAGCTTGGTACTTAAGCGGTCCTAGTGGCCCACCTCCTCTTCTTTGGAATCCTACTTGGTGCATAGTGTTTGTTTGCTTTAGCCGCAAGGACTTGTTAATTGGCCAAAGTCTATAACTAAAACCCGAGAGGGACCAAGTACCCCTGATTTGGAATTACCAAAATACCCTTAGTTTGGAAAATTACCATAATACCCTCGATTTACAAAATTACCAAAATACCCCTAATTTGTAAAATTACCAAAATACCTTTAATTTGTAAAATTACCAAAATACCCCTGATTTGGATATTTATGAAAATACCCCTACAAGGTAGAATTACGATAATATCCCTGTAGGGTAGAATTACGATAATACTCCGGTAGGGTAGAATTACAATAATACCCCTGTAGGGTAGAATTACAAAATACCCTTGATTGTGAAATGACTAAAATACCCCTATGTGATGAGTATGAGTTTTTATGGATGTTACTTATGTGTTTGTTGCATTCATATGATATTCTGTTTAGGATGCATATGGGTGGTAATTATGGTACGGAGGAAGAATTTGAGGATCACATAGTAGCTTGACGACCGTGGATCCACCGGTGGCTTTAAGCCCATTATATGATTACCAGCTTTGTTGTAACGTTGAGTAGTGTCGTTGTTGGTGCTACCTTTGGAGTGTAGCGGATGGGTGGGTCGATTTAGAAATCCCCACAGGAGTGTAGGGTTGGAAGGGAAATGGAGTGTAGCGGATGGACATTTGGGGAGGGTTTTGCATAAATTTGTTTTCATGTGATATGATATGATATGATATGATATGAGGTCGTTGTGGGCTAAGGCCCAAGACCACTGATTTTGATAGGGCTTAGGCCCAATGTGATAATTGCATATTGAATTAATTGCCAAGGGTCGTACATACTGAGTTTCGAAACTCACACCCTTTTTATTAAATGTTTCAGATGACCCTCAGTAGACGACTCAACGTGGAAGGAGGACTCGGAGGTGACCACACTACAAGCAGTTCTTTTTTTTTTGAAAGACTTAGTTTTAAATTGCTTTGTTTTCGTTGGGTTGTAATAAGGCCTTGTACTCCGATTTGACTTTAGATTTTGAGTTTTGTTGTTTTTGTTTCAACTGTTTACCTAATTGTTGAACCTGGATAAATTTCTTAAGTTCAAACATGGGCTTTTACAATGACTTAATAAGATTCAAGGATTTTGGGCTTTTAGGCCTTAAATTTTAACTTAGCAAAATCGTTTTGAAATTGTCATTGATGTTACATCACTAGAATTGGTCATAACGTCTGGGCTGGGTCTGGGGGTGTTACAAGTCCACTGAATTTGTGGTTCAAGTAATGAATCTCCAAGGTCAGTATGTGCTAGTTGATAAGGTTTGTAAAACATGTCCTTTGATGATTCGAAGTTGTAACTTTTCGACCAATTTGATGCTATTACCATTTGATAAGTTTGGCGTGATTCTAGGTATAGATTGGTTGACTTTGCATGATGCCATTGTGAACTGTAGATGAAAGCTTATGGTGTTAAAGTCTCAGAATGGTGAAAAGCTTCAGATTGAATTAGATAGACTAGATAGTATGCTTAATGTTATTTCGACTATGTTAGCACATAGATATGTTAGAAAAGGCTGTAATGTGTATCTTGGTTATATATTTGATTTTAGAGTTTATGAGTTGAAGCTAGAATTGGTTCTAGTGGTATGTGAATATCCAGATGTATTTCCAGAGGAATTATCTAGGCTACTGCCGACCTGAGAGGTCGAGTTTGCTATTGAGTTAGACCAGGAACATCTCTGATATCGACAGCCCCTTACAGAATGGCACCTATAGAGTTGAAAGTGCAGTTGCAAGAGTTGACAGATAGAGGTTTTGCTCGAACCAGTTTCTCACCTTGGGGTGCACCAGTTCTATTTGTTAAGAAAAAAGACAGATCTATGTGATTATCTATTGATTATTGCCAGCACAACAAAGTTATGATCAAGAACAACTTATTCCAAAACAACTTCAACCAAAACAAGGCTATAATTCCACATTTTAAGCACAAAACCTATTCAATTTAGCTACTTAAAGACATCACTTTAACCATTCACATTTCACCACAAGCATACCAAAAGGACCATATATTACAAATACCTAAAAGTGGCCAATAGACTAAAGCTTGCCTAAGCATTATAAGTCTAACATACAAAATACATATTCATACCAAAATGTTCACTAACACATTCAAGACATTTATTATAAAAAGGTCCTATACATGCCATTTATAACCCTGGCCAAAATATCTAAAAAACTATGGAAGTGACTATTGGATAATATGATAGATCTCCGACAAGCTTCCAATCGGTCGAGCTTCCAATAATTTACAAAACAAAGTAACTATATAAGCAACTCGTTCTTAGTAAGCTCGTATAAATTCAAACATAACTTACTATTCTTAAGCTCAATTTATAAATTATGTATAACATCATTACCATGCTCATAAGCTAAATAAACCCCTATAAACACCACCAAACTCACAAGTTAGTAAGTTCATACATGCTACATATGAGTTCAACGATATTGTAAGTAGATTTTCATGTACACAACATTTATCCGATTAACCTTTTCATAAGATCATGAACCATTATCCAATTATATACATACCTTGCCATTAACCTTTGCATACCTGTTGAACCATCTAGAATTACATTGGATACTTGGGAAAACCGTAACATTTCCTTTTCAATAGTGCTCACACGAGTTGTGAAATGGACCTGCTCACACGAGCTATGGGTCAAAATGTTAGCTACACGATGTTGCTCACACGAGCTACGAAGAATCCGCAACAAATACAAGATCTCAGCCATATGTAGGACATTCAAGAGCAAAGCTATAGGTTAGTTGCGCCTAGTTGCTTCGGTCTCAAAAACATAAAAATGACTAGGAATAAACTCAAAATCCATACCATGCAAGCTCCAAAGAGATGACTGAATGCTCAAACCCCTTCCATGGCTTTTTTCTTTCTCAATTTTAGCAAAACATCAAAGAGAAGATGATTGCCTTAATTGTTTTATTTAATTTCACACTAATTAGTTAATTACAAAGTTTCCATTAATTAAACATTCAATTTACACAACCAACACTCATAATCGTCCACTATATATAAGCACATGGTATATTTACCATTTAAATTCATAAATTTTTATTTCCTTAACTATTTAATACCTATTACTATTAAAACTAACTTTTGAATCTTTCACAATTTGGTCCTTTTTACCTAATTAACCATTTAAACTTCGAAATTTCTTAACGAAACTTCAATACAACCCTAATATAACCCCATAGACTTTAAATAAATATTAAAATAATAACTCACTTGTCAAAGTCATGGTCTCGAAACCACTACTTTTGACACCATTAAAATTGGGCTATTATAAGGAGGAGACTCGCAGTGGTTCGTAACGATAGCTCATGGCGGTGGAAGGGAGTAGGAGTGAAAGGGCAGCGTCTATGGTGGTAGGAGGTCTTTGATGGTGGTGGAAGGCTCAATTTTTGTGGTTGGAAAAAAAATCTAATAAGAGGTGGTGGTGGTTCTATTTTGATTTGAGAGAAAAAGAAGATGAAGAGAATTTAAAAAAAATGGAGATTAGGGTGCAAATGAGGGTGGTGGATGACACAAGGGGTGTGTGTAGCTTAGTCAACCATGACCAAGTTCATTGCATCATTATCTTATGGTAAGAAAGGAGGTTGTGGCAAGGGAGTGAAACAAGGAGTGAAAAGGGGGATGTGTCTCACAACATAATGCAAGGTTTGACTTGCTAAATGAGGAATGAAATCCTCCACATATGGCAACAAGGGGGTGGACGGCAAGGTTGGAATGCACATGCCAATTGTGTGCAAAAAGTTAATTAAAAAAATAGGAGAACATTAGGGTTCAAACTAAAGACTTCTAATATAGCTAATGAGCTTCCTTCCACTAATCCACAACACTTGTGTTCATTTTTGCGCAAATAAAAAAAAATATAGGATGACATTTACTAAGGATTTGAAACAAATTTACACCAAATAGAAATTATTGAGAGTGAAGGGATTCGAACTCAGATCATCAAGAACAACTCCACCACTACTAAATCACAATAATTGATATTTATTTATTATCAAATGAGTAAAAGATTATCTAAATAAAAATTTGATCCAGACCACTTTCAGTTCATTAACTCAATTTTTACTAACCCGATTTTTGGGATATGACATAATCTCCTCAATCAAAGTTTCTCGCACTTGTAACTCTACAAGCAAACCACCATTATTAGATAAACTCAACTTAGCGAACATTGCCCACAACTCTAACATAGATTTCCTACTCAACTTAGCTCTACCCGGATGGTACTCAATGGTACAGTCATAATCTTTCAAAAGCTCGATCCAACGCCTCTGTCTTAAGTTCAACTTATTTTGTTTGAGGAGATACTTAAGACTCTTATGATCTGTATAGATGACACATCTCTCCCCATAAAGATAGTGTCTCCAAATCTTAAGAGCAAAAACCACAATAGCCAATTCCAAATCATGTGCTGGATAGTTGCACTCATGTGGCTTGGCTTGTCTCAAACCGTAAGCTACAACCTTCCTGTCTTGCATCAGCACGCATCCAAGACCTAAATAGGATGCATCACTACAGACCATGAAACCTTTCCTAGACTCAGGTTGAATCAACATTGGTGCTTGAGTCAAAATGGCCTTAAGTTTCTCAAAGTTAGCTTGCTACTCATCGGTCCACTTATGCAGTCTTTATCAACAACTTAGTCTTCAGAGCCACAATCAATGAAAATCCTTCCACAGACCTCTTATAATAGCCAGTAAATCTGAGAAAACTCTGAATTTCACTAACATTCCTAGGCTGCTTCTAATCTAAGATAGCTTTGATTTTCTTTGGATCCACGCAAATTCCCTCAACAAATACTATGTGTCCCAAAAACATCACCTCTCGGAGCCAAAACTCGCACTTACTAAGCTTCGTATACAAATTTTTCTCTCAAAAGGTTTGCAGGACCAACCTTAAGTGCTCATCATGCTCCAACTCAAACTTGGAGTAGCTCAAGATATCGTCGATAAAGACTACAATGAATCAATCAAGATAGGGTTGAAAGACCTTATTTAATGAGTCCATGAACGCGACAAAATCATTCGTAAGCTCGAAGGACATCACTAAGAACTTGTAGTGCCCATACTGAGTCTTAAAAATAGTCTTCGGCACATCAACCTCCTTCATTTGCAACTGATAGTATCCTGACCACAGATCGATCTTATAGAAAACTGTAGCACATCAAAATTGGTAGAATAGGTCATTGATCCTCGGCAATGGGTACTTATTTTTATTAGTCAACTTGTTCAGCTGACAGTAATCGATGCACAGCCTCATAGATCTATCCTTCTTTTTCACAAAAAGGACCAGAGCTCTCCGCAGCAACACACTTGGCCTTATGAAGCCACGATCCAACAATTCTTGTAACTGAGCCTTAAACTCCTTGAGTTCTTTAGGTGCCATGTGATAGGGTGCAATGGACACCTGTGCTATCCTAAGCAACAACTCAATTCCAAACTTGACCACACGTTCAGGAGGTAGACCAAGTAGCTCTTTTGGAAAAACGTCAGGAAATTTCTTCACTGCTCGAATGTTCTACAATGCAACACTATCCATATTCATGTCCAAGATGTATGCAAGATAGGTATCACACCCCTTACGAACCAACTTCTCTACTACCTAGGCAGAAATCACATTTTTAAGATAATTCGAATGCTCTCCAACCACAATAATCTCATTCTCGAAGTAGCCTACTTAATTCATTTAGTGTTGCAGTCTAAGATAACTCGATGCTCGCTCAACCAATCCATTACCAATATGAGATAGAATTCTCTAAATGGTAGTTTGATAAGGTCGGCATGGAACACCTCCCATTGCACTTGCAATGGGAAGTGCTTATAGATTTTGTTCACTTGTACAGATTATCCTAAGGGACTAAGTACTATCACATCACTAACTGTTTCCTCTACTCGGATACCTAGTTTCTCAGCCACTATACAGGATACATATGAATTGGTAGAACCATTATCTATCAATGCAAAATAAGGAATGTCATTAATAGTAAAGGTTCCTATTATCACATCAGTAGCATCACGATCCTCTCGATGCCAGGATGCATACACAAGTGTTGACTGCCTCGTATCAACTCAATTAACACCCTGATCCGACGCTCACTATTTCTGACATATATTACCTCCTCTATTTTGTCCTCGAGCTATTTGTGATTGCTGACCAACTCTCTTATTCGAGCATTATTCTAGCCTTGTGCTTGCACCTGCTCATTCAACTGAGGACATTCTCGAATCTTATGGTCCAATGACCCACATTTTAGGCATGCACCCATTGTAACACCCTTCACCCATATTCAACGCTGGAATAGGGTTACGAGCATTACCGAACTTATTTCACAAATAACATACATTTCACATACATTTTCAAATTTCAAACAAACATCACTCAAAATCATTCACATTGTCCCTAATATAAGCTTACGAGGCCCTAAACATGCATTTTGGGTGGTTTGAGACTAACCGATAACTTATGAAATTCATGGAAAAACTTAAAATTTCTTATGAAATACAGGGGACACACGCCCGTGTCACAGGCCGTGTAGACATTAGAAAATGGGATCACGTGGTCGTGTCCCAGCCCGTGTTCGACCCCATGTAACTCTCTGACTTGGGTAACACAGCCAACCACACGCCCTTGTGCCCTTCTAAATGGTCACACACGCCCGTGTGCCAGGCCGTGTGTTAGTCCGTGCCAAACCTGTAGGGTATACTGACTTGTGCCACAAAACCAAGTCACATGCACGTGTGCTGGGCCGTGTAGAGCATACTGACTTGATTTCCAATTTAACACCAGGGGACACACGACCATGTAACCTACTCATGTGTCACACATGGCTAAGACACACGCCCGTGTCTCTAGCCGTGTGGACAAAAATAGGTTATTTACCAAGGCATCTTACCACCCAAATTTGCATACAACTACACCAAACCAAAATGGCACCAAACATTACATTAATAGTCATTCTCCAATTTCAAATAAGCTTAATTCATGTCATTTAAATACCAATATATACAAGGTAGACAAAAACCACAATATGCCCTTCAATTTCATACTAAACCTTACTTTCACAAATCATCAATGTGGACACTTCCAATTATGCATCATTTTACCTAAACTCATAAACATACCAATTCTCAAATATTAATCATTTACGACAATCATTTGCATAGCAATTATCAACACAAGACAAAGGCCTTTTGCATATATATATACACAACCAAATCAACCAAAATAAGCCAACTCTCATGGTTATATACAAAACCAAACATGAAACATTTACAAGCCAATCCAAATGGCATTACCAAACTATATACCAAAATGACCAAAGCTCCTATACATGCCATATAACCAAAACAAAAGCTCAAAAATACCAAAGTGATAGCTTGATAGTGTGATGAGATCTCTGATGATTCCCAAATCTGAGCTAGCTTTGATTTCACTATAAAACATAGAAAAATAAACAATGTAAGCTATAAAGCTTAGTAAGCTCGTATGAAATAATAAGCAAAGCTCACCATTCAAATACCTTTCAAGAATATGAACATAACATAGTACAATACATTTAATCACAATGTTAACATATATTCAGTCACATAATTAACCATGAACTCACAACTTCCATAGATTCAATGCTTATATAGTTTCCGTACATACCTGTACTAATATGTATCTATTTCTCACCATTTTATATCTTCGATATACCAATTGAACCATTCAGAATACTATCGGATACCCAGGAAACTCACACCTTAAGTGCCATATCTATATAGCCGAAGTTATCTCAATCTCATATCATATATACTGCTCACTCTCGAGCTATCAAAAGGTTTGCTCACACAAGTTGACGGTCATGACAAAGCTACACAGTGCTACTCACACAAGCTGATGAGTATCCGCAGCACATGCCAGATACCTTAGCCACCGGTAGGACGTACGGACTAGCACCAAATCACATAATCCCTAATGACATGGCATTCGTATCCTAATCTATTCATAAGGTTCAACCGAGTTTTCTTGTTGCCAAACCATCGTTGAATATATTTGTAATGTCGTATACACAATATATTCAATATTAAAGCATTTAAAGCACAATTATAATAATGCTTATTAACATACAAACTTACCACAATCGCTAAAACGACAGAACGAATTGACTAGTCCAAATCTTATTTTTCCCCTAATCTAAATCTAAATTTCACTTTTCTTGATCTAATTGTAATAAAAATTAACTTATTTAATTATCACTCTATTCAATTTAATCCAAAATGCATATTAAGGCAACTTTACATTTTTGCCCCTAATATTTCAACATTTTTACTATTTAGTTATTATCTCATAAAAATACAAATTCATGCAATTCAACCTATACCATGCTAGCTAAATTTCAATTAGGTCCCTAGCAGCCTAAATTTTTCATTTATTTCACAATTAAACCAAAAAATTTCAACATTTCTCAATTAAATCCCTAAATAACAATTTTGTCAAAAATCACTTTACAAATGTTGTTTATCTAACAAAAAGCATGCATTTTCTATCATCAAACATCAAAATACACTTATATTCATCAATGGAAAAACCCTTAACCTTTAAAAATTTTGCAAAATAGTCCCTAGGCTAGCTAGATTAAGTGCAACGATCTCAAAAACATAAAAATCATTAAAAACGAGACAAAATTCGTACCTAAATGGACAACAATGTTTTGACCGAATATCAAGCCCTAACCATGGATTTTTCTTCTTCAAATTCGGTTGAAGAAGAACATAAAAGATGATGACCATTTGTGTTTAATTATTTTATTAACATGTATTTATAATTACTAAAATAACCTTATTACATAACCATTTAATAACATCCATTTTATGTCCATAAATGCACACCCAAATAAAAATGGTCTAATTACAACATAAGGATCTCTACTTTAATATTCCATAGCTATTAGATACCTTTAACTAATAAAACACAAGTTTTACACTTTATGCGATTTAGTCCTTTTTTATCAAATTAAGCACTTTAAACGACAAAATTTCTAAACAAAATTTTCACACAATAATATTACCATGCTGTAGAAATTAAAATAATAATAGAATAATTATTTTGACCTCATATTTGTGGTCCCAAAACCACTATTCCAATTTTACTAAAAATGGGATCTTACACCTATGCCTCTCCAACACTCACCCGGATGTCTCTTGGCACATGTGGCATAATTTTGGATCTTATCCGCTAAAAAAACAAATTTATGGTGGGGTTGATCATCTCTAGCTCACTTAACTGGATGCTGAGCCTGTCCACTAGGACCAAGATCCCTCTTATCCGGAGCCCTGACTTGCTCCTTCCGTTCGCGCTCATTGCTCGTGACCTTCTCACAGATCTTGGTCTTCTCTACCAAAGCTTTGAGGAATCTTTCTTGTAGTGGTGCAACTTGCATCATCAAATCATATCTAAGCACAAATCAAATCGAGCATACACTTATCTTGCTCATCAACTACCATTCCTGGAGCATAGCGGCTAAGCCTTAGAAACTCTGCCTCGTAATCGACCACGGACTTATTACCTTGCCTCAGCTCAATGAACTCAAGCCTCCTAGCCTCAACATATATCACTCCCACATATTTCTTCTGGAATTCCCCTAGAAAGTAATCCAAACATTAAGCGATTAGCTGGGGTGCCTCTCACAATAGCTTGCCATCAATGTAGGCCTCATCACGTAGTCATGACACTGTCCCCTTAAGCTTTTGTTCAGGGGTACACTCCATATCATCGAGGATCCCCTCTGTGGCCTCCAGCCAATACTTGAATACAGTGGGGATTGTCCCAACAATGCCTCTAAATAGTTTGGCCTTACTTGATCGAAACCTCTCAACAATAGTGCCACGGCTGTTAGCACCAGATTAGGCATATGCCACTCATTCTAAAATCATATCATGGCCTGCAATATAGCCTCATTCACAGGCTCTTGTTGACTCTTGTCAATAGTAGGTGCTCACTCCACACTCTTCGCAACAAGCTCGAGGGTTTACACCCAAGACGTGGATGAGTCGATTTGGATTCTTTGACTCGTTTCCCCACGTGCTCCCATTCCCCTAGTTTTAACACCATGAGTACTCTTTTTAAAATTTTATGTTGTCAAAAGAGATAAGTTTTGTAACACCCCAAACTCGGCCTAGAAGTTAGGTTCGAATCTGGCGTGTCACATTGAAGGAAGTTGAAAAGCTAAGCAATTGTTTAGAAAAGTTTTATCGAATTTTTGAACTCCGACTTTGTTATTTGTTTGAGAAAAACTCTATTTTCTAAATGACCATTTAAAAGTTATTATTTTGAAAAACTATTTTGTTATGAAAGTTGAACTTGCATAGTTGCGTAAACATGATATTTTAGAAAATGATTACTAATGTTTTAAAAAAACCCCATATTTATAAGTTTAATAGTTATAAATAAAAACTCAGAAAAATAAACCAATGGCCTTATTACAAAATATTAACCCAAAATAAATAATCTTAAACTAAGGTAAAAATCGAAATTACTAAAGCTCACGAGTAGTATCTCCAATCTATAGCCACCCCGAGTCCTCCACGGCTCCCAATCCTCCATCGCTGGGAATTACCTGAAACATTTAATAAAAAGAGGGGGTGAGTTTATGAAAACTCAGTGTGTAAATCCCCTTATGAACCATAACTGGGCTCGAGCCCATTCAAATACCATCTGGGCCTTAGCCCTTACAAAATTACCTTGGGCGAAGCCCATACCAAAACAGACTGGGCCTCAGCCCTTTTTAACAGAGAATAGTATATAATCAGGTATCAATGTAATGTGATGCAAATCTCAACCCAACCTAGATATCCATCCTCTACACTCCACCCGTACCAACCCATCACACCGTGGGGATTTCTACAATCAACCCTCCATCCGCTACACGCCTCATATGTGGCACCAAGCCACTTATGGTTCTAGACCACCGTGATACTAGATCACTATGATAGAGTCACTATTAACATATGTGGGGCCAACCCACCGTGGTACCAAACCACCGTGACAATCCCTAATGAATGTATGTAATATCCTAGATTAGGGGTTATGCATTTGACGCATAATTCATGAATTAATAGGCTTAGTGTGTGGGTGAGTGTGTTTAAGGGGTTTGGACAACCTTAGGAGATGGGGAAAATGCATCGGAAAAATATTGGAATGTTAAGTTTAAAAGAGGAAAGTGAACATTTTTGGAAACTTGTAAATGTAAGGAAATGTTTTAGAAATGTTAAGTTTAAAAGAGGAAAGTGAACATTTTTGGAAACTTGGAAAAGTAAGGAAATGTTTTAGAAATGTTAAGTTTAAAAGAGGAAAGTGAACATTTCTAGAAACTTGGAAATGTAAGGAAATGTTTTAGAAGTGTTAAGTTTAAAAGAGGAAACTAAAACCAGGTGGCCTTAAGAAAATTAGTAGAGGGAATTTGACACAAGAACGGGCTTGGAGAAGTGGCTAGGAGGCACCACTTAAAGCCCAGTAAGTGACGCCACAATCTAGGGGGAAGGAGCCTAGGTTCGAGTCACGTGGGAAGCAAATAAAAGAGTTTTATTTTGCTGCAAGGAGCAAGGGAGTTGGACGGCACCAAGGCACTTGGGGAAGAGTTTAATTCTCTTTAAAATTTGGCAAATAGATAGATAATGATGGACTATTATTATTATTATTATTAAGAGATAAGAGATAAATATTGGATTAAGTTTTATTAAATTGAATGGGTGATAATTAAAGTGATAAAGTTATCAAAATAGGAGTGATGGCCAAGTAAAGGATTTTAAGTTAGTAATTTTGGCTACTAGAGGAAAGGAGAGCCATTCATCATATCTTCTTTCATCTCTTCTCTCTGTCAAATTTCCTAGAGCATCTCTTCTTCTTCTTTTTGTTAGCCAAAGCCGAAAACTAAAGTAAGCCTAGCCAAATTCTTCATAGCTTTTGTGATCTCCATTAAAACCGAATCCATAAACTCCTCAAGATACCATCATTAGCCGATTTCTTTATACCAATCAAAAGCCGAAATCAGGATCCTTCTAGCCTACATAGCCGTATATTGCTAAAGGTTCAAGCAAGGATTGCTGATCTCTAAAGTAAGGGTAAGATCTCATTCAGTTTCATCCTTTTAAGATTTGCCAAAATCTAGGACTAACCCCATTAATATCTTGTTGCCGAAACTTTGAAGAGATCTTTCGGGATTTACTAGATTTACTAAGTGTTGACTACAAGGAAGGAGAAATTCTTTTCCCAAAGGTACACCATAGGCCGCGTGTTCCCTAGTTATTCGGTGAGTTTCGAGATTTAAAATCCACAAGGTAAGTATCTATAGCATTCGGCCAAGGCCATGATGAGTAAATAGATGTGTTTCATTAATATTTAAAAGCCGAAACTAATCTATTCAAGTAATCTAGTGATTGTCGATATCAAGAAAGAAGGATACAAAGCTTTCGGCATTTGATTAGACATCAATCGGCAGCAATGTAAGGATTTAAGTGTACTAATCCTACTAGGATTTGGATTTATGGCCGAATGGCTCTTTACTAAGTACTAAGTGATTGATCAAATGTAGAGATTTAAGATTTAAGGCATTAGATCAAGCTTTTCGGGATTTAGAGTGAACTTGCTAAAGCGAATCAGGTGTGTACCCCACACTATTTCTTAATAAGTTTTATGGCAATGTTTAATATAAGTATGTGTATAAGAATGTGAATAGGGCCAAGGTACCATGTTATGGTACAAAGTACTCAGGTACGTTTCCTACTCCTACTAGGATTATGTTAAATATCTGTTACGACACACATATGAAATTATAAGAATGTGAAATAAGAATTTGGCATGTTAATGCATGATATGTATGATATGGGACATATGGGTTATATGAAAAGGGGAAGTGAATGTGGTGACCTAAGACCACAATATCTGAATGTGGTGACCTAAGACCACGATAACTGAATGTGGTGACCTAAGACCACGATATCTGAATGTGGTGACCTAAGACCACGAATTTTACCTAAGACCACGAATTTTATAAGGGCAATGAGCACGTCGACTTCAGCGACTGCCTTTGATGGTGTGTAGCGGATGGAGGGTTGACTTAGTAGTCCCCACGGTGTGCAGGATGGTACGGGTGATGTGTAGCGGATGGCATATAGGTTTGGGTTCGGGTTGCATCATCATTTTATATCTGCTATATGATTATGTATGTGATGTGATAATATGCCTGAATCTATTTGGACATAGTGTTTGTGTACACATTGAGTCTGTTGACTCACCCCATTATGGGAACCTTTTTTAGGTGATGATCAGTAAGGGACCGGGTCGGCAGGAGCTTAGGGATGGCCATGCTCAGCAAGAAATTCGTTTTATTTGGACTATTTTATTTTATGTACTTTGGTTTTAATTTTGGGATTTAATTGATGTAATAAGGCCATAGTTGGATTACTTTATTTTACTTTTATTTACTATGTACAAATTTTTATCAAGTGAAGTTTAAGTAAATTTATTTTAAAACAAAGCCTAAACGTTTTGTCACCTAAAGTAAAGGATTTTTAATAATGAGATAAACTTGTTTTCAACTCAAGCCCAACCCAAACCAATCTTTCTTACAAAACACACAAGTTTTTCCTAAGTACAAAAGAATTTTGAATCGGTTTACATCGAGGAACATACCAGATCCGGTCAAGGCTCGTGGGCCGGGTTTGGGGTGTTTCAATGTATGTGGGGCTAACCCACTGTGGTACCAAACCACTGGGACGAGTCACTGAATCATATATATATACATGGTATTTAACCACCGTGGCACCAAGCCACCGAGACATGGTCACCGAATCAGATATATGTGGGGCCAACCCACTTGTGGTACCAAACCACCGTGACAGTCTCTAACACTTCCCCTTTCGCATCACATACCAAACCCATGCAAAACATAGATATCAAATGAATGCAACATGCTCTCAACAAAGTGACAGATTACAGCATACATTTTCATACCCATTAATAAAACATTATAATCACTTACATGGTATCCCCAGCCTTACCCACAAGGGTATAACGACTTCCTATTCAGTCACTTCGGCTTTTCAGCCAAACAGTTAATAACACATATTAATAACAAAGTGTGAATATTTTACACACAATCATGCTAATCAACCCATAAGGGTATAACGATAATTTTACCCATCGAGGGTATTCTAGTAATTTACCTACCAAGGGTAATTCAGTAATTTTACAAACCAGGGTATTTCGATAATTTTACAAATCAGGGGTATTTTATAATTTACAAACTAAGGGTATTTCGGTAATTGTACAAACTAAGGGTATTTTGGTAATTTATAAACCAGGGGTATTTCGATAATTTCACAAACTAGGGGTATTTTGGTAATTTTACAAACCAGAGGTATTTTGGAAATTTTCCAAACTAGGGGTATTTTGGTAATTTTGTAATCCGGGGTATATCGGTAATTTCATAAACCAAGGGTATTTTGGTAATTTTATAAACCAGGGGTATTTTGGTTATTTTAGAAATCAAGGTATTAACGACCCAGCAGAAGGTCTACTGTCACCTCGAACGACTCAAGTATTCTACACAGAGATAATGATACGAATGGGCCTAAGGCCCATTCTCGGCCCAAGTGGGCCCACACACTCGTGTGGCCCATTTAGCCCAAACCTAGCCACATATATGAGATTCACATAGTCTAGTTCACTATCTATTACTCAATCATACAATTTACTCATATGGGCCCCTAAGCCCACTTGGCCCCTTTAGGGCCATCGTGGCCGAACAGCCCACACCTACAAGAATACTCAAGTAGCCTCGACTATTGCGTCGAAGCTTCCACACGTACGCTCCCACGCTCGTGTGACTACAATCGCCGTGTGACTGGCACTTCGGCATTTGTCGCTCTACAGCTAGAGTAGGGCGAGATACACACCTGATAGGAATCTGAAGCGCTGCTAAACCGCGCTCCGAGCACTCCTATGTCCAACGCCAACCAGGTATGCCCCTTCTCCTCCTAAATAGCTCTATATATAGTTAGCTTCTCACACTCCTTCTTTGTATCTTTCCGATGTGGGATTCCTCCGTCAGTATAGTTTAAATCCAAATCAAACTCTTACCGTCCAATCCGCAAAATAAATACTCCATTGCTTTTCATGAGATTCGAACCAAGGCTCCCTTGTAGCATAATCCACGCCGCTAACCACTTGGCCACGAGCTCCTCTTGTGACTAAAATCATGCGCAACCAAATATAAATCTATGGCCAAATTCTAAAGTCCATATAAAAAGAAAACCAAAATGTAAGAGCCAATACTTGAACCTTGGACCTCCTTCCTTTCTTTTGGCATCACCCCCTTGCCTCTTATGTGGCGTCACTTTGCTACTACACCACACACTCCACTTGTGTCATTTTTTCCACATGTTATTCTTAAAGCCTACTACTAACTCCTAGGGTTTTTTTTCACCTAAAACCAAAATTTCCCTAAAGCCAAAGTTTAAACTCGAGACTTCATAGAAGCCCCCTAACCTTCTAAAATCGCTCACCTACTAGATCCAACTTGCATTAAATCCATTCTCTTATTCTCTAAAATTTTAACCGCTACTACGCCCAAGGCCCAATGGGCCCAATCCTACTAGGCCCAACTTTGGGATGTTACAAATCTACCCTCCTTAAAGAAATTTCTTCCTCGAAATTTCCAAATATAAAACAATGCACATCCTAACCTACAACACTACACTCATCTCAGGCACTCGATTCTAAAACAAGAATACACTTTCTAATTTAAGCTTGGAACCTCTTCACATAACCAAATATCTAATACAGAAGCAAACAGATATTTAACAGTCATATTTAAAAAATTTTCATTCAAACATCACATCCAAAACATACACAGAATAAATACAGTCATTATAGCATATAATAATAAGTAAGGGGACTTATGGATTTGGTGCTAGAGACTCGGGTGCCATACTTCCAATAAAGATACTTTTTTTTAAACCAAATTTCAAATAACTTTGAAAAAAACATTTTCGAACCCATTTCACAGCCGAGTTTTAGCAACCTAGGCTCTGATACCATAATTGTAACACCCCAAACCCGGCCTAGAAGTTAGGCCCTAATCTGGCGTGTCACATTGAAGGAAGTTGAAAAGCTAAGCAATTGTTTAGAAAAGTTTTATCAGATTTTTGAACACCGAGTTCATTGTTTATTTGAGAAAAATGTGATTTGCTAAATGACCGTTTAAAAGTTGTTATTATTTTGAAAAACTATTTTTTATGAAAGTTGAACTTGCATCGTTGCGTAAACATGATATTTTAGAAAACGATTGCTAATGTTTTAAGAAAACCCCGTATTTATAAGTTTAACAGTTATAAAGAAATACTCAGAAAAATGAACCAATGGTCTTATTACAAAATATTAACCTAAAATAAATAATCTTAAACTAAGGTAAAAATCGAAATTACTAAAGTTCACGAGTAGTATCTTCGATGTATAGCCACTCCGAGTCCTCCACGGCTCCCAATCCTCCATCGCTGGGAATTACCTGAAACATTTAATAAAAAGAGGGGGTGAGTTTACGAAAACTCAGTGTGTAAATCCCCTTATGAACCATAATTAGGCCCGAGCCCATTCAAATACCATCTGGGCCTTAGCCCTTATAAAATCACCTTGGGCGAAGCCCATACCGAAACAGACTGGGCCTTAGCCCTTTTTAACAGAGAATACCAGATAATCAGGTATCAATGTAATGTGATGCAAATCCCGACCCAACCTAGATATCCATCCTTTACACTCCACCCATACTAGCCCATCACACCGTGGGGATTTCTACAATCAACCCTCCATCCACTACACACCTCATATGTTGCACCAAGCCACTCGTGGTTCCAGACCACCGTGATAGAGTCACTATTAAATATGTGGGGCCAACCCACCATGGTACCAAACCACCGTGACAATCCCTGATGAATGTATGTGGGGCCAACCCACTGTGGTACCAAACCACTGGGACGAGTCACTGAATCATAGATATATATACGTGGTATTTAACCACCGTGGCACCAAGCCACCGAGGCATGGTCACCGAATCAGATATATGTGGGGCCAACCCACTTATGGTACCAAACCACCATGACAGTCTCTAACACTTCCTCTTTCGCATCACATACCAAACCCATGCAAAACATATATATCAAATGAATGCAACATGCTCTCAACAAAGTGACAGATTACAGCATACATTTTCATACCCATTAATAAAACGTTATAATCACTTACCTGGTATCCCCAGCCTTACCCACAAGGGTATAACGACTTCCTATTCAGTCACTTCAGCTTTTCATCCAAACAGTTAATGACACATATTAATAATAGAGTGTGAATATTTTACACGCAATCATGCTAATCAACCCCTAAGGGTATAATGGTAATTTTACCCATCGAGGGTATTCTAATAATTTACCTACTAAGGGTAATTTGGTAATTTCGCAAACCAAAGCATTTCGGTAATTTTGTAAACCAGGGGTATTTCGATAATTTTACAAACTAGGGGTATTTTGATAATTTTACAAACCAAAGATATTTCGATAATTTACAAACTAGGGGAATTTCGGTAATTTTACAAACTAAGGGTATTTCGGTAATTTATAAACTAGGGGTATTTCGGTAATTTCACAAACTAGGGGTATTTCAGTAATTTCACAAACCAAGGGTATTTCGATAATTTTACAAACCAGGGGTATTTTGGTAATTTTATAATTTGGGGTATTTCGGTAATTTCATAAACTAGGGGTATTTTAGTAATTTTACAAATTAGGGTATTAAGGACCCAGCAGAAGGTCCACTGTCGTCTCAAACGACTCAAGTATTCTACACAGAGATAATGATACGAATGGGCCTAAGGCCCATTCTCGGCCCAAGTAGGTCCACACACTCGTGTGGCTCATTTAGCCCAAACCTAGCCACATATATGAGATTCACATAGTCTAGTTCACTATCTATTACTCAATATACAATTTACTCATATGGGCCCCTGGGCCCCTTTCGGGCCATCGTGGCCCAACAGCCCACAACTACAAGAATACTCATGGTGGCCTCGACTATCGCGTCGAAGCTTCCACACGTGCACTTGCACGCTCGTGTGGCTACCACCGTCGTGTGATCGGTACTTCGGTATTTGTCGCTCTATAGCTAGAGTAGGGCGAAATGTACACCTATAGGAATCTAAAGCTGCTAAACCGCGCTCTGAGCACTCCTACGTCCAACGCCAACCAAGTATGCCCTTTCTCCTCCTAGACAGCTCTATATATAGCTAGCTTCTCACCTTCTTTCTTTGTATCTTTCGATGTGGGATCCCTCCATCAGTAGAGTTTAAATCCAAATCAAACTCTTGCCGTCCAATCTGCAAAATAAATACTCCATTACTTTTCATGAGATTTGAATGCAAGCTCCCTTATAGCATAATCCACGCCGCTAACCACTTGGCCACAAGCTCATCTTGTGACTAAACCATGCGCAACTAAATATAAATCTATGGCCAAATTCTAAAGTCCATATAAAAAGAAAACCAAAATGCAAATGCCAAGACTTGAACCTTGGACCTCCTTCCCTCCTTTTGGCATCACCCCCTTACCCCTTATGTGGCGTCACTTTGCCACTACACCACACACTCAACTTGTGTCATTTTTTCCACATCTTATTCTTAAAGCATACTACTAACTCTCAGGGTTTTTTTTCACCTAAAACCAAAATTTCCCTAAAGCCAAAGTTTGAACCCGAGACTTCATAGAAGCCCCCTAACCTTCTAAAATCGCTCACCTACTAGATCTAACTTGCATTAAAGCCATTCTTTTATTCTCTAAAATTTTAACCGCTACTATGCCCAAGGCCCAATGGGCCCAATCCTACTGGGCCCAACTTTGGGATGTTACAAGTTTTATTATTATCACTTGAATATTTTTTCAATCAAAATTTTTGTTTTATCGCTTCTATACGAGTTTCACTATTTATTGTTCTTACAATCCAAATTTTGTCTTAGTCAAGAGTTTCCTATAGTTTCTTATAGTCTCAAAATCTATAGTTTTCACAATTTATAGTTTCAAATTCTATAGTTTCACATCTAAACAACACTTACCTTGGATCGGCTTCGAGAGGTCTCAGATTTCTTTATAACAAATCACATGTAGCATGTTTTTTCCCAAAATACCATTTCATGTTGCATGAAGTTTTTTGAAAACACTTTTACCCAAAGTTCAAGTTTTGAACCGTCTCTAATACCACTAAATGTAACCCCTAAAACTAGGCCTGGATGCTATGGCCCAATCTTAACGATTACATGGGCCTTGAATATGGCCAAATTGATTTTTTTTAAAAGAAAATTCACTTACCTTTTGAAAACATTTGCTTTTGTAAAACATCTTATACTTTTTGTTATAGAGTTATGTGTTCGTTTATATTTACAAATTATTTTAAATGTAACTTAGTTTTAAAACACATTTCTTTGATCGTTTAGAAATCACATAAAAACAACTCATGCATAAAACCTTATTATATCAAAATAGAATCCCATACCACAGTTCATAATATAAAATTTAAAGTCCCAAAATCATTTAAAAAAACCCAGTTTAAATTCCATAGTAAAATTCCAAAATAAGTTCAAAAAGTCAATAAAAACACCAAACTATTTCCAAAATCCATAACCACAAAAATATATTATACCAAGAGCCTCTCCAAAGATCCAAATTTGAGCCTTAAGTACGAGGATTACCTGAGACACACAAAACCATGGGTGACCTTTAAAAGACTCAATGTGAGATCAATACAAACACTTATTTTAACACATAACATAACACATCAAAAATATCACAAAGCATCTTTCACAAATTCACATATTATAACATTTATTGAATCAAAACATGGCATGCTTATGAACAATACACAATTATAGGATTTCCTACCCATCTCCGGTACACACCAATATCGAATTCCAAAACTCATCCATCCAATAGCATATCAGTTTGTGGACAAGACACCATATAGATACCGATGAACGGTCACGTAGCACATCGTGGACAAGCCACCACATAATTGTCGATACCGGCTGCATAATTGCAGTTAAACTGCCACATAGCTTCCTCCTTTCACAAACCCACCTCATGCATGTGATATGGCCATTTTTACACATATTTATCACTTATCACATTTTTTACATTTTCATGCTCATAACTTATGTATCTCGATTTTCACATATGCATACATCATGCTCATATTTTCACATATCACATAGTTCCATTTTAGCATGCTTTAACATCCCTAATCTATGTTAAAACATGGATCTTATCATATACATACAGATATCACATTTTAGATCTTCACATATTAATCTATCCATAAATCACATAAAATATGGGAGAGTTTGGGCAAAAATATAGGCCCGAAAAATGGGCTTGGACAAAAAAATATGGCCCATTTAAAAATAGTTCGGGCATCGGGTAAGCCATTTTTGGCTGGGCCCGGCCCGAATACACTAAAGGACAAAAAATCTATTTTTTATTTTTAATATTATTTTCTTATTATTTTCTCCTTATTTTGCTACCATTTAACTATTATGTTGCTATTGTTTGGATATTGTATCACACTTATTTTATTGTTAATTTTGTTATTATTTTAAAGACATTTTGTAAATTTTATTATTATTTTAAAGGCATTTGCTTGTGAAGTTGCATCTATCTTAGTGTTATTTAAGTATACATATTTTTTAAAATTTATTTTCAATTTTTGAGAAATATTCATTTTGATGTTTTTAGTATTTTTGGTGTATTATATATTTTTTAAAATTATATAAAAATAATATAAAATTTTAATATGGCCAAGCCAAGTCAGCCTGTGTTTTAACATTTTTATCTGAGTCGAGCTTGGGAAAAATCTTAGGCCTATTATTTGGGCCAGGTCAGGCCCGAGCCTAGCAAATAGGCCTAAATTTTTAGTTGAGCTCGGCCCGGCCCAGCCCATGCACAACTCTAGTTGAGATCAACATTGCACATATCACAAATCATGGATTTTTCACAACATTTAATAGTTTACATCACTTACTTGGTTTCCTTTTTTATTGAGTTTTTCAACTCCATACGAGTATTTAAGGTACTCACACATTAATTCATTAAATAACATTTTAATTAAATAATAATAGTAAACTTCATTTAAAACTAGAGTTAGATCCCACACATTAATATAGATCTAAACTGTTTGCTCCATTGTAGAAGTTTCGTTTAGGTCTAGTCTTGATCACAAATCTAAACACACGATTAACCCATTTTAGCCATGATCTATTCGAATAACGTGGCTTTTAATACGAGATTTAATGTGAAAATCTTACCAATACTTACCCTCAATTCGAATGCTCGAATTCGTCACTCTCACGATGTTTCACTATTGATTTCTCAGAGGATTGTTAATCGGTACTCATGTTAACACAATATTGTATTATTACTAATGATTTTTGAAATAATAAAAATAAAATATGAATTATTTAGGCCCTATATGTAATATCCCGAAATTAGGCCTAGTAGGATTGGGCCGATTGGGCCTTAGGCTTTAGAAAAAATTTGAGTATCATCTTGTTGATTGTGTTAGCTCGGATATGATTTTATTGTATGCCAAATATAGTCTTTAGAAGGCTTGGAATTAATTGGTTTAGAATAATTTTTAGTATGGAGAATTTAGTGAAGTGGATCAAGTGATTATGATGCTTAAGTTAATTTAAAGTGTTTAATGTTAGCATAAATAAGCTAGTAGTAAAGTGGTGTTGGCGCATGAGTAATTGCATGAGGGAAGAGGTTCGAATCCCATGAATGGCAATAAGGTGACTTTTATTTTTGCATGTGTATGGCATGTGTCGGTCAACTCTAATTAAGATAAGGTTGGACTTTATCATTTATGGATAGTAGACTAAAGGAATAAGGCAAGTTATTAGTTATGGTATGGAATCAAGAAAATAAGGAGATTGATAAGGGATTAGTGTTGGATTAATTTGATTTTATTAATTTAGGTGATAAAGGAGCAAGATAAGGGGTATGAGAGGAAAATGAGCTAGTGTGCCGAAATTGTGTAGTATAAATAGGGGGAGTGATCATCTTTGGCATCTCTTTTTCTTCATTTTATTTTCTTTGTGCCGAAAATTGGGTTTTCCATCTCATTTTCTCTCTATACCGAAAACACTTAAGGCTATTCTTCCTCTCCCCATTTGCTCTCTTGTGGCCGAATGTTTCATGACCATTGGAAGCCATAACTGACGATTTCTTTGTGGTAGCCGAATTTCTTTAGTATTCTCTAAATCGAATCTATAATTCCTTGTTATTTTCTTTAAGAAGCCGAATACATTCTTCTTTTCTGTGGCCGAATCAAGCTAGAGCCTGTAGAGAGGAAGGTGTCGACATTCTTTTTTTCCATCAAGCTTTTAATCGATTTCGGATAGTGAGGTAAGGGGTTGTCGTTCTATTTGTTTCTCGTTATTTTATCAAATCGAGGAGACTAACTCCCTTTTCTTGTGATGGTTGAATTCATGGAAGGAGTTATCAGGATCTCTGTAGGCTAATGTTAAAAGGGATAGGAAGTCTTTCGAGATTTTGATTACTCAAGGATTTCGACAGTTTCAAGAACAAGAAGTAGTATTTCGGGATTAAGTAGACTATGCCAAAAAGGTGCGTAGTTATCGCACTGTTCTCTTGTTGTGTGTATGTATTATATTTATGTATATGTGACATGATGTGAATGGTAGCCGAAGTAAGGGCTAAAATGGTGGATACCCATGATGGGTAATCGTTCAACCAGGTCAGTATTTTATGACATTGATTTACATTTGATATATGTATGAAATGTGATGGCATGTGATGTATAATTGTTCAGGTGATATGTTGCCATGATATATATGAATGCATGGGACTTGGGATGCGACTATCGAAGGAAAGGGTGTACTTTATGTACGTGGTCTAATGTTAGCCTTGTGCTACATTGGCGCTTGATGTTGGCTATGTGCCTCATCAAGGGAGGTGTTGGCTAGGTGCTACATCTCGGCGGTTGATAACTGTGTGCATCACCGTGGACTGATTGATATGTGGGATCACTTATGTGATCGGTGGCTCAGCCACGGCCTTGGGCAGCAAGTCTGCCAAGGTAAGATATGTGGATTACTTGGTTGATCGGTGGATTAGCCACGGCCTTGGGCAGCAGGTCTGCCAAGGTAGGTGTGACGGATGGACATTAGGTTGGGTTGGGCTTCATGTTGCATATTTATGCATTTTGCATGACTGATTATGTGGATCAATGTGGATATGGGCCAAGCCCAATATGTGAAATTTTGTGGATATATTGCCTTATCATCTGATATGTGATTGATGTGTGGATATGGGCCAAGCCCATACGTGGAGGCATGTGTAATAACTATGCACTGAGTCTGTTTGACTCACCCAATTTTTCTAAAACCTTTCAGGTGATGCATAAAGCTTGGACCGGGTTGGAGTGGATACGAGGTGGCCCATGCAGAAATGGATTCTCTTTATACAATTTATGTTTCAGTATTTTAAGTATTTAATTTTTGTAATAAGGGCCATTTTAAGTATTTAAGGACTTTTATTATGTTTTAAGTTGGTTTGTCGATTATATTATTATTTGAAAATGTTTTATTTTAAACAAATTAGTTTTACTTGAAATTTTAATTACACAATGTTTTAGTAAAGACAACAAAATTTTATGTTTTTAATTCTAAGTCAAAAGGTTTTCAAACGTTTATCGCAGTGGCATTTCAAATTCGATCATAGCGAATGGGCCGGGTTTGGGGTGTTACAAATTGGTATCAGAGCCCGGTTTAAAACTCGACTTTGAGGGTTTTGGGCCCAAAAACATTTTTTCTTAAGATGGGCTTTTCAAAGATTTGGGCTTTCATAAATTTTTCAGGATTATTCTGGCATGGCACCTGTATCTCCGACCCGAAGTCCACCAGGAAAGTACCTTTAATTGTTGTGTGAATTATTATATGATTGGTATGCGGGTATGATGGGAACGTAGATTAGTATATTAAGTTATCGAACTTTAGGATTAGCTTACTCCAACACAGAATTGCATAAAATTTTAAAGCCTAATTAAACAAACCTATGAGTAAGTCGCCGAGTTAGGGTGTGGCAACCATTGTACGCATGTCTAGGAGTGGATTCAGTAAGAGCTTGGTATTTTCTTTAAGAAGCCGAATACATTCTTCTGTTCTGTGGCCGAATCAAGCTAGAGCCTGTAGAGAGGAAGGTGTCGACATTCTTTTTTTCCATCAAGCTTTTAATCGATTTCGGATAGTGAGGTAAGGGGTTGTCGTTCTATTTGTTTCTCGTTATTTTATCAAATCAAGGAGACTAACTCCCTTTTCTTGCGATGGTCGAATTCATGGAAGGAGTTATCAGGATCTCTGTAGGCTAATGTTAAAAGGGATAGGAAGTCTTTCGGGATTTTGATTACTCAAGGATTTCGATAGTTTCAAGAACAAGAAGTAGTATTTCGGGATTAAGTAGACTGTGCCAAAAAGGTGCGTAGTTATCGCACTGTTCTCTTGTTGTGTGTATGTGTTATATTTATGTATATGTGACATGATGTGAATGGTAGCCGAAGTAAGGGCTAAAATGGTGGATACCCATGATGGGTAATCGTTCAACCAGGTCAGTATTTTATGACATTGATTTACATTTGATATATGTATGAAATGTGATAGCATGTGATGTATAATTGTTCAGGTGATATGTTGCCATGATATATATGAATGCATGGGACTTGGGATGCGACTATCGAAGGAAAGGGTGTACTTTATGTACGTGGTCTAATGTTAGCCTTGTGCTACATTGGCGCTTGATGTTGGCTATGTGCCTCATCAAGGGAGGTGTTGGCTAGGTGCCACATCTCGGCGGTTGATAGCTGTGTGCATCACCGTGGACTGATTGATATGTGGGATCACTTATGTGATCGGTGGCTCAGCCACGGCCTTGGGCAGCAAGTCTGCAAAGTAAGATATGTGGATCACTTGGTTGATCGGTGGATTAGCCACGGCCTTGGGCAGCGGGTCTGCCAAGGTAGGTGTGACGGATGGACATTAGGTTGGGTTGGGCTTCATGTTGCATATTTATGCATTTTGCATGACTGATTATGTGGATCAATGTGGATATGGGCCAAACCCAATATGTGGAATTATGTGGATATATTGCCTTATCATCTGATATGTGATTGATGTGCGGATATGGGCCAAGCCCATACGTGGAGGCATGTGTAATAACTATGCACTGAGTCTGTTTGACTCACCCAATTTTTCTCAAACCTTTCAGGTGATGCATAAAGCTTGGACCGGGTTGGAGTGGATATG
Organism: Gossypium rotundifolium; assembly: GCA_025506655.1. Taxonomy (NCBI): domain Eukaryota; kingdom Viridiplantae; phylum Streptophyta; class Magnoliopsida; order Malvales; family Malvaceae; genus Gossypium; species Gossypium rotundifolium. The sequence goes on from CP106724.1 coordinate 140,859,604, forward strand.
AGGTGGCCCATGCAGAAATGGATTCTCTTTATACAATTTATGTTTCAGTATTTTAAGTATTTAATTTTTGTAATAAGAGCCATTTTAAGTATTTAAGGACTTTTATTATGTTTTAAGTTGGTTTGTCGATTATATTATTATTTGAAAATGTTTTTTTTTTAAACAAATTAGTTTTACTTGAAATTTTAATTACACAATGTTTTAGTAAAGACAACAAAATTTTATGTTTTTAATTCTAAGTCAAAAGTTTTTCAAACGTTTATCGCAGTGGCATTTCAAATTCGGTCATAGCGAATGGGCCGGGTTTGGGGTGTTACACTATACCATTCGACCATGTCACAAAATTTTAAGATGAAGGATTTTCAATCCCAAAACTTCACTTACACTTGTTTCATTACGATATGATCGAAGGAATGAAAATGGAGCGAAATCGATGGTTGGATAATCTAGAATAATCAAATAAAAGAAAATAAAATATGTGTTTTAGTCACTAGGGAAATCGGTAAAAGAAAGAGAAAATAAAATGGAAGAAATCGGTCAATAACGGCAGTGGTGGCTCAGTGACAGCAGTGGTAGCTCGGTAATGGTCCAACTATGGGGGTGTAATTTTCGATGGTGGTGCAAAATACAAGTAAAGAGGAGGGTTCAGTCACTTTTAATTGAAAGAGAGGAAAAAATGAGAGAAGAGAAGAAAATTGGTGGATGAGAAGGTGACCCGTTGTTGTAACATCTCAAAATTGGGCTTAGTAGGATTGGGCCCAATAGGCCTTGGACATAAGAATGTTTAAAATTCTGAAAACAAGAGAATGGCATTATTGCAAATTGGACTTGTTAGTTAAGTGAATTTGGAAGGTTACGAGGTTTCTATGAAGTCTCGAGTTTAATTGGGCCTTAGGAAAAATTTGGAATTTTAGCACTTTAAGGAGATGGAGTAAGTGACCTTAAAGCATATGGAAATAATTGATTAAATAGCTAGCATAAGTGAGCAGTTAGTAAAGAGGCTATGGCACCACATGTATTACCTTGAAGGAAGGAGTTCGAATCACTTTGTATGCAATTTGACTTTTACTTTTGCTTCCCTTCCTTATGTGTCGGTCAAGGAATAAATATGGCAATGGTGGACTTCATTATTTTGGTAAGGTGGCTAAAAGAATAAGGCAAGGTTGAAGTTGGGGAAAGGAATTAAGAGAAATAGGAAAGAAAGGGGGACATGAGGCTAATTCCATGGATGATGTTTTGGAAAGCTTAGGAGGCCAAACTCTAATCCTAAGGGGGGATGCATGTGGACAGTTTTGGAGTAGTTAGGTGGCTGAAATTTTATTTTGGCTTTTGGTAAAATCCTAGCTTTGTTTTGGCCAGAAATCCTTTTGGCAACTTTGTGCCATTTCTCTCAATTTTGCAACCCACCTTGCCGAAACATAGTAGAGCAATAGTGCATTGTTATCCTCTCAAATTCTTGTCTTTTTCCTTTGCTTTGTGCCGAAATTACAAACCTTGGTGACCATATGTTTCTTCCTTCTTTTTACTTTGGCTAAATTCCCCTAGCACATTTGTGCACTTTCTTGCTCTTTTGTTTGATCAAGATTTTCATCTCTTGTCTATCTCCCTTTTTGGATAGCCGAATCTTCCACCCTTCTATTGAACTCTCTTTTCCATTTGAGTGGTCATTTATGTACAATCGGCAAGTGAATTCTTTTCTATGATCATATTCTTTCCTCTTTAGCCGAATAAGTAATTATCACTATTCGGTTGTAAATCGTGATCGTAACCGAAAATGGTGTTATCCTAACTTCTTCATGTTTTCTTCACTCTCTCTTTTCATAGTGATTTAAGTGGGAGACTGTGTATTTTTCTACCCGAAGTCAAACAGTGGTAATTGGATCCAATATCGATAAGGATCGATTCTTGGTGCATCGAGGGAGATCACCGTTGTGGTGTTGAAATCAGTAGAAAGCACAACTCGTAATCAAGGTGTGTAGTCCCGTACCCTTTCGAATATATGTTTGAAATGGTGAGTAAGTCTCACATCTCTTTGAAAGTTTACATGAAATATTATGTGATTCGGTAGAAATACAGAATAAAACCGATAACCGGCATCCGTGATCACTCGGGAGTGCATATATTTGTAGTGGTAATCGTATTTTGTAATAAAATAGTTTCGGTCAGAAATAGTGACGTGTATTTGAAAAATCACGAAAAATTGGATAAAAGGAGTTACAAAGTGAGTAAGAGATTAGATTAAATATTACTGTGTCTACTTTAATATGGAAGAAACAGAGAAGGAAAAGGAATATTATATTCTAAGATATATTAATTTTAGTGAGACTGGTTCTGAATGACTTCGGGGTATTCTGTTATGTCTTGGAAAAATTGTATAAAATTGTACAAAGTGAATTATGGAACATAATTTATATATATGGATTCCTTACTGAACCTATTTTTGATGGAAACAAGTGGGAGCAGTATATGAAAAGCGTTCAGTAATATATTTGTGATTAAGGATAGAGAGGTTAGAATCATTGGACAGTGAAACAAGGAAAACTTTAACTAATAAAATGTACTAAATGGTTAAGATAAAAATTCTGGAAAAATTATAGCAGAAAAATATATGTGTCTACTTTCAAGGAAAATTTACGGATTTAGATTTTAAGTTTTCTAACTCGAGTTATGGTCAATTTAGTTAGTATGACGCAGATGGATAGTTTGATTTTATGCTCCAAATTAGTAGTTAAGCCTAGGTTGTGAAATTACCATAATACCCTTCCGAAATACCCCTGGGTTGCGGGATTACCAAATTACCCTCGATGAGTAAAATTATGAAAATACCCTTATGGGCCGAATTACGAAAATGCCCTTATGGGCCGAATTATGGAATTACCCCTAATGGGCCGAAATACGAAATTGCTTAATGAACTGAATTGACATATTACTTTATGGGAAAATCTGATATATTTTATTATGAGGGCCAAAATATGTTTAATGGGACAAATTTGCTAGATCGTTAAATGGGCCAAAATTTGTTGATCGTTAAATGGGCCAAAATTTGCTAGATCGTTAAATGGGCCAAAATTGCTATTTTGGCTAATGGGCCAAATTGATAACTTGTAATATGGGCTTTTTGTTGAAATTTACCTTATGAGTATATTGTTATGCATTATCTATATATATACATGACTGCATGGGTTGGGATAATTGACGAAGAGAAGAATGGCCTATTGCCAAAAATCTAGTTCGGTCGCTCTGCCACAAATATTTTAAATGGCTTGTTGCCAAAATCTAGTTCGGTGGCTCTACCACAAATATTATAATTGGCTTAATGCCTGCTATTGGTGTGTTGGCGGGGTGGGTTGACTTGATCCCCACAGGTGTGTTGGTTGGTACGGGTGGTGTGTAGCGGATGGAAATTAGGCTTGGTTGGGAATTGCATATCACATGCATATTTTTTTTATATATTTGATATATATATATGTGCATTTGTAAATGGGCTCAAGCCCAATTAATTGCTTAAATGGTTTTGGCCCAGTGAACAACGATGAGTGGGTTACATACTGAGTTCTAAGTAACTCACCCCCTTCTTTCTTAACCCTATAGGTAATGCTCCGTGAGGTGGACTTGGGCCATGAATGACTTGGTGGATGGCATACTTTAGAAATAGTATTATTAAATTTTAAATTTCTATTTCTGTTATTTTATTATTTTGGTTTAAGTTGTAATAAGGCCTCCGAACTATTTTATTATTTGCTTTATGGTTGGTTTACTTATTATTTTGCTTAAATTATTTTAAACGAGAATTTTCTAAAAGCTAAAATAAAGGTTTTTCAAAATCGATTAACAAATGAAATTCATAATAAAATTTTATAAATATTTTAATACGAAATCTTTTTGAATTTTCAATGTCATTTTCAAAAGTCACGTTTTATAAGATTACTAGTTCAAATCTAACGATTTATCAATCAATCTTTGAGGTTAGTAGTATTTTATCAAATGTCTCAAATCAAACTTGTTTTTCTTAATTTTAACAAAACTTATTTTAGTACGAATTTCAATTCCTTTATACGTTATCTTCATTGTGACACACCAGATCTAGGCCTAACTTCTAGGCCGGGTTTGGGGTGTTACATTTTATGGTATCAGAGCCCAGTTTCAAAACTCAGCTGTGGTTTGGGTTCAAAAATGTTTTCTAAAGCTGTTTGAAAATTGATTTATAAATACATGTTTGAAAGGAAGTATGGCACCACGAGTATCCAGCACCAAGTCAAGTAAGTAATTGTTTTCATTTTATGATTATTGTGTTACGAAAATTCTACAAAGTAAAATACTCTAGAACTGTTAGCTTTAAGAGTTGAAACTATAGAGACTGAGACTCTAGGATATGAATTTGACTATCAAAAACAACTTTCCTACTCACACTTCATAAAATATTGGTTAATAAACATTGAATAGTATAATGATTCATAAAACTCATAATTTGATTATATCGACTTAGTGAACATGAGCGCTAGAAGACGCGGACGCGGTAGACGTGGACATGGTAGAGGCCGTGGTGCTAGGGCTAGATCTTTGGCACCAAGGCATGTGCCCGAAAGGGAGACGGCATCACCAGTGGCTGAGACGGGATCTCTTGTTCGATTTAAGGTTGATGAGCTGACTCAGATAGTTAAGAAAGTATTGGAGGAGGTAAAGGAAATCAGTGAAGCACTTCGAGTTGGGTCTGTGTACTGTAAAAAGAAAGGAGATCGTGGTTCTTGTGGATCGCAGTCTCATTCTGTAAAGCGTGTTAAGGCACGTCCAAACATTTTGGCTTGCAATTATTGCGAAAGGCATCATCCGGGTGAGTGCTGGAGGAGGTCAGGAGCATGTTTGAGATGCGGGTCTAAGGAGCATAAGGCTCGGGATTGTTCCATCACTATCAAGTCAGGTATGTTTGGTTGGACGTGAAGATTGAATGTAGAAAATTCTAAGTATAAATGGTAGACAACTATTTACTTTTGTGGTTAGATGTTTAGTTGTGTGAAAGAGGATTCAAGATTTTGTTAAAAGTACATTGTGGTTTTTTTTTAAGATCAGAGTGCACAGCGAAAGCTTAGTGATGTGATTTGAGCGATGCGTTTAGTAGTTGATTAAAAATTTCGAGGACAAAATTTCTATAAGGAGGGTAGAATTGTAACATCCCAAAATTGGGCTTAGGAGGATTGGGCCCAATGGGCATTGGACATAAGAATGTTTAAAATTCTGAGAACAAGAGAATGGAATTATTGCAAATTGGACTTGTTAGTTAAGTGAATTTGGAAGGTTACGAGGTTTCTATGAAGTCTCGGGTTTAATTGGGCCTTAGGAAAAATTTGGTATTTTAGCACTTTAAGGAGATAGAGTAAGTGACCTTAAAGCATATAGAAATAATTGATTAAATAGCTAGCATAAGTGAGCAGTTAGTAAGGAGGCTATGGCACCACATGTATTACCTTGAAGGAAGGAGTTCGAATCACTTTGTATGCAATTTGACTTTTACTTTTGCTTCCCTTCCTTATGTGTCGGTCAAGGAATAAATATGGCAATGGTGGACTTCATTATTTTGGTAAGGTGGCTAAAAGAATAAGGAAAGGTTGAAGTTGGGGAAAGGAATTAAGAGAAATAGGAAAGAAAGGGGGACATGAGGGTAATTCCATGGATGATGTTTTGGAAAGCTTAGGAGGCCAAACTCTAATCCTAAGGGGGGATGCATGTGGACAGTTTTGGAGTAGTTAGGTGGCTGAAATTTTATTTTGGCTTTTGGTAAAATCCTACCTTTGTTTTGGCCAAAAATCCTTTTGGCAACTTTGTGCCGTTTCTCTTAATTTTGCAACCCACCTTGTCGAAACATAGTAGAGCAATAGTGCATTGTTTTCCTCTCAAATTGTTTTCTTTTTCCTTTGCTTTGGGCGAAATTACAAGCCTTGGTGCCCATATGTTTCTTCCTTCTTTTTACATTGGCCGAATTCCCCTAGCACATTTGTGCACTTTCTTGTTCTTTTGTTTGATCAAGATTTTCATCTCTTGTCTGTCTCCCTTTTTGGATAGCCGAATCTTCCACCCTTCTATTGAACTCTCTTTTCCATTCGAGTGGTCATTTATGTACAATCGGTAAGTGAATTCTTTTCTATGATCATATTCTTTCCTCTTTAGCGGAATAAGTATTTATCACTATTCGATTGTAAATCGTGATCGTAACCGAAAATGGTGTTATCCTCCACTTCTTCATGTTTTATTCACTCTCTCTTTTTGTAGTGCTTTAAGTGGGAGACCGTGTATTGTTCTAGTCAAATTCAAACGGTGGTAATTGGATCCAATATCGATAAGGATCGATTCTTGGTGCATCGAGGGAGATCACCGTTGTGGTGTTGAAATCGGTAGAAAGCACAACTCGTAATCAAGGTGTGTAATCCCGTACCCTTCCGAATATATGTTTGAAATGGTGAGTAAGTCTCACATATCTTTGAAAGTTTACATGAAATATTCTGTGATTCGGTAGAAATATCGAATAAAACCAATAACCGGTATCCGTGATCACTCGGGAGTGCGTATATTCGTTGTGGTAATCGTATTTTGTAATAAAATAGTTTCGGTCAGAAACAGTGATATGTATTTAAAAAATCACTAAAAATTGGATAAAAGGAATTACAAAGTGAGTAAGATATCAGATTAAATCTTACTGTGTCTACTTTAATATGGAAGAAATAGAAAAGGTAAATAAATATTATATTCTGAGATATGTTAATTTTAGTGAGACTGGTTCTGAATAACTTTGGGGTATTCTATTCTGTCTTGGAAAAATTGTATAAAATTGTACAAAGTGAATTATGGGACATAATTTATATGTATGGATTCCTTACTGAACCTATTTTTGATGGAAATAAGTGGGATTAGTATATGAAAAGTTTACAGTAATATATTTGTGATTAAGGAAAGAGAGGTCAGAATCATTGGACAGTGAAACAAGGAAAAATTTAAGGAATAAATTATACTAAATGGTTAAGCTAAAAATTATGGAAAAATTATAGAAGAAAAATATATGTGTCTAATTTCAAGGAAAATTTACGGATTTAGATTTCAAGTTTTCTAACTCGAGTTATGGTGAATTTAGTCAGTATGACGCAGATGGACAGTTTGATTTTATGCTCCAAATTAGTAGTTAAGCCTATGTTGTGAAATTACCATAATACCCTTAGAGGGTATGAAACACCCCACACCCGGCCCACGAGAATGGACCGGATCTGGTATGTTCCCCGGTGTAAATCGTTTCAAAATTCTTTTGAATACTTTGAAAACTGTGTGTTTTGTGTGTTGGGCTCGAGTTGAAAACAAGTTTATTTTTCTTTTATGAAAACCCATAACCTCAGGTGACAAAAGCATTTAAACTTATTTTAAATTAAATGGGCTTAGTCTTTATAAGCCCTAAATTCATAGCATAGTAATCATAACAGAAATAAAATCATCACTATGGCCTTATTACATAAAACAAAACCCAAAATAAAATTTATACAGTACTTAAAATAAAATAAAGGTTCAAATTAAATTAAACTTCAAGCTGAACATGGCAACCTCAAGTTCTGCCGTCCCGATCCATTACTGCTCATCACCTGAAACATATTTCCCACAACGGGGTGAGTCGATAGACTCAATGTGTAACCAACACCAAAACATAATAGAAATTGGCACATCATACATAACATAAAAAATTCAAGATAATGATGCAAACCCAAACCCAAACCTATATGCCATCTGCTACACTCCACCCGTACCAACCTACACACCGTGGGGACTACTAAGTCAACCCTCCATCCGCTACACACCATCGAAGGCAGTCGCTGCAGTCGACGTGCTCATCGCCCACATAAAATTCGTGGCATAGCCACCACATTCAGATAATGTAACCGAAGTTACCACATTCACTTAGTGAGACCGAAGTCATCACATATTCTTAGTGAGACCGAAGTCAACACGTTTCACTTAGTGAGACCAAAGTCATCACATATTCTTAGTGAGACTGAAGTCATCACATATTCTTAGTGAGACCGAAGTCAACACGTTTCACTTAGTGAGACCGAAGTCATCACATATTCTTAGTGAGACCGAAGTCATCACGTTTCACTTAGTGAGACCGAAGTCATCACATTCACTTCCCCTTTCTCAAATAACCCGAATGCCCCAAATTATACATATCATGCATATCATATTTAATTTCACTTTCACATCACTTTTCACATGTTAAATATAACATATTTCGAAATCCTAGTAGGAGTAGGAAAACGTACCTGAGTACTTTGTACCATAATATGGTACTTTAGCCACATTCTTTCACTTTCACATTAACATATATATCATATTTAAGCCATAAATCTATTAAGATTAGTGTGGGGTACACACGGTACCTTAGCCATATTCTTACACTTTCATATTAACACATATATTGAATTAAAGCCAGAATCTATCAAGATTCAGTGTAGGGTACACACCTGATTTGTTTAGTGATTCCTTGAGATTCCGAAAAGCTAGATCTAAAGTTTAGATCCTTAGTCCCTACATTTGATTCATTATTTATTACTTAGCATAAATTCTATTTGGCTATGATATCCAAATCCTATTAGGATTTGTAAAAAGACTTACCTTGTTGCCGATTTCAATACTAATCAAATCTCGAAATCTATGCTATGCTCCTCCTTGTATTCGGCCAAGCACTAAATCTCATTAGGGGTTAGTTTCGGCTTTTTAAACAAACAAGAATTAGATCTAACTATCAAAATAGGCCATAGCCGAATGCTATAGACACTTACCTTGTGGGTTTTAAATCCCAAAACTCACCGAATAACTAGGGAACACGCGGCCTATGGTGTACCTTCGGGAAAAGAACTTCTCCTTCCTTGTAGCCTACACTTAGTAAATCCTGAAAGATCTCTTCAAAGTTTTGGCAACCATGAACATTAATGGGATTAGCCCTAGATTTTGATAAGTCTAAAATATAAAAGAATGGAAACCAAACTTGGATCTTACCCTTATTTGAAGGAATCGATTGCACCTTCACTTCAACCTTCAGAGATTCGGCTTAGAGACTTGATGAACAATCGGCTATGATTCCCTTATGTATTCGGTTTCAAAGATGAAAGAAGAAAGGAATAATAGGCTTAGAAGGAATCGGCTAGGAGGCTAAAAGAAAAGAAGAAAAAGAATGGATGCTCAAGAAGAATATTCGGCAGAGGAAAAGAGAGAGGGAGAATGAATAATGAATGGCCCTAGTCTCATCCTTTTATAGCCAAAATTACTAGGCCAAGAATCCTTTACTTGGCCATCACTCTTCCCTCATTCTCCTAATTAAAGAATAATTCTTCATTTATCCACCTATTTAGCCAAAATTCTAAAGGGAATAAAATTCTTCTCTTAAGAGTCCCTATTGCCGTCCATTGCTTCCTCTCTAAGTAATTAAATAAAAAATCACTTAAAGCTTTAGCTAGGTGCCGTCCACCCCTTTCCCTTGATGAGCAGAATTTAAACTTGTTCTTATTGGACTCCTTGTGGCCATACGAGGCCCAAATTATCCACCTAAGTGGCGTCACTCCTTGGGCTTTAAGTGGCATCTTTAGGCCACTTTTTCGAGTCTATTTTTTGGGTCAAATTTCACGTGCTTTTTATTTTAGGGTCACTGCCCTAAGTTCCCTTTGAACTTTAAAATTCGATATTTAGGTCATTTTAAGTTTCTAAAATTTTCATGACTCAGTAACTTGACATTTTCTAGGTTTCCAAAATGTTTAGTTTCCTCTTTTAGCTTAGTTTCCAAAATGTTTACTTTCCTATTTTTAATGTAACATTTCCATACATTTCAAGTTTCACGAAATGTTTACTTACCTCTTTTGAATCATTTCCAAATCATTTCCTTATATTTCCTTACATTTCCTTTCATTTCCTTTCATTTCCTTTCATTTCCTTTCATTTCCTTTTATTTCCATACATTTCCATACATTTCCATACATTTCCTTACATTTCCATACATTTCCATACATTTCCAAGGTTCTAAAAATACGCACAATGGGATTCAAACCTCTTCCCTCAAAGTACTTCACTTGATGCCATAACCCTTGCACCTTAGGTGGCGTGCCTTGCCACTTTTTCCACACCACTTCTTGTGTCCTAAACTCCCCAAAACTTTTCTTAAGGCTACCTTAGCCTAGCTCCCCCTCTTTAACTTAAAAACCAATAATTGTCCAAAGCTTTCTCTTCCATCCTAGGATTTTAAAAACCCTTAATTCTCTTCCAAACACTGCCAAATCCTACTACTCATGAATTATGCATGAACGCATAACCCCTAATCTAGGATGTTACAGGGTAAATTATCGAAATACCCCTGGGTTGTGAGATTACCGAATTACCCTCAATGAGTAAAATTACAAAAATTCCCTTTTGGGCTGAATTACGAAAATGCCCTTATGGGCTGAATTACGGAATTACCCCAAATGGGCCAAAATATGAAATTGCTTAATGAACTGAATTGACATATTACTTTATGGGCCAATCTGATATATTTTGTTATGAGGGCCAAAATATGTTTAATGGGCCAAATTTGCTAGATCGTTAAATGGGCCAAAATTTGCTAGATCGTTAAATGGGCCAAAATTGCTATTTTGACTAATGGGCCAAATTGATAACTTGTAATATGGGCTTTTTGTTGAAATTTACCTTGTGAATATATTGTTATGCATTATCTATATATATACATGACTGCATGGGTTGGGATAATTGACGAAGAGAAGAATGGCCTGTTGCCAAAAATCTAGTTCGGTGGCTCTGCCACAAATATTTTAAATGGCTTGTTGCCAAAATCTAGTTCGGTGGCTCTACCAAAAATATTATAATTGGCTTAATGCCTGCTATTGGTGTGTTGGCGGGGTGGGTTGACTTGATCCCCACAGGTGTGTTGGTTGGTACGGGTGGTGTGTAACGAATGGAAATTAGGCTTGGTTGGGAATTTCATATCACATGCATATTTTTTTTATATATTTGATATATATATTGTGCATTTGTAAATGGGCTCAAGCCCAATTAATTCCTTAAATGGTTTTGGCCCAAGAACAACGGTGAGTGGGTTACACTGCTTGAGTTCTAAGTAACTCACCCCTTCTCTCTTAACCACAGAGGTAATGCTCCGTGAGGTGGACTTGGGCCATGGATGACTCGGTGGAGGCCATACTTGAAATAGTGTTATTAAATTTTAAATTTCTATTCCGTTATTTTATTATTTTGGTTTAAGTTGTAATAAGGCCTCGAACTATTTTATTATTTGCTTTATGGTTGGTTTACTTATTATTTTGCTTAAATTATTTTAAACGAGAATTTTCTAAAAGATAAAATAAAGGTTTTACAAAATCGACTAACAAATGGAATTCATAATAAAATTTTTACAAATATTTTTAATACTGAAAATCTTCTTCGAATTTTCAATGTCATTTTCAAAAGTCACATTTTATAAGATTATTAGTTCAAATAACGATTTATCAATCAATCTTCGAGGTTAGTAGTATTTTATCAAATGTCTCAAATCAAACTTGTTTTTCTTGATTTCAACAAAACTTATTTTAGTACGAATTTCAAATCCTTTATACGTTTTCTTCATTGTGACACACTAGATTCGGGCCTAACTTCTAGGTCGAGTTTGGGGTGTTACAGTTGTGGTTGCGGTGGAGGACACGGTAGCGCACGATAGAAGAGGGGAGGGAAAATCGAAAGGAAAATAAAAGGAATGTTGGTTATGGACAGTGGTAAGGTGGTGGTGCAAATAAACTCACAGTTGTGGAAAGAAAAAGGTGGTGGTTGTGGTGGCCAAAAAGAACGAAAAGAAGAGTGGAGAGGAAAGGAGAGGAGAGGAGGAACAAAAAGAAGAAAAATATGGACAATGGGGTGTATGGACAGCCAAGGGGTGTTTTGGTGATCAACACAAGCACTTTTGGTAAGGATGAGGTATGGGAAAGATGAGGGAACATAGGAGCAATAAGGGGGATCTATTTCTCTTAAAAAGGCAAGTTTGACTTGCTAATGGAGGAAAAGAATCCTCCTTATATGGCAACATAGGTGGACAGCAATGCTAGCTAGCACATGCTAAAAATGTTCAAAAATTAAATAAAAAATGTACACATAAGGGTTCAAACTAGGGACTTCAAAGATAGCTAAGAAGCTTCTTACCACTCAACCACAACATTTCCTTGTTTTCAATTTGCGCGGTTATTTTTAAAACATAGGAGCTGATAGATTCATCCTCTTAACTAAATTAATTTGATTAAGAAAATAGGATGTGACAATTTAAAGCTGACAGCAGGGGTTTTGGCGTTAAAGATTTGGAGACACTACCTTTATGGGTAAAAGTGTTCTAAGTTTCTAGATCATAAGAGTTTAAAGTATCTGATAACCTAAAAGGATTTAAATTTATGCCAGTATTTCTTTCACAGGGTCTCCTTTAGGTCGAGTTTTCGTTGGTACTGGTGGTGCAGGTAGCGGCGTTGGGCAAACCACTTCTAGTTATGGTTGTTGAGGTTGTTGAGGATTGGACGCTTGAGTATTCCCCATAAATTGATCAAACATTTGTGTCATCATCATATAGAAGATGTTTCTGAAAGCATTTCTAGTTGCTCCCAAACCAGCTGTAGGTGCTTCCTCTAGAATAGAGGCACACATGACTTTCAATTTCTTCATCAGACACTTCTCTAGATCCTTCAAACATTGCTATCACACTACAAGAAAGTTTAGGTTAGTCTAAAACACAGGGACTATGTCAAAGGCATATCATGCATGCTAGGGCATGACATAGCCTTTGGTTTTTCCGAGAATCATCTAACCTTAACTCTAATACCAAACTAGTTACACGCCAAACCCGACCCTATGATAGTATCCGAGTTTGATGTGTCACTACTCAAAATCAGACTACCTTATAGCAAAACAATTTGGCAGAAATTTTATAAAAAAAAATTAAAAAAGTTATATATATAATCATATGATAGTTGTGGTTTTACTGAAGTTTGAATGAAATCATTAACAATTTGAAATAACGTTCAATTCATTTAGCGTATAAGTTCAAATATCATAACCTTATTAAACTGATTGCAATAATTCATATCCAGTGTAACAGCCTGATTTTTACCCTAATCGAAATAGTGGTTTCGGGACCACAAATTTGAGTCCAAAAAATTATTTTAAAATTATTTTCTGTGTTTATTATATGTGAATTAGATTGTGTTAAATTTTCGTGATTTAATTTTGTTGTTTAGGTGTCCGATTAAATAAAAGGATGTAATCGTGTAAAATGGAAAAGTTATAAATTAATGTGTAAAGTGCTGATTTAATAGTGGCTTTTTAATATGGGGTCCTTGAAGGGCAATTAGCCCATTTTTACTTGTAGTGGACGGTAATAGGCATATTAAATAAAGATTTCATATTATGTTATAAAGGGTAAAAAGGTTATATACATATTCTTATGTAATAAATAAACTAAAACATAAACAATCATGCATTTTGTTCATCTTTCTTGACCGAATATTAAAGAAAAGAGAAAGGAAAAACCTAAGCTACATTCGGCACTTTGAAGCTTTGATTTAGGTATGTGTTTTGTCCAGTTCTTGATAACTTTTACATTTTTGAGATCGTTGCCTAGAAATGAACAAAACCCATGTCTTAATTTTTGATTGTGATGATGATTTGGTGTTTTGCCATTGATGATACCTTGTGGTTTTTGGTGTTTGATGATGAAATATGAATTATATGTGTTAGATTAACAAATTTTGTTTTTAATTTTTTGATGAAATTGAGTAATTAGGACTAAATTGCATAAATAAATTTTTGTGGGACTAAAATGTGAAATAAATGAAATGTATGGACTTGTATGAGTGTAAGGAACATTCGGCCTAAGCATAATATAGTCAAATTTTGAATATTTTGTGTTTTGTGCAATAGGGACTAAATTATGAAAATGTGAAATATTAGGGGTAAAAATGTAATTTTCCCATTTATGAGTTTCTGGACTAAATTGAATGAAAATATGTTTGAATGAGCTTAATTTAAAATTATTTAGATCAAGAACAAAAAGGATCGGGATTGGATCGAGGAAAAGCGAAGTTAAGCGAATAGTCGGGAAACATAGTCCATCGATATCCGAGGTAAGTTTTAAGTAATTGAGTTGAGCTGAATTTATTTATAGTGATGTACATGTATTTAATAGAGGTTACAATGTTGATATTGCCAAATGTGATATTGGTTGGGAGGTGAATATAGTCGAATGTGATGCATACATATACGTTAATAATATAGCCATGTGTGATATTAATTTGAGAGATGAATACAACCAAATGTGATGTATACTTATATGTCAATGATATAGCAGAATGCGATGTTGATATGGAGATGAAATATGCTAATTTGTATATATATGTGTAATTGAGGTTTAAGTCTTATATATGTGTTTAATTAAACGAATAACAAGTTCAAGTAATGCACTAAGTGTGCGAATTTAAATACTGAGCACTATGTGTGCGAAATCGATCATTTGGCACTAAGTGTGTGAGATGTTAATGTGACGGCACTAAGTGTGCAATATGTTACAGGGTTTGGCACTGAGTGTACGGGTTTATTGATCCATCAAGGGTATCAGTTATTGAAAGTATTAAGCGACATAAAATGATTAGGTATGTGATGATAGATCATATATGGATAGTAAAGTAAGTATTGGCGGTTGAAATGAAATTAAGTATTTTGCATATCAATATGTGATTTATAAGGGTTAGAAATATAAGTATAAATTTGGTAAGTGATATATGCATATGAAATTAAGCAAATGCGATGTATATATATACATATGTATTTGTTTTGAGATAAGAAAGTGATTTATAGTTCAATGTGAACCTATTATTGAATGTGTGAGTGTTCGGCCTTAAGGCTATGAAATATGAAAGTCTATGAATGGTGTTATAACTTATAATTATAGTTATAAATTTTGATGGTGATTATAATAAATTGACCTATTATATATAATAGTATAATGCATTGTTGTTATATAATTGCTTATAACTTACTAAGCTGTTAAAGCTTACTTGGTTCTTGGTTGCTCTCGTGTTTTAGATTTCCTTCGGGTGATCGTTACATGCTCGGGGATCTTCGCTAAAGCTCATCACACTATCATCAACATTTTGGTACCTTTTTGAGGTTAAACTTAAAGTTTATAGCATGTATAGGCTATGTTACTTTTTGAGTTTATTTTGAATGGTGTGTATATATATGTGCCATGCAAAAATGGCTAAATTGTGGTATTTTGGTCTTATGTGAATTCGAACATGGTGTTAACTTATTATGAAAGTACAATTCCTGATGTGTTTATGCTTGGTGTTTTAATATGTGGCTTGATTGATCATTGAGTTAAATCATAGTTGTGTAATTTCGACCATGGTGTTTGTATGTTGTGGTAAATAATTTTCATGATAGGTATGAATGGCGTTATAGGTTATATATTTTGGTTGTGCAAAATCGATCATGATATACATATAACATATGTGTGTAATAAGCTTGGTTTTATATGTTTTAGATTATTTGTAAGATATGTATGGTTTTGATAATTTGGCTATGTTAATTATAAGAGATGTGATCAATTATATGTTTGGATACTTTATTGGTATTGAATTTGGTATATCCTAGATTCGGTTAAGTAAGGTTTTGGTATATATGTATATTTGGTTTTGATAATTGATAATTTGTTTTAGTAAAATGATTATAAGCATTGCAGTTTCGGCTATTGTAACTTCAACGACCAAATGAATAGTAACTTTTGCTATTTGATGAAAAATGTTTATATATGAATTTGACTATATGGATTTAAGATATGTATGTTAATGTTTAAAGCATATTACGAAAGTGCATCATTACTTATAATGCATTTGGTTATGACCATATGAATAGTAAATATTTGTTTTGACTTGTGCTATGTCTGGTAATGCCTTGTAACCCTAATTTGGTGACGGATACAGGTTAAGGGTGTTACATCCAGACATTGATACCTAATAGAAATATTGTAAAAACAAAGTCTTGTCAAAATATTAGTTCTTTATACAGATCAAATCCAAAATACATTAATACGCCAACCCCATGAGTCATGCATGATACAGAACAAAACAGTCAGCTCACAATAACAGTAGCACTCTGGTGTAAAGTCTTCCTTCAGTCAGCAAGCCTAAGAAGGAAAAGTAACAGAGTAAGTTCATTTGAAACTTAGTGAGTTCCAAGAAGACATCATACATAACATTACTTACAACACAACCGAAACTTTTAGGGACACTTACACACGATGAACATAGTACACCCAATGGCATATATAAAACACAGACAAGCTGAGTATGCTAACTTACTTAACACATAAGTTTATACTATACGCCAATTTAACATAACTTATACAACCTATCTTCATGCCAACCATATACCCAAAATTCATAATCAAAAGCATATCAAAGATTCTTATTTTCATACATTCACCCTTTAACACCTTATATCATTTTCATTCAAAATAGCATGTTTTATCATGATTTGCCAAACCAGTTTGTAGTATAGTTTCCCTACCGGAGGCTACATAAACATATCTCCTCTTCTCCATCACCACAGATCATATCATATCATACATGTCAAAAGTAAATGGTAATGGCTTAAGCATAAAGAATGACGCTTACTTTATATCACAGACAGATTGAACTCAGACTGATGACTTTGGATATCCATTATCCACATATACACCTTTCATCCATTATAGAGAAGGATTACTTACCTTACACGAATTATATAAACAAGAAATTTAAAACACATGGAAGTAAAAAAGAACTCACCAGAAATTTTAGCACAATCTACAAAGCAGGTCCTTTGCCTTTAACATTTGGACCCTCGTTAGCTTCTTAAGCTAAAATAAAGATTTTAGATATATTAGATCATCAATTTATCAAATCTGAACATGCATGCAAGAATCAACAAAACTTAACCTGTAACCCCCTTAATTTTGGGGCTAGAAGATTTAGGGTTTTGTGGTTAGGGTCAGTTAGAAGGTTACACTAATGTGTTTAGTTGTGCGTTTAGGTGTCAGAATGGGCTTGCTGTTCTGGTGGTTGAGTGATTGCTAGTGAACCTCAAGGTTATGAGTTCGAGTCCTTGTGTGGGTGTTTTGGAGAACATTTTATTTATTTTTGTTTTAAGTTATTAATAGCTACTTATTCTATTTAATTTAATTTAATTTTATTTACTTATTTAATTATTTTTATTTTATTCTTTCTTATTATTATTGTTACTGGATGATTTATTTTGTTCTTCCTCTCTTGGGTTCTCTTTCCCTTGGTTCTCCATTATTTTTCTCTTGAAATCGGTTTGCTGGGGAATTTTAGAGAGTCACTTTCTCGTCGTCAAAGTCAGTGTCAGATGTTGTTAATCACGAATTATGTGTGGGTTTTGGATCTTTCTTTTTAAGTTTTGAATGCTGAATTGATCCAGGGTAAATCGCCTTAACAGGTGTGTTTTGCACCATATAATTCAGTATTGAATCGTTTGAATTTCGACAATTTATTTTGTGTGATTTGGTAGTGAGTAATTAAGGTTTGTATTGCCTTTATTTGGCATAGAATTGGATTGTTATGGTGTGATTTTGAAATATTCGATTAGGGGTCATTTTTACTAATCAAAAGATAAGGTTTCGGGTCAATTTTGGTGTCATTTCGTGACCACACGGATGGTCACATGGGCGTGTGCTCCAACACAAGGCCGTGTACATTTTGGATTTAGGGTTTACGAGATAGCTTGGGTGCCACACGACCTGGCCACATAGTCGTGTGACTAATTTGGGGAAATTAGTCAATTTTCACACGGCTGTGTCCCCTGGGCACACGGGTATGTGTGTTTGGGAATTAGGGTTAGAGTGATTTGGTGCCACACAGTTGTGTGAATAATTTAGGGATTTAATGATCCCACATGGGCGTGTTTTTTAGACACATGGCCATGTTGGTGGGGTCACGGGAGTGTGAGACCCTCACACGGCCATGTCAACCCTATACTCAAAGTTAGTGCAAATGGACAGATAGTTACACGGCTTGTTTCCACGACCATGCCCCTGGTCCACACAGGCGTGTGTCTTAGTAACACGGTCGTGTGCCTCACTTCACACGGGCATGTGCTGTAGTCACATGGCCTTGTGCCCCTCTTCACACGGGCTTTTGACCTCGCACACGGCTTAGAAAATTCCACACCACCAGAGCACACGTGCGTGTGGTCTTTAGGCACTTGTTTTGGTTCTGTGTGTGTTTTTGATCTGAAAAAGTGTTTGTGTGTTTCAACCTCTGGCTATGCCTTTGAAAGGGAAATTAAGACCTTAATTTGGGTTGCAGCTTATGTGATATTGGTAACTATTGTGTGAGATGTCTGATTCTGAATCCAGACTATGGAGTTTGTTTAGATAACTATTCTGACTGACCGTTTGTGAATGTGTCACTATTCTATGATGTTGTGTGCATGCATACACTTGCATAAAGTATTTTGGGTGGGATTGCAAAGTGAAGGGAGTCTGATTCTGATCTGAACTGGCAGTTTTACTGCAGCATATTTGCAAGGTGATTTATCATATTGTATTGCGTGTGCGTCAACTTTACTACATACTATTATCTGATCTGGCAGTTTAACTACAACTCATCGATACAGCGGACTACCGCATTACACTGTACAATATATACGCTAACCCTACTGTGTATTATTATTTAAGTGGCTTAGTCCACATATGTGATGTGTAGGGTTGGATGGGCCTTTTGAGGTCCTAATTGGTGTGATTGGTTGGATGAGCTTTAACAGCTCTTTTGGGGTGTGATCGGGGGATGGAGAGGCGTGCTGGCTGGATGGGTGAGTTTTTATTTGACTGCAGTTCATCTGCATCTGTCTATGAGTTCTGACTATAAGATTAGTTGTCTGTAATATGTTTGTCTGAACAGCATTTGTGTTGAGACTTTTGTGTGAACTTGATCTACTCTGATTGTTAAGTTCTGTTGGGACACTAGTTCCAAGTAAGCTTTCTGACTCTATGTGTATTTGAAAATCTGTTGCGCTACTTATTTGAAATCTATAATTCTATCTCTTGTCTTGTTTCAAACTCACACTGGGCTCAAGTAGTTCACCCCCTCTTAGTGTTTCCCTTTCAAGTACCTTTTCTGTTTTCTAGTGCTGGGCTCGGTATGCGGAGGTCTTAAACAGTCTCAGTGGGAAATAGACTACTAGTTTGTGTTTTCAGTTTCTACTTAGTTATTCGATTTTGAGATGTAGGGTTTTATAAAACTGTGATACAAATTCTGTTTGAAGTTTTATTCATTTTATTCCGCTTACTTATACTACCTTATCTGTAATTTTACTAACTGGATTTTAAACAATAAAATATTACGATTCAACATGTTTCGTAAATTTTTACCTACGATCACTTTGGTGATTATTGTAACATCTAGGATTCGGTCTAACCTTCTAGGCTAGATTTAGGGTGTTACATTTAGTGGTATCAGAGCCAGGTTTGTAAAAACTCGACGTGTGTTTTTACGTGTCCGTGTGCACACTTGGTTGTTTTAAAAAGGGAATTTTTTTAGAAAACTTTACCACAGTAGCTGAAACAATTTGTGTTTTGGGAAAAAGTTTTACGGAAAAGAATTGTCTGAGACTTCGATGTTGGTCCAGGTAAAAATTTGAAACTGTAAGATTAGAAATGTAGATTTCTATATTTAAATTGTGTACGTTTTCTAAAAATATAGATATCTTAAGTTAGCCACAGGATGGATATGGATTCAGAAGGTAAGAAAGATCGCGAGGAGTCATCTACTTCTCTTGGGCGTGAGTCTATTCAGGAGTCGGGGTCAGTGTGATTCCGCCAACTTTGGGTAGCGAGAACCCGTAGCTTGGTATTGAGGCATTGACTCAGGTAGTAATGGAAGTATTAGAGAAAGTGCTTGAGGCTAGGATAAGGGAGACTAGTGAAATGCTTTAAGATAAGTGTGTGGATTATGGAAAGAAGAGAGATCATAGTCTTTGAGGTTGGAGCTTCAGTCTGTGAAGCGTATAAGAATGCAGTTGGGTGTTAGTCAAGGTTGTGTGAATAGTTCTGGTAATGGGGCGAGCATATCAGTTTGTGGGCACTGTAAGAAGTACCATCCGTGCGACTGTTGGAAGAAGTTGGGAACGTGTCTTAGATGCGGGTCAACGAAGCATTGAATTAGGGAGTGTCCGCAATGACATTGAGACATGTATGGTTGTAGATTGTTCTGAATCTGTGTGTTATTTATTTAAATGACATTGATGGTTATTCGTTTGATAATCTTTGTGTGTGTGATAGGAAGAATGTGTATCTGCTTCAGTGATTAAGTGTTCTGGGTGTGTGTATGCAGTCTTAGGTTTGATTTGGTTCTGTTCGGGCTAAAGTGTGTAGCGGGAGTGTGGTGGTGTAGCTTGTGATATACCACTATTCTGTTAGATGGAAATTTTGGGACAAAATTTCTTTGAGAAGGGGTGAGTTGTAACACCCCAAATTTTGGGGCTAAAAAATTCAGGGTTTTGTGGTTAGGGTCAGTGAGAAGGTTACGCTAATGTTTTTAGTTGTGCGTTTAGATGTCAGAATGGGCTTGCTGGTCTAGTGGTTGAGTGATTGTTAGTGAACTTCAAGGTTCTAAGTTCGAGTCCTTGTATGGGCGTTTTGGAGAACATTTTATTTATTCTTTTTTTAAGTTATTAATAGCTACTTATTTTGTTTAATTTTATTTTATTTTGTTTACTTATTTAATTATTTCTATTTTATTCTTTCTTATTATTACTGTTACTGGACGTTTTATTTTGTTCTTCCTCTCTTGGGTTCTCTTTCCCTTGGTTCTCCATTATTTTTCTCTTGAAATCGGCTTGCTGGGGAATTTTAGAGAGTCGCTTTCTCGTTGTCAAAGTTGGTGTCAGGCGTCATTAATCGCAAATCAGATGTGGGTTCTGAATCTTTCTTTTTACGTTTTGAATGTTTAATTGATTTAGGGTAAATCACCTTAACAAGTGTGTTTCGCACCGTATAATTTAGTATTGAATCGTTTGAATTTTGACAAATTATTTTGTGTGATTTGGTAGTGAGTAATTGAGGTTTGTTTTGGCTTTATTTGGCATAGAATTGGCTTGTTAATGTATGATTCTAAAATATTCGATTAGGGGTCATTTTTATTAATCGAAAATAAGGTTTTGGTTCAATTTTGATGTGGTTTCATGACCACACGGGTGGCCACATGGGCGTGTGCTCCCATATACGGCCGTGTGCTTTTGGGATTTAAGATTTCCAGGCTAGCTTAGGTGCCACACGGTCATATAGTCGATTTGAGGAAATTATTCGATTTTTACACGGCAGTGTCCCCTTGGCACACGGGCGTGTGTGTTTGGGAATTAGGGTTTGAGTGATTTGGTGCCACGTGATCGTGTGGCTAACTTGGGGATTTAGGGATCCCACACGAGCATGTGTTTTGGACACACGGTCATGTCTGGTAGGAAGACGGGCATGTGAGACCCTCACATGGTCATGTTAGCCCTGTACTCAAATTTAGTGCAAATGGACAGAAAGTTACACGGCCTGTTCCCACGGCCATGCCCCTGGTCCACACGGGCTTGTGCCTTAGTCACACGGTTGTATGCCCCTCTTCACATGGGCTTTCGACCTCCCACACGGCTTAGAAAATTCCATACGGCTAGAAGACACGGGCGTGTGGTCTTAAGGCACTTGTTTTGGTTCTATGTATGTTTCTGATCTGGAAATATGTTTGTGTGTTTCAATCCTTGGCTATGCCTTTGAAAGGGTAATTAAGACCTTGATTTGGGTTGCGGCTTATGTGATATTGTTGTGTGAGATGTTTGATTCTGAATCCAGACTGTGGAGTGTGTTTGCATAACTGCTCTGACTGACTGTTTGTGAATGTGTCACTGTTCTATGAGGTTGTGTGCACACATGCACTTGCATAAAGTATTTTGGGTGGGATTGCAAAGTGAAGGGAGTCTGATTACGATCTGAATGGCGATTTCTTTGCGGACATATTTGTCTGGCGATTTATCGTATTGTATCAAGGTGTCGTCGACTTTCTTTGTATTATTATCGATCGGCAATTTAATTACAACTTGTCGATGCAATGAGACTCTTGCATTACCTTTGACAACGTATACGCTAGCCCTGCTACGGATTATTATCTGAGTGGCTTAGTCTACATATGTGGTGTGTAGGGTTGGATGGGCCTTTCGAGGTCCTAATTGGTATGATTGGTCAGATGAGCTTCAACAGCTCTTTTAGGGTGTGATCGGGGGACGGAGAGGTGTGTTAGGCTGGATGGATGGGTTTTTATTTGATTGCATTTCATCCACATCTGCCTATGAGTTCTGATTGTAAGATTAGTTGTCTGTAATATGTTTGTCTGAATAGCACTTGTGCTGAGACTTTTGTGTGAACTTGATGTGCTTTGATTGTTAAGTTCTGTTGGACACTAGTTCCAAGTATGCTTTTTGACTTTGTGAGTATTTGAAAATCTGTTTCGTTACTGAGTTGAATTTTGTAATTTTATCTCTTATTTTGTTTCGAATTCACACTGTGATCGAGTAGCTCACCTATAACAGCCCAAATTTCAGTGAAATCATATAGTGATTTCGAGACCACAAATCTGAGCCGAAAATATAATTTATTTTTATTCTATTATATGGTTCGTGTTATGATAGACATGTCGTATGAAAATTTTGATACAAAAATTTTATCGATTTAGTGCTTAATTAAGAGAAGGACTAAATCACATAAAATGTGAATGTTAAATTCTAGTAGCTATAAGGATTAAATAGCTATGGAATTCAAAACTAAAGGTCCTTATATGGTAATTAGATCATTAAGAAAAGTAAGTAGATTTTTCTTGGTGACTCATCCATTGAAATATAGAAAAAGGGTAAGGACTAAATTGGAAATAGCAAATACTTAATTAATTAAAAGATGAAAAGAAAACATATCATCTTATTTCATCATCTTTAACCTAAAACACATGGAAACCCTAGGTGAGAGAAAAGAAACTTTCAAGGTCTAATTTGGTAAGTTTCCTTGTCACGTTTTTAGTAATTTTGATATTTTTGGAATCGGAATAGCTGAATCTCTCTATTTGGGGGATTAATTTGAAAAGTTATCAAGGTATGAAAAATGGTCATGGATGTTGTAACTCCCCAAACTCGGCCCAGACGTTACGATCGAATCTAGCATGTCACATGGTTAGGTTGTTTAAAACCCCGTTCTCATTGAAAACTCCGCATTCATTTTTTTGAAAACTTCGAGCTTTGTTGATGTTGAAATTCATATTTGCTTTTAAGGTTTCATCGCAAAAACGTTGTTATTACTATTATTGAAAACTTGTTTATTTAAGAAATCAACTTTCATTGGATTATGAAGATCTGATATTTTTTTAAACAATTATTGTCATTTAAAGAAAATACGTATTTATAAATCAAGCAATTATTAAGGAAAACTTAAAAGAAATTTTACCAATGGCCTTATTACAAAAATATTAACCCAAATCAATAAGTAAACTAAAATAAAGCAGAACGTAAATTTACTTAAGTTTACGAGAAGAATGATTTCTAATGTATGGCCACCACAGAGTCCTCTACAACTCCAAAATCCACTAACGCTGGGGATCACCTGCAAGGTTGAAACAACGGGGTGAGTTACGAGAACTCAGTGTGTAATTCCCCAATCAGCTATGAACTGGGCCCTAGCCTATAAGGGATCAGATTGGGCTGAAGCCCTATTCAGTAACAATCTGGGCCTTAACCCTATACAGTATCAATTTGGCCTTACGGCCCCAAAATCATGGTGATGTAAATAGAAAATGCAACCCCAACCTAATAGTCCATCCGTTACACTCCACCCGTACCAACCATACACTCTTGTGGGGATTTCTAAATTGACCCACCCATCTGCTACACTCCAAAAGTACAATGAGTTGCCAAGATATAAACAAAGAAAGTTGCCATGTCGATATATGTGGCGAGCCACCAATGTGATATTATAGAAGAGTCGCCAATGCAGTATTTGTGGCAAAGCCACAAGTAATAGTACACTTCCTCTATTATTATAACCCAACCCCATGCATCATGTCATGGCATAATAATTTCGTGTTTGCAATAATGTGTCATCATGGCAAATTAATCAAAGTGTACACAATAAACCATATCTGCCACTAAGGGTATAACAGTAATTTTACCCACTGAAGGTATTTTAGTAATTTACCTATTAAGGGTATTTCTGTAATTTGGCATATAACAGCCTTTTCAAAGTTCTACGGTCGCCTCAAGCAACACGAGACCCTTTCTAGATCTCTACGGAGCTATTGGGCCTAAAATCTATTTTAGGCCCAAACGGGCCCACACGCTCGTTGGCCCACTTCGCGTGATTTCAGTCTCTATATCCATATCTCACATCCATACTTACCCTTTTTCAACTTTCCATCAATTTCTCCTTTTCAACTTTCCATCAATTTCGCCCATGTGTGCCGAATAACCCATTGGGCCTGTTAGCCCCATTTCAGCTCGGTTAGGCCCGTTATGGCCTCAGTGTCGCGAGAGTGCTCGCGTCACTCTCCACGTCTTACCTTCATCACTCAAACTCTGATTTACCACTACGAGCGCTCGCACACTCGTGTGGGTTCAGGTACCAATTTTTGACTTTTCGACTTTTGACCAATTTGCAACACAATATATGCAAACACTCGGAGGGGTGTGGAATAACACACCTGTTTGCGATTAGCGGTATTCGGTACCCTTTCCAAACACCTGAGATTAACATTGACTAACGGTTAGTCTAAAACTTTAATACAACTCCCTTCAAGTATTGAGATTGATTAACAGTCTACATCGCTTACCAGCACTCGCAGAATACTACTGCAAGGGATACATGTTCAGTTGGCCTTCTAATTCAGCGCGTTGAGACCCTAGCAGTGTTTGGCACCAAAACAAATGTTAGCAAACCCCTAAAATAAGATCACAACTGAACTCAAACATTCATTCGTCTGGAGTCAGAAATCAACCAAATAACACAACCCCTAACACCACATTCGGCCACAACCTTTCTTACCAATCCACTTCTAAAAACCAAAGGCTAGAAGATAGAAGAATGTGCTTGCTAACCCTGTGATAGATTCGACCTTAAATAAAGAAACAAGTGGAAAATTTTGGGTTTTAGGAAAGGAACAAGAAATGAAAAAAAAAAAACAAGAATCTAATAGAAGAGTAATACTAACCTTAAATCAAAGATGAGCCAAATGGGGAAGAAAAGATTTGGCCTTAACAACAGTATACAGCAACTCAAGGGTTCGGTTGTAGGAAGGAAAGGATTAGAGGAGAATTTGGCTACAAGTGTTGGCAAACACAAATGAAAGAAAAATGTTGAAACAGAAAAGAAAGGAAAATAAGTCACTTGAAAGGTTAAAGTTTCGGCCAAGAAAGAGTTACAGCATACGGCTCAAAATGTTCCAGCTAGAATTGGATGAAAACGGAGAAGAAATGAGTAGAAGAAACACTATAGAAGAAAAGGGGGTTTCGGCTATAATGTGCACAAGAGGAAAAAACAGATGAGAAAAAGGAGAATAGCCACTAGAGGTTTCAGCAAAGAGAGTGGATGCAATGTTTCCCCAAAGTGTTAATATCTAAAATGCAAAAAGGGTCAAAACTCACTATAACCACTCTTGACACAAATGGCACACTTACCATCCACTACGGAAAATGCTACCAAGTGATCCCTTACTCTTCCTTTTCTTTTGACCGAATTTCCCCCCACCACAAGCTCCCACTTTCGGCCAAACACCCCTTCTCACCTCAATCCCACGATTCCCTCCTTAACTTTCTCCCCACATTACTCTCCATCCACCATTTGAAATATTTGACTCATTCAACAACCACCCTATCAGAGTTTGGTCTGTACTCATCTTCCTCCCTCTCCTGAGTACAAAAATAAAAGCCACAGCTTGCAGCATTTGGGATTCGAACACCATCCCCTATTGCTTCTACAAGTGACGGGACACCACCCTTACACTTGCTGAACTTGTGTTATCAATTTACCAATAATTTCTCTTAAGTCTTGCCTCCAATAGTCCTCTCCCCTAAAGTGCCCAAAAACCAAAATTTTACCAGGGCTCAAACTCGACCCCAGGCCTCTCTAGGGCCGCCTAACACCTTTAAATCACGAACAGAACCAGCATAACATGCAACAATACAAATTTTATGGACCCCTAAATTTTAGGATGTTACAGTCTACCCCTAAAGAAATTTTAGCCTCAAAATTTACCTGGTCAAAAGAGGTGAGGGTATTGTTGTCGCATTGCCTCCTCAGGCTCCCAAGTGGCTTCTTCCGAACTGTGATTCTGCCATAATACTTTGACCAATGGAACCAATTTCCTCCTTAACACCTTAACATCCCGATCTAAAATCTACACTGGTTCTTCTTCAAGTGACAGATTAGGTCTAACTTCAATATATTCCATCGGCACTATATGAGATGGATCTGAATGGTAGCACCTCAGCATCGAAACATGGAATACATTATGTATCTGATTCAACTACAGGGGTAACTCAAGCTGATAAGCAACTAGTCCCACAAGTTTCAACACTCGATAGGGCCCGATGAATCTGGGGCTCAACATGCCCTTCCGTCCAAATATTAAGACCTTCTTCCAAGGTGAGACTTTCAAGAAGACATGATCCCCCACCAAAAATTATATCTCCCTACGCTTCAGATCCGCATATGATTTCTGTCTATCAGAAGCTTCTTTTAGTCGGTCCCAAATCAGCTTAACATTTTCTTTCGTTTCTGAGATAAAATCTGGACCCAACAACTGATGCTCACCTAATTCTGCCCAACAAGTAAGGGTACGACACCTACAACCATACTACGCCTCATAGGGTGCCATATGAATTCTAGATTGATAGCTGTTATTGTATGCAAATTCTACCAACGGCAAAAAGTCTTCCCAACTACCCCTAAAGTCAATCACGTAGCCCATTAACATGTCTTCCAGAATCTGGATTAGCCTCTCCGACTGGCTATCAGTCTGTGGATGGAACGCTGTGCTGAAATCTAGCCTTGTACCCAAAGCTTCATGTAATGCCTTCTAGAACCGAGATGTAAATCTAGGGTCCCTGTCTGATATGAGAGACACTGGTACCCCATGCAACCTCACAATTTCTACCACATACAGCTTGGCCAACTTCTAAAGTGAGTAGTCCATGCGAACCGATTGTAGCAAACTCGAAGGTAACTGAAGTGCGCGGACTTAGTCAATTGGTCAATGATTACCCAAACTGAATCTTTCATAGTAGGCGTCAGGGGTAGCCCACTAACAAAATCCATCGTTATCCTTTCCCACTTCCAAAGCGGAATCTTCACCGATTACAGCAAACCCGAAGGTAACGATGTTCTGTCTTCACCTGCTGACAAGTCAAACACTTGCTCACAAAGTAGGTAACTTCACGTTTCAACCCTAGCCACCAATACTGTTCACGTAGGTCTCCATACATCTTGCTTCCACTGGGATGCATATCATACGGGCTATTATGCGCTTCCTGCAGAATCATCTGCCTTAACTCAGAGTCCTTGACATACAAATTCTTCCACAGAAACATAGCACCCCTTCACTATTCAACCTAAAATCCACTGTCTCTCCACTTTCCATTTGTTGAAGCCATGTTGGCTTCACCTGAAGTTCTGCCAACAAACTACCATCTTCATAAAGGCTGAGGTGAGCAAACATTGCTCTCAAATCAGAGACCACCTTACGACTTAGTGTATCCGCCACCACATTGGCTTTACCAGGGTGATACTCGATCGAGCAGTCATAATCTTTAGGCAACTCTATCCATCTTAGCTGCCTTAAATTCAGCTTCTTTTAGGTAAGGAGATATTTCAGGCTCTTATGGTCGGTGTAGATAATCAACTTTTCCCCATACAAGTAATGTCACTATATCTTCAGTGCGAACACCATAGCAGCCAACTCCAAATCATGTGTGAGATAGTTCATCTCATGCGGCCTTAATTGACGAGATGTATAAGCTACAACTTTCCCTTCTTGTATTAGTACACAACCTAAACCTTTGTGCGATGCATCACAATAGATAACAAATTCCTTCCCTACCTCAGGCTGTATCAAAATTTGTGCCTCAGTCAGAATCTTCTTTCATTTTTTAAAGCTTTCCTGTTATTTATCTGTCCAAACAAACGACACTCCCTTACACAGTAACTTGGTTAAGGGTGCAGCAATCAACGAAAACCCCTCAAAAAACCTTCTGTAATACCCAGCTAAACCCAAGAAACTTTGAATTTCTGATACTGACTTTGGTGGCTTCCACTCTAATACCGCTTCAACTTTTCGAGGATCCACTCTAATCCCTTCGGCAGACACAACATGCCCTATAAAAGTCACTTCCCTTAGCCAAAATTCACACATACTGAATTTGGCATAAAGTTGTTTTTCTCTCAATATCTGTAGCACAACTCGAAGATATGAATCATGATCCTCCTCCATTCTTGAGTACACCAAAATGTCATCTATGAACATCACCACAAACCGATCCAGATAGGGTTGAAAGACCCGGTTCATCATGTCCATAAAAGTGGCTGGTGCATTCATTAATCCGAACGACATTACTAGAAACTCATAGTGCCCATAACAAGTTTAGAAAGTAGTCTTGTGAATATCCACCTCCTTGACCCTCAACTGATGATATCCCAATCTCAAATCTATCTTCGAGAAAACTGAAGCTCCTTGCAGCTGATCAAACAAATCTTCAATCCTTGGTAGTGGGTATCTGTTCTTAATAGCCAACTTATTCAATTGATGATAGTCAATACACATACGCATCGACCCATCCTTTTTTCCACGAACAATACCAATGCTCTCCACGGAGATACACTTGGTCGGATAAATCCATGGTCCAACAACTCTTGGATCTGGGCTTTTAGTTCTGCCAGCTCCTTTGGTGCCATCCTATAAGGGGCGATAGACACTAGAGCCATTCTCGGGAGTAGTTCAATGCCAAATTCCACCTCACGATTCGGAGGTAACCCCGAAAGCTCTTCGAGAAATATGTTTGAGAACTCCTTCATAGTTCTGACACCCCAACAGACAATTCCTTAACATCCGATGTGCTGATGAAAGCTAAAAATGCCTCACACCCTTTTCGCACCAACTTCTCAGCCTTTAGTGCCGAGATTACATGAGACAGATAATCCCTTCTTTCTCCTATCACAATCACCTCCTTGTTCTCTAAAGTCTTTAATACCATACGCTTAGCAGTGCAATCCAAACTCGCCCGGTGCTTAACTAGCCAGTCCATGCCTATTATAAGGTCAAACTCATCGAATGGTAGTTCCATCACATTCGCTGGAAATACCACTCCCTGAACCTCTAGAGGTACATCCCTAAACAACTTATTCATTACCAAAGATTGTCCTAAAGGGCTAATCACGGACACTTCTCTAGCAGTAATCTCAGATTTTATACACAAAGTCCCAGATAAGTACAGGCAGCATATGAAAAGGTAGATCCAGTATCTATCAAAGCTGTAAAGGGTACATCAAATATAAGAAACGTACCGGTTATGACGTCCAGTGCGTCACTATCCTCTCGACGTCTAGCCGCATAAACCAACCCCGGATGCCTTGCATCTGTATTTTTAGCAACTCTACCCAGTGCTCCGTAACCTTGTCCAAACCCATTTCCCCCTCGGGCTGGGCCAAGACCCCTCGGTTACTGCTGGCCACCTCTCTTTGGCTGCACATAACCCTGCCTCGCAGCTGGCATCAGACCCAATTTTTGTTGACATTCCTTAATTCTGTGGTCTCTCGACCCACACCTGAAACAAGCCTCAACTCTCTTCTAACATTCACCCTGATAAAATAACCTACACACTACACAAGGCTGTAGTCTGTCGGTAGCAAACGAAACTTCAGTTCGGGCCAGCTTATTAAATCTAGGCCTCTTTTGAAATCTATTAGAAGAATCAGAAGGCCTAAAATCCCTCTTATTCCTGCCCTTGTCCTTGTCACGATTCTAACGTTTAGTGCATTTTGCCTCCTCAGCAATCTTGGCTTTCTCCACCAATACAGCAAAATCTCTTTCTCGCTGTGAAGCTATTAGTACCCTAGCTCATCCCGTAGACCATCCTCAAACCACATACAATGCTCGTAGTCGGTCGCTACTATACCTCGTGCATATCGGCTCAAGCGTAGGAACTCCACCTCATATGTCGCTACTGATTTATTTCCCTGAACCAAGTTTAGAAACTCCTTCCTCTGGGCGTCCACATAACTCGCACCGACATACTTCCCCTGGAACGCAGACTTGAAGAAGTCTCGGTGATACGATCCACTTGCGTACCTTTCTTCACTGTGAGCCACCACTGATATGCCTCATCATGCAAGAGAGACACTACCCCTCTCAATTTCTCCTCTACATTATAGTCCAGGTCATCCATAATTTGCTCAACTGCCTCCAGCCAATATTCAACTACATTTTGGGCCACACCAGAAATGCCCCTTAAAACTTCATCCCCGCTTGCCCGGAGTCGCTCAGGAATAGATTTTCAGGCTACCGATCCAATACTTGCTCCAGCAACCCATTCTAAAACCCGCAGCATGGCTTGGGACAAAGCATCGTCCCCTTCAGTTCGGTTATAGGACCCTGTCTCAGTCACTGGTGATGCAGGTGCTTCTATTTCAGGCATAGGCCCTAATGTTCGGACCCATCCTCAGCACCTTGGCCCCTACCACGGCCCTGTCTACCACGTCCACGTCCTCTTGTACTCATATTACTGAATCAAATTGATTAGAAATTTTATGAATCAGTATATCATTCCAATGTCTATTAACAAATGTTTTATGAAAAGCAAATAGTTGTTTTCACAGTTCGAATTTCCTAATTTCTTAGTCTCTACAGTCTTAGCTAACAGTCTCAGTATACTATCACTAACTCTAATAGTTTCTTTCTAAAGTTATTTCAGCATATTATCAAACGAAGTCAAAAGACTTACAGATTTGGTGCCGGAGACTCGGGTGCCATACTTCCAAAAAGACATATATTTTCTAAATCATATTTCAAACTAATTTTTGAAAAACATTTTCGAACCCATTCCACAGCTGATTTTTGCTAAAATGTAGCACCCTAAACTCGGCCTAAACATTACGACTGGGTCTGGCATGTCAAATGGTTAGGTTGTTTAAAACCCCGTTCTCGTTGAAAACTCCATATTCATTATTTTTTGAAAACTTCGAGCTTTGTTGATGTTGAAATTCATATGTACTTTTAAGGTGTCATCACAAAAACGTTGTTATTGCTATTATTGAAAACTTGGTTTATTTAAGAAATCAAATTTCATTGGATTACGAAGATGTGATATCTTTTTTAAAATAATTATTGTCATTTAAAGAAAATACGTATTTATAAATCTAGCAATTATTAAGGAAAACTTAAAAGAAATTTTACCAATGGCCTTACTACAAAAATATTAACCCAAATCAATAAGTAAACTAAAATAAAGCAAAAAATAAATTTACTTAAGTTTACGAGAATGATTTCCGATGTATGGCCACCACAAAGTGAAACATAAATCCACTAACGCTGGGAATCACCTGCAAGGTTGAAATAACAGGGTGAGTTACGAGAACTCAGTGTGTAATTCCCCAATCAGCTATGAACTGGGCCCTAGCCCATACGGGATCAAATTGGGCCGAAGCCCTATTCAGTAACAATCTAGGCCTTAGCCCTATACAGTATAAATTTGGCCTTACGACCCAAAAATCATTGAGATGTAAATAGATAATGCAACCCCCAACCTAATAGTCCATCCGCTACACTCCACCCGTACCAGCCCTACACTCCTGTGGGGATTTCTATATTGACCCACCCATCCGCTACACTCCAAAAGTGTAGTCGAGTTGCCGATGTCGATATATGTGGCGAGCCAT
Organism: Gossypium rotundifolium; assembly: GCA_025506655.1. Taxonomy (NCBI): domain Eukaryota; kingdom Viridiplantae; phylum Streptophyta; class Magnoliopsida; order Malvales; family Malvaceae; genus Gossypium; species Gossypium rotundifolium. Next base: position 140,891,648 of record CP106724.1, read on the forward strand.
CGATATGATATTACAACAGAGTGCGATGCTGATGTTGTGGCAAGCCACCAGTAATAGTACACTTCCTCCATTAATATAGCCCAACCCCATGCATCATGTCATGGCATAATAATTTCTTATTTTCAATAATGTGTCATCATGGCAAATTAATCAAAGTGTACACAACAAACCATATCTGCCCCTAAGGGTATAACAATAATTTTACCCGCCGAGGGTATTTTAGTAATTTATCCATTAAGGGTATTTTAGTAATTTGGCATATAACAACCTTTCCAAAGGCCTACGGTCTCCTTAAATAACACGAGACCCTTTCTAGATCTCTACGGAGCTATTTGGGCCTAAAATTCATTTTAGGCCCAAACGGGCCCACACGCTCGTGTGGCCCACTTCGCGTGGTTTTAGTCTCCGATATCCACATCTCACATCCGTACTTACCCTTTTTCAACTTTCCATCAATTTCTCCCATGTGGGCCAAATAGCCCATTAGGCCCGTTAGGCCCGTTTCAGCTCGGTTAAGCCCGTTATGGCCTCAGTGTCGCGAGAGGGCTTGTGTCACTCTCCACGTCCTACCTTCATCACTCAAACTCCGATTTACCACTACGAGTGCTCGCACACTCATGTGGGTTCAGGTACCGATTTCCAACTTTTCAGCTTTTGACCGATTTGTAACACAACATATGCAAACACTCGGAGGGGTGTAGAACAACACATCCATTTGCGATTAGCGGTATTCGGCACCCTTTCCAAACACTTGAGATTAACATTGACTAACGGTTAGTCTAAAACTTTAATACAACTCCCTTCAAATATTGAGATTGATTATCAGTCTACATCGCTTACCAGCACTACCAAAAAACTACTGCAAGGGATAGATGTTCAGTTGGCCTTCTGATTCAGCGCGTTGAGACCCTAGCAGTGTTTAGCACCAAAACAAATGTTAGCAACTCCCTAAAATAAGATCACAACAAAACTCAAACAGCCATTTGGCTAGAGTCAGAAATAAACTGAATAACACAACCCCCAACACCACATTCGGCCACAACCTTACTTGCCAATCCACTTGTAAAAACCAAAGGCTAGAAGATAGAAGAAAGTGTCTACTAACCCTCTGACAGATTCGGCCTTAAACAAAGAAATAGGTGGAAGATTTCAGGTTTTAGCAAAGGAGTAAGAAATGAAAAAAAATAAGAATCTAACGGAAGAGTAATACTAACCGTAAATCAAAGATGAGCCAAATGGGGAAGAAAAGATTCAGACTTAACAATAGTATACAGCAACTCAAGGGTTCAGCTGTAGCAAGGAAAAGATTAGAGGAGAATTCGGCTATAAGTGTTGGCAACCACAAATGAAAGAAAAATATTGAAACAAAAAAGAAAGGAAAATAAGTTACTTGAGAGGTTGAAGTTTTGACCAAGAAAGAGTTGCAGTATATGGCTCAAAAAGTCCCAGCTAGAATTGGATGAAAAGGGAGAAGAAATGAGTAGAAGAAACACTACAGAAGAAAAGGGGCTTTTGGCTATAATATGCATAAGAGGAAAAAATGATGAGAAAAAGGAGAATTGCCACTAGAGGTTTGGTAAAGAGAGTGGAAGCAATGTTTCCCCAAAGTGTTAATATCGAAAATATAAAAAGGGTCAAAACTTGCTATAACCACTCTTGAAACAAATGGTACACTTTCCACCCACTACCGAAAATGCTACCAAGTGATCCCTTACTTTTCCTTTTCCTTTAACCGAATTCCCTCCACAAGCTCCCACTTTCAGCCAAACACCCCTTCTCACCTCAATCCCACGATTCCCTCCTTAACTTTCTCCCCACATTACTCTCCATCCACCATTTGAAATATTTGACTCATTCAACAACCACCCCATCAGATTTTGGTCTGTACTCAGCTTCCTCCCTCTCCTGAGTACAAAAATAAAAGCCACAGCTTGCAGCATTTGGGATTCAAACCCATCCCCTATTACTTCTGCAAGTGATGTCACACCACCCTTACACTTGCTCAACTTGTTTAGCAATTTACCAATAATTTCTCTTAAGTCTTGCCTCCAACATTCCTCTCCCCTAAAGTGCCCAAAAACCAAAATTTTACCAGGGCTCAAACTCGACCCTAGGCCTCCCTAGGGCCCCTAACACCCTTAAACCACGCACAGAACCAACATAACATGCAATAACACAAATTTTACAGACCCCTAAATTTTAGGATGTTACAGATGTATATGCTAGAAATTATAAGTTTATGGTAGAAAATGAAATATTATTGATAGATAAACAACTTTTACAAAGTGATTTTTGATGAAAACATGATTTAGGGACTAAAATGTAAACTTGTGAAATTGAAGGAAAAATTTTGAAATTTTATGAATACATGTGCTGTAAATTTTGTAATGGGGCTTTGGTTAGGCTTGGAATAGGGAGTAATTTACACAAGTTTCATTTTCCAAGCCTAGGGACAAAAATGGAATTTATGGAAAAGTTAGGGGCAAAATGGTAATTTTGCCTAGGATGATAATTAAGTCCGCTTGAATGTGAAATTTGATAAATTATTGTTCAATTTACTCGTAAGATTCATATAGACCAAATTTGGAGCTAGAACGAGGAAAGTGGAAAATGTCGAATTAGTAGATTTTACATACACAAACATTTTCGAGGTAAGTTCGTGTAACTAAATTGTGTTTATTTACATGCTTGCATTGATGGTGTTTATGTAAATTGCATAAATATCATAAATATGTCAAATGATTACATATCTGACTAAGCTCGATAAATGAAAATGTTTAAATTAAATGATAGTGCCTGATAGATGATAAAGGATAAACGATGAGAATGTTACTTATGTGCTTGAAATGGATGTGGAATGTGTTTATTTGAATTATATGAATGTTGTGGATGTATGAAATAATCACATTCCCAATAATGCTTGAGAAAAATGTTTAAATCTAGATTGAATAAATGGAAAATCGATAGATTTGTGATTTCCCGAAATGAATGAGGTTTTGCATTTCTTGCTGACCGAATTTAGCTCGGATGAGTAATCCTATTGACCTCATTACAGAAAGGATTTAGCCCGAACGGGTAATCCTGAAATAAATCCTCTTGAGCATATGTTATCGATCGGATTTAGCCCAGACGGGTAATCTAGATTAAGCTCTTTAGAGCATATGTCATAAAAAATATTTAGCCTGGACTGGTAATCCTGTTGTATATATGTGTAGCTATGGAGGGTACTCTATGAGATAGTACCTTATGGTACCATTGGACATGAATTGACGGATCCTGATTTGTACACCTTGAGTGTAATGCTTGTCTATCCATCGATATTCTGAATAAATTCAACGAGTAAAAACCTTGACATGAAAGGATATGAATAAGAATTGAGATATTACATGTAGTTGCCTAAAATCCATGAAAATGATGCTACATGACATTTGACATATGAAAACTTGAGATGATGATATTTGTACATGGAATTTATTTGATGAATATGTTCATCCTTAGTTATAGGCTTGTACACTTTGAGTGTACTACTACTCGTGTGACATTGATATTTCAAGTAAAATATGAATAAAGTTCTGATATGAAATGATCTGAACTCTAAATTAGCTATTATGAATTATACTTGTAATAATGAGATGAATCATGCATGTTGAATGAATACATGTTGTGGAAAGCATATGTGCATGGAAACTTGATTGCTGCTGAGCCCATATATGTTTGTAATGTTATTATGGAACATATGACTAACAAGGGCAATGAGGATATGTGTAGGGCTTGAGGTCAAATTGATTGAATATGCCTTACATAGTTACCTCAAAATAGAATGAAAGGTAAGTTAAGTACCATGTTATATGAACTTACTAAGCATACAATGCTTACCCCATTTTATTTCCCCTGTTTCAGAGTAAATCAAGAGCTCGTTAGATTGGAAGCTCGGTGGAGATCACTCACACTATCCATCGGCCCATGTCGATACAATATGGTAAATCAATTATGGTTGTAATGGCATGTATAGGTTATATTGGCCATATTGGCATGTAAATGTAAATGATGCTTGTAATCTAGCCATTGGAATGGCTAGTAATGGTTTGTCTTGATATACTTGTAATGTCATACTATGGTATTTACATATATGTTAAGTGGTTGATCAAATTATGTTTATCGTATGGACTAAACCAAGACAAGATTATGAACATGTATGCATGTAATGGTAAGCTATGTTGAATGATAGATTTGATTAACTTGAATGTTTGAAATGATTGGCATTTGGATGTGAGTTTTAGAGCAGGTCATTGGTGTGACTTTGGGTGAGAAATGAAGCTAGAAATAGCTTTATTTTGTCCATATGAGTAGACACACAGGCGTGTGTTTAGACCGTGTGTGACAGACGACCTACCCCATGGGCGTGTAGCCAAGCCATGTGTCCTCTATACCTTAAATTTGAGAAAACAGAATGCTCAGAATTAAGCACACGGGTAGAGACATGGGTGTGTGTCTCAACCGTGTGGGAGACAAGGCCTTGAACATGGGCGTGTGTCTTGGCCGTGTGAAACCTATACCTAATTCAAATTGAATTAATTAACCACACGTCCTAGCACACGGGCGTGTGGCATGGCTGTGTGGCACAAGTCAGAGAGCAACTTAAATCGAACACATCCTGAGGCACGGGCGTGTCCCTTTGACCACATTGATGCGTGAACCCTGGCCCTTAAAAAATTTTTGCAATGTCACAAAAATTCTTAGAGTTTTCGGTTAAGTCCCGACTCAATTCTAATGCTCGTATTAGGCCTCAAGGGTCCATCTAAAAGACGTTACGAATTATCTCGGTTAATGAATAGTGATTGACATGATTTATCTAAAAATGTTCTAAAAGTTTCGGTAACGCTCTGTAACCATGTTTGGGCAACGGATACAGGTTATAGTGGTATCAGAGCTACAGTTAAATCAGTTCTCAGGCTGAACGTGGCATATGTGGAGTCTATAAATACTTTATATTATATAACCTGTGAGAGTGTGATATCTCCTAACTGTAATGAAAATTGTTTCACAAATAGACGGAGATGCTTTCCAATCGAGCTAATTCTAATGACTCCGAAAGAGAAACTCAAGTATCTAAGTAAAAAGTTACTTATGATGAGATGAGACTTGTAAAGGTATGAAATAAATGTTTTATAGTGAACATGTTGATGATAAATGTTAAGTGATAAGTATGTATTTATGAAATTTAATTTTTGAGGCTTACAATCTCCACCCCCTTACCAGTATAGTGTTATACAATGAAATTCACAAGATTTATATGGATTAAGCTCATGAATGTGGAACTAAAGAGTTCAAAGGCTGAATGACTAATGATGTAGTTAGAATGAGAATGTGACACCCTAACCCGTAACTATTGCCGGTCTAGGGTTAAAGACATTACCGGACTAATCAGATCTTTTACGAACATTTCACATCATAATTTAATATTACAAATCAAAATGTCCCTTAAATAGGTCTACGAAACCATAAACATACATTATAAAGGGCCGATACTAAACAGAATACATACAAAAATTTCTGAAAATTAAATATTTTTCAAAGTTACAGAGGTCACACGCTCGTGTGTCTAAGCCGTGGCAAAATAGGGCATACATACTGACTTGTCCACACAGCCTGAGGCACGCCTGTGTGCCTCACCCATGGTCGACACTGACTTGCACCACACGGCTAGTCACACGCCCATGTGTCCAGCCCGTGGTCGAAACTGACTTGTTTTGAAATGCAACCATGAGGGACATGGTCGAGTCACACACCATGTGCTCAACCATGTCGGCAAATATAGGCCATTTGCAAGGCCAATTTGCCACCCACACATTGGGTTATACCTATAAGCAAAAATAAGCATCATCCCAAGCATCAAATGCAACCAAAACATACCAAATTTACTATCTTTTCTAACCATTCAATAGCATATCAAGCACATCAAATTATGTGCCATTCAGCTCAATCTATTCACAAGCATTTCTAATCATAATCCATCCACAAACTTACCAATTCATTATGACATCTTTTCATCTATAATATACCAACTTTGCATCAGAAAACATAGATCAAATATTACCTTATACACATCCATTTGCAAGCCATATCACATAGCTTTTATATACAACTCAAAACATCAACCATTTAACCTAGACTATACATGCCATACTTAAATATGTACACATTCAAAAGGTATCAAAATAGAGTTTGATAGTGTGGTGATGATCCTCGACAATCCCCGAGCCTTCCGTAGCTTTAACGATCTATAAAACAAAGCAAACACACACACAAGGTAAGCTTTTGAAATCTTAGTAAGCCATATACAAATAAACTTAACATATAACATTAATAATCATATCAAATATATGATCATTAATATTTATCAATTGCAAATTCACAATTATCCTTTGGCTCATTTGTTTAGCCATTGCTTACCAACAATTCATACCTCAAGTATCTCTTTTGCTCATATCACAAACATACATATATCACATTTTGTCTCATTGAATTTATGCACATATCTCACTTACACACAATCACATATACATACCTTTCATACTCAATAGTAGTATGCATTTCAAACGTACCTGAATCGATTACATATTTCACATAGTCTATCATTTCTAGAATTTGCCTGTTGAACCATTCGAATAGTCTATCATTTCTAGAATTTGCCTGTTGAACCATTCGAAACCAAATAGGATACTCGGATAACTCGGAATACTCAAACAATGCCAACGTCCCAGACATGGTCTTACATGTAGGGGTGAGAAAAATTCGATTCGACTTGAAAAAATTGAAAAAAAATTCAAATTTTGAGTTAAACGAATCGAGTTATTCGAGTTAATCGAGTTATTCAAGTCAACTCGATTTTTTTTTAAATTTCAAGTTCGAATCGAGTAGAGTTTTTGAATTCGAATAACTCGAATAATTTGAATAATTCGAATATCAAACTATAATATTTTATATTTTTACCCTAAACTCCCAAACCTTTTTGCTTTTCCCTCAAAACTTTTACTACTTCCCACTTTTACCCCAAAACTTTTACTCCCCTCCCATCCCAATCCCCCAATCTACCCAAAATCCATTTCCCACCAAAATTTTACTCTCCCATTTATTTTTTCTCAAATTTTACTCTCAAAACCCTCAAAACTTTTTATTTTCCTCCAAAATTTTTACTCCCTCCTACTTTTTCCTAAAAACTTTTACTCCCGTTCCATCTCACCTCCCATCTACCCTAAACCCATCCCCCTCCAATTTTTTTTTAATATTTTCCCTTCAAAATTTTACACCCCCTATTTATTTTCCCTCAAACTTGTATTCTCCAAAACTTTTTATTTTCTCCCTAAACTTTTACTTCTCACCCTTTACTCTCAAATAAAAAATCAAAATTATCCAAAAAAAATAACTAAACATAAATAGTAATAATTTTATTTATATCTACTATTTATATTATTAAATTAAATTTCACATTTTATATTATTTATATTATTGAATTGTTTAGTCATATTGAATATTTATATTAAAATTAAATTATTAATTATGCCATAAAATATTCGTGTTAAAATTTTATATTGGTATCAATTTCACATTTTATCTTTAAAATAACTTTTATTAAAAATCATATTTTTACATTTAATATTTTTTAATTCCAAATTACATAGTGACAAGAATCAAAGTAATTGAAAGAACTAAACAAGCAAAGAAGCTAACCCAGATATAAAAGATTAATAAATAAATTATTTGGTGATAAAAGTTAATAAGAAAATTTGGTTAAGGTGGACAAATTTTATTACGATGGGTGACAATGGTTGCAAGGACCCAAAATTATTTTTTAAAATTTAACTCGAACAAATACATTTTCGAATTCCATCTCACTCGACCCGATTCGAGAAAATTTCAAATCAAATTAGGATGATAAAATATGATTCGTCAACTCGATTAATTCAAAATTTTTTCATTCAATTCGATCGAACGCTCACCCCTACTTACATGTAATCTAATATCGATGCCACTATCCCAGACAGGGTCTTACACGAATCAAATACGATGCCAATGTCCCAGACATGGTCTTATACATAAATCTCAAATCAATGCCAACGTCCCAGACGTGGTCTTACACGAAATTCTCATATCAAAGCCAACGTCCCAAACGTGGTCCTACATGATATTACATATCGAAATTCCTATGTCATGACATATGAATCCTATCTATTCCTAAGATTCGTTCGGGACTTTTCGGACTTTGACACATTGTCAATACTTTCTCGGATTTCACACGTATATCATCCAAAGTCATTCATCACAATTCAATATTATATGAACATGAATAATTCAACTTAAATACAGTTATTTGTATATATACTTACCTCGTACGGATATAGACGGACGATTCGACTATTCGATCACTTTCGACTTTCCTCGATCTAAATTCATTTTCCTTGGTTCTTGATCTATACATATTCAAATTTAACTCTTTTATTCACCAAATCATTCAATTCAATCCAAAAACACACATTGAGGGAAATTTACAAATTAGCCCTCACATTTTCACATTTTAAAATTTAATTCCTTATTTCACAAAATCACAAAATACACATAATTCCCTTGTACCCATGCTTAGCTGAATTTTCAACATGATCATACAAGTCCATACATTTCATTTATTTTACATTTTAGTCCCTCAAAATATTATTTTCACAATTTAGTCTAAATTACTCAAATTTACCAAAAATTCAAAGATAAAACATGTTAATCTAACACATATATTTCATATTTCATCATCAACTATCACAAAACTCAAGTATTCATCAATGGCACATTTCAAAATCATCATCAAATTCCAAAATTAAGGCATGGGTTTTGTAGTACTCGAAGCAACGATTACAAAAACGTAAAAATTATCAAAAAATGATCAAAAACTAACATTTAATCAAGCTAGATGTTGGTTGAACCCTATTTTGCTTTCTCTCTATTCTTTTTCTTTCAATTTCGGCACAAATAAGATGAACTTGGCTTATTTTTCTTATTTGTTTTATTATAATTCATTTTAATTGTCTAATTCCACTTTTACCCTTAATGAAATGTTAATGGAAAAACATTTAAACTATGGACATAATTGTCCACTAACTTAATAATGGCATAATAACATCATAAGGACTTCACATAATAAAGACAATAACAATTTTTCACTTATTCAATTAAATGGCCACTTTTACATTTTTTGCAATTAAGTCCTTTTCTCAAATTAAACACACAAATGGACAAATTAATTTACAAAACTTTCTCACATGCCTATTCACGTATTGCAAGCACAGAAAATAATATTAAAATATTTTTTGACTCAAATCTGTGGTCTCGAAACCACTATTTTGACGAAGGTATAAATTGGACTATTACAATTCTCCCCCTTAGGGATTTTCGTCCCCAAAAATCTTACCATTAAACAGATTCAGATATTGTTGTCTCATAGTATCTTCGGGCTCCCACGTAGCCTCTTCCACTTCGTGACGATGCCATAAGACTTTCACTAATGAGATTTTCTTATTTCTCAATTCTTTCACTTCGCGATCTAAAATCTGGATCGGTTCTTCCTCGTAAGTTATATCGGATCGGATCTCAATCTCAGATGGAGAAATCACATGTGATGGGTCAGATCTGTATCGACGAAGCATTGATACGTGAAACACGTTATGAATCTTTTCTAGCTCAGGTGGTAGCAACAATCAGTACGCAACAGGTCTAATGTGCTCAATAATTTCATACGGCCCGATGAACCTCGAACTCAATTTGCCTTTTCTGCCAAAATGAAGTATTTTCTTCCACGGAGACACTTTTAAGAACACTTTATCGCCAATCTCAAACTCTATATCTTTTCATTTTAAATCTGCATAAGATTTCTAACGATCTGATGCAGCTTTCAGACTATCACGAATCACTTTCACTTTTTGTTCAGTTTCTTTGATCAAATTGACCCCGCGTATCTTGTTTTCACTTAGCTCAGTCCAATATAGAGGTGTTCGACATTTGCATCCGTACAAAGCCTCATAAGGTGCCATTTTGATGCTCAACTGAAAACTATTATTATACGCAAACTAAATTAATGGCAAATATTGTTCCCACGTACCATCAAACTTAACAATGCAACATCTCAACATATCCTCGAGTATCTGAATAATCCATTCGGATTGACAATTCGTCTGTGGGTGAAAAGTTGTACTGAAATGCAATTTAGTACCTAAAGATTATTGCAGTTTCTTCCAGAATTGTGAAGTAAACCTCGGATCTCTGTCAAACACAATAGATAGTGGCACCCCATGCAATCTCACAATATCAGAAATATAAAGCTTAGCTAATTTATCAAGTGAGTAATAAGATCGTAACGGAAAAAAATGGGCTGATTTTGTCAATCTTTCAACTACAACCCAAATTACATTTTTCTTTCTCGGAGTCAAAGGAAACTCTCAAAATAAATCCATTGTCACTCTATCCCATTTTCAATTAGGAATCAAAATTAGTTGTAACAAA